>OX123183.2:37059382-37773732 GCA_944739405.2 Euclidia mi | reverse complement strand
TTTAGGTCTCACCTACAGTCCGCTGTGCAGAGCCTCTATGGCAGCAGACGAGATGGAAGCTCACCTCGACTGCCCTGAGGTCTCACAGTACAGGCAGCAGTACTGACACAGCACACTGAGAGAAGCAGTGGGCAACATTAAGAGTCTGCTGGCCTTTCGCGAAGAGCTGGGGTGGCTCGAGTGACAACACTGTTCCTACCCGTACGCAAAATACACGCCAAGGCATGGAGTTACGGAAACAGCCCGTGCTACCATACCATACGTACTGGAGAACCCACTCCACCTGAACAGACACAGCATACTGAGAGAAACAGTGGGCAACTTTAAGAGTCTGCTGGCCTTTCTCGAAGAGCTGGGGTGGCTCGAGTGACAACACAGTTCCTACCCATACGCAAAATACACGCCAAGGCGTGGAGTTACGGAAACAGCCCGTGCTACCATACCATAAGTACTGGAGAACCCAAGGTCTGTCCACATACCGGACACATTATGAGTGGGCCGACCTTTGATGCTGCCCTAATTGACAGGCAACTACACATTTTCTACACGAAGTCTATTTACGTCATAGTATACAAAAGATTCAGCAATAATTCGCAGTCGTCTCAATCATCTTCTGTAAGTCTGTCTTTCTTGTTTCATTTTAATAAGCTGAACTATGGACTTTTTACGCTGCTTGAAGCAATGCGAAGACAAACGAAACGTGCCAAATCATGTGGAAGACTGTTGGATTAGACTTAGAGAAAAATACTATAGAGAAATGCTTCAGTAATGAAACGAATAAAAACAAAAAACACTACAAAAAATATTTAAAAATACTATGAGTACTTTCTGCTACTTACACCGTGGTCCTGCAACAAGCCTCCTCCTTGCGTCGTATTCCTCAGTGCTGAGGGTCGTGACCTCCTTCTTTTCTTTTCATTCTTCATCACTTTCTCACGAATGATTTTCCTCCATTTAATTCTGTATCCGGCGGTGTGAAGGGCGTCATGGACTGTGGAGTCAAGACTGTCAAGAGTGGTGCGGATCTGGTCGGACCAACGTATTGGGCTGCGTCCACGAGGTCTTTTCCCCTCTACTGTGCCGGTCACAATGAGCTTCTCAAGATTACCACCGTCTTTTCTTGCAATGTGACCGAAGTATTCTAGAATTTTGCACAGACACTCAGACGACAACCGCGAGGAGATGTTGAGTTCTCGTAATATGGAGACGTTGGTCCGAAATGCTGTCCAGGGGATACGGAGCATTTTTCTCCAGCAACAAGTAAGTAACTAATTTTAGTAACCTCTTACAAACAAGATAATTTACTCTCATTCTTTATCATATTATGCAACTAATACAATAATGGCGAGCACTTGTAGATCATAAGTTTTTAGTTTAGTTATTATTGTCTTTCTGTATGGATCTTTCTCAAGAGCAGTTTGCGGTCTGAAAATATGCATTGTAAGACAGTATAGATCAAAAATATTTGTGGCAAACTGTGCCTTTTTACGATAGTGAGTATTAATTGCAAGCCTGGATCACGAATGAGCTAAAAAAAAAACCTTTAAAACAATAGGTTTGCAATATCACCTGGACTTAGATTAAAATGTAAGGATGGCACAAAATCTTGCCTCGTATAAGGATCGAATTCACGACAGTAGTTCTATACGTTTCATAGAACATTGTTCTAATCTTGTAGACCATCGTCTCCTACATATTTATATTCCAGGAAATCCGTAGCATAGTAAAGCTTAAACTTAATACAATGCCATTTTATCATGATACAAAAATTGTATAAAACGTAGATTTTATTCCGAAATTGCACAAGCTAAAAGGGGCGCACTCAATTTTTAGTGCACAAATTGAGTTAGTTATTCTAAAAGGTTCCTATTAATAAAACCATGAATGGCGGGTAAAATGGCGACGCACAATTTCACCATAGCCTAAAACCTATCAATATGCTTGAAAATATTGTAATTATGTAATTTCCAGATTCAGGTTTCTCATTTTCAAATTTTTGTTAACGCGTGTTGATGTGTCAGTGGCGTCCCGGTGCAAAGTGCTAGCAATGTCAAGCAGATCCCAAAATTCTAAACCAAATGCTATATCGACCATTTTACTTACTGTCATAACACTCCGTATTGCTGCAAGCGGTAAAACTAACAATTTGTTGGCCAATAAAAATAATCCATCACACGCATCATAAGACCTAAATAAAATTGCTGAAAATTAAATTAAAATTGGCTGTGTTGCTGACATGGCCAAAGTCTATTTATAAGCAGCGCTCGGCGGTTGCCGCTTACCATCAGGTGGGCAGTTTGCTCGTCTACCATCGTACTGTCACAAAAATGAAGGCCTCATTGAAATTAAACTACAGTTTACGGATTTTATCGCGTTTTATTGGTTTCACTAGTTATTACATTTAAACAAAATGATCTAGAAACTACATTTTTATTACTAGCCGACGTTTCGAATTCTTTACAGGATTCATGTTCACGGCAGACCGAGGTGATTTTTGTCTTCATTTCTTGAATGTATAAGTTATCTCAAAGTACCCGAACATTTTCAACTATTCTGCCGTCATAACGTAAAAGGGCACAACTAACATTTTGTAAATCAGGAGAAAATCGAGTTTAAAATATTTCTTAGTTTTTGTAAAAAATAAATTACGGTATCGTAGTTATAGAAAATGTATGAATGGAAATAGTAGCGTCTGTATGAATGCTATAAGATGATTTACTATTTTTTTTAAATTTTTACTGTATTTATTAAATAATCTAAATTTTCCATTTGTAAAATCATTAATATTACGTATAAAAGGCATAATTAACCAAATGTGACTTTCCATTGTAACATTTTGGGGAAAAAAGGTTAAATAATAAAATGAAAAGCCATATTAATTAAAACACATCTAACCACTTGTGACTTCTTCATGTACTTAATCTAAACTAGATATGCCGTTTTCTAGTGCTATCACAAAAATAATTGCTCAGTTGTTGGGAACAACTGAATAATTGCTCAGTTGTTGGGAACACAAAAATAATTGCTCAGTTGTTGGGAACAACTGAGCAATTATTTTTGTGATAGCACTAGTAAGCGGCAACCGCCGAGCGCTGCTTATAAATAGACTTTGGCCATGTCAGCAACACAGCCAATTTTAATTTAATTTTCAACAATTTTATTTAGGTCTTATGATGCGTGTGATGGATTTATTTTTATTGGCCAACAAATTGTTAGTTTTACCGCTTGCAGCAATACGGAGTGTTATGACAGTAAGTAAAAATGGTCGATATAGCATTTGGTTTAGAATTTTGGGATCTGCTTGACATTGCTAGCACTTTGCACCGGGACGCCACTGACACATCAACACGCGTTAACAAAAATTTGAAAATGAGAAACCTGAATCTGGAAATTACATAATTACAATATTTTCAAGCATATTGATAGGTTTTAGGCTATGGTGAAATTGTGCGTCGCCATTTTACCCGCCATTCATGGTTTTATTAATAGGAACCTTTTAGAATAACTAACTCAATTTGTGCACTAAAAATTGAGTGCGCCCCTTTTAGCTTGTGCAATTTCGGAATAAAATCTACGTTTTATACAATTTTTGTATCATGATAAAATGGCATTGTATTACAGTTTAAGCTTTACTATGCTACGGATTTCCTGGAATATAAATATGTAGGAGACGATGGTCTACAAGATTAGAACAATGTTCTATGAACGTATAGAACTACTGTCGTGAATTCGATCCTTATACGAGGCAAGATTTTGTGCCATCCTTACATTTTAATCTAAGTCCAGGTGATATTGCAACCTATTGTTTTAAAGGTTTTTTTTTAGCTCATTCGTGATCCAGGCTTGCAATTAATACTCACTATCGTAAAAAGGCACAGTTTGCCACAAATATTTTTGATCTATACTGTCTTACAATGCATATTTTCAGACCGCAAACTGCTCTTGAGAAAGATCCATACAGAAAGACAATAATAACTAAACTAAAAACTTATGATCTACAAGTGCTCGCCATTATTGTATTAGTTGCATAATATGATAAAGAATGAGAGTAAATTATCTTGTTTGTAAGAGGTTACTAAAATTAGTTACTTACTTGTTGCTGGAGAAAAATGCTCCGTATCCCCTGGACAGCATTTCGGACCAACGTCTCCATATTACGAGAACTCAACATCTCCTCGCGGTTGTCGTCTGAGTGTCTGTGCAAAATTCTAGAATACTTCGGTCACATTGCAAGAAAAGACGGTGGTAATCTTGAGAAGCTCATTGTGACCGGCACAGTAGAGGGGAAAAGACCTCGTGGACGCAGCCCAATACGTTGGTCCGACCAGATCCGCACCACTCTTGACAGTCTTGACTCCACAGTCCATGACGCCCTTCACACCGCCGGATACAGAATTAAATGGAGGAAAATCATTCGTGAGAAAGTGATGAAGAATGAAAAGAAAAGAAGGAGGTCACGACCCTCAGCACTGAGGAATACGACGCAAGGAGGAGGCTTGTTGCAGGACCACGGTGTAAGTAGCAGAAAGTACTCATAGTATTTTTAAATATTTTTTGTAGTGTTTTTTGTTTTTATTCGTTTCATTACTGAAGCATTTCTCTATAGTATTTTTCTCTAAGTCTAATCCAACAGTCTTCCACATGATTTGGCACGTTTCGTTTGTCTTCGCATTGCTTCAAGCAGCGTAAAAAGTCCATAGTTCAGCTTATTAAAATGAAACAAGAAAGACAGACTTACAGAAGATGATTGAGACGACTGCGAATTATTGCTGAATCTTTTGTATACTATGACGTAAATAGACTTCGTGTAGAAAATGTGTAGTTGCCTGTCAATTAGGGCAGCATCAAAGGTCGGCCCACTCATAATGTGTCCGGTATGTGGACAGACCTTGGGTTCTCCAGTACTTATGGTGTGGTAGCACGGGCTGTTTCCGTAACTCCACGCCTTGGCGTGTATTTTGCGTATGGGTAGGAACTGTGTTGTCACTCGAGCCACCCCAGCTCTTCGAGAAAGGCCAGCAGACTCTTAAAGTTGCCCACTGTTTCTCTCAGTATGCTGTGTCTGTTCAGGTGGAGTGGGTTCTCCAGTACGTATGGTATGGTAGCACGGGCTGTTTCCGTAACTCCATGCCTTGGCGTGTATTTTGCGTACGGGTAGGAACAGTGTTGTCACTCGAGCCACCCCAGCTCTTCGCGAAAGGCCAGCAGACTCTTAATGTTGCCCACTGCTTCTCTCAGTGTGCTGTGTCAGTACTGCTGCCTGTACTGTGAGACCTCAGGGCAGTCGAGGTGAGCTTCCATCTCGTCTGCTGCCATAGAGGCTCTGCACAGCGGACTGTAGGTGAGACCTATAGTAAATAGGTGCTTATTAAAGAATCCGTGTCCTGTGAAGGCGACCGTGACTATCCACAGTTTTTGTTTAGCTATCTTTCCGTCTGCTGTGGGAAAAGCCTCCTTGGCCTGCCTACGTGTTTCAATACCAATTCAGGACTGCTTGTGCTGGGTCCTGGTTCTGTGTCTTACCAGGTTGTGATAAAAAACAGAAGGGAGGGGCATAATGGGATCGAGTCCCAACACTTACTCCAGTGTTTAGCCGTAGTGAGTGTAGTAACCTGTTTCCAGCCCGGACACGGCCATGTCTGAACAAGTACCTACATATAAATTTAAACACCGATATACTGGACTCTCCACATCCTGATTCTAGCAATCAATTACTCTAACCACTAGACCAACATGCCAGAAAATAATACTACAGGCTCGGAATAAATGAGAGTAAAATGCAGATAATATCTGCTGCAAATTCCTGTATTGGTGTATGATTATATTTATTTTTTAATACACTCACGCCTGTATCCCCGAAGGCTGCCTACCCCTTGTGTATGTGTAACATTACACCCACATTTCGCCACATTTTGAATTGTTAGGTCCCAGGTAACAGGGGGCGAGTCTATTGTCGTTACCGGGCACATCACCAGACTGAGAATTCAGTAAAACCCAGTAACACTTTTGCCCGATCCGGGAATCGAAACCGGGACCTGCGATCAGTAGTCGCATACGCTATCCTCCGGACCACGGAGGTGTATGACATCTTTTGCTATTCGGACATAGTATAGCGCATAGCTATATTAAGTTCAAAATTGCAAAAAATATCCTCTAGCACAAATTTTCTAAGGATATACTCATACACCGGTGCAAAAATAATTCAAATTATATCCATTTGAAAGTTTAAAATATGTGCAAGAAAGCGCAAACTTACTTACTACTACTACTTTACTCTACGAATGCACCTTGTAAAATTTTACGAGTTTGCTTGACTAAGTTACGTGAAAGTAATCGTTATGGATCTAGTAAAAAAAATTAGTTTTGTAACAATCGCAACTCTGTGATTTTGATTATGGTAAGGGTTTTTGGAGAGAACTAACCAAAAATGGTAAGTTTACACAGCGTTTTGAAATCTCACCCGCTTACTATGTAGTTATAGAAATTATTCCATTTACATTGATTTGTGTATGACTGACTCTAAGGCGTAGGCGAAATATCTCGGCCCATGAATTGTTGTCATCAAGGTCAGCGCATGCACGCTCTTGTATATACCTGCTGACTGAATCCTACACTGAGCAAGTAACACCCTAGGGTAAATGACGCAAGATCATCTGTTCCAGAACTACACAGTATGTCTAATGAAAACCTTATAACATTACAAACATTCTTAAAAAACAAAAGAAATAATTGGTGATTTCAACTACGTAAAAATTATGACACATTGTGTCGCGGAAAGTAGTGTGTAAGTATAAAGACCTTCGGTGAGTAAGACATGTCGGTCGAAGTTCGGCGATGCTATAAAGAAGGTCCTTGCTGCCATTTTAATCAATTTCCTCCATTTGATGTCCATCACGAAACTCTCCGAAGTCAAAATCAATTCTAGGTTGAAGTCGAGTTACTTCTCCGGTCGATTATTCTTGGTTTGGGCTCTGCTGTTTGCGTTAAAATGTATAATAATTATGTAAGTACGTGATAAGATCTACACTTCCACGATGTATTTACCATTAACGACTTAAGAATTAAAACGACCATGCGTTTTGTTAGGTACTTACATACCCTAAACGACATCCAACTCGGCATCCAATCTTCCAACGGATCTCCTTCGATGGTTCATCTCTTACATAACAAACAGAACACAAAAAGTTTTGATAAATGGATACGAATCCAACTCTATTCACCTCAGGAGTCCCACAAGATTCGATTTAAGGCATGTTTATATTATTTATAAATGACCGCTTTTCCAGCTATTGTTCAGCCAAGAAGCTACACTTAAGTCTCCCCAAATGCCATAGCATAACATTTACTAAAGAAACACAATTAATTTTAATTATAAACTATGTAATAAATTTGTTAATAAGGCATTATGTCTACGTGATCTTGGTATCCGTCTTGGCTCAAAACTTCATCTAGATATTATGCACGTAGAATAAATAGTCAATAAAGCGTACCAATTGTTTGGTTTCATAATGCGAGCCACTCAAGAATTCCACCGTCCGTCTACATACTTATACTTATATAAGTCAATAATACGACCGCAATTAGAGTATGCAGTACCTATTTGGAATCCACATTATGCAAAATATTATGATGCTATCGAATTGGTCCAACGTAAGTATCTTCGCGCTATGCAGTATAGATGTTTCCGTAAAAAAATATCATAGCAATAACTCCTTACTTCCTTCCTTCTTCTTGACACCATGACTCTTTTCAGTGTATGCCGCAACAAATTTGACTGTCTTGACTTAGTGAATCGCTTGTGTGACCTGATTCCTCGAACGGTGCATGGTCGAGAGGTGCGATCCAGACATCTATTTGCTACTAGACTTAGTAAATCGAATGCTGGCGTACGCTCACTTCTGCAACGTTTAGTCGACACATATAATAAACATTTAAGTGCAATCGATATATTATGTCTTAGTAAGTTTACTTTAAAAAAATATATATTTATAATCCTAAAAGATCGGCAGCAGGATATACAGGTTTAATATGATCATCAACTCAATTGCATCTTTTTATTGTTATTAAATATATCATAATTTTGTTCAAATACCTTTTTCCTTTTTCTTTTAAAAATATACATATTTTACTGCGTTGAATACATCTCATGTCTGCTAACAGAAGTATATCCTTTTAATTAGTAATTTGTGGAAAATGTAGTAGGTAGTATATTCGTTAAGCTTAGTAATATAGACTTATTGTGTATACATAATGTACTACTATTTGTTTTCCCAAACGTTAAATAAACTCTAATGCGGTTTCCTCCACCACTCGATATTTGAAATTAGTGCTTGGTGGACGTATACAAAGTAGATGTCCTTAAGACGTTCCTCCATCCTTCTTCCGAACGACTCTGATATTCTCTCATTAGCGGCGAAATCCGTCAAATATACCACAGTATTATATGGCATTCACGACATTGCCATGGCAAACTTGACTGTTCAATGGGCAACCGACTCGAGCGTGCTTATTAAACTGCCAGCCATAAAATTAAAATTAAAATAACCTTAAAATTATTTTAATAATTGTTAATATATATTATTATTTACAAAATTAAAATTCGCTCACGGCTACGTTCGCTTGAATTAAACCTTGCTTGAAAATCATACTATCAATTGGTGAAAACCGCATTAAAATCCATTCAGTAATTTGCGTTCGTTCATACAGTCAGATATGACGACGCGGGGACATCATTTTATAATATTTATAGATTATTCCATAAAGTTTCATAAATAAAAAGGTAATAAACGTAAAATTGACAGAGCACGAGAGCTTAATGAATGCATTGTGGCGTAGTATTTTCTTTAAAAACGTTCCTAAGAAATCGTACGAAGCAATTATGTCAGTAACATTAAGTCTCGGTATTATTGTAACGTTGCGACCGACTGCAATAAGTACAACACTAAATGAGTCCGCGCTAAATTCAATTTTTAATGTCTTCTTGTTTAGACTGACAACACTGAAGTCTGTTGAATATTGTGTAGGTACGTGGGGAGTGTTTCGTAACATTACGGCTAGGCAGTGATTTATTTCAAAGCTATTTTACTGTAGGTATAACAATAAATTTATATTATGTAGTTAGAAATACTGATGTTACTGCTGTTTCGTTATATTTTTCTAGGTATAGATAAGTTTATTTGTTTTTAATTGTATAAAAAGTTTAATTCTAGCAAAAGAGGAGAAAACGAGTCTGTGCTGCGTGACACTGAGCAAAAAAAATCTCTCAATCAAAAATTCAATCAAGGGACACAAAGAAACTTAACATTCCAAAGCATAATAATTGTTATGGCTTGTAATGATCGAATCCACAACAACCGGCATATGTTATTCAAGGATGCAAACAACCCACAATCTTATTCAAGCAGTCTAATTTGTTATCAATTTAATTTGCATTACACTACAACATTATGGTGTTGAAGTTCAAGAGAGATGTCATAAAAAATATTGCATTTACCAACAATAGCTCTCCGACATCCTTTGAAAAGAGCCATTCTATCGGTTAAAATATGTTCGTCAGTATAAACTAAACGAAGCTGGTTCAAATTGGTTGGCATATATAAAAAGTTATGCATACACATCGACAAAAATATAAATATACACGTACATGGGTCAAATTGCAAACTTTGTTTTTTGTAGCTGCCTAACAATCTCTGGGTTGAAGTTCAATTAAAATTGTGTGAGATTAATATTTCTTTACAATCACATAGGCAATATTGTGTTAAAATAAAAAGAGTGCATGGCAGCAATGTCAAAGATCGGATCAATAAATGGCAAAACAGATGCCGTGTGCATTTTTAAACGACTTTAAACAAAAAAAGGAGGAGGTTCTCAATTCGGCTGGTATATATATATTTTTTTTTATGTATGTACACCGATTTCGGCGTGGTTTCTGAACCGATTTACGTGATTCTTTTTTTGCTTGATGCGAAATAGTTTCGATTTGGTCCCATAAAAATTTGATTCATGTAGGCCCAACAGTTTTTATTTTATGAGCATTTTTTATTTACTTTCACCTATCCCAATGTCAGAAATATATATAATATTGTGACGGCCGGTGTCATGTCAAACTGTCATCACTACGGTCACCAAGAACTACTGACGTCTACACGACAAACTGGCCGGTCGTCAAACATAATGATTAGCAACGATAAAACGAAACGTCGAGGCGAACAACATATCAAGTAAAAAACTAAGTGAAAAGTAATAAATAATAATAATTAATTTGATAACTGCCAAACAAAATGTCCCAATAAGCGGCAATAGGCTCGCCACCTATTACGTGGGATCAAAACACTGGCGAAAAGTGGGCGTTTAATATGCCTCTGCCTACCCCTTCGAGGAAACAGGCGTGAGTCTATGTATGTATGTAATTTGATAACTAGGATTCTACTCGTGCTTTCAATTTACTTTAAATATTTAATACAGTTTGCTTTACCAGCAGTAGACATAAATCCATCATGATTCTGTAAAACCCAAGCACCTAAGAAACACCCGCTGTCAACGCTCTATAAAATATAACACATATTGCATCGATGCATATTGCCTACAAATAAGGACTGTTTCTGCAAATAAAAATAGCAAACCATCCACGATGGAGACTTCGTCAGGTCCACTGTCGCAGATGGCTGATTGATTTGGCCTCGGTACCAGCCGAAGTGAGAACATAGCAGACAATCCGGGTTGGACAAAGAAGTTGTTGGACAAATTATTATTGTTTATAGCACTTTTAAAAGAAATTCCAGTGACATTGACAGTTTGTACATATTATTTATAATACAATGCTTGTGTATATTTTTATGGTGTTATTTTTGTAAATATTGTGTGTATGCAAGATTACAATGACACTGGCGATGCGGCAGTTAGTGTCAGTCAACCTACCACATCGCTGACTGGTCTGGTGCGCTATCCGGACTGTTCTCAGGACCGTTTTTTCAAAGGTAAGCGGGGCCTGAAAGTACATTTTGGAAAAGTACATAAATCTCAAAATGTACTTTCTGGCCCTTCAATATCTTCACCTCCAATATCAGGAGACTACAACCAATATATAGATTTAAGCATTGTATTGTATTATGGGATTCAATATACAACAGTCGAACGAGCCACTTGTTTCTATTCAACTCCCGTCGCCCATCACACATTGCATGGCGACCCTGCCAGTGCTGCCTTTGGGCAGCGCTTGGCGTGAAATACAATAAATGATTCCAAAAAATAGAGCTAGATCCGATAATGTGATGACATGGCAAGAATTACGGTTAAAATGAGCAAACAAAGCATCAAAATTATTGAAGAAACGACATTGGATTGAATTATTGGAGAAAATAAATTATATGTACAATAAACTGAAAAAGAAGAGCTAAAATATTCTGGACATGGAGAGATTTGTATGAGATGGATATATTTTGCTGGGAGCCGGGAGATGTTCGAGTCGGATTATGGATTTTGCTGGGCGCAGGGAGTTGTTCAAGTCTGATGATGGAATTTGCGAGGCGCTGGGAGATGTTCGGGTCGAGAGGACTCCGTAACTTCATCGTTGAATAAGGTTGACAACCGAAAGGCAAGCTAAGAAGAAAGAAAAGGTATTAACACTGTATTACTATAAATAATTCATGATTACGAGATATTACATATGTTTTCCTATTTTTTTTAACTATCCAATACGTCATTATTTTATTTTAGACAGAGAAATGTAACAATAATAATTTTAATTTATGTTTGAAACACCATAAGATTATGAAATCGTATTTCGTCCTTTGTAATGATTTTTTTATAATTTGATTGTTTGTTTGCTCATTTAAATATTTTTTTATGAGATATACCCAATATTTAGAGGACGTATATTATGTAATCAATTATATTATATAGTGTTTTTAAACATTAGTTTATAAAAGGTTCGCTAATGACAATATGCCTATGGTGTCAATTAAATATAATTAAAATGTTCTTCTTGAATATCCGATTAAAAATAAATTTTAAGGTTTAAAAATGAATCAATTTTAAGTTATTATGCAATCGGTTTTTTGATAAAATTATACTCGTATCAGTTTATTTTCTTTTCTAAAGATGTAAGTTATTTATTAAATCAGTAAAAGCAAATTTAAATATAATAAGGCAATATTACTTACCTATAATTTATTCTATTTTTAGAATCAAGTTTAGAATCCAATAGATATGATGCGGGTGTGCAAGTATGCGATGCATTCTTAGGTCTCGAAATTCAACACCGTTCATTAGTGAGAACGACGTTATGTCTATAATTAGCTTATCTTGTAATGACTTGTAACAGTTTGAAGTACCTATATGATTAATGTTTTATTTAAAAGTTATGATATCGTAATATGCATTTGATTTTTATGGTTTTGATAGATCTATTTTAGTATGAGTATGGCATTTTAATTTATGAAATTATGAAATGGAAAGGATTATATTGATGTAAAATGGATTTGGATAGAAGCAATTAGATGGTTTTGTTTGTATAGGTATAGATTTTTGCAAGTAAGGAATGATTTTGTTTACAAGGTTCAAGTACGTAAAGGACTGATCACCCAAAAGCGACAGAATTCTTGTAAACTTTATTATTCATTTGGAATTATGTTATGTGAAGTGTTATTGAACGAATAAGAATTAAATATTATAAACGATAATATGAGGTACACAAAATAATGGTACAAATAAGAACAGTCCTTCATTTTGATCATGGCAGTAAGCGAGTTCTTCTCCGTGAGAATTGTTGGAGACGTAAAAATGTCTTAAATATGGTTCTTAAATGTATGAGGTATATGAGATATAATTATAATGAGATGAATATGATGATTTATGTGTAATAAAGTGTACCTAAGTGAGATGTTATAAAAGGACCAGGCCTGGGTCTAAGATAAATAAAATATGTGTACCAGATAAGTATATGAAGAAAGTATTGTGATGAAATGATTAAGTATAATATGAAAGATAGATAATGAGATGTGGCCATGGCGAATATGTGGAAATTGTGATGGAATTAAATAAGGATTTTTATCGTTGAAAAGATAGGTAATGCCAGTGAAATATATAAATTAATGTAATTTTGAAATAAAAGCTAAGGAAATGTAATAACACCAATAAAATGTATCAGCTATGAATGACTAAGAATGCAACGTAAATAATAATTATGCTTTACAAAAATATTGTATCATTATGTGTTATACTTATAATGTAGAAATATAATGGAGTCCTTATTATTAAATACTTATCATAGCATAATACCATAGTGTCATTAAGCGACCTGTAGAATTTAAGAAAAGTTTAATATTTTGATTGATATTACTTAAAATCTCTATATCTTTTATTATGTAGCTTAATCTTTTTTTATGAGAATAAATACGTTTAGGTACTTTTTGTTAACTAATCCTTTATACAATTGAAAAATGAAAATGAAATGCTTGGTTTTATGAAATTAATTATCATAATATTTTTATCACTTTTAATAACATACATTGAAATATTGGAAAATGTAGCTCAAATTGTTCTTTTTTTTATTGTGTAATTTTGTATCCTGTTTAAAAAAAATTGTTATACTATTTTTTTTCTTAATAAAGGGGGGAGGTGTATACACTACACCTAGGTGCACTACAGTGCACCTCTATCTTATTATAAGTATATAGATTTAAGCATTGTATTGTATTATGGGATTCAATATACAACAGTCGAACGAGCCACTTGTTTCTATTCAACTCCCGTCGCCCATCACACATTGCAACTCAAATTAAATATAATTGTCAAATTTCGGCCAACACTTTAGACCCTAAATTCAGTTCAAATAAACGTAATTCTCTGTATCAATATGTAGATTCCAAATTAAGGGAAGGCGACATACGGGGCGCGTTTAGACTTTTATTTAGCAGTGATGTGGTGGCGCCTTGCTCTCCAAATACGCTTGCGGGTCTGAAGAGCAACCATCCAGCGCCAATTAATGATCTCTCCTTTCCTGAAGTTCCCGACAGTGAATCAGAATATCTGATCACCACGGCCAAGGACGTTTTAGCAGCAGATTGCTCCTTCCGAAGTGGCTCGGCAGGCGGCCTCGATGCGTTGACACCACAACATCTAAAAGATCTTGTGTGTGCAAGTGCTGGGGTGGCTGGCGATACACTTCTGAAGGAGTTGACTGCGCTAGTAAATATGATGCTCTCCGGTAATGTGGACGATGCTATCATTGATATCTTGTATGGGGCGAACCTGTGCGCCCTTAACAAGAGAGATGGTGGCATTCGTCCCACTGTCGTAGGTTGCACATATAGGCGTATAGCAGCTAAGATATGCTGTAAGTTTTACAGCAGGGAGCTATCTGATAAATTCCAACCTCTCCAACTAGGTTCTGGTTCCAAGGGAGGTTGTGAGGCTGCTATACATGCACTTTCGACATATCTTGGAAGTGGTGATGGGGAGGTCATTCTGAAGGTTGACTTGAATAACACCTTCAATTCAGTGAATAGAGACACTTTGTTGGCACAGGCAAAACTAGAAACCCCTAAAATTTTCAAATTTCTTTGGCAATGTTACAGGTATCCCACAAAATTACTATATCGGGACAATCTTTTGGAATCTGCAGTTGGATGCCAACAAGGTGACCCTCTTAGACCAGTCATGCTTAGCTTAGCTATACAACCCATTATTCGGCAAATAAATTCTAAATTTAATGTATGGTTCTTAGACGACAGGACCCTGGGAGGCGAACCAGACATAGTATTTGGTTTGGAACTAAATTATAGTAAATGTGAGCTGTTTATAAATACAACAGACTCCTCAAAAACATTCGATAATATTTAAATTTAATCATTTGGCTTCAGACATCAAAATTGTTGATAAGAGTTCTCTTCGCCTCCTAGGCTCTCCAGTATTTGAAGAATCTTTCGATTCTTTCTTAAAGGAAAAATTTCAAAATTTTTGTGATATTTTAGATCGCCTATTCAAAACTAATGTACATTCGGCCTATACTATTATTCGATATTGCCTTTTCGTCCCAAAATTTACTCATGCCTTAAGATCATCGCAGCTTTGGAAAAACATAACACTATTAGGACAAATTTACCAAATTATACAAATTACTTAAAAAAATAAAAATTCAATGTAGACTTGGACGACCGAGCCTGGCTACAAGCATCTTTACCCATACGTCTGGGTGGGCTCGGTGTTCGCATAATTTCCAGTGTCAGTTTACCGGCGTTCCTGTCTTCGGTTCACAACACGGAAGAGTTAACTAGGAAAATATTATCAACTCTTCTTCTTTCTCTCAGCGTTATCCCAGTTTCAATCTGGGGTCCGCTTACTAGTGTAACCGGATTTGGCTGAATATTAGCTTTTGCACAGAGCGACTGCCTGTCTGACCCTCGCAACCCGAAGGGATAGCGATATTCCATGGTTTAGACTAGTGCCAGTTTATTTAGAAGGTACTGACGCCCTGTAACGACTGTCAAAGATCTTCATGACAACCGGGATCGACGGCATAACGTGCTCTCCGAGGCACGGGATAAATGATAATTAACAATTCAATACGCACATAACTCTGAAAAGTCATTGGCGCGCGCCGTGAATTCGAACCCGATACCCTCTGCATGGCAGTCTGTTGGTATATCCAGTCGGCTATCGCATATTATCCCTACACAAGTTAATTCAGAAGCTCTGTACAAAACCCAAGCTATAAACGCCTGGAAAACACTGATTTGCCCACCAACCTATTCTCACAAAGACAGTGGGACGCGCTGCTTTGTAACATTGTGAGAAAAATCTTTTGGATACATCTTTTTATGTTACAGAGCAAGCTCGCTTACTGGCTGTGGGGGAATGGGAATCCGGTCTATGGCTTCAGGCACTACCATCGTCCAACACAGGAACTATGTTGGACGATGAGACGTTCCGCACTGCCACTTGTCTTCGTTTAGGTGTTCCGTGTGTCTCTCCGCATCGATGTCATTGTGGAGAAGACGTCGATAGCCTCGGACACCATGGCCTGTCTTGCAGCAAAAGCGCTGGTAGAATTCCTCGTCATGCTAACCTAAATGACATAATCCATCGTGCTCTTGTCACGTCTGGCGCACCAGCTGTACTTGAACCAAATGGTTTGGTACGCGACAATGGGAAGAGACCTGACGGTATGTCATTATTGCCATGGAAAATGGGTAGGCCTTTGGTGTGGGACGCAACCTGCGTAGACGCACTCGCGCCATCCCATGTTCCAAGCACGGGAGGCCATGCTGGCGCTGCTGCTGCAGCTGCGGCAACCCTCAAACGGCGCAAATACAGTAATCTAGTAGCTAATTACGTATTTGAGCCGTTTGGGGTGGAAACGCTAGGCTCATGTGGTCCGAGCGCTCGCTCTTTATTCCGAGATATATCTAAACGGTTAATCGACGTCTCATGTGACCAGAGGGCTGGTTTATTTTTTGCTCAAAGAATCAGCATTGCCATCCAGCGTGGCAATGCTGCCAGCCTTCTGGGCACGTTACCCGATGATATTGATGCGGAGGCATTCTACGACGTCTAAACACACCTGTTCATATTTTCCCTTTTTATTTTTAGATTTATGTACCTACTTTTATATACATTCTTAGATATTATGATTATGTAAGATAGCAATGTATAATTTAAAATTAATAATCTGGTATGTTACAATTAAACGTATATTATAGATATAAAAAAAATAATTAGCAAAAAGGTTTTAAGGCTATTTCATTATTTGGAAATGATTGTTTAAAGTTAGATGACGTAAACACTCTGTCAACTGTTCGCTAAATTTGCCACTAGCTGACAACAAAGCGATGGCCGTGTGGATAATACATCCGCTTTACGTTCTGCAGTCGTGGCGTGGGTTCAAATCCCAGTCATGACAGTCATGTGGAATTTGGTTTTTATGAAATTAGGAAAATGTTTATGAATATTTGGCAAATATTTAAAAAAATGTCAATTCTCTTTTTTTATTGATTTACCTTTTCTTTTGTAATCATTAATTATTTAGTTTTTGTAGTTTAGGATAGTTTAGTTCCTCCCCGTAGGATCTCCACCTTGTCGTGGTGGTGGGGCTCATTAACCGTGGATTGGGCACCCGCGGTGAAGCTAAGAGAGATCTCAGGAGTGGACGCTCCGCGTGGGCTTAGAGGGGCCTGTGCAGGATGCGTCCAACGGTGCGGGTGCGAGGGACAGTTCTGTCTGTCCCTCGCAGTCGGGCGCGGTCGCGGGAGGAGAGGCGTGTCGGTGTTGCGTTGCCGCGCGCCCTATCTCCCGCGACCAAATGGTGGCGCACCATTCGATGCGTCGCAGTGGGGCCGCAGAGGAAGAGGAGATGCGGTGTTGCGTTGCCGTCCTCCCTATCCTCTGCGGCCGCTGGATGTTTTCGCGGCGGAGCCCAACACCTTATTCCGCCGCCAAGGGGGTTTTGTTCGGGGCCCGCCTGAACATCTGGCGGGCCAATACCCGTCGGGGGGTAGCGACGAATGCTTATGCGATTCCCTACCCTCCGACACACGGGTACATGAGAAAGTCGAGGTGGTTTTTAGTGGTTACACCATATACTCCGGCTCTCATTTCCCCAAGAGCTGGAGATCCGAAGGGATTTTCCACATAGTAAAACAAAAAAAGGGATAGTTTAGTTATATAAGTAGTTTTATTTTCTTTGTACTTATGTTATGATAACTATTTGTAAAATTTAGAGCATAATAAAAAGACAGTATTTTAATGTAAAAAATGATTATTTAAATATTTCGAATAAAAATATGAGAATTCTAGAAACTTCAGGAAGGAATAAAAAGGTTAAAAAGAGACAGGAGATGAAAAACCAATTAATTAAGAAATGAAAATCGAAATTAGTGGACGTATTTAAATTGGATGACAATGAAAAATTATTATGTCATAGAGCTGATCTGATGATGGAATCGAAAGGTGGCCATAGGAATGAAATAGGAACTCAGAAAACTTTATCGAGTTTGGGCTCATATGATTCGTCTTGACGAGCACTTTGGTGTGGGTGGTAACTAGGATCCTCTAGGGTCTGATGCAGGAGTCAGAAGGTGGCCATACGAACTCAGTAATTACAAAAATCAATTTGACTTGCACAATGATGATAATAGTCACTTCAAAGACGTAAATCATGCGGTAATGCCATGATCAAAGATTTGTCGGTTATATTATTAATAAGACCAAGTCTATTAGCTCTCTGCTCAAAAGACTCATTCGCTAGACGCTCTTGGATCTTACCGAGTCTAGAATTATACTGTTCAAGAGTTTCTTGACGTAAACGTGATTTCATTTAAGCTTTCCTGGCCAACAAACGTTTTTCAAGATCTTTAATAGTCTCACAAGTACCTACGTGAAACTGTGTCCCGAAGAGCATTTTTACAGAGACGACTTTTATCCGTTCCCGTTTCTTGAGATCTATATTTTTAAGGCGCGCAGCACCTTTTGTAGGTCTACCCATAACTAGTTGACAATACAACAATACACCTAAAAGTATTAAATAAAAATAACTACGTTAAAAACAACCGACATCAAAAACGAAAAAGTGAAAAATAATAAAGATTTAATATTAATTAAATACTACCTATTATTTATATGTACTATTTACGAATTAGTTTGAAGTCAGTGCCAAATCAAATTTCAAAAGCCTTTTAATTTAAGAAGACTTTTCATAATTCACATGAATTTACATTCTGTTGAATACATTTTCGTATTTTTCTCATTATTCTTCGTATTATCTGAAGCTGCTTATAATATTAAGATCAAATTGTTCTTTATTACGTTCATTTACATCTTTAACTTTATAGTAGTCATTTCATTGTATTAATTTGTTCGTATTCATTTAAGTGATTAAAATATTATTATTTGTTTAAGGCTTGGCATCGACTTCAAACAATAGCACATATAAATAATAGATAGTATTTAATTAATATTAAATCTGTAGGGCGATAGGGTTACCAGTGTAGAAATTATAGACTTCTTGGGTAGCTTTGACCGTTTATTCTAATTTTTTCACATTTACCAACTTATACTTATGCATATACGTATATAACCCTATGTGAGGGGCGAAAAGGACTGCGGGGCTATCGCTTTTCACTTCCTCCGTACGCTTCGCGAGTGTCTAAAGAGGACTGCGGGGCTATCGCTCTTTAAACCTCGATATTTAGCAGAACCTGATGGCTGCGGAGCTATGATTAGCTATGCTTACTGGACGCCAGAGTGGACTGCGGGGCTATCGCACTCTGAGTCGCCTTGCGAGCTAATGAATAAATCAACTATGCGCATGACCTTATATAGGCGCGTCTTGTCCCACCACCTCGATGAGGTCGTATGTGATGCACGTTGAGTGAGACAGATAGTCGCTGTGCGAGCTGGAAAGTATTCGAGTCCCGCGCGTAATGATGATATTGTCTTGCTACAAATCTTTATTATTTTTCACCTTTTCGTTTTTGAAGTCGGTTGTTTTTAACGTAGTTATTTTTATCGTAAGGATTTTTTCAGGCATTTGTAAATCTTAGTTAAATAAACATATTGATTTAACACAACTACCAACGTTACTAACAAACTGTATTATCATGTAGTTCTAAAACACAGTCATTGGCTTAGTTTAGACTCCAGGTGACCTAATTTACTAATTTTGTATGCAAACTTCTTGCCGACAACGGTAAATAAAACAGAATAGAATATATTTTTTATACTTACCAATTTTAACAATAAATCTTATTTGTTTTATAAGTTATTAGGGTGTTATTTATGACGATAAAATAGTTTTTTTTTTCTAAATATAGGTATAATTGTTACATTAACCCTTCAAATATTACACTCCTTTTTTGGGTGGTTGTGTCCACTCATCTATCTACATACCGTAGGAGGTATGCCTGTTTTTTAAAAGTTGTCCGTTTTACAAGTATTAGGGAATTTCACTTGTTAATAAAACCTTACATTTCAAATAAAATATTTATTTGTTATAATTTAAGACTCTGAAATTATTTATTTGCAATAAATTAAAACTAATCATAACTAAATGACTATTTGCACATAAAATAAAACAATAATTTCTATACCTACTTAAATAACAAACAAATAAAGTAATTTTTCTTTTGGTTTATTTTGTCACTCATCATACTTAGCTGTGTGTGCAAAACTTTTCTTCCTTACGACTCTTGTATCTATAATTCAGAAAACCGATTGTATTGTTGGTAAAGTCCCATTCTTCACCAAACCAAGTATCTGAATCAACAGCTAGAATACAATACCTCACCGTTAACATTTAAATCTTGCAGCTTGTATCTTTACAAGTTACACAGTGCCTTGGGAAGGATTCCGTAAAACGAAATAAATTTTCAGACGGAGCTCCCAAACAGATTTATGATTTGTTTAGATAAGACCGAGGCAAGGGAAAGATATAATTGTTCACCTAAATGAAATATTTTGCAAAAATTTCTTCAATATTTTCTTTCTTTATATCTTGAAGTTTATTTTTATATTTTATGTATAAGCTGTCATTATATCATAGGATATAAATTCTTTCGACTAAGCAGAATACCAGATAATCTTAGACTTTTCTTACTGCTTCTTGTTATTTTTTAATCGTTCGTAGGTATTCTTTAATTTATATTTACCGTAGCTGTTGTTGATGTGTTGAAATGTCAGCCGGGACATTTACCACGTTCGACCTTGGATGCTGGAAACAGAGATAGGTGAAGATCTCAAAGACTCTTTGAAACAAATTACCAGTGTCCGGAGAAAAAAACCATCTATCAGATTTTCCATTTCATGCGCTGTCACATTTTATTCCTTTTTGCTCAATTCTCATAGGAGGACCCGGGTAAATTCTATGCAAACTGCCTTCTTAAATCTTTAAACTCCACATATCTTGTGTTCCTTCTAGAATTAAACAGAAATACAATGTCTGCCCCCATAAAATATCAGTAGTTTGTGAGAATGGTCGCTCAAACGGCGAGCAACGGTAATAGTCCGTGTTTCTTGCAAACTGTGCTGAAATTGTAGTTGGGAGACATTTTTATTACCAACATTACAGTTGCGAATACAGCCCGAATTTATTATGCAACTGGACCGCAACTGAAAACTGCAGAGTTAGTGTACCGGGGTGACTTATAAGTTTGAGTTGAGAGAAATTAGATGCCTTAACTGTTTATAACTAGGCAAGGGTGAACTATATATTACTATCTATCTTGAAAATAATTGGATTCCTGGATGTAAGCAAGCGTGAGTATAATATGATGTTCCCATCCTTTAGCATGATATTTATATTCTCTAAATGTCCTATTTGGAAGAAATGATGAACAAACATTAGCATGTTTGATGGAGAGAACTTCGGATGGTTTTACATCAATCTAGTTGATGGAATTTCAGTTCAATAAATACTCGGCCAAGGCTGACTTGGAGTTTAATTTGTAAGTCTTTAAAAGTAGTAAGCCATTACTAGTTCTTCAATAGTGCTCTTTGTTTGGTCAATATAAGACTTGCTACGGCTACAGACCACCTTGCAAATGCCCAGTGTTTCAAAAAAACAATTTGCTTTCAAGCAATATTAACTTAAAGTAACTATGAACACATTATACCCACTGATATTGTAGCCTTCAATGCAGAGTAAACTTATTCAAGAAATAGTATGTCCAAATTATCATAATCATCCTATTACCATCCATTAGGGTGGAGCGACAAAAACTTTTTTTTTAATTTCCATTTTCCTGTAATGTCAATCAATGACCTATAGTTGCAGGAGCTTTGATGTCAAATTTCAGCTTTCTAACTAAACATCTTGTCGCACGAGTGATTGATTTTCACGGGATAGCCGGGATCGATCACTCGCCGAGCAATTAAAAAGAGATAATTAGGTTGTCTTACGGGAAATAAATAAAAAATATCACCAGGAAAGATTAAACTCGCGTTATATTCCAGAATTACAATGGTTTTGATTACATAAAAGAGCTGACACTTGAGGTTAACCGACTAGAAAATTATCCAGGGCGTAGGTCGTAGGTTGACACTCCACAGGTCCTCGGATGAGTACTCAGCTTTGACGTGTGTCTCGCAGCAGAAGAAAGGGCCAACCACGTGTGTCGCTGGTATATATATGGTCGGCAAGCGGGAGAGGGCTCCCCACTGCAGTGCGTCATCGTAGCGGGGCTCGCAAGCGCCGAGGCACGACGTCACACCCCCCCCCCCGTTAGGCCGGGATTTTCCCTAAGGAAAATTCCCTAGCCCAACGGGCGTAGCAGCCCTGAAGATACTCCCTGGAATTAGAGAAAACAAGGGCATGAGTACCTTGAACAAGTGACAACCCTATACGCTAATTAGTATACCTAAATAATAATGACCCACGCTTGCATTCTTCACGCGTACAACGGCAGTCTGAACTTGAACATAAACATTTGTCATTCATAATTCATCACACATACCTACATGTAAATGCCAAGGCCAGTGTAATGGCCCAATAGCAAAGATAACAATCTATGGAGAAGCGCTTAGGGTAATTATTAGGTAATAATGACTTGTAGATATAAGAACTTGATCTAGCCCTACGACTTAAAAATCTTGGGTTCGGCCTTTGCCACTAGATAAGTAAACTTTTTGAATATAGTTAGGTGTAACAACAGATTTTTCGTAACGATGAACAAAGATAATATAAGCCGCAGACACGACCGGACCGCTCAATGTCAAAGGAAAGAATTTAATAAATATTTTGCTCTAATTAATAACTACAACACGACCAGTAAACACCTTTTGAATGTAAACAATGGTGAATCATTAGTTAGGCATTTATTTATCGGCGCGTCGCTGAGTGAACGCGCGTGCGTCATAACGACAACTAGGTAGGTACGATCTTAATGGTAGGTACTATTCGACTGTTCCGAGCTCGCGACGTACGGTTAATTACTCTGAATGTTTATGAAGTACCTATAATAACAATTTGATTATGGAATTCATACAGAATTAAGAATAACAACAGAACTTCAGAACAAGGCACGGCGAAAAACAACACGCCAATCAATATGCATTTATAGAAAATACACATGCGAGAATCGAACACCAGACCGATTCGACAACGACTTTTTAACCCCTGAGCCATAACTGATAGTTTTAGATAAACAACAGATTATTTGTAACAATATTACATGTAATAAACTTTATTACCATTTATAACTGAAACATTGATTCATTTTATGTTAGCATGTTTACATAAATCATTAACACAACACAATACATTATCTTGTGGGCTTCGACTCAAAAACATAAGAACCATTGTTGGCCTTCGCACATGATTATGTAGGTAATTATAACTTAGTATAGATATGCGTCTTACATTGTTGTTTTATGCTTTTATTATTCTTTGTAATTAATCAACTTTAAATCTTTGATGTGCCATTCTCCTAAAGGTTTACCGGCCATGTCGTTAAGTTTGTATACTAGGGGTGACTTTTTTGAGGCAATCTTTCATTTAATAAATTTAGGTGCCAATTTCTTGCTAAAGTATTTATCCTTGTCACTAAGTAGAAACGTTCTGCGCCAAACTATATCACCGACATTGAATTCTGCCGGTTTACGGCGAAGATTATAAGATGATCAATTTCGTTGGTGGGCCGACAACAGAGCTGAATGTACCTTCTCGAAAATAGAGGATAAGTAGCCTAAAGTTTCGGCGTAGCCGTCCCGTGGTTCAAGCACCATATTGGAATTAAATTCCTTGTCAATATACTGAGAACCACATGTTATGACCTCCCTACCAAAAACAAGGAAATTAGGAGAATAACCAGTAACCTCACTAACTGCGCAGTTAAGGGCGAACTGAACCTTAGTGATTAAAGTGTCCCAGATTCGATGATCAGATTCTATGAAAGTTGAAATAGCTGTAATAATGGTTTTGTTGTAACGTTCAACTGACTTAACGTGGGGAGTATACAACGGTGTAAAATGCAAATTTGGAATTTTATATTTTGACAACATACTTTTAAAGGTTGCGCTAATAAATTGTTTACCATTATCCAAAACAATAGTAGATGGAATTCCATGCACCAAAAATACATTTTCCTCGAGAATTTTTGTTATCACTTCTGCAGTTGCCCGTTTAATGGGGAAAAGCAAACAATATTTAGAGAAACAACAACTGACCACAAATATAAAAGTGTTTTGTTTTCTGCTGGGGGGCAATGGACCAATCAAATCAATACAAATCGTCTGAAAGGGCTTTTGACATGATTTGGGTTTTCCCATTAGACCTAAATTTGGGTGGTTTTGGTGTTTATGGGTGATACAAGGTTCACATGAACTGACGAACTTGACAACATCGGAGTACATACCAGGCCAAAAGTAATTAAGTGCAAGACGTTTGTATGTCTTAAAGATACCCAGATGTCCAGCAGTGGGCGAAGAATGATTCTCCCTTAGAATGTCAATTCTTTGGTCAGACGGAATAACCTCTTTCCATTGAAATTCTCTAGTGAGAGGGTTTAATGTTTTTTTAAAACAATACAATTTATTGTTTATTACTTGATAGTTAACAAAGGAAGTCGGAGAACTTAAACAGCCTTTATAGATATTTAAATACCAAGGATCATTAGTAGAAACTGGTAAATTCTGATTAGAATTAATATCTATATTTATATCATTAGCAATAGCAGAAACGGGTAAAGAGCGAGACAGAAAATCAGGTAAAACGTTATCGGAACCCCGACGATGACGTATTTCGAAATTATAGGAAGATAAGCGAACTCCCCATCTGGCTAACCGGCCAGTAGGGTTATTTAAGGTCAAGAACCATTTCAAAGCAGCGTGATCAGTGTAAACAATAAACTTTTTACCATTTTCAACATAACAACGCCAGTGTTCTATAGCAGATAGAACAGCCAGGGCCTCGCGCTCTGTGGCACTGTAATTTTTTTCTTGCTTACTGAGTGATTTGCTATAGTACGCTATGACTCTTTCCTCACCATTTAACCTTTGACAGAGGATCGCGCCAAGACCAAAATCGCTAGCATCTGAGTGTATTTCAAACGGTTGCGAGTAGTCAGGACAAGCCAACACCGAGGAGGAAATCAAACAATTCTTTAGGTTATTAAACGCCTCATTAGCCTCTGTCATCCAGCAGAATGGAGGTGCGTTTTTACTTTGAGATGTTAACTTATTTAAGGGTGCAGCAATAGAGCTAAAATTCGGTATAAAACGCCTGTACCACGAGGCTGCGCCTAAAAATACGTAACGTACTTCTTTTCTATTAGAAGGAGTGGGATAATTTTTCATTGAATTTACTTTATCCGGATCGGGATGCAATCCACTAGAGTCGACAACATAGCCTAAATATTTTAGTTTATCTCTAAAAAATTGACATTTTTCGAGATTAATTGTTAAATTAGCGCTTTTTAGTTTATCAAGAATGCGTAATAAAAGAGTAATATGCTCGCTGAAGCTGGACGTGATACAGATTATGTCATCGATAAAACAGAAAACCTTATTTTCAAATTCTGGGCCATAAAATAAAATATCAACTAATCGTTGTTGAGTAGCTGGCGCATTCGTAAGACCGAAAGGCATTCTTTTGAATTGAAATGTGCCACGCGTGGGAATATAAAAGGCTGTTTTGCAACGGTCCTCTTCTTTAATTAATGTTTGCCAAAAAGATTTAGACAGGTCTAAACTAGACAAGTATTTAGCATCTCTCAGATTATCTAAAATTTCCGAAATATAAGGCAAGCTATAAGCATCTTTTTTTGTAACGGAATTTAATTTTCGACTGTCCAAACAGTAACGCAGTTCACCATTCTTCTTTGGTGTCAAAATGACCGGGTTTGACCACGGGCTTTCGGATCGTTCAACAACATCCTCTGAGAGCATGTCGTCAAGATGCTTTATTAATATTCTTTGTTTATCGGGAGACATGCGATAAAATCTTTGCCGAATAGGGGGACAATCACCTGTATCAATTGAATGAGAAATAATATTTGTGCAACCGAGACCCCGCTTCTCGTATGAAGTATCGGTAAATTTAGAAATAATGTTGTCAGCGGTAGCTCTCTGGTCGACTGTAAGATGATCATAAGAAACAAGATGTGTAGGGGGAACTGCCTGCAACTCCATTACTTGAGCGTCAGACTTGTTCACCATCAAAACAGACTCCAATTTGTTAGGAAATAGGCCAAAGCTTCGCCAAAAATCCATGCCAAGGATAAGGGAATTTTGAATCCCAGGTACAACATGAACTTCTAAGTTAATCAATTTATCCTGAAACTCGAAGGGTAGAAACACCGATCCCAAAGACTCAAATCGTTCGCCGCCTGCTGTTATTAACCTTAAAGGTTTCGATTTATCCAAAACATTGTCTTTCAAAAATAAGTTATGCAAATTATTACCTAAAATTGTAACGCAAGATCCAGAATCTAAAAGACCTGTGGTAGGTATTCCGTTTAATTTTAGAGTAACGTAAGGTAAATATTCTACTTTAGAATTACGGATTGAGGAAATATGATAGCTATTAAAGAATTTTTTTAAAAAGTCCAACCAATTATTCCACTCTGTTTTATTACAATTAGTTGTATAATTTGATTTTCCACAATCCTTATTAACTAGTTATTTGAAACTGTAGGGGTCGACTTAGATTTACAATTGGGGCAGTCTGACACCTTGAAACCCTTTGTGCCGCACTTAAAACAGATTAGGTAGTGTGGCTGACGACAATTACGTAATGAGTGCGAATTGCATCTACAACGCACGCAAAAAGTTTTATTTATATTAGAAGTACTCGATACGGCGTTGACTTGTGGTACAGACTTGTATCTCGATGTATCGGCGACAGAGTTATATTTATTGAAGTTATTATGATTGTAAACATTTTTGTTTGAAGAAAAATTAGAAAACGGATAATTATACGCTAGATCGGGTGCTACAGTATTCTTTGAAACTTTAGGGGGTTCAGAAAATTGCTTACTGCGACTTTGGTAATTTTCGAAAAGACGACAAACTTCGACCAGACTATCAACATCAACAACCTTTGCAGTGAGCAGACAATTAGTGTAACAAGGTCTAATATTATTTAGTGAAATTTCTAGCTTCTCCGAATCAGCGATAGGAGAACTAAGTCGCGAAAACAGACCGTGCATTTTTGCCACGTAAATAGTTATTGATTCGTTCTCGCCTTGTGAGCGCTGACGAATCTCCGTCATAAGTCGATAATCGTAGTTATGCGGACTAAAATCTCGTTTTAAAAGTTCGCAAAGTTCTAACCAAGTCTTTACATTATTTTTAACAGAACGATACCAAACTAATGCGTCACCCGAAAATATTTCAAATGCGAAAGACAACATCTTGTCATGTGGAATAGATCTACAGGACATAAATTCATCAATTTTTTCAATAAAAGATCTTACACATGATTTACCGTTAAATTTGAATTTACCTAATTCCGAGAAGAGCTTACGGTCGTAATTATAGGTAGTGTTTCCCTCTGCCACTGAGCAATCCGACCGCAAACTACGGCTCGTAATTAATTGTAATTTCGCATATAAGTCATTAAATTTATTCCACACAGACTCAATTTTTTTAATATCAAGACTGCCGATATCCACCCTATTCAGTCGATGAAAACAATGGTGAAGCACGGTTTCGACCTTCTGTTGAAGCTCGGAGGTATAGTTTGCTTCCAACATAGATAGGTGTTTATTTGATCTTAATAACGACTTTTCCACTTCAGCCACATCCTCCTCTGGTGGGAAGGGTGAAGATAATATATCCTCCGAGGGAATTTTAACTGAAAGTTTAGCGATTTGTTTGCGGGGATCGTCAGGCTTTGAAACGCCGCGTATTGTGGTCTCATATTCTAATTCCGCTTTAGTTAATAATGAGAAATTTATAATGTAAGCCATTATTACAAAACAATAATAGAAAATCTAAGTATTTACGCCGGTACTAGAAAAAAATTAAATATCGCCAGAAAATCGAATACCGTGCCAAAAAAAGCTGAAATACACTAAATTATACAATGGTGTGATGATTGGTAAAGGATTAAGAAAAATTTCTTAAAGGTCACTCAAAGGTTGAATCACAATATTTTTTTCGCGAACACGAGGCACGTTAGTTCAACGGCTAAGCGGTTAGAACCGGTTGGCGGCTCGACACGCTGCCCGCGGTGGAACGTGATTTTAGACCGACGTTAATTAAATCACCGTTATGTTATTTACACAGTTAAATAGCTTATGGCCAACCAAAATAGATAGAAACTGTACTTGTACGCAATTCACCACACCAGAATATATGCACACACAGGAGAAAAATATACAAGAGAAAAAGAAATTATTTCACTCACCTGTAAAGTGCCAACCTACGTTTTTTAAAAATATATTTAAAAATTCTATTGGGCGCCAATGTCGCACGAGTGATTGATTTTCACGGGATAGCCGGGATCGATCACTCGCCGAGCAATTAAAAAGAGATAATTAGGTTGTCTTACGGGAAATAAATAAAAAATATCACCAGGAAAGATTAAACTCGCGTTATATTCCAGAATTACAATGGTTTTGATTACATAAAAGAGCTGACACTTGAGGTTAACCGACTAGAAAATTATCCAGGGCGTAGGTCGTAGGTTGACACTCCACAGGTCCTCGGATGAGTACTCAGCTTTGACGTGTGTCTCGCAGCAGAAGAAAGGGCCAACCACGTGTGTCGCTGGTATATATATGGTCGGCAAGCGGGAGAGGGCTCCCCACTGCAGTGCGTCATCGTAGCGGGGCTCGCAAGCGCCGAGGCACGACGTCACAATCTTGAGGTGGCGCACGAGACTAATTTTTTGAAAAATCTCGGGTTCGATCCCCAGGTACCCCGGGCACACATCACTGATTTTTCGGAGTTACATAATGTGTGTGTTTAAAATGTTAATTATCGCTCGATCTACAATCAGACGAGAACATGAATTATACCTATTGAGGTTGCTGTCGTATATTATTGTATTTATGCATTCTATTGCAACATTATTTGGACATTGTGGTGACCTATATACAGTTATCACTCTGACATTAAACATTTCGAAATGCAAGCATTCACAATGGCCGTTTGCAGCGTCTGGGTTATTTAAAAAAATATCTTTTACATGATCCATCTATCACTGCATCCTTGAGATTACGACGTACATACGTGATTGATCCCCAACCTGGATTTGCATTATATATAGCTGGACCTCTACTCTGCACACCTCATAAAACCCATCAAGTTCAAAAATGTCTCTGCGACACCCCCAGGTTTCAACAAATAATACTGCATGAGAGGAATGAATAATAGGATCTATGATGACGTCTGAAAAATGTTTGCGCAATGATTGCACGTTGTGAAATGCAATTTGAACTAAATGAAATCTCAATCTCAATCAGCCTATCGCAGTCCACTGCTGGACGTAGGCCTCTCCCAACACGCACCACAGTACACGGTCCTCAGCCTTCCGCATCCTTTATCTGTGCTATAAGACGTTGCTTCGTACCAAATTTCAAGATTTTGAGTTCACGGGAAGTATCATGTAGGTTTTGATTCCCTTGCGAGTAGTTGTGAGTTTGAAAATATGATTATATTGCTCTTTCTTTTGATTGCGTAGACATAGAAGTTTGATTTTGTTACAGCCTAACGGTGTTATATACTTGAGTATTTGATATGAATTTCAATTTAATACCTCTACGCGTTCAAGAGAAAGGGGTAGTAGGTAGCTTAATTTTTTCATTTTTACTTATAGACTCACGCCTGTATCCCCGAAGGGGTAGGCAGAGGTGTAATATTACACCCACGTTTCGCCAGGAATTTTTAGGTCCCACGTAATAGGGGGCGAGCCTATTGCCGTACCGGGCACATGACCAGACTCTGTGCTGCTACTGAGAATTTCCTAACGGAAAAACCCAATAACACTTTGCCCGACCCGGGAATCGAACCCAAGACCTCCCAATCCCACGCGCACATTTGTGCCGCGAGACCAACGAGGCAGTAGTTACTTTAAATTTATTAAAAATATGTTTTATGTGCTGTAACTAAAAAATTACGGTTTTTGCAATTTTTCCTTTATAAGTGATATAAGACGTTGCTTCGTACCAAATTTCAAGATTTTAAGTTCACGGAAAGAGCCCTGTAGGTTTTGATTCCCTTGCAAGTAGTCACGACTTTGAAAATATGATTATATTGCTCTTTCTTTTGATTGCGTAGACATAGAAGTTTGATTTTGTTACAGCCTAACGGTGTTATATACCTGAGTTTTTGAGATGAATTTCAATTTAAGGGATTGCCCAAAATTCCGTCGGGATCGGCCAAAACGGGTAAATTTAAAAAATTGCAGACGTAGCTGCTGGCGTCCTCTAGTATGTGATATTAGACGTTGCTTCGTACCAAATTTCAAGATTCTGAGTTCACGGGAAGTACGCTGTAGGTTTTGATTCCAATGCGAGTTTGAAAATATGCTGCAATTTGCAGCATAAACGGCTGAATCTATTGATTGCGTTGGATTAGAAGTTTGATTTTTTTACAGCTCTATGGAACCGTAGATTCGAGTATTTAGTATAAATTTCAGTTTTATACCTGCACGCATTCCTGAGAAAAAGGGTCTTGACAGACGGACGGACAACAAAGTGATCCTATAAGGGTTCCGTTTTTTCTTTTCGAGGTACGGAACCCTAGAAACAAAAAATTTATATGTTTGCTTTTGACATCGAAAAAGATTCCATTAGGACATCTATTCCTACATTAAGCCATTCACAAATATTCTCCAGATTGATTTATTTAGTATTAGTAATAAGTAGAACAGTGTGAAAAATCCAGGAATATGGGCCATTCTCGGTGGTTGACGTGCACAAACAGAATGCTTAGTTTAGATATATACATCTAAATGTTGCCTGCCTTTTCTTAGGACTATTTTCAAATCAGTGTGACTTGGAAATAATGTTTCATACCTATTTAACTCCCTTCGGCATTAAACATAAAAAAATCCTTCCTGAGTTGTTAAATTCTTTTCGTGTCGATGGCAACACTTGTCATACAGTTTTAATCCAGCTTACGGCTTTTTTGGCGATTCGGCTTCGCTTAATAGATACATGTCGTCAACTGTGCACAATTTTGGGCTTTTGGTGCACGTAGTATACTGACATACGGCAGTGCTTATATTAAAACGAACCAATAGCCCGAATTTCATTTTTCCAGCGAAGATACTTTAGGCTCTGCAATTATAATCATGTACGTTAGCTTTATTATTTTTAATAAGTAAAAGAAGAAGCTGTTAGAAGAAAACTAAATTGACAATAATTCCTAGAAACTGTCACTGTTTATCGTGAAAGTCGTCCTACCAGCCAGGTTTGGTATTAATTCGTTCTCATTCCATAAATGTAGTCTGACGCCGGTCTTTAAGGGCGGTTTCAAATTAGCGTATTTTTCTGCGCGTATACGGTCGTTTCTGCATACGCGCTTACACGCGCGCTACATTATGCGCGTCAAAATACCGGTCTCTCGTAAATGGGCATATATCGGCGTGTTCGCTCGAAACTGTAGTGACATCTTGTCAGTGTCAACATGGATTTTGACGGCTCGCGCTTATACGAGCTTAGACGCGCGTCAACGCTCGTACGAGTTGTGCGTGTGTCAAAAGGCGAGCCTATACGCGCCTACAGGCGCTTCCAAAAACAAGCTTATACGCGCGTATAAAACGCTAATCTGAAACCGCTCTAACACGTGTAAAAGATATTTGTAATTGCGAGATTACCTATAAACTATTGTGTAATAAACCGTCGTGAAATGTTTTCTTTGTAAATCCTGAAAATCTGTTCTTTTCTTGTAGCATAGCAGCTTGGAACAGTCGATCCTTGTAGATGAGTCGAACGCAGGAGAATTGGCTATTCGGAGTGTTTAAAGGCAATAAAAGCAAAGAGTTCAAAGGGCAGAAAGTACAAGAATTTCAACTATTGATACCGAAAATTTAGGCGTTAAATGACTATTATAAGAAGAGATACGAGACTTCTAACAATATTAGAATACGACGACACTGAAATCACTTCCAGAATTTCTTCACGAAGTAATTTGTATGAAATTAAAGAATTTCCTTGCCACAGTCAGGCCGTAGAAAGGTATGGCAAACATGTAATAGGAGCGTATTTATCTGTCTGCGGACCTGAAGTTATAGATCGTTATTGCTGTACTAGGATTAAAGTTAGCCACGACATTTCCTTTTTCTTGCTTTTCAACGCCGAATCCAATTGTTTTCGCCAAAGAAAGGGTTCTAAAACTACTGATGTAAAACGTTCAAGCTCTGAAAATGTGGTAATTATATATTTTTATATTATAGGTGACGATAGTTTAAATAAAATTAAGTATTAATATTATAAAACGATTAGTACGATTGGTTTAAATATAGCTCTGGCTGAGACGCAAATATAGCACATTGTCTCGTGCACCACCTCAAGATGTCTAGTTAGAAAGCTGAAATTTTACATGAAAGCTCCTGCAACTATAGGTCATTGATTGACATTACAGGAAAATGGAAATAAAGAAAAAAGTTTTTGTCGCTCCACCCTACTGTACATCACTGCTGAATATAGTCCTCTCCAATGACAAGCCTCCAAGCTCCATATAGCGCTTTGTGTGAAGCAGCTTGTGAATCTTATCAATCTACCTACGCTACGTTTGTATACCGCATTCCAATTTCTACTCTCCTACAATTCTTACCCAGTATAGCAAAATATTCATCACACTAATACAATAAGGCTTATTATGTAAAGGCATAAAATTCCTTGAACCACGAGTAAGGAGGTCCCCCTTACTTCACTCGAATCTTCGATCGACCGTTTAAGATGGGTTTGCTCACTGTGATCAAGTCTTATGCCCATAATCTCTGCCAATAATAATAAGATATATTATTTTATTATATGACTCAAAGTTGATTATATGGATATAGGTACTCGTAGAGGTCATAAAATTGGAATACAAAGGTTGGGTGGTGACAGATTTATCATGTTTTATCGGTAAATTGAAACTATTTATCATAGGATGTATAGCATAGAGGATATAACAATACTATTAAGACGTAAGTATATCTATTTCAAAGGTTGATCGAAATAATAAATAATATAGTATAAGGACTCACTGCCTTACTGTTGTTGAGAACGGACGTGTCGAATAGTATGAGAAATTATTATTTAAACAATTTTAAATCGTGACCTCAATATACGCTTACAACTATCTGCGAACGTAACAAAACTAAGTTGTAAGTGTGTAAAATGTATCGTGATTGAAATTGCAAACAAAATAAAATGGATCACAGTCCTTTCAATAGGAGCAGCAAGACTGCGCGGAGTCCACCTTCGAGGCCGGCACCTGCACCCCAGCGTCCAGCCCTTGAGGTCATCCCTACGCCTGAAATCCAGAACTGGATGTCATCCATTGAAATTTACCTCAATGAAGTGTGTTCCAAAGCACAAGATGGGAAACTGAATTCTGAGCAGAAGATGAGAGTCAGCAATCTCTGTCGAAACGTGGGCACTAAAGTATCACAGTTGGCAGTTCAGTACCAGTCCCTTAAGTCGCATGCTATCCAGGCCCACAGTACCATCAAATCCCAGCAAGAGCAACTTGATTTGTCTCACAGACTTCAAGAACTACAGCAATCCATTCAAGAGTCCTCGAATCCTACCAGCTGTACACCGTCTTTCGCTGAGATGGTTAAAAAAACTACTCATTCTTTCATTCAGCCAGTTAGCGTAAGTTCGGTGGCAATCTATCCGAATGACAAGTTAAAAATAAGTGACGACACTAAATCATTAGTGCAAAAAATAATCAGGCCTGAACAAATGAACCTCCACGTGAGAGCACTGCGCAAGATAAGAAACGGCGGCGTGATCATTAGCACAGAGACCAAAGACGACCTTGAGAAAGTCAAAAAATCGGTATAACTTGCAAACTCAGGCCTTATAATCAATGAGCCCCACAAACGTAAGCCTAGGATTGTGATCATTGGAGTGCCAACAATGAAAGAGACGGAAGTTTTCACGTGCCTGTACCATCAGAACTTAGCAGAGAAACTTCAAAGCTACAATCTAGAGACCTTTCACAATGAAACCAAGTTGAGTCACAAATCGGGCCGCAAAGATGCTGAGACCTGTAACTATATCATTGAAGTATCAGCAGCGATACGTATAGCACTGATTATCCAAGACAGGATCTTTATAAATTGGTCATCTTGCCCGGTGAAGGATTAAACCCTAGTTACGCGCTGTTATAAGTGTCAGCAGTATGGTCATGCGGCTAAGTCTTGCAAAGAGTCTCACTACACTTCCGGTCATTGCGGCAACCAAGGACACACAATAAAGGACTGCACTAGGAAATCCGAAGACCCAAAATGCGCGACCTGCTTGCACTTCAAGAAGCCCAGCAACAACACCACAGGTTCTACTGACTGCCCAGCAAGAATAATGGCGGAAAAGAGGTACATAAACTCTGTTAATTATGAAGGCGACTAAGGGCGACGTTGTACTCTGGTATTTCCGACTATTAATCTTATTATTCTTCAACTTTATTATTTAAGAATTGATATTTCATTTTGTGATTCATAAACACTTAACACACCTCATTATATTGACCTACTAACATTATATTGTAAAATCATCCAGTTACATGAAATGCACACAAGAATTATGTACACAGTTTTTAATAACATTGACATCATTCACGATTCGGCTGACACACAGGTTTATAAATTTTCGCTGTAAGTTCAATAAAATGCTCGACACGCAATTATAGTGTATATTTCATGACCATCTTTATTATATAATAATATTATATAATTAGTAAATAAGTTTTATATTGGCAATTTTGTTTATTATTAACTACGTATTATTATGGCTGTATTGTAAAATACAAACTTCAAATTTGTTAAGAGAGACCCGACCGCCTGTGATACAGTTTTTAACTAGTACAGGGGTATGGTTCTTTCCAAATCATTGAAAATCTATAGCATTAAGAGTAATATTATATTAGAAAATTGTTTATATTTATGCTTTCTGTATTTCTGCGAATAAATTTTATTATATATAATTATTATTGTATTATTAATATATAGTACGTACCACAGTTTTGTGGTTACCAGCACCATAATCGCAGGTGTATAGTGATCATCCCCCCCGTGGGATCTCCACCTTGTCGTGGTGGGGGGGCTTAGTAACCGTGGATTGGTGACCCGCGGTGAAGCTAAGAGGGATCCAGGAGGGGACGCTCCGCGTGGGCTTGACGGAGGCCTGCGCTGGATGCGTCCAAAGGGGCGGGTGCGAGGGACAGTTCTTCTGTCCCTCGCAGTCGGGTGCGGTCGCGGGAGGAGAGGCGTGTCGGTGTTGCGTTGCCGCGCGCCCTATCCGACCAAATGGGGGCGCACCATCGTTGCGTCGCGGTGGGGCCGCAGAGGAAGAGGAGATGCGGTGTTGCGTTGCCGTCCTCCCTATCCTCTGCGGCCGCTGAGTGTTTTGGCGGCGGAGCCCAACACCTTCATCCGCCGCCAAGGGGGTTTTGTTCGGGGCCCGCCTGACCATCTGGCGGGCCAATACCCGTCGGGGGGTAGCGACGAATGCTTATGCGAATCCCCACTCTCCGACACACGGGTACATGAGGAATACGGGTTGGTTTTTAGTCAGTAAGAGTCTGACAGTCCCCTTCGTCCTTCCCCCGGGACAAAAAAAAAAAAAAAAAAAAAAAAAAGGTGTATAGTGATCATGACGAACGGTACGGTATTAAAATTATAGTGCAAGTAGACGCAGGTGTAAATAAATATATTGATTTTTATATACCTTATCAGCAGTGCAGGCAGGGCCTTATTGAGATCAAATGGGCAAAGATTTGTATGTGCTTACAAATAAAGAATGAAGCAACTACGGACCATTTTGTAATAGCCCACGATGAACAATGTGCTAAGAGTTATGTAATTTTCATTGACAAAAGGCAACTAAGTAGTAGTATAATGTTAACATCCTGGATAACGTTGGTATTTAATAATAAATTTTAGCCGCGTTTAATGCCCTTCTATAAAGGTCAGCGTTGAAAACATATGGCGAACTAATTACTTAAATAGGTATTTACGACAAGCTTTCCCTTCCATCCGTCCCTCATTACGGAGGTTCCGTCATGATATATCAATTAATGGCCGAATAATCTACTTCCGTACACATCAGATGTTCGAGAATTGTGGATAATTTATTGCTATACGATAATGTACTGTTATAAACAAGACTTATACGGGACTGTGTGACGTAGATGAATGTATGACCAGGTAACGATGTGAGATGATGACGAAGACAACGTAAAATCTAAAATCAAAATCAAAATCATTTATTCATCTAGGCCACAAAGTGACGCTTATGAACGTCAAAATTTAAGTTAATTATTTAATAATTCTACATTTACATTTATTGCCACGTTCGCAATGCAATAGTTAGAACCACGAGAAAGAACGGGCAATAAAACTCATGGCCACTCTTTTCAAACAAATATAATGGTACATTTTATTTTTGTAAGGAGCTGCAACTGTTTCACATTGTATATTAAATTATATTATATATTGTAGGTTAAATATACTTTTTACGAAATAATACTTTTTTACTTTTGCGATTTCTACACATACATTATTATAATAATGATATCTTAATCATGTATTTGAAAATAAAGTTGAAATATCTTAGAATTTCTTGTTTTATTTGTGTTACTTCATCATCAGCCTTTAACAGTCCACTGCTGGACTAGGCCTCTTCTTTAAAAGGAGGAATTACCTTACTATACCACACTGGCCAAACGGGTTGGTATAGGGTTTGTATCAAGTTTTCCTTCTCTTACAGTGCTGTTCTCTGCATAATTATGGTCCCTCTGTCGGCTCTTACCACACCCATGGGATGATGTGGGGTGGTGACATTCCGTATTCTTAATCCGTCACCACACGGACAACGTGTGTGTGTTTCTTATCGAGGGTATAAATTATCGCTGAAGTTCAAAGTAATTGCTCACGGAGAGAGTGGGCGGTGGAAGATTTCAGTTATTCCAACCAGATTCGAAGTGTAAATACACTCTCATGTTCATTTTATATGCAAAACATTTTCTTACTCATTTACCTTTAGACACTCTCGAAAAGAGCATACTGTGAGCTAGAAGACAGTGAATATAGTAATAAAGAGTTAATATAAATCAAGATTAATTCACAACTTTTATCAGATCTAAAAACTATTTCCAATGTATCGTTGTTTGTGTTGATATAAACATAATATAATATATATGTAATATAAAACCAGTAGACGAGCCCACGGTTATACCCACGTTATTTAGGACTACTGTTCCACACCTGTGGCTCACAGCGTAATGCTATTCATATCGGACCACTTAACTAGTTTTCGAGATTAGCACTTTCAGCCAAACAAACAAAATCTACAGCTTCTTATAATATTACTAGCTTTTGCCCGCTGCTTCGCATGCGGAAATTTTGCTTCGATAAAATGTCTTGAACAAATTCCCCTACACTCCTCATGAAACATAGATGCGCCCAGTAGTTTTGGCTGTAGCGTGTCTGTCAGTCAGTCGGTGACGCAAGGAATTTATATAGACAGATTAAAGTGATTCCATTGAAAAATAAAGGGTTTTACACAAACTCTGACTCCCTTTTCTACCTTTTTAGGGGAAAATTTTACAAAATAAATAAATCTGTGTTCACTAACGTCATTTAAGGCAACAATATGCAACGTATGAAGTTAATCCCTTGAAGTATTCAAAAGGTTTCATACAAATTTTGTCTCCCCTTTTTATCCCCAGAGGGTAAGAATTTCCAAAAAGATTTCCTAAGTATTCAGAACCAAAATACAAAGTTTTAAGAAAATCCGTTGAAGGAATATCAATAAACTCACTAATAATTTATTTTTTCAACGTAAACGCCATTTTCGTAAACACAGTTCGTAAGGTAAAGGCTCCTAATACCGAGGTAGTCAAAATCGGCTCCTAATTCCGAGGTATTTTTGTTTTCGTTCTTATCTTTTGAATATTATGTAACTACTTAAAAACAGGATTCACTCATTCCATGTTTCAAACTTGCTCACATACGTGAAGATCGTAAGTGTAACCCCGGAGCAACTAGCTAAAATCAATCAGTCTCTGCCACGGATCCTGTTAGGTAAGTGAGCTCATTTTTTTAACGTAAGTTTTTTTGTGATTTTAACATAAGGTGTTGAAGGTAAGCAATTTGTCAGTATTTTGTGTTATTTTACTTGCCATAATTATCAAGATAATTTATGTTTCAAATTAATTTAGTATTTAAAAATATAAAACAAAATACCACGAAGTTAGGGTACGATTTTTAAGCGTAGTTCCTAATTCGGAGGTACCATCGGTAATAGGAGAAACACTACATCGTATTCACTTGCTTATGACTTTGAATACAATATTTTTTTAATGAGGCGTTTGTTCATTTAAAATTATTAATATTCTTTCAAAGTAAAACCTAATTTCGTGGTATGTTTTATTGGATAGAAATCTTATTAAATGTTGTCAAACATGATCCAGAAAACAACATTTTTTTGAAAGGCCTAAATAAGAAGTAGCTCTTTAGTCTAGTAAAATGTAATTATTTTGTACAGATTTTGACTGATATTAACACTATTCAATCACAAAAATAAAGTAAGTAAGAATTTAATAAGTTATTTATTCGGCCGAACTTTTATGGGTCCGAATCAGGATTACAAATTACAGGAATTTCTCCTAGTTCCGAGGTAGGATTTTTTTATTACCTCGGTGTTAGGCTCTATGAGCTCCTAATACCAAGGGTATGCCTCCGTATAAGGGTCTTCATAGAGCCTTATACCGAGGTATATGGCAACCACAAATAGTATTTTAGGGTTCCTTAAACCAAAACTTTCGCGCCATATCGGAATCCTTTATACACGCGCCGGCCGCCCCGCTACAATTTAGCGTTTGCGCTTAGCCAAATTTTGGATTATCTTGATACTTACCTACTAAGATATATTCAAATTTTATATGCATGAATATGTCTGTTATTAATAATTTAGAATAAGTAAACTATCTACTTGAAATTTAATAAAACCTTTTAAAACATTTATTATTTTATTTATAAACTCCTTTGTGACTAGAGTAGGAGCATATTTTCAAAAAATGGCACTACTATTTTACTATTATTAATTAACTTATAAAATTGCTGTACGGAACCAATTAACTCCTTTTTATTCTACCTCGGAATTAGGAACCGACTACCGCGGTATTAGGTTTCAAGCCCGAAAATACTTCAGAATTAGGGATAATCGACTTTGCTATAAAACTGTTTTTTTTCATGAATAAATCTTTTGAAAAGACACATAATAATAGAAGTTATACAACATTTAATGTCCATTTTAGCTGAAATAATATTTTTACATTGGCTAAAATATTTACAAATGCTTATTTTTCTTGCTTGCTTCCAGATGTCACGAAATACCTCGGTATTAGGAGCCTTTACCTTAAATATGTGCGTAACATACGGACGCAACGGTTGCTGCTGCGCAACTGGCCTTGCGTGGTTTACAACAAGCGTTTACACTGTGGAATACGTGTTTACAACGGCGCACGGTGGTGAATGAGCGGAAAAAAATCAATTTTGCAAAGTATGGCTATTCGAATATGTCATACCAGTATTGGATACTACAAGCCTAAATAAACACAAACACATAATAATTTTATTTTTATTGCGTTATCTTATTAGTTTAATAAAATAACAAAGTTGAAGTTAAAAGGATATTGAATTTTCACTTGGAAAAAGCCCTAAGTTAGTGGGTTGTATGTTCCAGCTTATGGTGTTTTTTTAAATATACTTAAATTTTCTCTAATACTACACGTCTTAGAGAATCTACTAGATAATTAGTATTCTCAATAAAGTGATTAGTATGAGTGCAGGATAATTAGAGAAGAAAGCTTGTTTTTTAAGTAAAATTCTTAGTTTAAACAGCCATATTTAGGTTGCGGCGGCTCCCGGCGGTTTCTCCTATAATACAAATAATAGCCACATTTGTGTAGATAATTAATAAATCACTTTCAGCTGCGAATACCTGCGAATCTCCATTTTTTAGCCATATTAGTTAATTAACTCATTATTACGCACATTAAGATGGTGCCACATACACTAACTTGTTTCTAACAACATTAGTTCCTCTCTGTTTCAATGACCAACGAAAACAATCTTCGGTGTATTGGAAGAATGAATCTCCTTCTTCAACCAGGTACTGTAGACCAGTAGAGTTTCAGTTCATGAAAGAAACTACAGACGTCAATAACAACGAAATTGCGAGAATGGAAAGTGAAATAGCAAATCTTAACGATACATATATATTATTTTTACATAACCAAATAACGATGAAAAATATTTTGTTTTACTTCTTTCTAAAGGAATAGACAACCTTCACAATTATTTCCGCTGCCCCATACAACATGTACCACTGTGCGGCGGCATCCACACGCGGTTGGCAACGCGCGTCCGTCCACAGAGGTTGATGAAGGTCAAACGAATTTTTGTTGCAAACAACTGTTTACACTGTTGTAAACCGCTGGTGGAGATCGATGTGGAGGGCTTGTTTACAATAGTCTTGCCGGGGTTTAATTTAAAAAAATCATTGAAAAGTAATCCTGAACTTTGATGCAGTTTATGAGTCCGTCAGTTTATATATATTAACATTATAAGAGCATAATATATTTATTAAGCTAATTATACCTACTCGCAGAATATTTTCCATTAACGGTGCAGTTTCTGAAAATTGCTCTAGAAAATATTATGTTTTATTACGAACAAATTGGTATTTAATTACTTGGCACCCTTGCCGGCGTCATAATTGGAATGCACACAAAATTAGCAGCACTCCACTATACTGGTATTCTTGGAATTCTGACATTGATTTTGTTCCACTTTGCTATAATGCAGAAATTTTATAATAAAAACTGCCTTCGTGGTCCAGTGGCTAGCGTATGCGACTGCTGATCGGAGGTCCCGGGTTCGATTCCCGGGTCGGGCAAAAGTGTTACTGGGTTTTCCGAATTTTCAGTAGCAGCACGGAGTCTGGTGATGTGGCAGGTAACGGCAATAGGCTCGCCCCCTATTACGTGGGACCTAAAAATTCATGGCGAAATGTGGGTGTAATATTACACCTCTGCCTACCCCTTCCGGGATACAGGCGTGAGTCTATAAATAAAAATAAACTTTTTTAAAAGTTTCTTGAAGCTTTAAGATAGTTTTGAAGAAAATAATAGGCTTTATTTTATGTATATTCTTTGATGTGTGGTTTATGTGAATTAATCATATTATTATTTGAATTTTGAATAACTTATGTTTAAACATTGCGGTGTTTATCGTCATCACATTTCTTAAGTTAGTTAATATAGAATGGAAAGAAATGGTTAGCTGCACTCAAGCAGAGTAGGTATTGTAAAATCTTCTGTCACAGAGCTTATAATTTTGTATAGGCTCTATGGCAGAATAATACTTATAAGAAACTTATTGATTTTATAAGGAACTAGATCTTTCCCACATTTACTATTGCTGTTGCACATTTACTATTGCGGGTTTTTCAAACCAACTTTCAACCCTTATCTACACCACTTTAGTAGTGAAATATTAACAAAATCACTACTTAGCAGCTGTCTACCTCGTAAAAAGGACCCGTTCTCCAACTTTAATATTGCTAGCTTCAGTGCTTTAGCCTCTGCGATGATATGTCAGTCAGGCCATGCATTTTTATGCCCGATTATTAAAGTCGGTATAAAGACAGTAGAAGAGTTCTAGGTTTTGGAGTTCCTATTGGCTTTACACGTTTATTATATAATTTTACACCCACGGATTCGTCAATGCCAATTCGCCACCAATACCAATTCTACAAATTCTGTAAATTGGGTCGCATATCAATGAAGCGTCCCTAGGTTTAATAATTGTTTATATACTAAGAACTTTACTACGATACTAGTGCTTCCTACCTCAATGATTTATTTATCTACCCGCAAAGTTGGCGCTCTGTCGCTGGCATTATGCAAAATATGATGTTTTCTATTTAAATATCCACCAACTGTGTTTGAAATAGTGCCAAAGCGCTATGTTGAATGTTGGCATGAATATGACGGTTGAAAAGATGACAAAGTTGCGCCACAGACGCAACTTGCCAAACAGCCGGCGCGGTGTTACTGGAAACTCCCTGAAACTAGTTTAAACGTTCGTCACTTGCTTAGCGGTGACATTTTATATGTGTTATGCAAATACATACTGTATGATAAATAAAATAATGATTGCATTTTACCAGGCATTTTCAAACCAATTCCTTAAATTATAACCTCTCGAGCGCCAGGCCACCGTTTTACGTTGGACACCTTTACCCCCGATAAGCGCCCGCCGACCGTTATACGGTGGTCTCGTACTTGTTCCATTCAATGTTCAAATGAAACGCCAAAACAATGTTTGTCTCTTTTCAATGTATACCATTTTGAAGCGTATGATACGACAGATCTATGCAATAAAAATGCTTATTTTCAACGTCAGTAAAAACAAACAGTCAGCTAAACTAATCAGCTGTTAGTACACTTCGAGACGTGCTTACACTATTTCGCTTCCAAATCAATTTTTTTCCATATACCTATTTCTTATTTTACGTATTTCAATTAATAGAATAAGTTTAGAAACTCATAGAAAACATTTACGTAATGATGGGTCTGGCACGGTCTAAACTATAATGAAAGATCACAAATAGTCTAATAAAATTTTATATTATTATGAAAATAAATAAAAGTAAAAATTACAGTAAAAGTAAATTCGATCAGAATTAAAATATAGTACCTGATCCAAAACTCTAATTATTATAATATTATTAGTAAATAGTGCCCATTATTAGCCCAGTGGTGTACGTAACGGACTGCCGATACGATGTTCTCGGGTTCGATCCCCACTGACTTTTCGAAGTTATGTGTGCATTAAAAATATTAATTATTACTCGGCTAGTAATGTGCCCGGTAGATGAGTGGCCCGGTAGGCTCGCCTCCTATCACATTGCGATCGAAACATAACTGGCGAAGTGTGAGTGCTTTATACACCTCTGCTTACCCCATCAGGAATTAAGGCGTGTATTTATTAGTAAATAATGTCAGACCGGACTGATGATTCCTGAGGTAAGTCAATTCAGACAGTCAGGACTGTACTTCTTACATGGACCGTAAACAGTCTGCTGATAGACGCTTGAGTGACCGCAGGGAAGACCAGCCATGTATTCATGGGCATGGAGATACCGGATAAGGCCGAGGATGCTGGCTAGCTGCGACTTGATTACTACTCATTGAGCGAAGGGCAATTTGAGACGGCAATGATACTGCTGCTATTCTGTTCCGTAAAGGTTGCTTTCAATCATGTTAGAGTCACCAGCTAAGTGGCAAGAGTGGTGTTAGTTCAACTAGAAGAAAGATCATCTGACCAAACAAGGTAATCTACCCCGTGGACCGCAGAGAACTGAAAGTTTTCTAAGAACTTGTGTGTTAAGTAAACCGCGTCTGAATCAAAAGTAGTGCGATTTATGTACGTTATCTTTTCAGTATTGATTGTCTTCGCCTATATATTTATGAGTATTATAAGATTAGTTCTAGGGTGTAAGTATTCGGAGCTCTCTAAAAAAACGTTTTAGTTTTTACCGATCATACATGTATTTTGGAGTATTTCGAAGGCAATATTATTCTAAAGACAACATAGCATATATCCAAATTAGTAGGTAAAGTGAAAATGTTCAAACTTCACCCAATAGCGTCAGAGCCTTGTTTGTTTAGCTCCGTTGTTACACTAATGAGCGACGAAAATAACACAAGGTCAAGTCAAACGTTGACTCATACAACGTTGAGACGATCGTATTTACCTAATTAATTAAGCGAATGTATGCTCTCGTTGTTTAAAATAATAAATGTTTGACTGCAAGTTATGATGGAGGAGTGGTTCATGCGAACGCCACGCCGTTTAACATTGCGCGCGAGAGTTATAGATTCCATCTCCATAATATTATGATATTCGATTAACAAATGATTGTTTCGAGTCTGGCTGTTCTGTGTGCTAGTTAGCTGAATGTTAGTTAGGTTAAAACTATATTAAAAGGAATGTAACTGAAATCTGCTATCATAATTTATATCATATATCATATCTAGCGTGTAGAGATGCCTCTTGAACACTTTTATCAGTTTTTACCCTTTACTTGTGTGGTACGTCAATACAAAATATTATATTTACAATTTGTAAAACCAGGTAAAATGAATATCAGCCAAAGTTTCATGCAATTTTGCATCTCCTATTTCAGAGGTTGTAATTTGACTTTAAAGCCGTTCAAGTGTTTTAGAGCAACACTCAGCAATTGATAAGTAAGCGACAAGTCACTAGGTATTAAACTGATTTGGCAACAACAGGCTTCATTTATTATCGTTGTAGTTAAACTTTGTAATAATTAACATAATCACTATTGACTATCCTTCGTTTAGGTGCGCAATGTGTCTCTCCACATCGCTGTCACTGTGGAGAGGCTGTCGACAGCCTTGGTCACCATGGTCTGTCATGCTGCAGGAGCGCAGGTCGTATTTCACGACACGCCAACCTTAATGGCATACTTCGCCGGGCTTTTGTCACCGCTGGTGTTCCAGCCCAACTTGAACCTCAGGGCTTGGCACGCGACGATGGCAAAAGACCAGACGGTATGTCTTTACTGCCGTGGAAGCTGGGTAGGCCTTTGGTGTGGGACGCAATTTGAGTCGACACCCTTGCGCCATCTCATCTTCCTAGCACAGCGGGTTGTGCGGGCGCTGCTGCAGCTACAGCGGAGACTCTCAAACGGCGCAAATACATAAATCTAATAGGAGATTATGTATTTGAGCCGTTTGGAGTCGAAACGTTGGGACCATGGGGTCCAAGTGCGCGATCTCTTTTTAGAGATCTCTCAAAGAGACTGGTCGACGCCTCGCGTGACCAGAAGGCTGGCCTGTATTTGGCGCAAAAGATCAGCATTGCCATACAACGTGGCAATGCTGCCAGCATTCTGGGCACGCTCCCAATTGACGGCGATGTGGAGGATTTCCATGACGCCCTCTAAATTTTCTTTTCCTTTCTTTTTTAAAAATGTATTTTTTAGTTATTTAAGTACAGAAATTATTGTCTTATTTTATGTGTAAATAGTCATTTAGCTATGTTAGTTTTAATTTGATTGCAAATAAATACAATTATTTATCACTATTTATCATGGAGAAAGCAGAAAGAGGCTATTAAAAAGAAAAATCATTCACATAATTCATCAATGGATTATTTGATCTTTCCCGTGAATGGGGTAGAGAATGATATACAGGCTGTCACAAGCCGCCCATCACCACGCCGAAGTCTACTCGTTGTGGACATCATGCCAAGTCATACTAACCATAAATAATACCTGGGAAACGATTTTTTTTTAAGTTTTCACAAAATTTTTAAACCGCAATTAAAAGCGCGCGCGTGCAATGCTCGAAATACTTACTTATCCATGGGGTCATAGGACATCTAAAGAACATAGTGGCGGGGTAAATGCATCGATTTTGTTCCTAATTAGAAAAATTCCATTCTAATTTTGAGCCTCAATATCTCCTAAACCAGTAATTTCCCAGGTACGGTGCCGAAGAGAAAAATGTTCGTAGTGATTGTACAACGTGGGATTTCAGTTTTCGTTAAGGGTCTTTTTACATCCCGTATATTTTGCAATTTAACCTACTGGCGTATTGTATCCAGCTTCGAATTATCGACCTTTGCCATATTACCAACTGTTTTTACACGATGCCCGTACATTATGAATAAATCATGTGTCGTGGAGGAATACATACGCAAACAATTAATATAAAGAACACCCAGACGCTATATAGGTAAATATATCAATACAATAATTATTCTAAATCATAATAATATAAAGTCTTGTCTTATGTGGGCAACGTACCCACAACACTCGACGTAGTATAAATGGTGGGATGGCCGTTTAATCCACTATGCCACCCGTGCAGTCAAATATATACCTAATACTTATCTGTTAAGGGATAATTGCCGAGTTAGGGGAAACTTAAAATAAGCCGAGGTACATGGAACTAATCTGTTAAAGCAGTATCACTATATTGTCACAACAAAGACTAAAATGTATTACACTCTTAATGACAGCACACTGCACGGCCTTTCCATGATTAACCTCTATAAAACCATTTTCATATTAAAAGCAACCATTGCCAGTTTTACCTACGTTGCTATGTAAAAGATGTTTTGTCAATTCACACTTTGTAATTTACGTAAAAATAACTGATAGTATCCCACTTCAGTATCTATTCTCCAAAATACAAGGAACACACTTTGACAATAACAGGTCCTTAATATTCAGAGCATAAACGCTCTTACGAAACCACGTGAGCAGTCTTAGGTCACTGGTGTACTTTAAAAGATATTCGGTATAGCACGCTAGCCGCTCCAAGTCATGTATCATGCAAACTACGTACAATATCGCAAGTCATACGATGCTATTACACCCCTCATACGCGGAACGATGAATGCTTTTGCGTCGTTTCTCCTAGTTTAGTAGGCTAGAACCTTTTGATGGCGTATGAGCTTGTCGCTAGTATGGTGAACATAAGGGCTATGTTCGGATTACGTGTTTGAGATATGAGGAATAGGAATATAGTTAATGAATTGAGTTTTTAAACTTTTAATCATAGATAAACTAGCAATCAAAAGTATGTATTTACATTAAAAAAAGTAACGATGGACATAAATTCCAGTCGAATACTTTGAGTGGAGTAGTAAGTTATATGCAAATAGGTTGGACTTCCACCGATTTTAAGCGCTAAATTAAGATATAAAGATCTAATAACACCAAAAAAAATCCTGTCTGCAAGGAAAGCCTCTTTGAATAGAGAAAAGTCATCCACGTATTTCTGTCTTCGGCAAGCTTATTTGGTGCTATGTTTAGTAACAATACTCTTCATGGTACGTGTATAAAATTATGGTATTGAAATGGACGAATAGGCTACCGTGCTACACCTCAACCACTTTAAAAGATCTGAACCAAAGCTGTATTACATAACATAAATAATAGTCCAAACTTATACCTCGCAGATGTCATAAATCCAATCTTAAACCGCAAGTCTAACGATGCTTTGTACTGACTTCTAGTCGACCCAATACATTCAGTTGTATTTTGTTTTAAAAAAGAAATTGTTTTAAAAAAAATTTTGTTTTAAAAAAGACAACTCCCGCATTAGGACTAAATCCTGTGTTGCGGGGGACTTTACAAACATACAACTAACGGACACAATGAACACCCAGACTCGAAACAACAATTTGTGAATTACACAAAGTGTTGCCTCGTGTGGGGATCGAACCCACAACACTCGGCGCAGTGTCAAGCGGCCAGGCGGCCGCTTAAACCACTACGCCAACCGTGCAGTCTAGTTGTATCTACGCTAAACGGAAAGAACACTTCATGAAATAAATCCTCCATTGAAATTTGAACAACGGGTAAACTAATGGATAATTTCACGGGTGAACGTTGCATGTCTAGTTGATTTATTCTGTTCAAGCATGAGACAGTAGGTAGCTGAGATCGCGTGCCAGATCGACATATCGTCGTTTATCAATAAGAACTAGTATTGTACTTCGGCTAAGTAAAATTAGAATAGATTGCTTGAATAAAAATTTTTCAGAGCCTTTCTGTTAATCGGCTTCATCAGAATCAAATCAGCAATCAAGTCATACTAAAAATCAACCTATTTTTGATGAACTAGAATAAAATATGGGTTAGGAGTGCGTCAGCAATCGGCATGATTGTGCCGTGTTGATTACATACTCGCCTAGACATTGTTTAATCGAAAAAATAATATTTGTGTAACTGGAGGCCTAAATTGCGAGTGCCCATGGTAAAAGACTCGCCTTGGAATTCCACTCTCTACTTCATCTACATTTGATAACAAATAAGATTTTTCTATACACATAGACATGGACAGCATGTTTGAGGATACTGACTGCCAGTAATTATTCTCATAGATTTTCATGATAGCCGGGATCGATTGCTTTAAATATATGCTTCCGAGATGCAAATTACGAGCACTGCCTCCGTGGTACAGTGGATAGCGTATGCGACTGCTGATCGGAGGTCCCGGGTTCGATTCCCGGGTCGGGCAAAAGTGATATATGGGTTTTTTCCGAATTCTCAGTAGCAGCACGGAGTCTAATGATGTGCTTGGTAACGGCAATAGGCTCACCCCCTATTACGTGGGACTTAAAAAATTCATGGCGTAATGTGGGTGCAATATTACACCTCTGCTTATCCTCTCGGGGATATAGGTGTGAGTCCATAAATTAAAAAAAATACGAAACGTTAGCTGCTGCAGGGGTTTGGAATCCGAGATATTTTGCTTGGCAATGTATTAGTCTCTCCACTGAGGTGTAGAGCAACCGTCTTACCTTGTTGTCAAATACGACACAAAAATAATGTTTCAAATTCAAATACTATTATAGATAAGCTTATTATATTCCGAGTGACTAATAAATTAAAAGATGACTAAATGTTTGCAACTAATAAAATAAGTTGCTAGCGATTAAATATTTTCGCGACTATTATATTAAATAAGATTCAAAACTAAGGGTGTTATAAAACCTTAAAACTAGCAGCTGCGTTTAGGTAGCAAATAAACTAAACAAGTCATTTGAAATAATAGCCGAGGAGCTATAAATAATAACTAGGCGACTAATAATGTTAGTAGGTAGCTTATGTTAGGTTTTCTTGTGACCCTGTACCCAAAAATAGTCAACGTCAACTTGGCTTAAAAGACTGAAGCGTTTTATTTACTTATACGAAACACTTCATTTAAGACAAAATCATTTGGCAAATATTGAAATTGTATTATTTATGAATGTCCATTTTCTATTTTTTATTCATCATCAAGTTTCCGCTTAGATACTAATTCAGTTCCCAAAAAAAAAAATGCTGCTAGTTTACTGACTTATTAATATGCTACATTTTACTTATTACGATACTCCTTATTAGCTGCCAACCCATTATATATGGTACTCACTCTAATTATTTTTGAAACTTGTATTCGCTTTACTTAGTCGCCGCATTAAATACATGCCTTATAGATATAGATAATAATATATAGTAAATTATAACATAAAATTGCATTAAATTTAGGCTTGCCATTAATCCCCCCTGTGGGATCTCCACCTTGTCGTGGTGGGGGTCTCAGTAACTGTGGCTTGATCAGCCATGGTGAAGCTAAGCGGGATCCCGGGAGTGGACGCTCCACGTGGGCTTGGAGGGGTCCTGCGCAGGATGCGTCCAAGGGTGCGGTTGCGGGTGTGGGGGACAGTTCTGTCTGTTACTCGCAGTCGGGCGCCATCGCGGGAGAAGAGGCGTGTCGGTGTTGCGTTGCCGCGCGCCCTATCTCCCGCGAGCAAATGGGGCTCTCCCGCACCATTTGATGTGTTGCGGTGGGGCCGCGAAGGAAGAGGAGATGCGCTGTTGCCAGGTTGCCGTCCGCCCTATACTCTGCGGCCGCTGGATGTTTTGGCGGCGGAGCCCAACACCTTCATCCGCCCCCAAGGAGGTTATCCGCTGGGGTGCCAGCGTAGAATGCTAACGCGACCCCCCGGCGCCCCCAAAATGGCGGGGAAGTATGCGCTGTGGTTTTAGTGGGTATTATGGCCTTGCACTCCAGCCGTCGAGTCCCACATCCCCCCTGCTTTTCATCTTGCGTAAATGCATTTCCATAGCGAGGAAAAAAATAAGAAAAAGGCTTGCCATTAATATTATATTGATTAATATACCATGTTTATTAATGCCAAAGTTTGCCGATTAATAGCAAATTCAATTTCCCAAAGTCGTTCTTTATGTTCTCATCGGAAATACGAAAGCATTTCTCACAAAATTGATCATACTTAGCCCCACCCTTAGAGAATACGCTTGAAATTCGAATGATTAATCAACAGTTATCGCTTGCATGGAGTGGCAGGTGTTGTTTATGGAGAAAGTTTCGCATTGCTACAGACCGTTGCTATGGTTACGTGCGTCGTCATGGCAACAGCTGACGTCACAACGGACTACCCACGATTATTGCCTAGTGTTTACTAGTAAGGTTTTACAAATCGCGAATGCGTGTAGTTCTATTTGTAATGGTATTTCTCTTTGTTTTCGTAGTCAGGCCAGCCAGCTTCAATATACATACAATAAATATATGTGATGTATAGTTTGATGAACAAAAGATGTATTCTGAAAGATACTAATTGGTATTGCCTACAAATCTAGACAAAATTGTGATGCTGATAAACCATTAATTACATTTTATCTAACTCTATCATGTACCTATATCAAATAATATCAGTCCGTAATGTAACAAGTATGTATATTATTGGTATAATAAGGCTGAAGAGTACGTTTGTTTGTTTGAACGCGCTATCCCTGGAACTACTAATAGGATTTGAAAATATTGTTATATATGATAGCCACATTCACAAGGAAAGCTAAATGCTATATAATTTTAAAAATTTATTATAACGCTACGACCCTTACGAGTTGAAAAAAAAGAAAAAGAAAAAGGCACGAGCAAGCTATGCGCTCCGACATCTATCGCGTGAAACCACAGAACACCCCTACTATTCAATACAATTTTAGCTTTAAGCTATAATATAAACATAAGCTATGTATATTTTTGCATTAGTTCCATATGCTCCGAAAGTTATTATTAACGCAACGAAAATGACCCTCTTTCAAGCTGCCCTCCTGCTAAAATATAAAGAACCTTCTCCTGTCCTCCCTTTTGTATTTTGAACCATGTTTTTAAAAGCACTCCTGTTGCTTAAAGGACTTGCATAGAGCGCCCCCGACACTGGTGTTATTTGATTCGATTGCCTCGTACTATATACCCAGTGTCTACATACATACATATATATAATCACGCCTTTTTCTCGTCGGGGTAGGCAGAGACAACGGAACGCCACTTGCATCTATTCTTACAAATCTCACGCGCTTCATTACTCTGTTCATACATGCTCGCCGGTTCCGGGTGCTTCGGACCTTGCCATTTTTTAAGATGTCCTCAATCTGATCGATGAATATCCGACGAGGTCTGCCACGTCCGACTTGCCCACATACGTTAGCCTCATAAATTTGATGCGTCACTCTTTCTTCACTCATTCGCTCCACGTGCCCAAACCATTTCAGCATTCCTTTCTCAATTGTTGTCACGACATCTTCTTTCAGGCCACCTCGCTCTCGTATTACTGCATTCGGAATTCTATCAATCAGTCTTACCCCACACTTACTTACTACGCAGTGAACGCCTCTCAACTGCGTTATTTCTGGTTTCATGCTTTTTCTGCCACACCCAACACTCACTACCGTACATCAACGCCTACGTTAGTGACGACGACTTATATCAACGACTTATATCAAACTATAGGGTGTCCGCATACTTATTGTGCATATTTATTGATTAACTAAGTGAATATATTATTTAAATATTGTATTATAGTAAACAAGGTCTACAATGGCTGATCGGCAAGCCCCTTAAAGGAGAAAGGGTGGTTTCGTCCCAAGTGTTGTAAAACCTTAAGACTTATATCAAACTATAGGGTGTCCGCAGCTACGCCATTAACTGTTACGTACATTAACTGTTCCTGCCGGATCCCGAGGGAGTGTTGAGAAATCCCTTACACTTCTACACTTCTTAACAATATGCCAAATTTCAGCTTCTTGCACCCAGTTGTTTTGGCTGTAGCTTGTCTGTCAGTCAGACAGTAGTAAAAGGATTTTATATATACAGATGAAAGATCCCAATGAGTGTATTTTTATGGGCATAAATCTATAACTGAAAATGTTACAGAAGTTAAAAAAATAAAACTTACGCGGTCTTATTTGAGCCAACACCTAAGAAATGACATGTAGAGAATCTAAATATGCATAGGAGCTATGCAAATCAATTGTTATATCACTTGTAGATATACCAGTACGATTAGGCGCACAATCCTACATTCGCAAAATGATACATTGACGCTAAATGCCACACTTTACTCGAAGTGTGGCATGCCACATTAGCAAAATGCGTTTATAAATAGCAAGCAAAAAGCACCCATTTTGAGCAGTATATCAGTGTTCACTGAGCATGTTAATTTTATGTGCCATATGTGTTATGAAGGACACATAACTCAATATCTCATGGAAAATTAAATCATTCCATTTTATTGAGATTTTGTATTTTTTTTAGTTTTTTTTTTATGTAAAGTTAGTCAAATATTGAGGCCTAAGTGCAATATTTTTTTTGTTCGCACATAAGGGCCTATGCAAACCACGTTTTTTAAACGCGCCGTCGACGCGCGTTTGCAGCGATACAGACGCGACACGCACGCAAGTCAGACGTAGCCTGTAGACCTTTGCACACCTTTGTAAATTCAAACGCGCGTGTGTAGCGATAAAGACGCGATGCACACGCGCGCGAACAGTTGCGTGAGGCCACTAAAGCAAATACAAATTGAAAAGCGAATACAAATCCGGCTCAGTGCGAAACGAAGCATCATACAGTTCACGCGCCCCGATTAATAAACATTGTAAAAGTTGTTTCCAAAAGCAAAAACAGAAAGATAGAATATCTTTTCACAGTAATCTATGGATTATTTCACTGTTTCATAATTTAATTTCGATAAAATTCGTATTTCTGCAAAATATGTGTAAGTGTTGCCAGGTTTCGTCGACGCCGTTTTCCCTGTATTATGGAAAATGCACTTGTCAATTGATTTATGTAATATGTAATAAGAATTGTCATGTTAATGAAAAATATATTAACATAATATTATAAAAGTATACCTATTTAAGATATATCTTTATTAGCAAATATTGTTATAGGCTTTCCAATATGTAAACATTGTTTTGGGTTCGATCCCTTTACGATCTAAATATTCATGTACTTAATGTGTAGAAACAGAAATAATTGATTGCAGGCATTCATTTTTTTTAATAGCTTACGCTGTCCCACTCCTGGGCAAAGGCTTCCCCCAAATCTTTCCAGGTATGCTTGTCGCACGTAATCTCAAGCCAGCTCTTGTGGTAGGCGTCTAGGTCATTTCGCCACCTGTTTCGTGGCCGGCCTCGGCGACGTCGTCTATCCTCTTGTACCCACCGTGTTGATACTGTTGCCCAACGAGCCTCGTACATACGGCTGACGCTGCTCGCCCAGTTCCATTTGAGACTGGCAGCCTTTTTTCCCACGTCTTAGATGCCTGTTCTAGAACGCAGCTCGGTGTTCCGTTATCCTGTCTTTAAGTTTAAGATCCAGGATGCAGCGCTCGATGGCTCTTTGGCAGACCCCTAGGCGTGACCTGTGAAGCTGGGTAGGTGACCAGGTTTGAGAACCGTACGTTGGAATGGTCAGAATAAACAATCATATCCATGAATTTGCGCTTCTAATATTTAATTTTTTTTAATAGTAAAATTAGTGTTGTATACTTTATTGTGTACTAGACAAAATTTCGCCGGTTTATGAATACCTTTACAAGGGTGAGAGAATTGGTCTATATTCACCTGTATAGTGTACGTCGCTTTCATTAATGTTCACTGTTGCCGGTGCATGAATATTATACGTAATGAAATCTATTACAGTTATACAGTAAATTATTCAAGACCGCAAACTAATGTCAGTATATAACTTCCATAAAAATATTACGTAGCTATGTGCAAAATAGTGGGCGATTGGGTGACGGAGAATACAGAATGTCACCACCCCATATCATCCCATGGGTGTCGTAAGAGCCGACGGAGGGAGCATATTATGCAGAGAACAGCACTGTAAGAGAAGGAAAACTTGATACAAACCCTACACCAAACCGTTTGGCCAGCGTGGTTTAGTAGGCCAATTCCTCCTTTCAAAGGAGAGCCGTGGACTGTTAAAGGCTGATGATGATGAGTGGGAGATTATTCATAATCTTTACACGCACATAGACGCTCGTGTCCGTACAGTGCAGTCGCCAAATGTCACGCACACATAGCTGTCAACGTGCCTCACTTTGATGAATGCGCTCCATCTGTCTTTTGTTCTAATAATCTGAGTAAACGCTATACTAACGAGCGTGTGTATTGATACAGACGCACCGGTACGGCGCGTTTGTATCGATACAAACGACAACAAACTGCTCTGTAGGATATAAGCGCGCCGGCGACGCGCGTTTTTGAAACGCGCGTCGACGGCGCGTTTAAAAAACGTTGTTTGCACAGGCCCTAAGACTGCATGTTTTGTTATTCACTATAAATAAAACACTTTATTTAATTAAATAAAGACTTATTTATTATAACGTGTAAATTTGTAGTAAACATTTAATTATTCTCAAAGAAAACGTCATTTGAAGTATGTAGTGTGAGAGTTTTGCTCACGCGCGCCTGCTCGTGTAACTTTTTAGGGCGCAGCTTCTCATGAAACAAACGAAAGCTAATCAAAACAAAATATAGTAATTAAAACAAAAGGTATAATTGCATATCTACCATAATTTATTCTGTGGTTTATTTTATACAGTTTTATGATCGACTGCACCATTCACGCAGTACTGCGAGTACGTATTATAAAACACATTTCAAACAGGTCCTAAAATACTGTTTCAGTTAAGAAAATGTAAAAAATCTAACTGTTATTAAATAATGATTGATTTACCTATTCAGCTCTGCCGTTCATAATAGGCTTGTGTCCTAAAATGTAATTAGCGAATGGTTCGTTCCGTACATTTCGGGGAGATGGGCCTCGTTAGCCTTGGTTGGCAACCTGTCTAGGAGAAGGAAAACTCCGAAATTAAACCAAACGTTCGGGAAGATGGGCCTCGTTAGCCTTGGTTGGCAACCTGTCTAGGAGAAGGAAAACTCCGAAATTAAACCAACGTTCAGGGTGCATACCCGACACAAAACCCCGATCTAAGGTGTCAATCGACCCGTGCCGAGGGATTCGTGGCCAGAGGGCAAGCTGGTCTCAAACGGGCCCTCCGTTTGGTGTCCGTGTTGGTGGTCACAGGGCACAGCTAGGATTCCATCTTACCCCCGTACAGGGCTCTGCAGGGATGGACATTTTAAATCCCTATTACTCGTGGGAACGCTATGAGGACAGATATTAATAATTCTTTAAATGGCGGCGACGCGGTTCGCAACCCGTCACGTCTCTTTTCCCGCGAGGGCGAAAAGCGGCCTGTGGAAAGCCGATTTGCAACATTGAATGTTGGCGGTGGAATGGACGGAAAATTGGATGAAGTATACCAGATGATGGATGATAGAAAGATTGATATTCTGTGTGTGAATGAAACGAAAAAGAAAGGATGTGACACTAACAAGCATGGCAGCTACACGGCGTATTGGTCTGGAGTAGATAGTACCACCAGAGCCTGCAAGGGAGTTGGTTTAGTACTGTCTCCGTAAAAGAGTTTGAATGTGTAAATGCAAGGCTACTATGGATGAGAATGAAAGTAGGACTTACTCGTCTTCTTATTGTAGGGATTTATGCCCCGGTCAATATAGTAACGGGTATGTCACAACAAGAAAAAGACGAAAGGCAGGAGTTTGGGAGAGTTTAAGAGAGATTCTGAGGACCTGTAAGGATAATGAAAGATTGATTTTGTTAGGTGATTTCAATGGATGGGTGGGAGTAAAGCGAGATGGATTTGAAAGGGTTTTAGGTGGATTCGGTGATAAAAGTGTGAACGAAAACGGAAAAGAACTGCTTGAGGTTTGTTTGGAGTGGAGCCTTTGTGTGACAAACACCACGTTTGATCACAAAAGGATACATTTGTATACACGTGAGGCGAAAAATGTCAGGAGAAGTATGATTGATTTTGTAATAGTAGATGAACGACTGAGAAAGAATGTGTTGGATACGAGAGTGTTTCGAGGAATCGGCATCCATACAGACCACTTTTTGGTGTTAAGCCGGATAAGTGGGCTCTTTAGAGGATGGCGACACCAAGGAAATAATCAAGAGAGGGGTCTTGGAAAGAATAAAAGTAGAAAATCTGCAAGAGAAAGATGTGAAAGATGAGTATAAACGAAGATTGATAGCAAGATTTGAGAGGTTCGATGGCATAAATGATATGGAAGAATTATGGCGTTCCTTTAAAGAAGATGTAGTATGTGTAGCGTCTGAAGTATGTGGTGTGATCAAGAGAAGGAAACTACGAAAGGTTAAGAATACATGGTGGGACAAGGATGTTCAATCAGCAGTATCAGAGAAGAAGAAAGCGTGGTTAGATTGGTCGGCTGCCAGAGCAAATGAAAGAATGGGAAAGGCAACGAGTGATGACATAGATGAAGCAAGAAAGGAGTTTGTTAGGTGTAAAAGAATAGTGAAAGAAATGGTTAAAAGGAAAAAAGCGGAAAAGAAAGATAAGTTTGATAGTAGATTATCTGACGACTTTCGGAGAAACATTAAGTTTTTCTGGAAATCCGTTCGTGCAGTTCGAGGAAAAACTCAATCCTCAGAATACACAGCAATCAGAGACAAGAATGGAAAGATACTGAATGGTGAATCGTGTGTGCTGAAGAGATGGAAAGAGTATTTTGAAGGATTATTTGAAAGAACGACGACAGAGACATCAACAGGTGAAATGAATGATAATGATAACAATGATGAAAGCGATATTGGCGTGGATGAGATTTTGAAGGCACTGGCCAGTATGAAATTAGGTAAGGCTGCAGGGTATGATAGGATTACAGTCGAAATGCTGAAGGCTGGATAGGGCATCATAGTTAGTCAGCTGCATCGTTTATTTAACTTGTGCTGGAGCACCGGCCGGGTACCTGATGACTGGGCCACAGCAGTAGTTGTGCCTCTTTATAAAGGAAAAGGCTCGCAACAAGACTGCAAAAATTATAGAGGCATTAGCCTTCTCAGCATTGTTGGCAAATTGTATGCGAAGGTACTGATTGAAAGAGTTATGAAAGTAACCGACAAGAAAATATGGGATGTACAAGCGGGATTCCGGAAGGGTATGGGGTGTACGGATCAAGTCGTTTCCTTGCGATGCATAGCCGAGAAATTTTTGGCCAAAGGTCAAAAGGTCTTCTGCGCATTTGTGGATTTGGAAAAGGCTTATGATAAAGTGGTGAGGAATTAAATGTGGTCGGTACTGTCGATGTATGGGGTCAACAGCAGCCTCATACGAGCTCTGAAATCCCTTTATGAGGATTCTAGAGCTTGTGTGAGGATAAACGGGGCATACACTGACTGGTTTACCATCAACACAGGTGTTAGACAGGGATGTGTAGCGTCGCCGTGGCTGTTCAACCTCTTCATGGACAGTTGTTTGCAAGATTTGAAACATAGTGATTGTGGATTAAGGATGAATGAGTTACTTGTCAAATGCCTCCTTTATGCTGATGTAAGTAAAACGAAAGTTATGGTTTTTGAAAAGGAGGAATGCGTTACGGCTTGTAATATTATGATCGATGGACAGCGAGTGGAGCAAGTGAATAAGTTTGTATATTTAGGTACGCTGTTTACAAGAGATGGTAAGAATGTAGAAGATATTGAAAGAAGAGTTAATGCAGGTAATAGAGTGAATGGAGCTCTGAAGGCGTTTATGAATAGCCAAAACGTGTCCAAAAAGGCACGTTTGGCTGTGCATAGAGGGGTGTTAGTACCTATTCTTATGTATGGTAGTGATAGTTGGGTATGGCAGATGAGTAATAAAAGTAGAATAAATGCTGTAGAAATGAGAGCACTGAGAAGTATGTGTGGTGTTTCTCTGACTGACAGAATAAATAATTGTGTGATAAGAGAGTGTTGTGGGGTAAAAGAAGATATAGTGACAAGCATCGAGAAAGGTATGCTAAGATGGTTTGGGCACGTGGAGAGGATGAATGACGAAAGACTGACCAAGCAGATATATAAGGCAAGTGTGGAAGGGACAGGACGAAGGGGAAGACCTAGGCGGACGTTCTCTGACCAGATTGGAGACATCCTTAAAACAGGACAGGTGAGAAATACCCTGAACAGAAGAGCATGCAAGAGGAATCTGATGGGAGTGAATGAAGCAAGAGAGATATGTCAGGATAATTGCAAATGGCGTTCCGTAGTCTCTGCCTACCCCACCGGGAAACAGGCGTGAGTCTATGTATGTATGTATGTCGTTCCATTATTAGATGTTAAACTGAAATACCTGATTTTTCTTCAAAAATCGACCAGCAACATTGCTTATTACGGCTTTTTAAAAACCTTTTTGAATTTGACACGAAAACGCTGTAAACCATCATGGCGGTTGAGTGATCACAAAGTACAAAACAAAGCAAACCGTGAATGAAGTCTGGTCTGATGTACCCACTTTTATTTGGTTATATTCGATTTGACAGGTAGAAAGTTTGACGTTTTAGTTGTATTTACTACTAAAACGTCAACAACATGAATGGCGGACGTACAGTTTGACGTAATGCTCTCTGATTGGTGTTCACTGGGGTCTCTCTTGTTTGACCGAAACAAATTTGTCAAATTTTCACTTCCCAAAAATTTTTTCGCATAATTTCATTTGCCAAATTATTACTTATCAAAAAATCTATTCACAAAAATTTTTAACGCAAACCTAATGTTTGGGAAATGAACGTTTAAGCTATAACTTGTTTACCAACTATTACTTTTAACATTTTTTATTTAGTCAAATATTTCAGTTGGAATAACAGTTTTTACGCAAAATCAATAATTATCGTAATCTAAATTGTTCAGTTCCGGGTAACCTACTAAAAACAATCTCTTTCTTCTATTAATGCAAGTCGTTTCTGGCACTCGCCGGCCGCTACCGCGGCACCGCTCGCTTCGCTCGCTCGGTTCGTGCGTAGGATGTCACAGTTCTAACTTAACCTAACCTTACCATTTTTTTAATAATTAACCTACTCTAACAACTTCCATAAATAAAGTAATATCACCAAACTTTTATTGTCTGAAGATTGTTTGCTGTAATAAATCATTTGATTAAAGACCAAATGCCATAATGCCATTATACTTGGTAATATTTTGCCAAGTAAAAATTTGACCAAATAAAAATATGCGTACTAAAATCATTCGAAATATTGCAATGGTACAAAAAAATGGCTAAAATTTATTTGGGTAATGAAATTTTGTCAAAATCTTTTCGGCAAAACGGCAGGATCCCACATATATTATGTGAAAGAGTCCGTCACTAGAAAAAAAATACCTTTTCCCTCAATTGGGTCGTACAATTTGTGGAATGGTAAGTTGAAGATATTTTCAGCGTTCCTTCTGCTCTTGGTATTGAAGTACTTAAAAAATGTTCAGGGAACAGCTGGCATTTTGTATACTTAAAATGAATAATTAAATATCTTTCCATGATGCATTATCAGTGCGTGATACAAAATAGAGTAATACCGATGTTATTTTTATATCTGTTATAATGTTTTAAGCTTTATTGACGCACCGACAAACATCTCTAAAACTTGTAAAGAAAAATACTATGTACCTATTTGTGAACACATTTTTTGTTGCGGTTCAAACGAGCTGAATAAATTGTTCACTACAAAGTGTTTTACTATAAAACAAAAGCCTTTACAGTAAATATTGGAGTCTGGTACATTCAGTGCAGAAAGTTGTTATAAGCAAAACTATATTATTGTTTTTGAGACTAATAGTAATACAGATAAAACATCGAACAATATTTTTACGAAAATCCTTGCAAACACAATATATTTGTAGGCGGTTAGCTAGATTGTTGGCCGATATAATCACTTCAGAGTTCCTACTAAGTGGGCGCAGCTGGGTTCTTGTGCATTGAATACATACTAACTAAAATACACTGACTACTTTAACACGAAAGGCACTATCTTAACAATTATAGTCTAACACTTTCACTTGCAAGTCTATGAACAAACCGAGGACAGATTCATGATGTACTGTCAACCAGGCGACCCGACTGAATGTCCTTCGCTGCGCGAGACAAGTCCACACGAAACACTGTCAGCGCTGGCCTCATTCCGTCATTGCACCGTAATACGTCACAACCGGTCGGCAGAACTCTCGATTCGTTTAGAGACTATACTAATGACGTGATGACGTTTCATGACATCTGTGATTCCCGTTCCGACGTGAAATATTATAGTGGCGCTGGTAACGCGCCGTCACGGCCAGACTGACCTGCGACCGTCCTCGGGCGCTTAATTTTGCAATTTTGTATCGGTCACGCAAATATCTATAGCTTACCTTGATAAGCAATCCGCTCGTCCAACCTGACATCTCTATAGCTGACAAGTAATTATAGCACGAATTCTTACTCTCGAGTACTCGCTTCTAGCACTGTCCTTTCGACCAGCGTAGCTACATAACTCATAAGCCTGGACCGGATGGGTGTATCCTTTTGACCAGCCCACAAGGGCCTGGACCGGATGACACTATCCTTTCGACCAGCTTAACTACATAACTCATAAGCCTGGACCGGATGGGTGTATCCTTTCGACCAGCCGCAAGGGCCTGGACCAGATGACACTATCCTTTCGACCAGCTTAACTACCTGTCTCATAAGCCTAGTCCGGATGGGTGTATCCTGTCGACCAGCCGCAATGGTCTGGACCGGATGACACTATCCTTTCGACCAGCTTAACTAACTAACTCATAAGCCTGGACGGGATGTGTGTATCCTTTCGACCAGCCGCAAGGGCCTGAACCGGATGACACTATCTTTCGACCAGGTGTATCCATATCAAATCTTTACAACAGTTCAATTTAAATAACCAAGCAATCTTTTACATGTTATAATATGAATAAGCAAGTAATAATGTAGCATACCGGAGGTGAAGTCAAACCTACGCCTAGCTAAACTAAACTTACGCTACGTCAAGCCTAACCTCACGTACCTATCAGTTATGGACTGTCTTTTTCGCGTGAATTTGAACTTCCTGGTCAATTGGCTCAGTTCTGAGTTGATGCTAAGGGTATCTGATCCTTCTGTGATCGTATCAAATGCTACTGAAGTTGTATAAGAACCTGCAGATAGTGTTACGCATCTACCGACTCTATGAGGATAATCCTCATCGAGTTCTACATCAATCACCGCCGTCTCGGCCTCCTCTTCGTTCAATAAGCTAGTACATTTTTTTTATATATATCGACTTGTTGTGTTGTAGTTTGTAGTGGAAGATAGAAGAGAAAGATAATTCACAGTCGAGAGTTTAAAGTTTATTACACCACACACAATAGTTCACATTCATACACGTAGAAGAAGCAGAGAATAAGAAGGAGAAGGAGTACACAGTCTATAGTTTATACAGTAAGATGCGGATTTACCCACTACAGACTAACCCATCATGACCCTGACACTTTAAAGAACATAGTGATGTCATCTCTATTTGCTGATCGATTGATCGTTAATCGATTTATGATCCAGTCATCCTTCTTCCATCATAAAACGATTTCACTCAACAACCTTTAACCAAACTCCCTTAATAAACTTTCCTTAATTTCATTGCTAGAAAGCCATATAGGCTGTAGCTATACCGATTACGAGGCACCTAAAAGCCGCGCACAGGATGCGCGCCACTCACGAGCCGCGCACTGCACACGCGTACCAATCTACCAACTGAATTTTACATGGATTCTTCGTATGGTATAACCACTGAATGGAGAATCTATTTCTTTCAGACTAATTTGATATCCGTATATCTAAATCTTAAGTGATTATCAAATTCTTTTATAACTTCACTTGGTGCTTGGCTCTCTTCTCAATAATAAGGATGTTAATAACGCAACTTTCAATTCTTCATTGTTCATCTTTTCTACCAGTACAGCCAAACCTGATTTTGTCTACGCGAAGTACGCGAACGCAACGACTACTAAGATAGTCAATGGACTGTAAAGAGTTCTTTCCGATTCTTGCAACACGCTCCTGTCACACAACAGAAGCCAAGTCGAGCACCACTGATAGACAATTTTAGCAATTAATATAGAATCAGTGAACATAAATCAAATTAGAGCCATTTGAGTAGCAGTGTATCCATAATTACGTCCAACCACCACATGTTAATGCACTTCCTCTAGTAATGCCGGGCCACGCTATGGTCCTCCCACAAGGCTAGACCGACTATACCACCCAGAGCTATCGCTTTCCCGAACTACCCAGGACTACTCTACGAGCAGATGCCGCTTTCTAGGGGCAATATTGCTTGCGACCCGCATCACGAAGACAATACCACTTCACTTATAGGTTATTTCTTTACTATGCCAGCATTATTGGTACTTGAACCTCAGAAACCTTCCTAAGATTATAAGCGTACTTGTAGGTACGCTTATTTGACAGCGACTTCACGTTCGATAACAATAATTTTCAAATTCTCAACACTTAGAGAGAGACAGCAGAATAGTCATAACTTCAATAGCCTTGCCTGATTCGTTCTCGTAGCCTTGTTTGTAAGATGGGCTCTACTTATAAATCAAATCCTGCAAGTATGCTACTAAAAGAAATAAAAAAGAGCTTTAATGACAACCTTTGTAGGTACCTCTTTACTTAACCGCTTTCCATAAGGTGTATAACTAACTTCTGACCTGTTCTTAACTGAAAGTCATAAAACTATCGCGGTGACAACTAAACTCATGGTGAATTCATCAATACGTACTCGCTATTACAGAAAGTACACCAGAACGCGGCGTTCAAACAAAGCCCGTATTATCTAGTTTAAACTTAATGGTTGATTCCAATATGCGTAATACATACTTATCCTAACCCAATCATTAGTGATACTATGACAGCGCACCAACGGCTTGTCTTGTTTACCCGCCAATGGATACCTAACGGTTTTCGTTTAAACTTGATTAGAGCCTAAGTTAAAAGCGGCACTTTTGCTCGTTATGGTTCTGATTTGTACAGACGAATCTCAGTGTTACAATTAAACCTGCTTCGTATTGTGCACAAATTATAACATGTCGTTAGATGTGGCACTAATAAAAATGTTTGGTGTTACCTTACTGTGATTAATAAATGGCACTACTAGTAAAATTAAATTGGATTTTAAGATTTTACGCGTACAAATTACCTACTGTGTGTTTTTAAAACTCATGTGATACAATGGGAATGTTTACCAAGTGCCCCCGATTTCTTTAGCCAATTACAAATTATGTTTTGGACGTTTAGGAGTGATACAGTAAAGAAGATACCTTCAGTACAAGGTTTCTAGTAGAAGCTGTTAAATTCGATTAACAAATGTAGAAAAAAATTATTGAGTTATCATTGTAGTGTCATGATAATCAGTTTGAGCGATTTTCGTTTTAATTTTAGGTAGGACCACGTGAGTGGTCCTTAGTGATGATTGTTTGCTTAACCTTATTCCCAATTGAGTTGCGAACCTTGTAAGTCGTTGTTTTCATGGTCTTGCGCTACCTACCCTCGTCTGTGCGACTACAAGCTTTTGAGCTAGCCATAGCCCATAGCCTAGCATGCGTTGCACAGCGAATCACAACCAATACTAATAAAGTGGTTCAACTCACCTGATATCTTCACTGGTGATATTCTTGAAGTGGACCTATAGGATTAACTCATAATTTTGGCCAAAATAACAAGAGAATCGAATACCAGAGTCTAGTTCAGCGTATTCCTTCTCCAGGCACCAAACAGGAATTCACACACGTGTTTTACAAAGTTCAATATTTCACAAATGTTCATTAATTTATCACAAACTTTGCCGGAAGTCAAAAGCGGCAGTTGTAAGTATTTGCAAGTTAATTCAATTCGCGTTAATTCAAAGGGCGATCAATTTATTATAATATTACAAACGGAGACAGCCCAAAACCGGCGTGTTAATTTTTCAAGGCGGGAACGGAAGTGACAGTTCAGTGTGACCATTGTCAGAAATTTTCAATAGACTAAACAAAATGTTACTCAATCGATCTAATCGATTTGACTTATAATAAAAACTAATTCTATTTCAAACAAGAGGTGTATTACACACCCACACTTCGCCAGTTATGTTTCGGTCCCAATATAATAAGAGGCGAGCCTAAAGCCATCTACCGGGCACATTACTAAGCGAGCGATAATTAACATTTTAAACACACACATTATGTAACTCCGAAAAATCAGTGATGTGTGCCCGGGGTACCTGGAGATCGAACCCGAGATGATCGTCTCGGCAGTCCGTTACGTACACCACTGGGCTATCGCCGCTTACTTATTTTTGTATAGTGCAAATAGTCACCTAGTAATAGTTTTATTTTCATCGCAAATAAATACTATAATTATTAAAAATACTTTATAAATCTTTTTGTAACAGATTTCTAATAGTCACTAAAAACTTTGTAAATCAATAATTTTGATAAAAAATCTTACCGTCATTCATCAGCAGACTTTTGCAAGGCTGCTGCAAGGCTGGTATAGATATTTAAGTTATATTATAAAATAAGCGATATATGTTAATATAAAATAAAGGATGACTGATTGCAAACAACAAAGAGACCTTTTCCTTTAATTTATGCTCCTCCAGCTTTCCATACTGTAATGTTATGGTTTTGTTATGGTTTTCATTTGGCAATAAAAATACCATAACTATGACTGGTGAACTTTTACTTATATACCTACAGGTTTGTACGGAACCCTCGGTGCGCGAGTCCGACTCGCACCTGACCGGTTTTTTTTCATCTCCTGTCTCTTTTTCTCGAAATATTTAAATAATCTTTTTTTAAATATCTGCCAAATATTCATAAACATTTTCCAACTTTCATAAAAACCAAAATCCATATACATAACTGCTTTGACTGAGATTTGAACCTACGCCCTCAAAACGTGAACGGGATGTGTTATCCGCACGGCCATTACCTTGTTGTCAATGACTGGTGAATTTCGCGAACACTTGACAGAGTGTATACGTCATCGAACTAAAAACTGTCATTTCCAAATAATAAAATAGTCTTCAAAGATTTTTGTTAATTGTTGTGTTTGACATCCAGCTAGTTTGTCGTGTAGATGTCAGTATTCCTTGACGACCGTAGTGATGACAGTTTGACATGACAATATTAATGGATGATTGTAGGGTTGGACTTCAACAAAATGACTTAAGGTATTGTTTTTATTTTGGGGTACCAAAACTACTAATATACTACGCCACGGACCTTATAGACGTTACTAATAGAATTCATCAATACCGCTTGTTCAAAAACTAATATTCAGCAACGACGGCTCAGACAATACTAGAGAGTATACCTTTATTTTTTTGTACGAGTTGGAAAACCCCTTCGCATCTCCGGCTCTTGGGGGAAATGCGAGCTGGAGTATCTGGTGTTACCACTAAAAACCACCTCGACTGTCGACCAAAGACGCCCTACGGGAAGAAGACAGGGTACAGGTGCCGTCCAGTCTTCCTCCCATGGCGCTATGTTCAACTCAACCCATTCCCAGGGAAGGCTACAAGCCCTCACCGGCTCCTACTGGCAGCTTCCCGGACCGAGCTAATCCTAAACGGCAACCAGAGATCCCCATGCTCTGGCTGCCCGCGGCTTCGTTGGCGGATCTCGGCGACGTCGCCCTTGTCTTCGGGCAGGATCAGCCCTCTTCCGATCCCGCTCCGCAGCCTCTTTTTGGAGCAAAACAGCTTCGCAAAAGGAGGTTACTGCGTCCCAGGCCTCTTCGCGTGCCAGCTTGACAGCAATAACTGCTGGAGGGACAGATCCCGTCCGATCTGGTCGACTAGGACTTCACGCTCGTACACCTATGCTGGGCAATCCTCCAACGTATGCTAGGCGGAGTCTAAGTCACCTGCACCGTGATGGCATTGCGCCGTCCGTTCGCGTCCGATTCTACTCAGATACTCACTGAAGCATCCGTGCCCGGTGAGTATCTGAGTCAATCGGTAGGTGACGCGCCCGTATTGCATCCCAACCCCATACATCGAGGCTTGACAGAATGGCACCGACAGCGCGTTGGTGCGTATTCTGCGGTAGTTCCATTGCTGCAGAGCCTGTCGGTGAGCGTTGCGCCGCATTTCGAGCTCGTCCTGGACGTCCCCGTTCCTTTCCCGACGAAATGCGCGAGTTTGGTCATAGACCTTCGCGTCCATGTTCGCCAGGATATCAAAGGGCGGTAAACGTGCCAGAACTGTTGCCGCCTCTGATGGTACGATCCGAATGGCCGTTACTCGCTGCTCGCTATTGAGCTTAGCTCTGCAGCGTGAGGAGGCCGCTAGACGTGTGGCCAATATAGGCGTACCATAGAGGGCCATGGATTGCACGACCGCACAATAAAGGCGGCGAACTTCTTGATTCCTTGGGACCCCCTAGGTTCAGCAGCAGCCTTTGAAGCGCCCTCGCTGCTGAACTCAGGGGATCATCCGCTCAAAATGGTACTCGACGCTCCAGCGACTGTACAGGGTGAGCCGGCGGTACTTAATATACCGGCCTACTCGCACCGTTGATGGAACCATACTCTGCCGTTTCTTGTGGAACCACAGCGCCTCTGTCTTATGCTACCTGTAGCTCCAGCTAGCTTATCTGTCCGATAGCGCAAGATACTCCTAATTCGGCGAGCCGAATGATTTCTTGGAAGCTGTGCCCCGTCGCTAACACCAGAGAGTCGTCCGCATAGCAAACGACACTCACGCCAGTGGGTAGGCTGGTCCTCAAAACCGCATCGTTAGCGAGGTTTCATAGCATCGGTCCTAACACTGACCCTCTGGGGAACACCACATGTAACAGGTGACAGGCACCGAACGCGTTTCATCGCATCCAGCGTCGAACGCCCACGCCGGAAACCGAATTGGCTGTCTGATAAGTCGGGGCCTGCACATAACAAATGCTCCGTGATACGGGCGGCGATATCTCTTTCAAAGAGTTTTGCGGCCTCATCCAGCAGGCATATGGGTCGGAACGCCGAGGGAGAGTCAGCGATCCTGCCGGGTTTATTTATGAGGACCAGCTTGGCTTCCTTTCAGCTGGTGGGAAATACGCTGTACCGAAGGCAGCTAGTGAACATCTGCCTTAGTAGCCCCAAGATAGCCAAAGTACATACCCATATCCGGCCCAGGACCCCGTTGAAACCCGATGCGGTGTTGCGGGCCGCGATTCGACACACAGCTCGGTCTAACTCAGCCACCGTTACCTCGAAGTTGTCGGACCAAATTACTGTCTCCGGCGACGTCGAGAGATCTGAGTGACTGTCCTAAATCCTGGTAAAGAGGGTTTCTACCACTCTGCCCACGAGTTGCGGGTCCAGAGTCTGTGTCAGCGGTGGGACCCATGGTCTGAGCTTGCCCAGTACAAATTTGTATGGACGCCCCCATAGGTCACTATCCAGTCCCTCAATGAGTTCTGTCCAAGATCGAGCCTTGGCATACGCGATGGCGAAACTAAGAGCCTTCGCAGCAAATCCGTACTCTCGCCTCATTTCGGCAACCGCTTCGGCTGTGGCTCGCCGCCTTCGTCGGGCTCTCAGATATCGGCGGCGGGCCCTCGCGCACTCTTTGCGTAATTGAGCTATTTCTGGCGACCACCAATATACCGAGCCCTTTTTCCCCCCTGGCCGGACCCGATTTCCCCCCTCCCCCTGCCCAGTAGACGGCAGTGGTGCCATCCTCCGATTCAAACCATCGGGGATGGTCCGGGATGGAGTACGACTCCGCTACTAATGCAATCAAAAGAAACAGCAATTTTAGCATATTTTCAGACTCGCAACTACTGACAAGGGAATCAAAACCTACAGGGTACTTCCCGTATACTCAGATTCTTGTAATTTGGTACGAACCAACGTCTTACAGCACAAATAAAGGAAAAATTGTGATAGATACAAATTTTTTGTTATATCATATAATAAAAATAATTATAATAATATTAAAGTTACTTGCCTTTTCCTTATAAACACGTAGAGCTATAAAATTGAAATTCATATCAAATACTCGGGTCTATAATATCTTTAAGCTGTAACAAAATCGAACTTCTGGGTGAATTTCCCGGGACCAAAAATTACGTGGCATCAATGAAATCGGTACTATTAAACATAGTTATAATGTTCTAACATTTTTTTCTGGTTAGGTGAAATAGTAATCTATGTGTAGCACTAAATAGTTAATTAAATAGGATTAATAAATACTAAAAAAAAACATTCAACCTTGAAATCTTTCATTGCCGTGTTTGTCCACACATCACCTTGATGTGTATTGTACATTATTGATAAAAATCTATTGGTTATTATATAAGAACCTAGTTTTATTTGATACGTGAATAGTTAAATTATTGTTACGGAATATATTTATTCATATATTTTAACAATACGACGAATGGTTAGTAAAAATGCATTAGTCCTAGAACTAGCTTTCATCACCGTGTCCTAAATATATTTAAGAATATTGTTTTATTTAAGGACTTGCGTCCCCCACCCCTGTGCACTAAACGTTGCATAATAGTGTCGCTTGGTGCTCGACGTGGAACGACGTGTATACGTGCCTGCGTTTATGCGCCATAAATGTAAGTATTCGATTTTTATATTACTGGAGAATTTTTCTTTCAACGCCGTGGATAGGTCTAACTTCTATATGAATAAGTTTGTCCTTTTGATCAAGCATTCGATAGAATGCCATTTATGTTATGTTTATCTGTAACTTGTTAATTACTGTGAATTATTAATAGATTTTTGGTTACTTGATGTTTTTGCCTTGATTTTCATCACCGTGCTCTCATTGCCGTGGTTTCCGTGCGCAAAATTTGCTATGGCAATAACAAAAGACACGGGGATGAAACAAAATTTCATAGCCATACCTTTTAAAATAATTTAGTTTCATTCCCATGACCAGTTGTTTCATTTCCGTGACTTATGTTTTCATCGCCACGGCATGATTAAGAAAAAAAAAACAATCTGTACTGTACAGTCAACTACAAAAAGACATTTCCACGTTAACCTTAACAAAATGATATATATTTGGGACTCCATCACACGATAGACATTCAAACATACGCACATACACACGCACACAGACTCACACACACACGCACACACATACATACACACACAACACAATCACACTCACTCATTCACTCACATTGAGACGGAGGATCTCAGGTAGGATGTCGGATTTCGAGAGAAACACTGCTAGGCTGAACAGGTTATTTATTATGTCTCACTACCGCTTACATACAGTATGACCGAACTAGGTAAGCACTGGCCTGAGCTGGCTGGAGTGTAGACTCCTGCTGCTCTCCGACGCTCGCAGGGTAGCTGCTCGTAGGGTCGCCGATGAGCTGGCCAAGGTGCGCTGCGCAGGCAGCTCTGTGGTCGATGTTCAGGCTGAGCGGGTCTCAGGCGGTGCAGCCGATGTGGGCCGAGCGGTCAGGCTCAGGCGTCCGTGGCCTGGCTGTAGGAGCTCGTAGGCTGGAACGGAGGCTTGGGTGGCAGCTGGCTAGTAGCGGCACGGCGCCAGCAGCTCGTGGCTTGTAGCCCGTAGAGAGAACGTCGCCCGTAGGAAGAACGTAAGGTGCAGAGAGCCCGTAGGAAGAACGTCAGGTGCAGTGAGCTCGTAGGGTGAACGTAGCCCGTAGGAAGAACGTAGCCCGTAGGGTGAACCCCAGCGGGACAGTAGATAGGAAGTAGAATGTAGAATAATCGCGAGGTGTACCGGCAGCGTTCCGTCCTCTAGGGAAAGTGCCCATTCTACAACGCGCACCCATCTTATATAGGCATAAACCTATGACTCACAACTGCCTTTGGCTAGTGAATATGACCATATTTGGTAATATTGCGAACGATGTCTGGCTAAGCTGGCGTTAAGCGCCTGCGAGATATTATAACGCAATACGTGTAGTATTACGTTACAATACCCCGCTCTGTACAGCAGGATTTTTCGTGTCTAGACAAGAAAAATCCGTCTAACTAAGTCCTCCGAACTTCTGTAGACAGTGCTAAGTAGATAGTGACTATGAAACTCAAACTGCAGGTAGGTACAATGAAGGAATCTAGTTAGGTTAGGAATCAGAGTAGTTAATTCGTTTTAAATCTTTAATGTGCCATATGCCAATAGATTTACCCGACGAATCCGCTAATTCGTATACTAGTGGTGACTTTTTAGCAATAATAGTACACTTGGCAAACTTAGGAGCTAGTTTTTTGCCAAATGATTTGTCGTAGGTTCTTTTCCACACAGTATCACCCACGTTAATACCAGCCGGTTTACGACGTAAGTTGTATGTGTGTGTATATAAAGTACCATTGCTTTGTTGTTTACGTGCGACACAAGTATCACACGAAGATATAAACTTAATAATGTCAGCGTGCATACCAGGCCAATAATAACGCTGCGCTAAACGTTTATACGTTTTAAAAATACCTAAATGACCCGCAGCGAGTTCCGAATGGTATTCTTTAATAGCGGTAGTTCTACCCGAGGTATGTAGGACCTCTTTCCAATCGAATACTTTACGCAATGTACATTTAGATACCATATATCTGTACAATTTATCATTCCTGATAGAATAATTAGGGAAAGATGTAGGTGAGTTTTTACAGCCATTGTAGATTGTAGTATACCACTGATCCGAGGTTATAGTAGTCTCGTTATCAGTGTTAGTATCAATAGCTGACACGGTAGCATTAACTTTATTAGGCAAGGAATTACTACGAGAGTAATTATTAGATAAAGAAACAGAGTTAATATAGTTTGGTAACAATTTAAATCTTTTCCAGAAGTCAATACCTAAAATTAACGAACTAGCAACTTCTGGAATTGCTTTTAAATAACAAGTTTTATTTTTAAAAGTGGTGGGTAGGTTGATATAGCCGATCGGTGTCAAACGATGACCACCCGCCGATCGAAAAAATATAGTAGGGTTGTCACACTTATTCAAAGGGAGATTAGTTTTAGAAATAAGTTTTATATGAGAATTATTGCCCAATATAGTCACGGCAGAACCTGAGTCAAGTAAACCAGTAAGGGGTAGATTCTTAATGGTTACATTAACATAGGGTCGAAAATCAGTATTAGGTTTTTGGTCTCGGGTCGTAGCCACAGAATGACTAGAAAAATACACTTTTAGAGTGTTCAGCCAATTTTTCCAGTCTTCCTTGTCAAAATATTTAGGTTTAGAAGATGTACAAACGGTAGGGTTTGTCATCTTATTTGACGAACGACGATCTGAATAAATTAGTTTTTTTGAAAATGTATTATTTTTACAGGTAGGACAATTTACGAATGTGACATCCCTAAGGCCACACTTAAAACATATCGGATAACGTTCACGCTTGCACGTCCCTAGTGAGTGATCAGTTGAACGGCAGCGCGGACAAAACACACACCTCTTATTAGTTATTTTTGTAGGAACAGCTGATTTCGATATCATGTTGACATTATAGTGTTGCGGGTTAGGCACAGGTGTATCGTTCGGTTCGACATTTATAGATGCGACAGTAGCGTAGTTTTTTAGTTTAGACGGTTTATAGTACTGTGAATTATTATAGTGACCGTGCATGTCCTTTTTATTTATGTAAGCTAAATCAGGTGCTACTGTGTTAGACGTAGGGTAACTAGGTTCGTGAAATTGTGCACTTAAACACTGGAACCTCTCATAGTTTAGACATAGTGTTTTTAGAGTGTCTATAGTGTCTATAGCCGTAGTACATGAAGCTAGTACTGTAGAATAACACGGTCTAATATTGTGAAGCAATATATTTAATTTTTCATGTTCGGTTAGTACCGTGTTCGGTGACAATCGCGCAAAAAGTTGGGACATAATTGATAAGTAGATGATTATACCCTCAGTTTGCCCTTGAGTACGATTACGAATCTCGGCTAAAAGTTTATAATCATAGTCGTACGGTGTAAAATCAGCTGTGAGTTTAGTAGCTAGTTCGTCCCATGTAGAAATGGAATCTTTAACACCGCGAAACCAGTGTAACGCATTACCCTATCTATTGGCAGGTAGATTTCTAACCGTCCTAAATTCCGTCACGCGTTGTAGAAACTCGCGAACGCAGCCTGTTCCGTCGAATTTGAGTTTCGATAGTTCGCCAACCCTCAAATGCTCACAGTGGACAGTTACCGGAGTCGACGCTGCCTGTGCAGGGGTTGAATCCGTGCAAGTCATCGTGACTCCGACTTCCACCGACGGAACATTCGAGTGTTCTATCTTAGATAGCTCTGCCGACAGCATCCGAAAGCGTTCAGTCATGTCGGATATTTTCTTGCCGTATTTAGGTTCGGATTTGTCTAATCTGCCCAATCTGTGGTAGACCTGGTTGTGCAAAGCCGTAGTTCGCTTAGCCAAGTTGTGGTCGTATAGCTCCTTAAGGGAAGAGATTCGCGAATCTAAATCGGTAACTGACAGGCTAGCTCCCTTGAAGTCGTCTGCTATGTCTAGGCCTGACTCTAGGATTTCGTCATTCGGAATCAGCTCGAGTAGTTTAGGTAGCTGCTTCCGTAAACCTAAAACAGAGGTAGCCGGCTCCTCTCCGCGAATAGCGACCTCGTAGGCCAATTCATTTTTATTAAGTAGGAAGTACTTGATAGGGTTAGTGCTCATGATGATATAAAATAAGTATGATAGAAAAAAACGTAAGTATATTACAGCCCTCCGTGTGCAATAGTTCTGCTTTACAAAGAAACTACGACGATTCGGTGTAAAAATGTAGACAATAGATAGTGACTTGCAAAAATAAAAAACAGTTATTTCAAATTGCGAACAGTTACGTAGGGAATCGGTAGTTGAAATTTGAATTAGACAATAGTAAGATAACACATAATAGTAATACGAGAATAGAAATTAAAGATAGACAGCAATACACAGATACACACAAGTTAGATAGTACGTACCGGTTCGCTGATGTCTGCACCTCCTCGTTTACAAGACTGACCTCCTAAACAAGAACAACTGCAGTAATTGGAAGTGAGACAAATAGAGTTGGGCGCCACAGAGACGGAGGATCTCAGGTAGGATGTCGGGGTTCGAGAGAAACACTGCTAGGCTGAACAGGTTCTTTATTATGTCTCACTACCGCTTACATAGAGTATGACCGAACTAGGTAAGCACTGGCCTGAGCTGGCTGGAGTGTAGACTCCTGCTGCTCTCCGACGCTCGCAGGGTAGCTGCTCGTAGGGTCGCCGATGAGCTGGCCAAGGTGCGCTGCGCAGGCAGCTCTGTGGTCGATGTTCAGGCTGAGCGGGTCTCAGGCGGTGCAGCCGATGTGGGCCGAGCGGTCAGGCTCAGGCGTCCGTGGCCTGGCTGTAGGAGCTCGTAGGCTGGAACGGAGGCTTGGGTGGCAGCTGGCTAGTAGCGGCACGGCGCCAGCAGCTCGTGGCTTGTAGCCCGTAGAGAGAACGTAGCCCGTAGGAAGAACGTAAGGTGCAGAGAGCCCGTAGGAAGAACGTCAGGTGCAGTGAGCTCGTAGGGTGAACGTAGCCCGTAGGAAGAACGTAGTCCGTAGGGTGAACCCCAGCGGGACAGTAGATAGGAAGTAGAATGTAGAATAATCGCGAGGTGTAGCGGCAGCGTTCCGACCTCTAGGGAAAGTGCCCATTCTACAACGCGCACCCATCTTATATAGGCATAAACCTATGACTCACAACTGCCTTTGGCTAGTGAATATGACCATATTTGGTAGTATTGCGAACGATGTCTGGCTAAGCTGGCGTTAAGCGCCTGCGAGATATTATAACGCAATACGTGTATTATTACGTTACAACATATATTATACTACAGTCTAATTATAAACATAAAAATGGATTGTTTATTCTTGGAAAGCCAAGAAACCTAAAACGAAATTATCGGAAGAGGAGAGAAAGGAAAGAAAAGATTGGCCGAACAAAAGCGACGAAAATTTAAGAAACGACCCTTTTATATTATATAAAGTTAAGTATATATTGTTAGCAATAGCTACTGCATACTTTAGAAAAGTATCTTATTATTAGTTAATTTTTACTCTGTTAATTTTTGTGTGAAGGAACTTAAAATAAATGATTGTGTTGCTTTGATTCAATTAACTTTTTGTTTAATTTTACTCCGATGCGACAAGGTTATTGAGAAGAGGGTATGTGAAAGGTATGCTAAGATGGTTTGGACACATGGAGAGGATGGATGACGAAACACTTACCAAGAAGTTATATAAGTCAAGTGTGAATGGGACAGGAGGAAGGGAAAGACCTAGACTGACGTTCTCTGACCAGATTGGAGACATCCTAAAAAAGGACAGGTTAGAAGTACCCTTAACCAAAGAGCATGCATGATAAATTTGATGGGAGTGAGTGAAGCAAAGAGATATGTCAGAATCGTTGCAAATGGCGTTCCGTAATCTCTGCCTACCCCTCCGGGAAACAGGCGTGAGTCTATGTATGTATGTATAAGAGCGTATGTGTGTGTTGTGTATGCTTTTCTCTCTCAGAGCCAGGGACTATTTCAGGTAAGTATATTATATAAAAAATATCATGTGTTGTTGGATATTTTCATTACCGTGGATTGATTCTATCATTCCCGTGGCACAGTTCTTTCATTGCCGTGGACGCATGTCTCATTGCCGTGCATGCATGTTTCATCGCCGTGGCACGAAATTTTTAATCTTGTATATCTCGTTAGTTTTTTAAGCTATCTGCTAGATATTAAGCAAGATTACATATATTATCAAAAACTTGAGTAAACACTATTTTTTATTGTTCTAAAGTTGAAGAATAAAAAATCCACGGAAATTAAGATTTTATTGGACCTTTTGAAATTCACCCTTCTAAGCCAACGCAATCAAAAGATACAGCTGTTTAAACCTCAAATTGACGACGTAGCAGGAGTGTAAGCGACTGCTACGCTGAAGGTCGCGGGTTCGATTCCCGCCCAAGTCAAACATTTGTGTGCGTGAACATGGATGTTTGTCTTGGTCTGGGTGTTTCTATGTATAATATGTATGTATTTAATAAAAAAATAAACTATAAATACCATAGATAATATAATATGAATTAGGTATAGCATGTTCAAGTGATAATCGTGTCCGTGATGCGAATTATACAAGCATATCTTGGATTGCACAATTTGACACATTCCAGTCGCTCGTTGACATTCATATAGGCATTTTATAGCTTAATTTAGGCACGAATACCTGCTTGTGCTGTTGTAAGCTGCAGGAGACCAAGCCATACCCTTAGTCTTAATAATGGAAACATTAGTATTCACCGGAAGAAGTAGTATATAGTATGGGTTACGGTATAGGAAGTACATATTTAAGGCTAAATTAAATAAAATATCACTATGACACAAGAACTATACATTGCCGGTTTTACATAACGCTACTGTATGCAAAATCAATTTTACACAGCAATCTACTTTTAACGTCAGATTTTGTGCAAATATGACGTGTTTAGTGATGTACCTCCATTGCAATAAGAATGTATCGATACTCTGGTTGTTTAGTAATTGGTAAATAGCAAAGAATTAAATCGTTACATGTGCTCTTTGCTTCCAAAAACTGTCCAGTTTTACTATGACTAAGTATCTTGTGTGTTTTTTTACTTTCCGTCCATACGCGAAGAAAAATTAAAATGGCTAGATGTAACAGCAATTGGATACCCAAATATTGAGCACAATATGCTCACTACATTTTACTACAAATTTGTTCGTAGTACAGAAAAGGGAGGCAATTTTTAAAACCAGGAGCTATTCCTAAGATTGAAATAGCTAAGTTATCTTCTGAAACTTTCAGGGTACATATTACTTTTATTACAAATCTTTTTTATACAGTACGTGGATCTGTATTTGCAAAATATTTTAATAATACAACATACACAGTATACTTATTAACCTAAAATTATTTCAAACAGTGTGCGATGATAAAAAACCCTATTTTCATTAATTGTTACTTTGTCCAAGTAACTAACCTCAAATCAGAATAAACTGTTGACGCACGCAGAATAAAACTATATCGCGCCGTCGCTGTAGCCTGTAGGTACGTATACTCGTATGTGCTAGACACCTGGAATGGCGATCAGCTGAGCGGCGGCGGTCAATACACCGAGTTAATTTTCAAAATATATCATGACGAAAATCATTTTTCCACTTTTATTGACTTATTTTTTCATGTATTAGTATTCAGTTATAGTATTATGTTCAACTCAAATTTTTTTTTTGGAAATGCACATCGACACCCTGTATACATTACGCCTCCAGCAATTTTATTAAGGTAGCGGCATAATCTACGAGTATGTGCATAATAATTTAATTTATACTCATAACATTTTTAGACCACGGGAACGATTCCGTCTACTTCATCATTAAATCGTACAGTGATGATTATACTAGATTTAACCCGCGTGAGCCGTGGGTTATTACTATGTATCTTAGTTTTGAGTACCATCCAATATTGCGGCACAGTTCCAAACACCATGATTACGGATATTTTGAAATCTTACAGGTCGGCGAACGCTTACGAGCGAGTAAAACGATCTACTCCTTTTCTTAGGGGTTTACTAATGTGCAACCAGCGTGATGCCACTACCACTGTCATAATTTAAAAAGAACCCGCCCATTTTAAAAGCAATGGTAATGATCACGAGTAATTAAGTTATATCTTTATATTACTTTTTATTTATCACCGTATTTACAGCATTTATAAAATGATCCATCTATCGAAAACGGGATCTTCCACCTATACGTATAAACCTATAGCCCAGAGGCTAGCCGTACAGAAGAATTAATGTACATTTATAAATTTAGTAAGTTTTATTATAATAATATTAGTAGATTTGATTAACAAGATTTGAACACAGTAAATTGGTGAATTGATTCATAAAATAAACTTCTTTGTTATGTAGTGCGTAACTTAGATCATATAACACAAACACTCCTACTAAATTAAATATTTTAAATAATCCTATATACACTATCGATAAAAACATTTCGTTTAGCCCCATGCCTAAATGTCATATCATTTGCACAAAACAGATTTCTTATAATGATCTCAGCGTTCGGAATGTGTGATGTACTATATATTATTAAATAGAAAAAGCTAAATTTAAGTGTTTAAATCATTTCGGTCACAAAGTATGAACATAGAGATTTTTTATTATATGCTTTCCTATCAAATTAAATTAATAAATATATATGCAAAAAGAGTTTGAAAGTATAATTTTGCACAGTTCCTGTTCTTGGTAACACTAAAAACTAGAATAAGAATGTAAAACAGCTCTTATATCTTTATTGATAAGGTACATTTTTCTTTATGTGTGACTTTTCAGAGAATACTTTTTTATAATAGTTGTGTTTTATATATTTAACGAATCACGCCGTGGCGTTTTATGTAGTGGTAAATGTGTATTTGTGTGTGAGAGGCGACACTTCTCGTATGAAATGCCTGACATACTACTTCTATTAGTATTCTTTATTCTATGATAAATACCTTAAAGTAAGAAAGTAATAGAGACCGCATTAAAATAGCAACCTTACCAAATATATGTTATGTACTTCACTCTGACTTATGATTTTTTTCTCATGTAAGAGAAAGATAAATATACAAATGTAATTTCGAATCTTCGAAATTGTCGTAAATTTTAACTAGACTAGTGATGTGCTTACTCAAAATGAATTTCGATAAAATATCGATAATGTTTACAATAAATCCTTAGATTTGGTTTACTCAGAATGAATATCAATTGAATGTTGATAAATCTTAATATATAAAATCCTTGCGTTACTGACTGATTGACAGACACGCTACAGCCGAAACTTTTGGGCGCAGGAAGCTGAAATTTGGCATGTATGTTCCTTGGGGACCGTAGGGGTGCATTAAGAAGGGATTTCCCGAAATTCCCACGGGATCGGCTAAAGCGGGTAAATTAAAAAAAATGCAGGCGTAGCTGCTGGCGTCCTCTAGTTCTCAGATAAAGTGAAATATGTAAATAAATCCAGCTTATACTTAAACACTAGTAAATAAGTTACGATAAAAAGAATATTTTTAAATTACCCTTTTAAGCAATTGTGAACAAAGCAATTGATATTCATAATATCACTAATAATCACTACCTATATGCAATGATAGGGTGAATGACGATATCATTACCACGTAATGGTTTTCGAATACAAAACCACGTTACGTATTTCACACTTTTGGAATTTATATGCTTATTATTTAGAAAATTATCACTATCGGCAAGTGTTCGTCTAAAATCTTCCAAAACAAATAAAGCCTTCTCATATTGAAGGGAGGCCCGAGCCCAGTATGCTCAGTTACATCATTATATTAAATCACCAATCGAGAGCAGGCTACAGTAATAAGTGAGTTAACTAACAGATTAGAAATAAAATTCAACTTCAGGATCAATTTTTAATAAAATATGTCACACATAATGAATCAAATTTATTTAGGGTAAAATAGAAAAAGTCACTGTTAGTGTCATTGGCTTAGTTAGAAAAAAAAACTCAAATCTTTACAAAATCATATTATATATACAGGTCAAATTAATTACGCCCTTATAGGAGCCTAGGTTTAATATAAGTAAGAAATAAAAATAATCTAAAACAATTAAACCAGGAGCCCGCATGGTGAGTAAGAAAGAAAATAAAATTGTGTGCGTACTTCTAACTGGCACCGAACTCAAAAAGTGTTGTTGTTAAAAATATTAGTTTTTCTGCTGCCTAGTGCGAGCATCTTTCGATGTTGGTAAAGGCTCTTGGCGATTAGTCCATTTACTGACACAACTATCGGAACAATGATCGCCGAGTTCACATCCCACATATCGACAATCTCATGAGCTGGGACCAAATATTTGATCTCCTTCTCTTTTTCTGCTTTTACGAGGTTGCCGTCATGCGATATGGTATTTAGTTTTGCTCACGTACAACCTTTTTGTTACTTTACAAATATTGAATACACACTTTGATGGTGTGACTAATCCTCCCCTGTCTTTTACTTTTATCAGGGAACATCTGGGCTCTAGTTCACCATACAAGCTTCCAATACACTTTTCACATCTTAAGACATTTTGCAGTTTTCTGACCACAAATCCTGCAATGTAGTGAACGACATCCATAGTGCGCTCGGTCAATTTCGTCGTAAAAATGTAGTCATGATCAAAATCGATGGCATCTTGGATAGCGTAAGGCTGCACTAAAAAGGAATTTCTCGAAATTACCTCAGAATCAGGCAAAACCAACGTTAAAAAAAATTGTGCGAGCATAGCTGCGGGTATCCCCTAGTATTGCATAATTTGTTAAGGGGTTTTTATAAGCATAATATTGATCCTTATCCATTTTGATCAAAATTGACTTTCGGTATCATTTGACTACAGTTTTTAGTATTAACAAATATTTTAAGGGTTCACAGCAGTCTACTTGTCATTTGCATGACGACAGGTTTATCATGGCTTCAAAGCCATGATAAACCTGTCATTATCATGATTATATAATCGTTTATATAATGATGATAATGACTTACACGATTAGCATCATGGTAATTTATCGTTTTAAGATTGACGTGCTAGCCCTTCCTATTAGTCCGGCAATCTGTCGCCACTGCAAAATAGTAGTCAATTACTACTCAGTACAGTTAATCGCATCGTCCTACATGTGAACTCTTGCATTTAATTACACAAGCTTTAAACTTAGTTGTTAGCAGCAGATGGTTTTATTTGAACTTTTATAAATACGAAAGTTTGTGATGATCGATGAAAACACTTTTCTTAAGATATATAATTATATTCAAGTCTCACAAATGAATGTATTAAATTTTGACGGGTAATGGGTGGCCACACGGTCACCTATGTCAGATCTTTTAGTGATGGTCTTGCATGCGGATCCCTCCGTCTATAACATAATATATATAGTCTAAGATAAATACAAATACTATACCGGTCAAGTGCGAGTCGAACTCGCGCACCGAGGGTTTCTTACAAACCTGTAGGTATATATAATTATTGAAAAATATGTGATGTAACTAAAATTTAAAAATTAATTACGGTTTTTAGGTATATAATTATGTTTGTTTATCCATTATTTAGTACCCATAGTACAAGCTCTACTTAGTTTGGGAGTAGATGGTGATGTGTGTAAGTAGTAGAATATTATTATATTTTTATTAATTTCTCGCAAATTTTCGAAACTCATAAGGGAATCAAAATCTACAGGGTACTTCCCGTGAACTTAGAATCTTGAAATTTCCTACAAGGCATCTTCTTTTAGCACAGATTAAGGAAAAATTGCCAAAAATGTAAACTTTTAGTTAGATCATACCTATAATAAAAACATTTTTTATAATTTAAAAGTTACTATCTCTTTCCTCGTGAAAGCGTAGAGTTATTAAATTGAAATTCATGCTCAGGTCAAAACCAAAGGGTACTTCCAGTCAACCTAGAATCTTGAAATTTGGCATAAAGCAACGTTTTATAGCACATAGGAAAAATTTCGAAAACCTTAAATTTGTAGTTATATCACATATATTTTTTAAATAAATATATATACCTACAGATTTGTACGGAACCCTCGGTGCACGAGTTCGACTCGCACTTGACCGGTTTTTTTTCTGTTTGATGGGCAAAACGAATAACTATCACAGCCTTATTTTTTCATCCCGAGACATCATCATCCTCTTAGCGTTATCCCAGTTTCAACCTGGGGTCCGCTTACTAGTCTACCGGATTTGGCTGAATATAAGCTTTTCCACAGAGCGACTGCCTGTCTGACCTCCGCAACCCGAAAGGATAGCGATATTCCTTGGTTTAGAGTCGTGTCAGTTTATTTAGAAGTGACTGACGACTGTCACAGATCTTCATGACAACCGGGACGTGTGAACGTGCTCTCTGAGGCACAGGGCAAGCGATAATTAACAATTCAAACGCACATAACTTCGATAAGTCAGTCGTGCACGCCGTGGATTCGAAACTGAGACCCTCTGCATGGCAGTTTGTTGGCTATCGCTGCCTGCCTTTTTCATCCTGAGACATACAGAAGTGAAGTTGTGTAATTAGGTGTGTGTAAGCTCCAAGCCATTACATTACGTTATGCATATGTATGTATTAGAAACAATACTCCTAAGTCGTATTTCCGAACACAGAAATTCATTGTCAATAGAATCCGAACTCTGCTTGTAAGTTAAATTGTGGTCAAACATTGTAACAGATTTTAAGCTTAATGAGTGCTTTCTAGCTTCGGACGTAGTTTCAACTTTGGTACGTACATATATTTGCTTAATTTGGTGTGAGATGTAAGGGATTAAATAAATTTTGGGCGAGTGGAACAGTTAATTGTGTGTTAATAAAACGTGTTCGCCAGTTTATTTGTTCGCAATAAATTCAAAACTACTGCACAGATTTAGATGCGATTTTCATCAATAGACGGAGTGATTCGTAAAAAAGTTTGAAACGTATAATTTGTAAGATTTTGTGTAAATTACACATAATATTATACTACCATTGCAAAGCCGCCACCGGTCTTTAGTAGATATTTAAAAAAATGTATGCTGTCTTGTGTTTTTAAATTCAAATCTAAAACTAGGCAAAAGGCGGGTCCACACAGACCGAGCAGCCTCGCGCGGAAAATGCTTCGCGAGGCTGCTCGGTCTGTGTGGACGTGGCTCGGTCGAGGAAAGCGCACGGCAGCCGCGGCCGGCCGCACGCGTGCGCCCAAGCTACCGAATTAGACACGTCCACACAGAGCGCGCAGCCTCGCGAGGAATTGGCGCGCGAGGCTGCGCGCTCTGTGTGGACGTGCCCCGGCCGAGGCAAGCGCGTGTGCCGCCGCGGGCGAGCGACCGAGCGGCCGAGCCATCGAGTTTGGTTTTTTGTTTTGCCGCGGTCTGTACGCTGTTTCGTGCCTCGCTCGAACATAATAATCCCTACTAATAATATAAATTCGCAAGTGTGTTTGTATGTTGGACATTTTTTTTATAGACTCATGTCTGTATCCGCGTAAGGATAGGTAGAGTTGTAATATTATTACATCCACATTTCACCATGAAATGTTTAGGTCCCACGTAATAGGGGACGAGCCTATTGCCGTTAACGGGCACATCAGCAGACTCCGTGCTGCTTCTGAGAATTCGGGAAAACCCAGTAACACTTTTGCCCGACCCGGGAATCGAACCCGGGACCTCCGCTCAGCAGTCGCATACCCTCTCCACTGGTCACTGAATGACGGAGGATACATTCATCATAACATTCTCATCTTTGACGCTATTTATTGTACGAATAATAATCCTTCAGTCTGTGCTTCGGTAACAGTATCCTTGCCTACAGACATTAATTTCCTATAATTCATTCTATATTTTTTTCCATGTCTACCTATTCCATCCTTTAGGTATAACAATAATCGACGACCGGTTAGCAAAGCGGGATTGTAAGCGACTACAACGCCGAAGGTCGCGAGTTCGATTCCCACTCATGTCAAACATTTGTGTGCATGAACATGAATGTTTGTCTTGGTCTGGGTGTTTCTATGTATATATTTACAAAAAAAGTAAGTATAAGTAAATATGTATATTATGGCCCATTATTACCATTGTCTAGTACCCAAAGTAGGTACAGCAATTGGCGTCAGTCAGGCAGCCGGCTAGTAAAAACCCATGCCACAACCCTATTGCAGTATGACCATTTCCAAGTACTATATTTATAAACAAAATTTAAAAATAAGAGAGAGGAGAGACCAACAATCTCACATTGATACGTAGACCGATAGATGGCAAATGTACTATTTCACTCTAATTCACAAGTCGACAATTTGATACATGCGCAATAATACATAATGGACTTTTAACTATATTTTCATGTTCTGAATTCAAACTTTATGACAACTACAATTTTGTTTTTTTCCTACGGTGCCGAGGCTGCCGCGCTCTAGGCCGCGTTCACATTTATCTGATGTCATCTGTCGTGACGGCGTCTGTCGTGTCGCGACAAACAATATCCCGGTCTGCGACAGAGAGGGGGGGGGGGGTGTGGGGACAGTACAGCGCAAATTAAGAGATTGGATTCAGATTAATTGCAAAAAAAATACTTTATTTAATTATAACAGCTTAACAGTATATTTAAAATATAAAATAGTAATCGCTAATGTTAGATCTACAAAGGTATTTATAATAAATTAATGCTAAGATGACAATAAGATTATCTAGATAATTTGGTGGGAGAGATGTGCCGACGAAGCTAACATTGTTGGGTTCCGTACAGTTAACTCGCACGACACAACTCGTCAGACTTATGGGGACGCGCCACTGTCTGTCGTAAAGCGTCAGACGCGCGTATGCAATTGTGCGCAATGGACGACGAACTAATTGACTTCCTTTTATAATATTATTCTTATACAGTACCTATAGATGAGCTAATTGAATACGAAATAATATAATCCTATGTAAATAATTTATGGATATGATTGGATATCTACTTAATCTGAATCGGATAATTCATCAAAAACATTGCGAAAGTGTGAACTCCACGAGAGTCAAGACAGAACTGATTTAAAATTGCGTCAGATCGCGACAGACGGCGACAGACAAATGTGAACGGTAAGTAATTACAACAGAGACCGTCACGAGAGATCACGTCTGATAAATGTGAACGCAGCTTTATTCTATGGCCTCGCTCGTTCGGGGACCGTTTCCTCGCGCGGCAAATGCCTCGCGAGGCTGCTCGCTCTGTGTGGACCCACCTAATGTCTTGTATAATTTTTCGTTGAGTAAAATTTTTTTGTTGTTTACACAACCCCATCTAGTCCCAAACTAAGCAGGGCTTGTACTATGGGTACTTAGTAATGGATAATCATACATTTAAATTTTTTATTTGTAAATACATACATATTATAAATAGCAACGCCCAGACCGAGACAAACATCCATGTTCACGCACACACATTTTTGACTTGAGCGGGTATTGAACCTGTGACCGGTAGTCACTACGGCACCGGGTCGCCAATATATTTCTCTGTAGCTGCAATGTTCACAGTGATGAGGAGTGAGTTTGCTTTTTCTAGTGCGATGATTCGAGAGCGAAAACGGTCCTCTCCAATGTGTGCGTATAGTTAAACGCAATGGTTTTGCTTCTTCATAAAATAAATTATATTTTAAAAATGGTAATGACAAATAACACGCTAGGATAAATCATGTAGTGCACATAACTTCCTAACAATGGATTCAAAGAAAACAAGTCGATTCAATTTGCCGTGGGTCGCATAAAGTTTTGTCACACATTGGGAGTGAACCAACATCAGTCGGCGCAGTACCAAACAGCAATCCAACCGCTTAAACCGCTCCACTCTGTGTGCAGTTATTCACGTGCCCTAACCGACGATTTTACGTAGGTAGCGCTCTGATGTAAATGCCACAATCGATCACCTATGCAAATGATGGCCTGTGCAGGCGCTGCTTAACTTTGCCGATATATTACAAGTGGCACTTCAAGGTGAGCTATGGTCACTATGCTATTAAGCTGTTGATATCTAGGGAAGAATGTCTGTTGTTATTATAATTTTGAACAATAAATTTCATTGTGACGACATCTAATTAATATAAACCCGTCCAGCAATTTTTACGTAGCTGAAGATATTACTGAATTTAAACAAATGCTTCTTTAGGTTAGTATTGCGACATCTTGAACTTATGTGATAATTATTTCAAATGGCTTTCGTCTTTATATTAAAATGAAAATACTCTTCTTATAATTACATCTTATCATACTCAATTAACAGAATATATAAAAGAAAACCTGCCCACAAAAACATATATTAAATCATTTTTGCACAGTAAAGACAAATTCTTCTAATAACGGAAAAATTGTGCGCGAGCGGTAACTAAATAGAATCCATAAAAATCTTAACATAAAAAGACAACTCATCATTACATAATATAAAACACATTCCGCCTCCACCGTCACTTCTGTCTGACTGTCTATTTGTGATACATATCCACATACTACTGAACGAATTTTCATGCGGTTTTCACCAATAGACAGAGTGATTCACGAAAATGGTCCAAATATATAACGTATTAAGGTTGCAAAATCTCGAAATGCCTAGTATATAACTATTATTTCATACTAGTATCACTTAAAAAGTTTAATAATAACCTACAAGTAAGTGTGATTCTCTCTCAGCAAACAGATAACGCTGGTATCACGATCTCCATAAATTAAAATAATAAAATGTTGTTCACTGTAAAATAAGAACACTTGAGTGAATACCCATTTCATTAAACTAAGTCACAGGGAGTAGTCCAATTTAACACACTGAATTGTTCTTGATCAACAACTTTATGGAGAATTTCTTTCGCCCGTTCGAGTTTGCTTAAACTTTTTTCTTATAAAAAGATGTTTGAGCTGTTTCAATCCAGTGGCTAAGAAAGCTCGCACGAAATTTTTGACCCGGTTGTTTAAGCCAAAGTCCTTTATAAACAAACTGAGGGATGAATGTAAACTTTGGCTTATTGAAGTTATAGATGACGTAGTAGGTATATGTATTTATGATGTTTAAATAGTTTGACTTACGGCCTTGGAAGCCATAGAAACCTGAGTAGAATTTAGGTTTAAGCAAGTGCGCATCAACATCAGCTATTCAAATCATCGGATCGAAGTGATCAAAGAAAAAGTCTTAACCAAAGTATAGCTAAATTATATGTATGAACAACTTATATGAATACGGATAGGCATATAAATCCCGTGATATACCTGTTTAAGGCGTGTGGCAAGTGTAACTGCTATTCCTGGCTTTTTTTTTTTTTTTTTTTTTTTTTTTTTTTTTTTTTTTTTTTTTTTTTTTTTTTTGCTCCTCATGTACCCATGTGTCGGAGGGTAGGGTTTCACCGAAGCATTCCTCGCTACCCTCCGACGGGTATTGGCCCGCCAGATGGTCAGGCGGGCCCCAAACGATACCCCCTTGGCGGCAGATGAAGGTGTTGGGCTCCGCCGCCAAAACCACCAGCGGCCGCAGAGGATAGGGAGGACGGCAACGCAACACCGCATCTCCTCTTCCTCTGCGGCCCCACCGCGACGCAACGATGGTGCGTCCCCATTTGGTCGCGGGAGATAGGGCGCGCGGCAACGCAACACCAACACGCCTCTCCTCCCGCGACCGCGCGTCCGACTGCGAGGGACAGACAGAACTGTTCCCCGCACCCGCACCGTTGGACGCATCCTGCGCAGGCCCCTCCAAGCCCACGCGGAGCGTCCCCTCCTGGATCCCTCTTAGCTTCACCGCGGGTGACCAATCCACGGTTACTGAGCCCCCCACCACGACAAGGTGGAGATCCCACGGGGGGAACTGCTATTCCTGGCTATGCGACGACTTCAAACCTATCGATAGCTGGCACATACAGATCATAGCACTTTATAATATTATAGATAGGTACTTAAATTTCAGTTTTTTTTTCCTTTTTAGTCATATAGATTTAGAAAATTTTTTGCAATGGGTTCTTACAACAGATTAAATTATTTATATTCTGAATTGAAACCAAACAAATAGTGAGAACGCTCAGTAAATCTATGACCTCAAACGAAAGTATAAACTTATATCGATATTATATATCGAGCAGGATATTTATAACGCCCAAGGGTTTGCGAAGTTGATATTGTTTTATTTTATACTAGCTGTGCCCGCGACTCCGTTCGCGTGGACTTTGTTTTCTCATTTATTATCTAATAATATAGGTACATTAAAGCTTCTTTGTACAGTATATGAGGATAGCCTTCGTGGATACAAACATAAAGGTGCCTAAGCTCGCTAACACGTGATAGAGCTACATTAAGCTGACCGTGCGAAAACAGCTGTTACTTAGATCCACACCTGCAACTTTCAGCGTTTGGCCTTAAGCTAAGCTGGACTCGTTTGAAATTAAACGAAAAATTGTTTGGAATTAGAGAAATACATACGGGGTATATACATACAATATAAACATTATCACCTGCTCCGCACCCTATTAAAATCTCTGCTTCGATCACGTTTCGTTGTAAATTAGTCACTTTTTTGGTGCAATCATAAAGCTTTAGTGGGGTTACTTTTTAAATTTATCTTTTGAGATAGCCCAGCGGTGTACGCACCACTGCCGAGACTATGGTCTCGGGTTCGATCCCCTAGAACCCCCGGCCATCGCCCCCGGCACACACCTCTGACTTTTCAAAGTTATGTCTGCATTAAAAATGTTAAATATCGCTCGGTTTAAAATGTGCCCGGTAGATGGTATGGTAATAGGCTCGGCGTGTGTAGTACACCTCTGCCTACTCCTTCGTAGATAACGGTATGAAGTTATGTTATGTCTTTTGAAATGGCAATGCAGGAGCATTTATGGATTCCAAAAAATCCACTGGAATTTCAATAGTTGATTGATTCTTTGTCTTCTATAACTCGTTACGTTGATAGAAATAGGTGTACTCTACAATTTTCACTTTCCCGTGTCCGTTTCTAGGTATCTAAATAGCCCTATTTTATAAGTCACTTGCGCTCGCATATTTAATCTCAAATGCATAGCGATAATACAATACTACAGTAAAGAACTCTTTAGACAGACTAATTTCATCAGATCTTGTCCCACGTGGTAAAACATGCAGAGACTGACAAAAATCGCCTAAAAAAATACCGCCCATGGGTTGGTAATTTTGGTTGATATCCTTTAATGAGGCATCTACATGCTTCGACGGCTTCACGGTTTGTCATCGTGCATTCATCCCATATGGTGGGAAAGGTAAGAAAAATTTTGGTTTGTAGCTGTTCCTAGATATATTACAAACAGAGCTCTCAGTGTGGTCTAAGTCGATCAGAGTTTTAAACATTGTAGGCACTTTTTCCTCCTGATAACGATATGGCTGCTATGGTCGGTCTATACAAATAAAATTCTTGTGTTAGTGACAGACTGACAGACAACGCACAGCCAAAACTATTGGTAGCAAGAGACTGTAATTTTGCATGTATGTATGTTTGGGGACCGTAGAGGTCCGTGCTATACCTAAAGGGATTTCTCGAATCTAGGGGATCGGGCAGAAATTGTGAAATTTATAAGCCGCCATGGCGAAATGTAGGTAACGGACTGCTGAAACGATGGTCTCGGGTTCGATTCCCAGGTACCCTGGGCACAAACCCCTGTCTTTTTGAAGTTATGTGAGTATTTAAAATGTTAATCATCGCTCGCTTAATAATGAGCCCGGTATTACATTGGGACCGAAACATAACTGGTGAAGTGAGGGTGTGTAATACATATCCTGTCTACCACTTCGGTGTTAAGGGCGTGAAGTTATGAATTTATGTTTATAAAAATGTGTCGTAGTAGCTGATGTCACTCTTTAATACCCGATTAAGCGACAGCTAGCTGTCGTAATCTTACTTTAGATTCGTTCCTTCGCCAAAATCATCTTAATAAGAAAAGTAATTCCAGTTCCACCCGGAGCATCTATTATTTTGCTCAAAGTACTATCCACGCTACAACACCCACAATCATAATTTTATTAAACGCTGTTTTTCAGTTAGTCTCGAGTCATCATTTTACAGGCTTTCGGTTAGTTTTAATCGGTAATAGTTTACCTATTCATATAAATCGCCTAATTTTTATTAATACTAACACCATCAAATGATGCTTCGGGCAGGCCATATTGAGTTATAGGATACATAAAGCTATGTCTTGAATCACAAGCAAACAACGATTCATTAGTTGGTTGTGCGTGCCTGAAAAAGTCCTCGGCCAATTTGTTTACTCCAACATGACTGCAAAAAAATGGCGCAATTGATGAGGACTTTCACATATACTTGCTTCAGAAAAAGCGTTAACCCAGTATTGATTCCAGTCAATGACTCGCAACTTGGCGCACTTAATATACACACGCAAAAATTCCAACATAAGCTGAACCCTATTTAATATCACAAATCATACAAATCAGAGCACATTTTAAATAAGGATATTCTTAATTTTCGAAAATTACCATTTATAATCTTTCAAACGTCGTTATTTTACATTTTACAGGTAAAAATAGATTAAGTTTCAACCAATTCATCTAAAGAGTTACTTATTTACATTGTTACAGAACAAATTTTAACCGAACAAAATAAATCTTAATTTTTAAATTGACACAACCTTTTATTCCTGAACCGATTCGTACAAAACAAACACTAAATGTTAAGTGAGACATACCATAATACATCAGTGAAAACCGCATTCAAATCCAATTAGCCGTTTCTGAAATTAGCGTGCAAAAACGCACAGACAAACAGATAAACAGACAAAAATTGTAATCATGATTTTTTTTGGGTTCTCTTCTTTAATAGCGACACCTTAAAATACTTTTCTCCTAAATATCTCTCATGTACAGACATCGATCACTTTTTTATATGTATACTTATATGTATACAGATTTATTATATGTATACTTAGATAGAAAAGATATAGCTATCTCTTGAATAGAAAGCAAACAACGATTCATTAGTTGGTCGTGCATGCCTGAAAATGTCCTCGGCCAATTCGTTTTGAAATATATGCTATAACTGTGTAGCATCTGAAAGTTTGCAGAACTCCAGCATTACTGCAAACAAATGGCGCAATCGATGAGGACTTTCACTAATACTTGCTTCAGACGAAGCGTTATCCTAGTGTTGATATCCTCCAGTAAATGACTCGCTACTCAGTGCACTTATTACACGTACACGCGCGATATTATCCAGCCTAAGCTGAACCCTATTTAATATCATAAATTATACAGAATAGAGCTCATTTTAAATTGAATATTATTAATTTTCGAAAATGACCATTCATAATCTTTCAACCGTCGTAATTTTACATTTTACAGATCATACTATATTAAATTTCAACCAATTCAACTAAAGAGTTACTTATTTACATTGCTTATAGGACAAATTTCAACCGAAAAAATACATCGTAATGTTTAAATTGACCTAACTTTTTTATTTATGAACCGATTCGAATAAAACAAACACTGGATGTTAAGTGACGCTTCACACAATATATCAGTGGAAACTGCATTCAAATCCAATAAGTCGTTTCTGAAATTAGCGTGCACAAACGCACAGACAAACAGACAAATAGATAAACAGACAAAAATTGTAATAATTATATTTTTGCGTTCTCTTCTTTAATATAGACCCCTTAAAATAGTTTTCTCCTAAATAGCTTCTATGTACAGACATCGATCACTTACAGATTTATTATATGTGGTTCGGCGTTACACCGAAACCGGTATGTTCCTAGGCGATCTGGAAAAATTATTAATATTGTGGACTGCATAGGGATGGGTTCTGATCGCCTAGGATAGGAGAGGGAGTGGAATTGGAAGTATTGTAGGAGGCGGAAAGATGAGGGCACACCTACCTTGCAAATCAGTCCTCTTCTTCTCAAATGGCAGCCTCCTGGTGTCTTCGGGAATCCTGAAGCTGCACCAAATCACTCCACCACACTCGCGCGTAGTTTAGTTCTCGTTGTATATCCCGGGAGCTGTAAAAAATAGGGCGGTATGGGTTTGCGGACGCGTATGCTATACACCGCTCGTCAGCCGAGTCGTCGTTTCTAGACTGTTCTGTAGGCGTGCCTTGGGAGGGGAGCGAAGGAGACAAAGGATCGCTCGCATTGGACGAGCAAGCGTGGAACGATTGACGTTGATGTAATTAATTCTCGATAGACAGGTAGATGGCGCTACCATATCCCCCCGGCCCTAAAGGGTTGCCTTTAAAAAATAAATAAAATTGAACTTAGCTATGTTGGGTGTACTACCGCATAACCCATCAATAGGCTAAGACAGCGATATGATAATAAAATTAATCTAAATTAACTAACTTTAGCTAAAATTACAAACGCAATTATAGTGAAAACTACAAATTAAATACTAAACTAAGAGGTAGATCCAACTTCAGGCTAGATGTCACTGAGTTGGAAGCGGACAGAGTCGTACAACAGGGCGCACGTAGCTCCCCTTCGCGGTTTTCACGGTAACAACGCGGGTTGTACCGTCCTTGGAATTATGCAGTTTCTCTACGATGGCTAACGGCCATGAAAGCAGCGGAGCATTATCATGTATTAGGACGACCAACGTACCCTCCTGTATAGGGGATGCAGGATTATTCCACTTGGATCTAGCCTGAAGCTGGTGTAGATATTCTGCACGCCAGCGCCGCCAGAACGACTGCACGAGTTTATCCAGCAGAGTATGTCTCTGGAGCAAGCTTGAAGAGTCTGCTTCAGGAGCCGGAAATGACGATAATGGCACTGTGTTCAGAAAATGTGCAGGGCTTAACGCGGATGGTTCTGCAGGGTCACTACTCAATGCCGTGAGCGGACGCGAGTTGATCAGCGCCTCGACTTGTGCAAGGACAGTTAAAAGCTCTTCGTAAGAGAGGATCTGTTGACCTATAACTTTGAAGAGATGCGTTTTAATTACTTTTACCATGCTTTCCCAACATCCACCGAAATGTGGTGATGCTGGCGGAATAAACTTCCAGTCAATATGATTAATGGAAAGTTCTTCCTGAAGACGAGTACGATATTCTTCCCTGAGTAACTTATAGAGGTCGCGTAAATAAGAGCTTGTGCCCACGAAACAAGTGCCGTTATCCGTATACAAACTCTGTATAGGGCCGCGCCGTGAGAGAAATCGTTTAAGGGCTGCAAGGAATGACACCGTCCTTAAATCTGTCGCAACTTCAATATACGTAGCGCGCGTCGTTAAGCATGTGAAAATACACAGTCAAGCTTTGCGGCTTTTAACACCTCTACCACGCACTGGCGTATACTGCAGCGGTCGTGTGTAATCACAACCGGTATGTGTAAACGCTTTATCAACTTGATTGACGCGTTGGCTAGGAAGATCTGCCATGGGAGGGAAAGTCGGACGCGCACGAAATTTGAAACAGACGTTACATTTATTCTGTATTCTGTGACGAGTTATTCGTCGAGCGGCTAAAATCCAATACTTGTGCCTAAGTAAGGAGATAAGCAACTCTGGACCAGCATGGAGGTGCTACTTGTGATAAAAATCAACAAGAAGGTCGACAACATGATCATGACGCGGCAGAATGCAAGAATGTTTGTAGTTATAAGGTTCATCCGAATTTGACAGACGACCCCCAACGCGTATGACGCCGTGTTCATCGAGAAACGGCTTGAGTCTAAGAATAGCGGGAGAACAAGGTACATTGTTTTTCAAATTTTGAATGTCGTTACTAAAATGAACAGCCTGTACAGCTCGTAGTAACTTACATTTCCAGACATAAACGATGGCGCGGAGTAACTTAGACTACGATGACATGCGTAGTGCGAGTGCATAGATCGGAGACTCCGCAACCTCAGCAATTACGGGATAAGAAACAGACTTCCGTTCGGGTACATCTTCGTCTTCTGCACTGTGGTCAAAGGGTTGCATGGGCCACTCTGACGGATCATGGGAAATCCAAGAAGGTCCACGATGCCACAATGGATGATGCAGAAGATTAAGTGGAGTAACACCACGAGACAAGCAATCAGCGGGGTTCTCAGTACCCGCGACGTGATTGAAACAAGTAGCGGGAACAAGTTCAATCAATTTACTAACGCGCTTGGCGACAAAAGTCTGCCAGCGCTGAGGAGAAAAATGAATCCAAGCGAGCACTACACTGGAGTCAGAAAATGCGTATATTTTATTAATAGGGTAGTGGGGCAAAACTGTGTCTTGAACCTTGCGGAGCAACTGAGACAGCAGAAGGTCCGCGCACAGCTCCAGTCTCGCAACCGAAATGGTTTTAACAGGCGACACCTTAGACTTGGCACAAACTAACTGCACCGAGAAGTTAGAACCAATGCGGACTTGCAGATATACGACTCCGCCGTAAGCACGCTCGCTGGCGTCAGCGAAACCTATTAAGTTGATTGTACATCCATCTACCAACCCAAGATGACGCGGAATAGTAATTTGATTGAGCGCGGTAAGCTCAATACAAAACTGACCCCAAGCGGCGACAATATGGTCAGGGGGTGTTTCATCCCACTCACACTTTGATAGCCAAAGCTTTTTGATCAAGAGCTTGGCGTACAAAATTGTGGGAGCCACAAAACCCATTATGTCCCATAGTCGAGCCACTGTGGACAGCATAGTGCGTTTGGTGCACTTATCATCTGGTGGTGAGACGTCAAACCGAAAACTATCGCAGGATTTGTCCCAGCGTAAACCGAGAACTTTATGCGGTACAGACTTCTCAAACTCAATGTCTGGAGAAGCTTTATGAGAATCTGGTATGCGTGCGAGAACCTTCTTAGAGTTGCTTGTCCATTTGACAAGATCAAACTGGCCTCGCTTGAAAAGCTGAATAAGCTCTTCACAAAGCGAAATTGCTAGCGGAGCGGATATGACACTACAGGCAATGTCATTCATATACAAAGCGGAAGTAGCAACAGCTGCTGCGGCGGGAAAGTGATCGCCTTCATCAGCGATCAACTGGCGAACAACTCGTAACGCGTGATATGATAGGGCTAGACTTGAGTCCAAAACAAACACGATTGAACTGATACACAGATAAAGGTTTCTTATTGTTAAAACGATAAAAATCCGTTGAAATCTACGGTCAGACTCGCAAACGCTGATACTGAGAAACATTTGGCGGCAATCAGCTGACAGATCGATTTGGAAAAGACGAAACTTTATTATGATGTCAAATAAATCACCCTGTAGATTAGGGCCGGCATGCAAAATGTCATTAATCGACTGACCCGATGTAGTCTTACAACTAGCATCTAAAACCACACGAAGTTTGGTAGAGGTTTTATCTTCGTGAACTATGCCGTGATGCGGGATATAATATGAGAGAACTTAACTCAAAAAACTCAAACTACCTCAACTCAAAAAACTTTTATCTATGTAGTCACGAATGACGTCATTATAGGCGCTGCGTAACTTAAGTGATGCATCAAGTTTACGTTCTAAACAATGGAAACGTCTAAGCGCAGCAGCGTACGAGTCGCCTAACGAATAAGGGTCACCATAGAATGGCAACGCCACAACGTATCTGCCGCTGTCGTCACGAACAGTGATAGCGCGGAAATGTTCTTCACACTCGAGATCCTTACGGCTCATCGAGGGCGGTGCGGTAACCTCTTCAAGCTCCCAAAGTCGCTTGTGAAGAGAATCAATATTATTTTCTTGAAGAACAGAACAACAGCAAGACGTAATATATTGATAAGTATGTAACGTAGGTACGGTACCCATAATCACATACCCAAATACCGTCTCTATAGCGGGCGGTAAGTTATATTGCTCACTACGTACCACTTTAGTTAGTAGCAAATGCGGAAATATTGCAGCTCCGATCAAAACATCAATGTCTGCCGGATTCGCAAACTCCGAGTCTGCCAGCGGCAATGACTCGAGGTGAGTGAGTAATGCTACGTCTACATTAGTGTTCGGCAATGCGTCCGTAATACGCTCCACGATAAGCGAAGAAATGTCAAAGTTAATATTCCTATCAAAACGCGAATGTTTAAGAATATATATCTATACGGGAATTAACGCGAACATGCATTAGGTATTTACATACCTTATTTTTGCTTCACGTTTCGAGACGGTTGCACGTCCCGTGGTCGCAAACTGACTGGTATAGCGATGTCATGTCTCCGAGTGCGAGGTAGAAGATTCTATTTCTACCCCCGCGTTGTTGATTTTCGAGGTGCCGGCCGTATCTGTATATTGAACATTCGCCGACTGCGCATTAAAGTAGGGTGTTGTTAACCGGATCACTGGATTCCACGCCGATGAGAATTCCCGTAAAATTCTGTATAACGCGAGTGTACGTCTCCTGAGACAATTAATACGCAACAAACATAGTGAGCTCAACAGTGTACAGTGTGAGTTATATGCCGTGCATAAGAATTGTAGTGGGTTCCTATCTCGCGTTGATTATGATTTGTGTGATCGGATAACGTTCTTACAAGCAAGTCGGACATTCGAACTATGTAGTGTTACTCACGAGCGAAAGTTCTCGAAGTTATTAAACCGACGGTATGCGAATAAAACGTTACCTACGGAATCGGTACAAACCAGTAACACCGTAATTAATCTAGCCAACGCGAGTTTAGATGAATCTACGATTAACATCTTGGCCAAAGGTTTAAACTTCGCATTAACACCTAAGCGAATACCGTACGAAAATATAATCAGCAGTGTTGAGGAGACGATTATCCGTAATAAAGTACCGCCCAGTGATACCGATACCCTACGACAGGACGTCGCGGTGATATTACGGAAGTCGAAGATACCTGCCAGTAATGTCACTATGGAAGAGCGTCAAGCACTGAAAAACATTCGGGACAACCAGGATATTTTAGTGCTTAAGGCCGACAAGGGAAACGCCACTGTAGTGATGAATACGGCTGATTATACGGACAAGGTACGAGAGTTGTTATGTGATAACAAGGTGTATAAACCGGTCTCATATAACCCTACGGTCAGAGTAACGCGCAGAATACGAGCACTGATACAAGACCACCAGGACCTGTTCACGGAAGATGAGTACAGCAAGTTATATGGTCCCAAGCCATACCAACCACCTAGGCTATATGGTCTGCCTTAGGTACATAAGCCCAACGTGCCACTGCGGCCTATCGTAAGTCAGATTTCGTCGCCTACTTACGACCTTGCGAAGCACGTTGCATCGGTATTGCAGCCATTAGTCGGTATGACACCGTCTTTCGTGAAGAACTCGCGTCATTTCGTCCAGATCGTACAAAGTATCCGATTGGAACCGGAAGATGTAATGGTAAGCTTTGTCGTTGAGTCGCTCTTTACCAACGTTCCAATAAGGGAATGTCTGGACGTAGTGAGGGACAGGCTGAGTGACAACGATATGCCTCACAACTATATTGATCTAGTAAAACACTGCTTAGATGGCAACTACTTCCTCTTCCAAGGCCAATATTACCTCCAGATCGATGGTGTCGCAATGGGGAGTCCAGTAGCCCCAGTACTGGCTAATATCTGGATGGAAAACTTTGAGGAAAAGGCGCTTAGCATCGGACCTAAGACCATCAGGCTTTGGAAAAGATACGTGGACGATATCTTTAGTATCGTAAAAGGAGGTAAGCAGGAAGTAGATCAATATGTGCAACACCTTAACTCCATTCATCCGAAGATGAGATTCACCTACAAAATGGAAACTGACAGATCTTTGTCATTCTTGGATGTCAAAGTGACTGTGAGACCAGATGGGTCCTTAACACATTGCGTATACCGGAAGCCTACACACACAGATAGATACCTGCACGCCACGTCGCACCACCATCCTCGACAACTGCAATCCGTTGTGACGTCACTAAAAACAGAGCACACGACCTCTGTGACCCTGAGCATTTGAAGCTAGAGCTAGACCATGTTCAGGAGGTACTTAGGAAGAACGGATACCAGATAGATCGTCGAATGACGCGGCCTATCAAGCGAGATAAACATCCGGCGGTAAATAGACAACCTACCTACATGCCCTACATTAGAGGTGTTACGGATAAAATAGGAGCAAAGTTAAAAAACTACTCCATTCCGACCGTATTTACAACAGGGGCCAAAGTATACAACATGGTGGGCATACCAAAGGATGTTCTACCGCTACAAACCCCAGGTGTCTATAAAATCAACTGCAGCTGCGGAAGCTCTTACACAGGGCAAACGAAGCGGACTATCGCTGAACGTATAAAGGAGCACATCGCAGCTGTAAAGAACCGTCAAACGTACAAGTCGGCGATTGCGAAACATTTACTTCAATCGGGCACCAATCACTGGATTGAATTTCATCGTCCCCAAGTCCTCTCCACGGAACGCCACATTTACCCAAGAGTTGTGCGTGAAGCGATCGAAATCAGAAAACATAAAAATTTCAATCGGGAAGAGGGCTTCAAATTGTCATCGGCGTGGAATCCAGTGATCCGGTTAACAACACCCTACTTTAATGCGCAGTCGGCGAATGTTCAATATACAGATACGGTTAGTGTGTTTTGCGCCGGCACCTCGAAAATCAACAACGCGGGAAATAGAATCTTCTACCTCGCACTCGGAGACATGACGTCGCTACACCAGTCAGCTTGCGACCACGGGACGTGCAACCGTCTCGAAACGTCAAGCAAAAATAAGGTATGTAAATACCTAATGCATGTTCGCGTTAATTCCCGTATAGATATATATTCTTAAACATGCAACGCGAGTGTTTAAAAGTTTCTATTGCAAAACGCGAATGTATTTTAACATCTACGGAACCCTTGCAATGTTTTTCTGAACCACCGATCCCTTTGACTACTAAGCTAGTATTTTAAAAGTTACTCCACAATCCGAGGCGTTTGAAACAATCAAAAGTTATGGAATTGGTCTGAGATGCGCTATCGAGTAGACAACGTACCACGTGCGGCGATCAATTAATATCATAAACGATAACTTGCGCTGTCGCTAACAGTGGACAAAGGATGGCAAGTATCAGTGAATGTCCTCATCGATTGCACCATTTGTTTGCAGTAATGCTGGAGTTCTGCAAACTTTCAGATGCTGCACAGTTATAGCATAGATTTCTAAACGAATTGGCCGAGGACATTTTAAGCCATGCACGACCATCTAATGAATCGTTGTTTGCTTGCTATTCAAGAGATAGCTATATCTTTTCTATCTAAGTATACATATAATAAATCTGTAAGTGATCGATGTCTGTACATGAAAGATATTTAGGAGAAAAGTATTTTAAGGTGTCGCTATTAAAGAAGAGAACCCAAAAAAAATCATGATTACAATTTTTGTCTGTTTATCTGTTTGTCTGTGCGTTTTTGCACGCTAATTTTAGAAACGGCTACTCGGATTTGAATGCGGTTTTCACTGATGTATTATGGTATGTCTCACTTAACATTTAGTGTTTGTTTTATACGAATCGGTTCATGAATAAAAAGTTGTGTCAATTTAAAAATTAAGATTTATTTTGTTCGGTTAAAATTTGTTCTGTTACAATGTAAATAAGTAACTCTTTAGATGAATTGGTTGAAACTTAATCTATTTTGATCTGTAAAATGTAAAATTACGACGTTTGAAAGATTATAAATGGTAATTTTCGAAAATTATGAATATCCTAATTTAAAATGAGCTCTGATTTGTATGATTTGTGATATTAAATAGGGTTCAGCTTATGTTGGAATTTTTGCGTGTGTAAATTAAGTGCGCCAAGTTGCAAGTCATTTACTGGAATCAACACTGGGTTAACGCTTTTTCTGAAGCAAGTATATGTGAAAGTCCTCATCGATTGCGCCATTTTTTTGCAGTCATGTTGGAGTAAAAAAATTGTCCGAGGACTTTTTCAGGCACGCACAACCAACTAATGAATCGTTGTTTGCTTGCGATTCAAGACATAGCTTTATCTATCCTATAACTCAATATGGCCTGCCCGAAGCATCATTTGATGGTGTAAGTATTAATAAAAAATAGGCGATGTATATGAATAGGTAAACTATTACCGAAGGCGTGACGTTATGTATGTATGTTTGTATAACCGATTAAAACTAACCGAAAGCCTGCAAAATGATGACTTGAGACTAACTGAAGAACAGCGTTTAATATAATTATGATCGTGGGTGTTGTAGCGTGGATAGTACTTTGAAGCAAAATAGTAGATGCTCCGGGTGGAACTGGAATTATAATAATAATAATAATAATAATAAACAAACATCACCTTCATCGTGTAATATAAACAAAAAAATTATTACAAGATGAAAAGAAAGCTTACAACCGCAGGGCAGCTTTGTGGCGAGCTGAATGTGTGTGGCGACACTGCGGTCCCGAATGCTTCAGAGAGTCGGTCAGGGCTTCGTCTCCGGCTTGCCTTTGTTGGCTGGCCGGAGTAGATTTGCAAGAGTGCCCGCAGGACTCTCAACTCTGGCTTGCCTTGGTCGGCCGGCCAGAGGGAAGCCGCAAGAGCTATTAGCTTGGGGGTGGAAGTGTCATTCTCAAGGGCGTAACTACGGGGAAACCCGCTCCGGGCCTCCGTTGTCACGAGGCCCGCGATGGCGAAACCGGTGCCGCACCGCTCGACACCCCTAGCCACTCGCACCGGTGTTGCCCTCTGGCTGCCTTTATAGCAGAGTTTGTTTGCTTTGGGCGGCTGTTTAGAGAGGGCCCATCTAGTGAGTTGGCGAGTCACCACCTGCCACGCGGACGGATGCTATAGGAGTATCACTGGCAGGTGCCGTTTTTCATCCATAGCATTAATTACCAGTTCACTAAACACCCATCCCCATAACCCGTATTCATTAGATCCACTAAAAACAATAGCCCTACACGTGATGCGGCTAGTCCATAGCTGTACTCAGTAGTGCAGTTGTGGAGGCTCCGCGGCATGTGTCCCATCCCATTTTAGATTAAAACTCTCTACGGGCCTCTGCACGTTGGATCCATATCCCCGTGTAGGCCTCCCAAAGGACCGGTTATTCTTCTAACACCAAATGTTAGAAGAATAGCCGTGAAAAAGAGAAACATAATAATATATTTATTTTGATCACACAATACAAATTCAAGGTACATTCATAACATTCACAGTAAAGAAGATAATAATATAAAATCATGAACATATTATTAAATTGAAAACAAACAAAAAAAAAATTAAAAAATAATGTCATACAATCCAAAGTCAAAAGAAAATAATTAAATATAGGAATAAAAATAGGTTGGTACATAATAATAATTACATGTGAATTCATTTGAATACAATTGATTCTTTATGCTAGGCTCGGTACTGTGTGTCAAAAAAGGCAGCAGCTCAGCATATTGCTGCAATGTTAATTGCAGCGCTGATTTTCAGCTGGCGCCTCTTTGTGGCTAGCGGGTCAAATATATTTAAATAGTCATATGTGTTTAGAGCTAAAAGTCTGAGTTATATGATTGACCAATACAAGGAAATGGCTAACTCTGAAATACAAGCAATACGGATATACGAAATAATAATACTAGATCTAAGATACAAGTAGGTATACGGATATACGAAAAAATAAAAATAGGAATGTCAGTTAAGTGAATAAAATTAGGTAATAATATATAGATAGGTATGTCTAAATATATGAAGATTAATAATATTATAGTGCAGGTCAAGTGTAAAAAATAAAAAAGATGTCAAATAGTTATGTCAATAGTTAAGGTATAGATCAAGATTACAAACAATATGATGTCAATAAACAAAATAATAACATATCAATTATAATATTATCATTTCAATTATAATATGTAATAATTAATACCATATTAAAAATAGCTATGTATTATGAATATTTAACCTTTGCAATATGATACAACTAGCTAACTCATTTAAAATAAACTAAATTAAAATATAATAAATAACTTAAATAACTTAATGCTTGTCAATCTAGTCTAACAATCATTAATAAAAAAATCAATTTAAAATTCGGTTATGAGCAAGTTTTCTGGTTTTGCAATAACATAGTTTTGAGTTTCCTTTTAAAGCTGAGCGCACTGTTTAAAGAGCGAATCGGCGGCGGCAAATTATTCCAACACTTAGTTGCGTTGTACTTGAAACTACCGCGAAAGGCAGTCGTCTTATGAGTCGGAACACGCAAGGGTACAGAGGTCGCTCTTTTTGGGTATTTACTATTTTCACTCATCCACTTTAACTTGTTAGACAAATACCGCGGCACTCCGGTATTAATCACACCAAATAACAGGGTTGCCAAGTGAAGGTCTCGTCTATATGACATTTTAAGGATGTTATGTGTATTGAAAAACGGAGTGACATGAGTTCTAGGCGGTATTACATAGCAAAAGCGAGCGCATGCGTTCTGCACTCTTTGAATAAGACAAGCGGTTTTAGCTAGCAATCTCGGTCCGTAAGCGGTATCCAGGTAATTAAACTTGGAAAGAATTAAGGAATCTTTGAGCTGCTCACGTAGCGAGACGTCCAAATGATTACGAATTTTGTAAAGAACTTTTAGACGGTAAAAGCAGTTTTTTACTATATTGGAGATATGGCTTTCAAAACGTAACTCATCATCCATTAACAGACCGAGATTACGAGCCTCATGAACTCTCTCAATACTTTTATTTTCAACGCAAATTGTAGCGTTATGGTTACTTATTAACCTGCGCTGATGCTTAGACCCCAAGATCATAAATTTTGTTTTGCTAGCATTTAGAATGAGAGAGTTAGACTTGGCCCACTTAGAAATTCCTTCCAAGTCCTCATTGACTTTTTCTATCGCTGCTTGCGTATCATCAGGATGGAATGAGTAATATACTTGTACATCATCCGCGTAGATATGATATTTACAATATTTTATATGATTAATAATATCAGCACTATACAAAATAAACAAAAGTGGACCAATAACCGAACCCTGCGGCACCCCTCTAGTGACGTCAGAAGGTGTCGACCGCGCCAAGCTTTTGTCTGGATTACTTACTTCTACATATTGAGAGCGATTACTTAGATATGAATTAAACCATTTCACTGCATTTGTATCAAAACCATAAAATGTCAATTTGGATAAAAGTAATGAAATATTTAAGCTGTCAAAAGCCCTTGAAAAATCTAATAGAACAAGGGCTGTACCCTTTCCTTCATCCTGGGCCGCTAATACATTATCAATTACATCGATAATAGCAGTTGCAGTACCCCGGTATGCTTTTGATAGGTCACAAAATACTCTGATAGCATTTTTAGATGACTCCCAAGCATTATAAACGTGTTTTATGAGAGCAACACCCGCATCAGTACTGGACCTAATTTTAGTAAATCCGTATTGATCTTTATGAAGCAGACTATTTAAATTAAAGTGTCTTAGTAGCTGCTTTAATAAAATCTTTTCAAATATTTTACTAAATGCCGGCAAGATAGAGATGGGTCTAAAATAATTTATGTCATTTTTACTGCCAGATTTGAATAAAGGTATGATTTTACTTCATTTCATCAAATCCGGAAATACGCCTAGGTCAAAACATTGGTTAAAAATGATAGGGAGGTAAGGCGCAACAGTCTCAACTATAGTACTTAAGACTTTAATTGAAATGCCTCAAAAGTCGCCGGTATTTTTAATAATAAATAATTGAATTATATGCGCTCAATATATCTCGCGGGGTAACGTGCTCGAATCTAAACACGCTCTTGCATTCAGGTACACTGCTAAGCAAAAAATTTCCAGCGCATAAAGACGATGATCGTAAGGAGCTAGTAGTTGTTATTGGTATACTTGCAAAGAAACTATTGAACATATGCGCTACTTGAGATTTGTCTGTGACTAATAAATTGTTATCTTTGATTTCAAATTGGTTTTCCCGTTGTCGTGCTCTACCGGTTTCATTATTTATAATTCTCCACGTTTCTTTAATTATATTTGTCGATTACTTAATTTTACCACTTATAAATTTTGATTTTGCTATAATACAAATTTGTTTAAAAAAATTTGAGTAGCTTTTTACATAATTTAGAAAAGGTGTGTCAATTATTCTGTGTAGTGACGGATAAAGAATACAAGTGTCACTACCCCATTTCAGTCCGTGGGTGTCGTAAAAGGCGTCTAAGGAAATTGCAAAAAAAAGCTAATAATATCTTTGCGAAGAGATGGAAAACTTGAAACCAAACCCTATTCCAACTCGTCTGGCCAGCGCGGTATAGTAGGCCAAATACCACCCAATGAGCGCACCAACGAATAGGCCCCCAGTTCCCGGTAGTCCTGCTGTCCGCAACTATGGTAGCGGTCGCGGTAACAGCGGGGCAGGGGGTGCTAAGAATGTCCGGGCTACGGCAAACGGCTACCACAAGAAACTGACCCTGGCTACGTACAATGAACGCTCTCTACGGCTGGACCAACACATCACCGAACTCGAAGTAGAACTAGGTCATATAAACTGGCATATATTGGGGTTGTATGAAGTCCGAAGACAGTGGGAGGACACGATAACCCTTGAGTCAGGAAACCTGTTCTACTTTCGAGAAGGCGATCAGCCCTCTCAGGGCGGTGTCGGTTTCCTCGTTAACAAATCTCTCGCTAACAAAGTTGTAGAAATCAGGAGTGTGTCGACACGGGTAGCGTACCTGATATTAAGGATCACCGACAGGTACTCCCTGAAGGTGGTACAGGTATATGCGCCGACCTCGACATACTGCGATGACATAGTCGAAGCCATGTATGAGGACATTACTAAGGCTCTACATCACACCACCAAGACACACTACAGCGTTGTTATGGGGGATTTTAATGCCAAAGTGGGAGTACAAGAACGCGGCGAAACGAGAATCGGATCCTATGGCGTGGGGTGCCGAAATCACAGGGGGCAAATGCTAGTCAACTTTCTGGAGCCACAGGGGCTCTTCTTAATGAACTCCTTCTTTAAGAAGAAGCCTCATAGAAAGTGGACATGGCGAAGCCCCGATACTGTGACAAGGAACGAGATAGATCATACAATTTAATTTAAACGGGTCTTATTCGCAATATTTAATTAATTTAAAGTATAAATACCTATGTTTTACCGACGTTTCGGCCGTCTTACAACAGCCTTGGTCGCGGCAGGACTGATGTCATCTCAGCGTCGTCCTTGTGAAGCGCGGGTTTCGGCAGCTACCCTCACATGTTTTTTATTTTTATTTTTATCCGAACTGTTGGTACGTCGACACACAACACTTATGACGTCTACACACTGATGAGCTGTGTTACTGCGGCGGGGTTTACATTTGTTGATTACTGGATTCCAAGTTGTAGACAGTCTGTATCCATCTTCCCGGTTGAAATTTTTATGTTTTTTGATTTCAACCGCTTCACGTACTATCCTGGAGTAATAGTGACGATCGGTAGATAAGACCTTTGGTTGATGTAATTCAATCCAGTGGTTTATTCCAGACTCCAACAAATGCTCAGCTATGGCAGACTTGTTAATTTGTCGGTTTTTTACAACTGCGATATGTTCCTTGACCCTTTCAGCGATGGTTCGTTTGGTCTGTCCGATATAGGAACTACCACAACTGCAGACCGTAAACCAGAAGTAAGCAGAGTACCGGCTTACATGCCCTACATAAAGGGAGTGACGGACAAAGTTGGAACAGTACTACAGAAATACTCCATAAAGACTGTATATAGTCCGCTCTCCAAGGTAGCACACAATCTGCGCACCCCAAAGGATGTCATTCCTCTACAAACACCTGGCGTCTACAAGGTCGACTGCAGTTGTGGTAGTTCCTATATCGGACAGACCAAACGAACCATCGCTGAAAGGGTCAAGGAACATATCGCAGCTGTAAAAAACCGACAAATTAACAAGTCTGTCATAGCTGAGCATTTGTTGGAGTCTGGAACAAACCACTGGATCGAATTACATCAACCAAAGGTCTTATCTACCGATCGTCACTATTACTCCAGGATAGTACGTGAAGCGGTTGAAATCAAAAAACATAAAAATTTCAACTGGAAAGATGGATACAGACTGTCTACAACTTGGAATCCAGTAATCAACAAATGTAAACCCCGCCGCAGTAACACAGCTCATCAGTGTGTGCATTTGTTGGAGTCTGGAACAAACCACTGGATCGAATTACATCAACCAAAGGTCTTATCTACCGATCGTCACTATTACTCCAGGATAGTACGTGAAGCGGTTTAAATCAAAAAACATAAAAATTTCAACCGGAAAGATGGATACAGACTGTCTACAACTTGGAATCCAGTAATCAACAAATGTAAACCCCGCCGCAGTAACACAGCTCATCAGTGTGTAGACGTCAAAAGTGTTGTGTGTCGACGTACCGACAGTTCGGATAAAAATAAAAATAAAAAACAAGTGAGGGTAGCTGCTGAAACCCGCGCTTCACAAGGACGACGCTGAGATGACATCAGTCCTGCCGTGACCAAGGCTGTTGTAAGACGGCCGAAATGTTGGTAAAACATAGGAACTCATACCTTAAATTAATTAAATATCGCGAATAAGACCCGTTTAAATTAAATTGTATGATGTATACAAATCGCGAAAGTTTAAAATCGAACGAGATAGACTTCATCATGTCTGATCGGAGGTATATATTTAGAGACGTTTCAGTGATCAACAGGTTTAATACCGGTAGCGATCACCGACTTGTCCGAGGCACTCTAAATATAGACTTCAGAGCTGAGAGGCCTCGCATGGTGAAGTCTACTCTTAGACCTACTGCGCCTCAGCTAGCAGTAGGATCCGAAAAGTTTCAACTGGAACTTCAAAACGGTTTCGGACTGCTGGAAACCAATGGCACTGTTGACGAGAAAACCGACGCTGTGGTCAAAACGATGTGTCTCGAAGGGTGTTTCCCGGAAAAAGCGTTAACAAGCAAAGTAAACTCTCGCACGAGACTCTCGAACTTATGAGGCAAAGACGGGGAATGTCATATGCGCAGACGTCTTCGACAGAAGGAAGAAACCTAAACCGGAAGATCCGGAAGCTGGTGCGACGTGACCTCCGATGTTCCAATACCTGCGCCATTACGGCTGCGATTGAACTGAATTGAGGCACCAAAGTCTTCGCTCGCCAGCTTGGTAGAATGCATCTGTCGAAACTCAATACTGCGGATAGCAAAACTGTAACCTCCAAGTTCGAGATTCTCGCTGAAATTGAGTGTTTCTACAAGGACTTGTACGCATCACGGATGCCTAAACCCACAAGACCCAGCGATGATGACCACAGAGCCCAACTGACGCGCCATTACACGGAGGACATCCCTGATGTCAACCAGGGCGAGGTAAGAGTGGCTCTCGAGTAGCTCAAGAACAACAAGTCTCCAGGGGATGACGGAATCACCACAGAGCTCTTAAAAGCAGGTGGGACAGCAGTAGGGTTTTCTACCTGGGTACCCGGATTCGGGTATACCCGGGTATATATTTTTTTGTACCCGGGTAGTATTCACTGTTGGACCCGGGTATCTAATTTGATCAAGTAATTCATCGACTGATAGTGAGGGAGCTTTTTCCATCGCAGGAAATTTTGTAACGAAAAGTAGAAACCGGCTTTCGGACCGCTTAATACACGCAATAGTATTCTTGAAAGCCCTTTTCTCTCAAGAAGAACTTGTCTCTTGCCTCAAGTAGGTATATAATAAATTTTATTTGAAATATGTGAGACTTATGTTAAGTTGATTATTTAAAAATGAATTATTTAAAAATTATTTATTCTTAAAAGAGAGATTACCTATTATCATTTTTATTTTATAATATGACAAAACATTTTTGTGATAAAAAGTATTTTAGTTCTTATCTTAATCAGTTTATGAAAACAAGACTGTTTAACTGTATGTGATTTTTAATTTTCAACTATATCAAAGAATTATTTAGTCATATTTTTGTTATGGTATAACAAAATTTACTGTAGTAATAAGTAATTTTCGTTCCTAATTAGTTAATTAAAACAAGACTGTTTTATTATGTAAGTGTGACTATGAAAACCCTTTTTCATAAAGATGAAAAAGACTCCCTTACCTCATAACTATAAAAAGTTTACTTTGAAATATGTGGTTTTTGATAAGTTTATTAAATTGTTTTTTCCTTGAAGAAAGATTATTGTTTTTTAATTTTATTTTATAACATACCAAGTTTTTGTGATGAAAAGTATTTTGGTTCTTAATCACTTTATGAAAATAAGATTGTTTATTTTTAATTTTCAAGAGTATCACAGAATAAAGTTTTGTTAGTGATATTTTTGTTATTGTATAACAGAATTTACTGTATAAATAAGTCTTCTTCGTTCTATTAGTTAACGAGAATTAGACTGTTTAACTGTGTGACTATTGATAGTAAACTTCACTCTTTATGAAGAAAATAAAACATGATTATAAAAAAACTCTTTTTCTGAAAAAAAATGGAAATACCCGGGTACCCGGGTATACCCGAGTATTTTAAAAAATATTACCCGATACCCGGGTACTAAAAAAGGTCAGGTACGCGAAAACCCTAGACAGCAGTTCTGAAAGAGCTGGCGATCCTGTTTAATTCCGTTATCCACCAAGGCCTAACACCTCAGGCGTGGATTGGGAGTGCGGTGGTTCTGTTTTTCAAAAAAGGTGACAAAACCCTGCTGAAAAACTACAGACCCATCTCACTCCTGAGTCACGTTTACAAGTTGTTCTCGAGAGTCCTAAAAAATCGCCTCGCCAGAAAGCTCGATGATTTCCAGCCACCGGAACAAGACGGGTTTCGAAAAGGCTACAGCACCGTAGACCACATCCATACTGTTCGGCAGATTGTACAGAAGACCAACGAGTAAAATCAACCGCTGTTTATGGCTTTCGTGGAATACGAGAAAGCCTTCGACTCCATCGAAACCTGGGTGGTTCTGGATGCTCTGCAGCGGTGTCGCATCAATTAGCGCTACATCGAGGTGTTGAGATGTTTGTACGACACGGCCACTATGACCGTCCAGCTCCAGGACAACAAAACCAGCCCCATTGAGTTGCGTAGAGGGGTGAGGCACGGGGATGTAATATCCCCTAAGCTCTTCACCAACGCACTCGAAGACGTCTTTAAGACGCTGGACTGGACTGGACGGGGCATCAACATTAATGGCGAGTACATATCCCACCTTCGGTTTGCCGACAATATCGTCATCGTGGCAGAGAGCCTAACAGAGCTGAGCGAAATGCTGCACAGCCTAAATGGAGCCTCTCGACGGGTCGGTCTCGGCATGAACTTGGATAAAACCAAGATTATGTTCAACGATCAGATTGTGCCGGGACTTTGACATTTGACTGTATGCAAAGTTATAGTATTTCGGTAGATAATGACATGAATACTGACCAAGTTACTTCGTACCCTATAGAGTTTCTGAACTCCTTACTATTATCAGGAGTACCTCAAGCAACTTGAGACTGAACGTTGGTGTTCCAGTCATGTTAATGCGGAATCTTACTGCACCAAAGCTTTGTAATGGCTACAAGTAACACCTAGGACGAAACATTATAAAAGCTATTCGCGATAAAGGGTTTCGTAGTGGAGGTTACCACTTACCATAGCCATTATCTTCGACTATTAATAAGTAGTATTTGTATAAACAATAAAGCTATATTTGCTGGTTTTAAGATGTGCTTTATTTCAAAAACTGCTGACTACATATCGTTCAAACCAATTTTCGTTGGAAGCTTTTATAAAGATCTACAGCATATATTTTTTTTTAGATTTGTCACTTTCTTACTTTAAAAGTTAGACACACACACCCATTTTACCACTTTGGAACCGTATATCTTTTAAACAATTGACTTTGAGAAACAATGGTTTTAGGAACCTCAAAGTAATTTTTAACGACCCATTTTCCACATCAATTCAATATTTGAAGAGCCCCCTTAATATTGAATATTTTTTATTTTCTATAACGTCGTAAAGTTTAAATGTGTAAACTAAATAGTTTCGGCATAAAGTGGCTGTGACATACGGATAGACTGACAGACATAGCGCGTCTATGAGGATTACGTGTTAAGCCATTTTTGACTACGGAACTCTAAAAATACTGCTTACAGAAATGTTTTAAATACTTATTGCGGTTACATTTCTTATTAGTCCCTATGAACAGAAATAAAACGAAAATTACTATCGAACGATGAAGGAGTTTTGTGTTACCCCGAATTTAACGTGAGCGAAGCCGCGGGCAAAAGCTAGTTAACTATATTATTTAAATAAATTATAGAAAGCGTACACATAAATCAGCAATTATATCACACATTTTATACATTAGCATATATTGTAATCATCTTAACACAATTATAGCATTAGTAATATATATTACCCACGCAATCAATTAATTAGAATTAAAAATAAAAATGAATTATAAATTGTTGTAGATTAAATTTTTAAAAGAGATTCAAATAATATAAATTTAAAAAAAAATAACAGAAAGGTTAAGCAAGAATATGAAAATTAAGTTCGTTGTTTATCTTTGTAACTCATAAATTCATGTATAGTATAAAAACATTGTTCAATAAGCCATTTCTTTAGTGCATTCGTAAAGCGTGCTATTGGCATATCCCTTTATAGCTTTTGATATTTTATTGTACACTTGTATTACCATGCAGTTACTATTTCTTTTATATAGTGTGGTCGACATTTGAGGTACAGCTAGTTTCGTCGGATGCCTTGATAAAAATTTCCTATTTTCTGTTGACTTTTTAAATAAATGTGGGTGTTTTTTTTTACGAATAAGCCTATTTCAAGAACATAAAGGTCTATTACAGTGAGGATTTTTAGGTTTTTGAAAAGAGGTCTGCAGGAATCTAATGGAGCTGCGCCAGTAATTGCTCACATTTTTTTTGACAAATTAAGACCTTTGAGATGTATGTAGAGTTAAACCAAACGAAAACAAAACAAATGCCAAATACAAAACCGAGTCTATAACCAAAACTACTAAACCGAAACAAAGCGAATGCAATCCAAAATATGCCAAGAAAAGAACAGCCAACAATATCGTCAAATATAATTCGCTAGAAATATTTAGGTATAGTATGTACTATACAGCAACCAAAACAATTTACCGATCACCAACATCCAACAAACTACGTACATCTAACCTACCTGACGGCGAAAGTTATATAATAACTGGAAAGGGTCATTAATCCGCGGAAAATCTTAACACAAAATCTTAACTTTATGTTCTCATGTTAGGATACTGCTGCCATCATTGGGCCGGGGCACCACAATACCAACTGCTTCCATTTGACCGTGTCCAACGTCGAGCGGCTCGAGTCATCGATGACGCGGTCCTTACAAACCGGCTCGACCATCTTGACCTGCGTAGAGATATTCCGTCCCTCTGCGTTCTCTATCGTATGTATCATGGGGAGTGTTCTGAGGAGTTGTTTGGTCTGATACCCGCTGCAGAATTTCACCACCGTACAACTCGCCATAAATTAAAATTCCACCCTCACCACCTTGATGAGTGGCGTTCTTCTACCGTACGATTCATACGCCATTTCCTGCCTCGTACGACCAAACTGTCGAACCAGCTACCTGCAGCGGTATTTCCAAACCAGTTCGAAATTTGAAACTTCAAGAAGTGAGCATATTCCTTTTTAAAAGGTAGGCAACGCACTTGTGATCCTTCGGGCATTGCAGGTGTCTATGGGCGGCGGTGATTACTTACCATCAGGTGACCCGCTTGTTCGTTTGTCTTCCTATACTATTGAAATAGGCTTAACACAGCGATTCAGAAAAATGACGTACTTGCACAATGCCATCTATTGTCAACATTTAGAACTAACATTATTTTGTTCATCTTAATTTATTCGTTCCATTAGGTACTGATAGTTCAAACTAATACATTTACATCCTCCATATGGGGGTTGAATTTATCAAAATCCTATTTAAGCGGACGTCTTCATCATAGTAGCTCCAATCTTTAATTTCAGTTCAATCAGTCAAAAATCTAAGAAGATTTCTACAAACTTTCGTCCCCTATTTTATCCCTTTAGGGGTGGAATTTATCAAAATCCTTTCTTAGGGGATGCCTACGTTATAGTAGCTATATGCATGCAAAGTCTCAGCCCGATCGGTTTAAAATTGACAAAGTTTCATACAAACTTTCATCCCCTATTTTATACCCTTGGGGGTAGAATTTATCAAAATCCTTTCTTAGCGGATGCATACGTCATAACATCTACCTGCATGCCAAATTTCAGCCCGATGCCTCCAGTGGTATGGGCTGTGCGTTGATAGATCACTATGTCAGTCAGTCACCTTTGAGTTTTATATATATTTAGATTGACGCGGTCGAAGCCGCTGGCGACGTCTACTAATTAAGATAATTAAGACACAATAAGAATGGTGGCGGTGGAATAAATAAAATGGTGGAATTACCAAATGCAATAAAAGATTTATCTATAATTCAGTTTAAGAAAAAAATACGATATCTATTACAAGAAAAATGTTATTATACCATTGACGAATTCTTAAATGATAAATTTTAAGTTGACATTTCTATTTATTTATTTCTGACTTTGTGTTTTTTATAATTTAATATAACTAGAGACATTTAATTTTACCATTGACGAATTCCTTAATGATAAGATGTTATTATTTGACATTGAAATCTATAATTTTATTTTAATTCTATATAATTTTGTATTCTTTTATCATTATTTATTATTCCCATTAAATATTGTGAATTCTTAATGTTGGTTTCCCAAATTAAGTTGCTATGGTGCAATTATTTGATTTTTATATTTCTGGATTTATGATTATTCTGATATATATATCTATTTTTTTTTTTAAATTAGTAATTAATATAAAATAAATGTGAAACAGTGTACACCATCATGGTAGATTTTTGAGATGCTTTTAATTGTATTAAGACCACATGTAACGTGTAACCAAAAATCACACTAATAAATAAATTTGAATTTGAGCAAAATCTCCAAAATGTTGGAAGTCGTGAATATGGTCAGAATCCAAATGTGGATGAGTAAATCAAAGCTAAAGGATTTTTTTATATAATACACCAGTTCTAGGCCTTCGGAGCTAACAACCATTTTCCATTTCACCAGTCCATTACTTTCCTCTCAACAAAGTACAAAAATTAACTTAATTTGTTACCTAATAAGGCTATATCATCGTAGCAAACGGCAGTATTTGAAGTCAAGTATGATTAATGGTTTTAATATCTTGCTCGTTGACCGTCATAATATTCTGTTTTCCTCAGTTGACTTCTACCAATTTGGCAAAATAAGACGAATTTCCTTTTGTTATTATATTCCTTATTTACGTTCTTCTGCAACTTATTTTGGTTTATAAAGCCTCTGTTTAGTCTCGCGTTATGTTTGAATTTGAAGTTTTTGTTAAGTCGTCTGAATTAATGTAGTGTCGGTTTTCATCACGGTATAAAATGAAAAAGAAATTTGATCATAACTATGATTTATTTTTGCATTATCATATTCTTTGTCTACATCTATCTTTGGAGTATTTGTTAACATTTACACTAAGAACACTTTTAGGATCCTAATATTCATAAAGCAATTGCGTCTGGCTAAACTTAACATAGGACGCCATCCAACTAGGTGGCGTGAAGATTTAGGCAAAGTGTCTGGCATCGGCGTAACGCGAAGAGACGGAAATAGAACTCAGCGACGTGCCATTTAAGAAGCCTATATACAGCAGTAAACTAGGTATATCAAGCTAATGATGACGGTAAGATAGCATGCCTAACCACTCACTTTGAGTTTTTATACAGAATGGACAATTTTGTGAAGGTCTCGCACTTACTATGTCTTTAGTCATTATACATATTCTACCTAGGTACATATGATTACTAATTTCTTATGTTAAGAAATACTCATTCTGATATAGTCCATATCTTCAAGGGATGAGCAATGACAAATTTGGGCTGAGATTTAGGGGTATTAGACTGCTGCTGGGTAATAGATATTATTTTTCGCAAATAAAACACGATATATACAATACAATAAATATAATCAAATACAATTTGACTCTTCCTATAAATTAAAAAGTTAGGCAGACTGTTCTAAATATTAATACACAATGCCTTATTAAACCACATGCTAAATAAATTTATGTTTCTATATTCAGTAGTTTTATCTCAGCCGAGAGTGCAATGCATCAGAACTTTTCACATAAACAGTAGTACATCTAGGAGAGTTATAAATAGTAAATATAGCGTTTTAGGTCATAATGTTAGTCTTACCGTGTATTCTTTTCTCCGACTAATAATCCTGTAAAATGGGACTTCACAAAAATTCATCATCATCATCATCAGCCCTATATACCGTCCCACTGCTGGGCATGGGCCTCTTCTTACTATGGGAAGGGTAAGGCCATAGTCCACGATGCTGGCCAAGTGTGGGTTGGCAGACTTCACATATCTTTCAAGAACATTATGGATAACTATGCATTATGGAGAACCCAGACATGCAGGTTTCCTAATGATGTTTTCCTTCACCGATAAGCAAGCGATCATTAACAATTTAATACGCACTTAACTTCGAAAAGTCATTGGTGCGTGCCGTGGATTTAAACCCGCGACCCTCTGCGTAGCAGTCTGTCGGTCTCTCCACTCGGCTACCGCTGCATACAAAAATCTAGCATACAAAAATGCCCAGACTCAAAACAAAAATTTGCGGATCACACAAAGTGTCGTTTAGTCTGGGAATTATACTAGAACTGCGCCTAGTGTTGTACTAGCTGCAGTCCTAAACGATGGTGAAGCTACTCATTTTGAGCCAGTTTTGATATCATATAATATAAAATAAGAATAATATTATAATATAAAAAAGGCGTGTGAAGGATCAAGAATAAAAAATGTCACCACTGCATTTCATTACGTGGGCATCGGCGACTAAAGTAAATAAAATCTTTACGAATCAACGAAAAACTCAACATTCCACCCATATCAATCCAACCCACCCAGCCAGCGTGGTATAGTAGGCAAAGTCTGCCCATTGACTCACAATCTCACAGTAAAACTGTAAAACAACTTAGGAAAGGCTTAAATCCAGCAGTTGACTGTGAAACGCCGTCAAGAAATAATATGAAAGCGTGACGTCATCGTCAGGAACAAATCTAGTGATCATTATATGAACTTGTAACAATACAATGACTCCATCACTCTTTCCTTGACAAAGAACCTTGAAGACGCGTAGGAAGAGCCAGTCCAGTTCACTAAAATTAGATATACATGACTGTTTTGGAAGTCACATATAGATAACATTTGTAATAAATTAAATAGTTTCTCGTTTGCTTTATATATGATGTCCAAAATAGTAAACCAGGAAACTGTACTGACTGCGTTCCATGCTTATGTAACATCTACATTAAGATATGGTATCCTGTTCTGGGGTAACTCAACTGAAAGAGAACGGGTTTTCATAGCTCAGAAGTGGTGTTTTAGGTCAGTATGTAGATTACAACAAACTGATACCTACGTGTAAGCCTCACTTCATTAAGTTTAAAATATTAACATTTCCTAGTCTGTATATTTAAGAAGCTATTAGTTTTGTTAAATGGAATAAGCACAACATTGATACATAAAATAGTACACGTAATAATCATAAAATATGTATACCTCAACATAAGACAGCATTATATGACAAAAGTTTATCTTGCATGGCCCCGAGACTGTATATTAAACTGCCAAAACATATATTAGATAATATAGAAAACACAAAACTTTTTAAAAAAGAAATTTCCAATTTACTCACTAGAAAGGCATATTATACTTTGGACGAATTTTTAAAGGATAAAAATATTGATATTGATTTAACTATGAATACTGAATGGGAAATAAATGTGTCCAACTTCTGTTTGGTTGTATAATGAAGAATTGAATTGTATAATGTATAATTATTGTTTAGACTACTTAAGACTGATACACCGTATATTTGCATGCTATTTGGTGGAATATGGTCGAGACCAAAATGTTATTTTGTAACACCCATGTAGTACCTGTATTCGCAAATAAAGATATTATGATTATGATTATGTTTTTAACGCTAAAAGCAAAAAATAATATTGGCTATACTATGAATACTTCGTAAATATACTATAGAAAGTTGGTATGAGGAAAAATATTCCGTGCCAATGCTCATTTGTGTGTATCCTTGTCTAAACTGCAAAAGTTTATCCAGCCCGTTTTCTCTATTAGAAATTGGAGCTTTTCGATCGATAAGCTATGCATATACAAAGTGTAATAAAAGTAATTGTATGTATTTGGAGGTTTCTTTGTGTACCTAATAATATGTATTATGTAAAGAAGTTCTAAATATTTAAAGAAAATTCTTGAGTTGAAACACTCTACGATTTCATAGAAACTATTGAGTAATCGACATGGGTTTTGGTGCAATTTTAAAGCAAATACATATTTTAAGTAGCGAAATGAATGAGAAGATAGATAAAAAGAAACGCTAAAATATTGCAAGTGATTCCATTTAACTGACTTGCTTAATTTTATGAAGCTAATAATTATGGATAGACAAATGCAAACTGTAGTGTTTGTACTTGAGTTGTAGAAATAAAAATGCGGTAGCCGTTAGCGAGCGTATATTGCGAACTGACTCGATTACAGAAATGATTCACCTTATATGCTAATTGATATTTGGTAATGTGGGTAACCCAAAATACATTACAATCCTCCCCCTTAAATCACACATTTATTAATTATATTATATTTCAACTACAAAAAAAACATATTTATTTGAATACCTAAATCACTATCAGAACTTACCGTGTACAATCATTAGGCAACCTATTAGTACAATTTAACAACAAAAACAAAAACAGGCATAATAACTCAGTTAGAACAAGGTACCTATTCAGGTTAAGACCTTAATTTTATCCACAATAAAAGAATACACAAAAAATATACAATACAAGTTTACATGGCTAAATACATTTATATAATAACTTAAAATGTAACTTATAACTAAGGGAACTTATGACTTAACTATTACAATAGTCTGGTGGTCTTTTTAAACGACATGCACGTATGGGACGGGATATGACTCCTGGAACGACATCTGAATATTTTTGACAATGTTTACCTTCATTGGAAGAACCTAAACTAGAAGCGGGTGTGGACGGAAGTACATCGACAGTTACGGTACGATCATCAACTAACTCTCTTACGCTCTGAGGGCTCTGCGTGACCTGCGCTTCCACTGCCAGGCCCGGCTGTGTTAGCGCCTCCCCAGATCCTTTCAGTCAATATGTCTATTTGTTTCCTTTCCCAAATTATCTACCACCCTGTAATCGGTAGTACCCATCTTTTTAACTATTTGTCCTGGACACCACTTTTCAGTGCCCCTATACTGCCTCATCCATATTTCCTCCCCTGACTGCAACGAACGCCTGACCTCCGTTCCTTGTTTGATTTGTTTCTCCTGAGCATTCTTAATTTTGTTTTCCCTATTCGGCCGTAAAGCATCTAATTTTGTTCGCAAATTTCTACCTAGCATAAGAGTCGCTGGACTTTCACCCGTAAAATCGTGTTCCGTATTACGATAATGTAAAAGAAAAGTATTTAAAAATAAATTAATGTTTTCATTTTGTTTGACTGCTTTCTTAATAATTCTCTTAACCGTACGCACTGCATTTTCCGCGGCGCCGTTTGATGCTGGGTGGTACGGAGCGGAAAAAATATGTTCTACGCCGTTACTTGTCAAAAAGTTCGAAATTTCTTTACTCGTAAAGGGGGGTATATTGTCCGAAACTATTTGCCTAGGCAGACCCCATCTAGAAAACACTTCCGTAAGTTTATCAATGGTAAAACTAGCCGCCGTACTCGCCATGGGGAATACCTCTAACCATTTTGTCCTTGCATCAACCATCACTAAATATGTTTTCCCAAAGATAGGACCTAAAAAGTCTAGATGTACCCTTGCCCAAGGTCTAGACGGCCAGGGCCACGGCGAGACTGCGTGTCGCTGCGGCGCGTCCGCCTCCCCTGCGTACACCGTGCACTCCCGACACGTCGCCTCAACCGCCTCGTCTATGCCCGGCCACCACACATAACTCCTGGCTAATGCCTTCGTCTTAACAATGCCCATATGAGGCTCATGTAATTCGCTTAACACCCTAGCTCGACAGCTCTCTGGAATCACTACCCTGTGCCCCCACATGACACAACCTAACTCCTCATATAGTTCCCTACGGCGGTTAACATATGGCTGCAATTCCCTGATTTCATTATCTGTGGGCCACATATCACGAATATAGCTTAAAACTCTACTCAACATGGGGTCTCTCATCGTTTGTTGTTTAATTATATTATAATCTAATAACAATGCATTTTGTGCGAAATGTAAATATGTTTGCTCTGGCACATGCAATGACTCATCGCTGCTACTAGCAATAGGTAATCTCGACAACCCGTCCGCACCGTTTTGTTTCGTATTAACGTATTCTATATCCTAAGTATACGCAGATAAAATTATCGTCCAACGCTGTAATCGACTTGCTGCCATTGTCGGAACGCCGTGTTTCGGTCCAAAAATGCTAACTAATGGTTTATGATCCGTTCGCAAAACAAAGCGTCGCCCATAGACAAATTGATGCAACCTCTGTAAACAAAATATAATAGCTAATGCCTCGCGATCAATCTGAGAATAATGTTTCTCAGCGTTGTTCAATGTGCGCGACACATACACTACCGGCCGATCGCGGCCATCGGCGCCCGGCTGTGTGAGAACCCCACCAACGCCCCGCGAGCTAGCATCGCACGTCAAAACTAACGATTTATTTGTATCATAATGAGCTAATACTTCTGCGCTTGTCAATATTTTCTTAACTGTCGTAAACGCTTCTTTTGCATTTAACACTCCACTTCCAACGTACATTTTTCTTTAAAAGTTCATAAAGAGGTGACAATATACTACTCAAATTTCTAACGAACTTAGCATAAAAATTAACTAACCCCAAGAACGAACGTAACTCCCTAATATCACTCGGCCGGGGCATATTTAGTATTGCACTCACTTTATCAGCGTCTACCTTTATACCTTCTTTAGATATAACATACCCTAAGTATTTGACTTCATCTACCATGAAAAGACATTTGCTTCTTTTAAGCTTCATACCGTGATTTTGTAATCTCTGAAACACCGTTGCTAACGTTTCTAAATGCTTATTTTTGGTTCCCGAAGTCCCTATGATGACGTCATCCAAAAATATTTCTACCCCCGGTATATCACTGAGAAGGCTTGATATAATGCGTAGGAAGATACCCGGACTCGAAGACAAACCAAACACGAGTCTATTATATTTAAACAAACCCCTATGTGTGTTTATTACAGTCAGTTCTTTAGATTCGTCTAATTCTATCTGATTATATGCCTGAGATAAATCGATTTTAGAAAATAGGGTAGCTCCATTTAAGCTCACTAACAGATCATCGATCTTGGATAAAGGGTACTTATCGACCAGTAAGACCGGATTTAGAGTGACCTTGTAATCAGCACAGATACGGAGTCCGCCGTCAGCTTTACGTACCGGTACCAAGGGTGTCGCCCAGTCTGAGCACTCCACAGGTTCAATTATGCCTGCGCGCAGCATACCATCCAGTTCCGCGTCGACTGGACCCTTCAGAGCGTAAGGCAGCGGCCGCGCCCGGCAAAAAACCGGGGTCGCTCCCTCCCGTAAACGGAGCGTTGCTTTGCCACCAGTGTACCGTCCCAACCCGCCGCTGAACAATTCCTTATACCTATTTAACAAAAAATTCACATTATAATTTTTGTTAACCATATGATTAATTGGTGGGTGAAACGGAAGTATTTTAATGTTCAATTCTGATAACCACTGCCGGCCTAACAAAGACGTTGTACCACCGTCAATTACAAACAGCTCTAAATATTTTATTTTATCTTTGTACTGAACTTTCGGTCTTATAACTCCTAATGGCTTTATATGGCTACCATCATAAAATTTTAACACAAAATTAAACGGCTCAATTGATCTAGTACAAAAATATTTATCGTAAGTCGTTTTACTAATACACGACACTGCAGAACCGGTATCTATTTCGATTTTGATATCATTGTCATCAATAAGTAATGATAAGCTTACCGGGTTATAACCGTTCAAACATAGTTGGTGTAATTCCTCCTCCAGCTCGTCCGAACTGGATTCCGCCTGACCTGCCCCCGACTGTTCATTTGACGCGACTTCGCAGTGGTTCACGCCGCGTCTCTTCGTTTTCTGACTCAGACCCGCCCGTGGACATACTCGTCGCAAATGACCCATTTGTTTGTATTTGCTGCACGCAAACTGTTTGTAACGGCATTCGTCCTTGGTATGCCCGCGCCAGCCGCACGCCGCACAGTCATCGGTGCCCTTGTCCGTGTACCGCGCCGCCCGGTCTTGGTTAGTGTGCTGCTTATGCCGCTTCGATTGCTGGCTCGTCTTGAAGGCGTGTACGGTCGCCGGAATTTCCCCGCTCGTCTTTTGTTCGACGAATGCCGCGTCGCGCTCTGCCGCCTCTAGCCCACAAGCCAATCTTACTGCTCCCGCATACGTTAAGTTATCTTCTGCAAACAGTCTTTGCCTGATGACGTCACTCTTCACCCCGCAAACAAACTGGTCCCGCAGATTTTCCTCCAAATTCTCTCCAAATTCACAGGTTTTCGATAACTTTTTCATCTCTGTCAGGTATTGTGTAATAGTTTCGTCGTTCTTCTGCCTTCTTTGCCGAAATCCATACCGTTCCGCCATGACAGCCAGCTTGGCTTGCAGGTGATTTTTCAACACTGTAATTTCCGCCGGTCTGTTTGGACTACACAATGTACTCAGCAACTCGTACGTTTCATCACCTACGCCGGTGATCAGTATCGCCAACCACATGTCCTTTTCCACTTTATTCACCTTAAAGTACATCTCCAGGCGTTCCACGTACAAGGTCCAATTCCCGGATTTCAAATCGAAGTCCTTTATCTTGCCGATTTTTCCCACCGACATTTCTTCTTCAATGTTTTTGCGCTGTAGGTAAACGTAATAACTTCGTCGCCACTGTAGTGTTTGTACTTGAGTTGTAGAAATAAAAATGCGGTAGCCGTTAGCGAGCGTATATTGCGAACTGACTCGATTACAGAAATGATTCACCTTATATGCTAATTGATATTTGCTAATGTGGGTAACCCAAAATACAAAAGAAGACTCTCTGTAATACTTGTCAAACAAGCAATAATTTAATACGAACTTTACTTCGAAAGTAAAGTAAAAAAGTATATCGCCGCCTCATGAATAAGTGCATATAGAAGCATTTGTAAAATGTCCTTGCAGCCATACAAGTAGTAAGGCATTACGTCGATTTTCTGTAAGAGGGTTGTTATACTTCCCCGGCCGCGCAAGCCCATTCATGCTAAATTCAGCAAGACAATAGTACGTCTTTTTATTTACGCTTGGTGTAAACCTTAGTTTGCGGGATGCCCTAGGCCGGAACGGGCCCACCGAAGCCGTGTACTCACGATGGCCGGAGATCGTTGAGCGCCCTCTATCTCCATGATTGACCTCACCGTCTTACAAAAGGCGGCGTCCCAGCATGTCTCCTTCAGGACTAGGGAGCGAATCAAGGTACGAAGCGAGAAGTCGACCAATTCTATCGCCGCGACTAGGTCACGACTATGATTCCCATACCAAGGTGAGAAGCGCCGTGTCCTCTACTAAGTAAGGGCGGTTTTAGATTAGCGTTTTATACGCGCGTATAAGCTCGTTTTTGGAAGCGCATGTAGGCGCGTATAAGCGCGCCTTTTGGCACACGCGTAACTCGTACGAGCGTTGACGCGCTTCTAATCTCGTATAAGCGCGAGCCATCAGAATCGATGTTGACACTGACACGATGTCACTAACGTTTCGAGCGAACACGCCGTAATATGCGCGTTTACGCGAGACCGGTTTCTTGAAGTGCGTAAGGTAGCGCGCGTGTAAGCGCGTATGCTGAAACGACCGTATACATGCAGAAAAATACGCTAATTTGAAACCGACCTAAGACAATACTGCCCATACAACTATATCTAAAAACAAACCAACTTTTCTGTTACATATAGATATTTTAGTGTACCAAAAATACAGTGGCAATTTTTCTCTCTCGATAATATAGTTTTTTAAAGAAAAACAATAAATCACGTGAAGAAACCAGACTGTAAATAAGGCAGCTATAAATCTGTACATGTTCTGTTGAAAAAGACCTCAGAATAACGTAGATTAGGCTATATATTTACTGAGAGTACTTTGAAGCGACTGATTATTATTAATGTACTGCGAACAAGCCTCAGAGCTGTGTCTATTGAATTGAATAGTTTTAAAAAAAAGAGCGATTTCGACTTGAGATTTCATTTCCACAATATAATACTTCGTAGTATTATATTGTGTACACTCTATACAGAGCTCTGTGTTTTTATAACAGGCGTTTTTATTTTCGAACGATTAAGGGCCACCACACATCTGGCTTAAAGTGAGTCGTACCGCGTAACGCGTGGGTATGATAGTAGGGAACGTAACAGACGTTCTGTCAGTGAGGCCGCGTATACAGGGTCGATATACTGTATTATCGTTCAAATGTACTAGAGTTGTAACGGCCGGTCCCAATATTTGAACTATTCATGGATGAGGAGATTAGAGTTACATATCTGTCTATATAAAATCCTTGAGGTGCTGAGTGGCTGACAGACAAGTTACAGCCAAAAGTTAGGTGCAGGAAGCTGAAATTTGGCGTATATGTTTCTTGGGGTACATTAAGAAGGATTTCCTGAAATTTCCACTCACACACATTCCCACAGATCGGGAAGAAACATTTAAATAATAAAAATGTGCGGGTGTAGCTGCGGGCATAGGTACTCTAGTTTGACATATTTTGTATGGAGCTTATCAGATTAAATATTGAGGCCGGATGTAAGTAGGACGATCTTAGATTGAGACGATTGAAAATCATAATCATAATCTGAGGACTTTATAAAAATATATTTGAAATAATGATACGCTTTGTAAATGAAGTGACAATCACTTATCAAAAAATTTGAAAAAAAAGGAATGCAATTCATGTATGTTTGATTCTCAAACTTTTCTAAAGTATGTAATGTCTAAATCTTAGATAAAGGATTGGTATCGCTTTGCTTTACTAGATACCGCGCTGTCTTAGAAAAATATGTCTATGCATGCGGCAACTCTGTCGTTCAGTGTTTGTCACTGCTCGTCTATCCAACACTCGTTCGTGTAGTGCTGGGCACGCCAGACGCCATAATATTTGTTGCCGCAACACAGGTGATACAAAGTTGCATATTACTAGAACTCCATTGCTTTTTACAAATACATGTTAATACTTTTAAAATTGTCCGTGTGGTGACGGATTAAGAATATGGAATGTCACCACCCCATATCATCCCATGGATGTCGTAAGAGCCGACAGAGGGAACATATTATGCAGAGAACAGCACTGTAAGACAAAGAAAAGTTGATACAAACCCTATACCAACCCGTTTGAACAGCGTCGTATATAGGCCAATTCCTCCTTTTAAAGGAGAGGCCTAGTCCAGCAGTGGACTGTTAAAGGCTGATGATGATGATGACTTTTAAAATGGACAACGACATTTTAACGCATGAACGTTTTACACCAAATTAAAAATAAAAACATTTCTTACTTCGAGATAAGGTTAAAATTGAAGTAACAGAACTATAGTGGTTTCGATGTTTTAATGTCTCTTGTCACGAAACCTCTACAACTACTTATGCGGCCACCATGTCAAGTTTTAAGTAGGTATTATCTAGTTTGCTTCATAAGCACAGACCGTTTCCCAAGTATGTCGGGTCAAATGGCTTATGTGCTAATGTTTAACATTAAAAGGAAAACAGCGTGCTGCAGCCATGTTTTTGGAAGCTTTTAACTATTTATTTTGAATACGGAGGTTCAAGAAAGTTAGTTCATTTATGTAAATTAATTAACTTTTGTATGTTTTTGACTATACGATTGGTGTAGCAATTTTAGTGATATCTAGCACTGAGCTGAGTGTTCTGGGTTCAAATTCCATACGACACAAAACTTTGTATGGTCCACAAACTGGCTCATGCTAGTCCTTCTCGGAGGCCTTCGGGCCGTCTTAAAACTCCGACGCTTGAGTTAGTCACACGCTCACACGAAGAAAGATCTCTGCGGTACAGTATTTATTCCTGGTGTCGGTGATGTTATTGAAAATAACTTTTTTTTACTCTTACGGTTTATACATTCGTATATACTTATCTTGAAATCAACTCTTCTTTCTCTTAGCGTTATCCCATTTTCAGTCTGGGGTCCACTTTCTAGTCTAACCGGATTTGGCTGAATATTAGCTTTTCCACGGAGCGACTGCCTGTCTGACCTCCGCAACCCGAAGGGATAGCGATATTCCATGGTTTAGACTAGTGTCAGTTTATTTAGAAGGTACTGACGTCCTGTAACGACTGTCAAAGATCTTCATGACAACCGGGACCGACGGCTTAACGTGCTCTCCGAGGCACGGGACAAGCGATAATTAACAATTCAATACGCACATAATTCCGAAAAGTCATTGGTGCGCGCCGTGGATTCGAACCTGATACCCTCTGCATGGCAGTCTGTTGGTATATCCACTCGGCTATCGCTGCCTTCCTTATCTTGAAATCAACTAAATACCTAATTCGACAATTTTTTTTTTAATGGTGATAGGCGGCAAACGAGCAGACTAATTGCTTGATGGTAAGCAATTACCGCCGCCCATGGACACAAGCAACACCACAGGAGTCACAAGTGCGTTGCCGCCCCTTGGGGTTGTGAAAAGGAATAGGATGAGGAGTGGGATCAGGGAGAAGGAATAGGGGATAGGGCCTCCGGCACTTTCACTCACCGAACGAAACGCAACAGTTTAGGAACTGTTACTTTACGTCGATTTTCTGTGAGAGGGTAGTACTTCCCCGGTCGAGCCGGCCCGTTCATGCTGAAATCAGCAAGGCTCTACTACCTATTCTATACACGTGTCTTATTACATTATCTTTATCTATAAGCTTAAAGAAATCATACATAAATCAACAGGTTCCCGATTGACATAACGTCCTGAAAAAATGGCGCTGGGTCTAATTTACTTTAACATAGTTCATTGACAAGAAATAGAAAATTATTGGCTCAGTCGTACCTTGGCTACGTATGTACGTATACATAAGGCAGCGATAGCCTAGTGAGTAGTGGCTGCCATGAGCGATATCTCGTTGCTTAGCTGTTATTTTTATCTCTAATCGAAAATAGCAAATAAAGCTTTAGAACAAAGCACAGTAACATAAAATGAGGCACACCATGGTCTCTAGTTCAGCCGCTAGTCGACTAATTCTGCTAGACCAGTCCAATTAAATAGTGACTTTTTTGATAAGCAATAGTAGACGACTGTTCATAAGTGGACAATTCTAGCTGAATACTTTTTTAAATTTAGTCCTCGGTTTTTAAGGCAGCTGAAATGCTCTACATAAGCGTATTGTTAATTTTGGACTCTCTTTATCTACTGCTGAGAGATGGCGCTACTAACACCACGTAAACATTAGCTCCGTATCAAAAAAATATTTAAATTAGTAAACCTTAATAACTTCAGTGAAAAGTGACCTTAAATTCCTCTTATACACTTAATTAAGCTGTGATATTGTTATCCACTCATAAACTCGGACAGTAAACACTCCAGTGCGGTGTAATGTTTATGGATTGAACTTGAAGAAATATGCTCGCAAACATACCGGAAGATTATCGCAAAACAAACTTTAACTTGTAATCTTCAAGAAATTACGTTCACACTCGGCAAAAAAGGCTATTTCATTATTGTTCTACCGTTTATGAAAAATATTTTGAATTCAATCTGACAGCTGAGTTGTTTTTATCCACCGCTAGATGGGATAATAGAAGTAAGTTCTTGTTTAACATCTGGAACAGCGCCATCTGTTAACACGTAGCTGCAATAACTAGACATTTGACAGCTTAACTAGACATTTGACAGCTAATCTTCAATCAATAAACGTTTCAACAAAAACACAGAGGGCGTTAAATATGGATATGTCGAATAATATAACAATGAGACAACCTGTATCAAGAACTAAATCTTTAGAGACAATAGACATGAGCATATCTATGAATTTTTCACAATCAGAGGAACTGTTAGGCAGAAGTTTGGACTTATCCACTCAAGTATTGGCCTTATGTCGCGAAGAAATGAAGGAAGAAATAAATAATCTTAAGGTCTGTCTTCAGAGTACACAAAATGAACTTGATAATGTAATACTCGAGAATTCTGATCTGAAAAAGCAAATTGCTCAGTTGTCACAGGAAATAGGGGTGCTAAAACAAATATGCAAGAGTCCTTTGTCATCACTTCGCAAAGTGCAACCACAAATTAGGAAATCAAATGCCAAACGACGGCTCACAGATTGTTTTGATAATCCTACCCCTCCTATTCTGGACGTCGTACAAGACCCACATCAGGTGACCACACTGCTGCCGGATTCTGAAATTGCCATACAAAAGTCTGTAGGAGATAATTCTGTAGATTTCAATAGTCCACCGGTCTATCAACAGCCCAAAAATAGTATCACAACAACCACGCCGACGGCAAACAAACAAAAACTGAAGAAAAGAGCTTTTATTTTTGGTAGTCAAAGGTGTGCTGGATTGGCAACAAAACTTAATAAATCAAGACTTCGTACACATTATTGTGAATACCAGTTTTCATCGTTCATTAAACCAAATGCCACAACAGAAAAAATAATAAATAGTAGTAAGCTTTATGACATATGTAAAGATGACAAAGTAATATTGTTTATAGGTCAAAACGTAGACAGAGAATCCTATAGACTAAGTGATATTTTTCTCACTCTCACACAGGAGAAAGAGCAACTTATGCCGATGTAATGTAAAGAAATGAAATAGCATGATAAGACTTTTTGTTTCACCGAGCGTGCCACTTTTTTGTAGGTATGCTAACTAGTTAGCTAAACAAAATTTGACAGCTAACGTGTAGGCAGCTATTGTCTCCATAAAAATACGGTTTTTACGTGCTACAATAAAGTAATTCGAGCTATATTGTGTTGTTAACTATTTCAAAAGCACTAAAATAACAATAATAAATTCTAAATAAATTAATAAATTAAATCTTTGGTGCTGCCAACTTTTCTTCAAATAATTACCCTCTTTTGAGGGTAATTAAAAATAGGGTATATTATTTTGAGATTTGCAGTGCCTATTAAAAAAGTATTTCAAAGTTTGAAAGGCTTGTTTCAGTTTTCCTGAACATGAGGATTTATTTAGGTCTTATATTTAAAAAAAGATAAAGGCTTATATTTAAAAAAGATAAATATTTATCCTTTCCGTGACGTTATCAAAGTATGTAAGTTGGCAGAAAGAATATTCAAGGTCTATTCTAATGAAGGAATATCAGGTAAAGGTTTCGAGATACGTTGCCGTTTCTAGGGGTTGTGAGTGATTGTGGGGGGAGGGCAGGAGGTCTCGGAACCCCTCTGAAATAAATAAATATGTTGTAGGTATTATTTTCTCACAAATCCAAGACGTACATACATATAACCACCTATGAAATGGCAGTTTAACTACCGACGAAATACGAAATGTCAAAAACTATACTTTTCTATGAATTTTGCATTGAAATAGCAACATAATTATGACGTCATCACATTTTTGCGTCAAATAGCATACCTACTTATTTTATGTAAATTAGTTGTAACAATTCGAAAATTAAGTATATCATCAAAATAATGAATGAAAAAATTATTGTATTTAAATATTTTATTGTTTTGTAAAGTCGAGAAAATTTATTTTTGACTGAGGATACTACCAAATTAGATTGCGTTTGACAGCATAGTATCATCCCCGTATCTTATATATATTCTATGCCGATAAAATCAATAAGGCAGTGTTACTTTTCGGACTACATATTATTTTTTAATTGTATCAATAAATAGGGGTAATTTTTGCCTTACGCGGTAACCCTGAATATAGAGTGACGTACTATGTTTGTCTCTTTCTGCGACACGCTTTGCCGGAGTCTATAGGATTCTCTGTCTACGGGTCAAAATGATTGTAATCCATTTATAATTGAAGCCGAATTATGTGCCTTTTTAAGAATCATTAAGTGCCAGGTATTCCTAGTAAAAGTATTGAAAAATAAATATCTAAATGAATGTAAATTAAATTCTCTATTACAATATATATATCAAAACAATATACACATTGTACTTATGTTGACATTGACTACATTAATTCATACAATTACAAAAATACTTTATGTAACAAAATTAATTCTGTCCTGGACCAAGCGGATTACAATGAATCATTCTTAATTAGACCAAGTAAAGCTTTTTATGGGTATGGTGCTGATTGGCAAAATATATATTTTAAAAACTCCTTTAGAAATGGAACTCACAAACAAAAAATCATAAAAAGAGACCAGTTTACTCAAACGGATACCGACATCAAAGAGTATACAAATACCGACATATTAGAGTTAAAAGAATCTGTCCCAAATGACGTGCTTTTTCGTGAATAATGCAGACAAGAGGTTTAAGTTTAGAATTCTTCATCAAAATATTGCTGGCTTATTTAGCAAACGGCGGTTATTAGAAATACATGTAAGTGAACTTCTAGATAATAATATTGAATTAGATTTGCTATGTTTGACAGAAACTTTCATACAAACAGGTCATGAGAGAATGGTAAATGTGTCTGGGTATTCTCTAGCCGCTTCTTACTGTAGACAAGTGAAGCAGAAACGAGGCGGAGTATGTATACTCATTAAACATGGTATACAATATAAACAAATTAAATTCTGCACTGACTATTCGGTTGACAAGCACTTTGAGTGTTGCGGTATAGAAGTAGTATCACAAAACATGTTTATTATCTGTGTATACCGTACACCTGACTCAAGCTGCGCAATATTTATTATAAGCTTGAGGCGCTTTTATACAGGCTGACATATAGATATAAGAAAAAGATAGTTCTTGTTGGCGATCTCAATATTGATACACTAAAATCAAATAATAAAGACTCTAAAATTTTAATGGACCTTGCAAAAATTTTTAATTTACATTTACATATAAATCAGGCTACTAGAAAGCGGTCATGCATTGATCACATCATGAGTAACATGCCCTATGCTACCGGAGAATTATTGCACCTTGACATCTCAGACCATAACTCAGCTCAATTGTTAAGTATTCCTATTTCAAGCAAAGAGATACCACTGACTACATATTACATTTATAAAAGAGACTACTCTATGGAATACTTAGAGAAATTTAAGAACTGTTTATCTAAACTATCATTTACAGATGTTTACTATGACGAAAACTTCGATTCTGCATTTCAAACTTTTTATGATACCTTTACTCTGTTCTATAGGTTATGTTTTCCAAAAACAAAAATTAAAGTTTCTTATAATATTCAAAGGTCGAGATGGATTACCAAAGGTCTAAAACTTAGCTGTCGAACTAAACGTGCTCTACGCTACAAATATTATAGTAGTAAATGTATAAATACCGCAATTAAATATAAAAAGTACTCTAAGGTTTTACGTAATTGCATAGATCAAGCAATAAAAAATATGAATGCTACCATGATTACAAATTCAAAAAACCTGTGCAAAACGTCTTGGCAATTAATAAAGCAAGAAGCCGAATGCAAACATGTAGTCGATTACATAACCAGTATTAACAAAGATGGTATATTACTAAATGATCCAAAATCTATAGCAAATGCATTTAATAAGCTTTTTACTAATTCACATTTTATCCCCACTGGGTCTAGACAAAACACTTGCGAATGTAATATAAGTAAAAGTATATTTTTAAAACCATTAACATGTAATGAAATTTATTCCATTATTATGTCCATTAAAAACACGAGTTTGGAAGGCTATGACGAAATTAATACCAAAGTCCTTAAATACTGCGCCAAAGAAATTGCCCCTGTATTGACATATTTGGTCAATTCTTCGTTTAGTAATGGTTGCTTTCCGAAACCACTTAAGCTTTCCGTTATAAAACCATTATTCAAAAAAGGGGATAAAACTAGTATAGAAAACTATAGGCCGATAGCTCTGATACCTGTTATTTCAAAAATTTTTGAATCCGCAATGCACAAACGCCTTACTAATTTTATCCAGAACCATAGTATATTGAAAAAGGAACAATACGGATTTCAAAAAGGTAAATCTACGACATTAGCGTGCCACGATCTTATAACTAAAATTATTGACAATATTGATGATAATAAAACAGTCCTTGTTGTCTTTTTTGACATGTCCAGGGCATTTGACCTGGTGTCCCATGACATCCTACTAGAAAAACTTGACAAATATGGAATCAGAGGTCCAGCATTAAGTTGGGTTGAAAACTATTTAAAAAACAGAACGCAATCTGTAGCAATTCAAAACATAAACAATAAAAAAAGAATTGTAAACTTATAAATCATCTTTTCTAGGAAACAATGTATCTGTACCTCAGGGCAGTGTTCTCGGACCATTATTATTCTTATTATACATTAATGATTTACCTGACATTACCTCGAATTCATGTATTATGTTCGCAGATGACTTCTCTCTTATAATGACATGTGACAAAAATTCTGACATAAATAAATTTTCCATTGACATAAATAATACATTAAATAATATAATAAAATGGTTGACAGATAATAATCTACAAGTAAATATAAATAAGACAAAATTTATTCAATTTAGCACATTCGGTAGACCCCATACAAATATAAAGGTTAATTATAATAATCAGGAAATTCACATTGCTACACATACAAAATTTTTAGGGTTTACCTTGGACGAGCATTTGAATTGGAAACTGCATATAGAAGATGTGTGCAATAAAATTAACAGATTTGTCTATGTTATCTACAAATTACGTAAGACCTCTACTGAACAAACTGTATTAGCAGCATACCACGGCTATGTATCTTCGGTAATAAACTACGGTATTGTCTTATGGGGTAACTCTACAGACGTTCAAAGGGCATTTATAGCACAGAAAAAATGTGTTTTAAACAAATAAAATTCTATTCTATTCTATTCTATTCTATTCTATTCTATTCTATTCTATTCTATTCTATTCTATTCTATTCTATTCTATTCTATTCTATTCTATTCTATTCTATTCTATTCTATTCTATTCTATTCTATTCTATTCTATTCTATTCTATTCTATTCTATTCTATTCTATTCTATTCTATTCTATTCTATTCTATTCTATTCTATTCTATTCTATTCTATTCTATTCTATTCTATTCTATTCTATTCTATTCTATTCTATTCTATTCTATTCTATTCTATTCTGCTATTTCTTGATAAATAAAATCATAAAAATGTTATTTACATTTCTTGATAATAAAGAACACTTTTCCTTTAATTGCCTTATCTGGAAAGCTAAATAGGTATATATCAACACTCGTGTAAGCTGACTCGTGTATGATACTAATAAGTGTTGGCTCAAAATTATTTAAAGTATCTGCCTATGTAGGCAATGACTATTATTTATTTCTATGCTATCGTAATAGAGGCTAATTTGTCAAAATGGTTGAGTGAATCATTAAAAAGCGGTCAAGTGCATGTCGAATCACGCACAATGTAGGGTGCCGTAGTCTTACTTAAACACTTTGCAATCAATATTTTGCAAACGAATCTCTGAATAGAAAATGGTAAAAACCAACCAAAATGTCCGTAAAAGATCTTTTAAACGATACCCCATACAGTATCATAGCAAGTAAACAAAAACACTTTGACATTTAGGTGTTTTGGAGCTACCCGTATAGGTAAATATATTTTTATTTAATTTCATTGTGCAGTTTCTGGTCGCAATGTATAACTATGCTTAATCTCAGCTCGCTAGAGAGATACTCGTATATGTATGTATGTATATATAAATACAAAAATTTCAAATGAATGCAAAGGAAATGGTGAAACCAAGGTTTCTCGTAGGCTACGGAACTCTAAAGACATACCAAATTCAAACGTTTTAAATAATTTATTTACAAACTAACCCCCTACGTACTACTATTTATGTTAAATACTATGAAAAATTGAATATAATAATATACGTTTACAACAGTAATACGTTCATTGGTCCCGTCTGATCTTCTTTCGAAAGGTCGTGTGAAAATTACTTTAAGAAAGTTTCAGATTGAGGATGAAGGACAATCCTGTTGAAATTTAAATACCTACTTAAGTAAGAAAGCCTCAGGGTATTCGTGAAAACAGAAATATATTCCACAAGCGAAGTATTAAAGGTCATTGCGTATGTAAATCAATATAGTACTGTTGGTTTTCAGCGGTCATAATTATTATCTTCTCGCTTTTCATGTAGTTCAGAATTCTTCTTTAGTTGTAACAATAGGCGTAAAGACACACACATCACAATGAATTGCATGAAAACTTTTAATTTTCGTTAAGTGCACTTTTTCGTTTAGTAATAGTACTAAGAGCATGATTTGGCAGGCATCTCAATAGCATGTGATGGAATAGGAGGAGTTGGCCTATAAATAATACCGTGCTGGCCATATGGATTGGCATAGAGTTTGTGTGTTGCGTTTTCAGACTCTACCACAAAAATATTTGCTACGTGTTTTCCAATAAATTTTCCGTGTGGTGCCATTTTAAATTCTGGCAAAAAAAATTGTCGCCGTGGCAAAAAAAATTGTCTACTTAAAATTTTCCACACGGAAAATGTTAAGTAGACAATTTTTTTTTGCCACGGCGTTTGTATGAAATTTGACCTAGTGACGTCATAGTTTTTTGCTGTCAAATAGTATATCTACTTACTATCAGTAAATTATCAATAAAAAATGTTAAATAAAGTTTTTACAATTATTGATGAATAAACCTACCATTATTTTGACATAGGGTGTCCAGACTCACCCTGGTTGTTCAACTTATTCATGGATAGCTGCATGAATGATATGAGAGAAACTGAATGCGGGATCGATATGGTAGGATTGCGTGTTAAGTGCCTGCTGTACGCTGATGATCAAGTCATCCTTGTACCATCGGCGAATGAGTTGCAAGAAATGATTGACTGCATGAATGAGAGCTTTAAAGCTAAAGGTATGAAAATTAATGCAAGAAAGACGAAAGTGATGGTGTTTGAAAAAGATGAAAGTTTGACTGAGTGTAATATTACGATTGAAGATGAAAAAGTAGAGCAAGTAAAAGAATTTGTATATTTGGGTAGCGTGTTTACAAGAGACGGAAGATGTGAAGAAGATATTGAAAGGAGAGTGACTGCGGGCAATCGTGTAAATGGAGCACTGTATGCCTTTATGAACGGCCAGACTGTGCCGAAAGAGGCGCGATTGGCTGTTCATAATGGAGTGCTTGTCCCCACGTTGATGTATGGAAGTGAGAGTTGGGTATGGCAGAAAAAGCATGAAAGTAGAATTAACGCAGTTGAGATGCGATCACTGCGTAGTATGTGTGGGGTGAGACTGATCGATAGAATTCCGAACGTAACTATACGAGAGAGCAGTGGTCTGAAAGAAGATGTCGTGACTAGGATTGAGAAAGGAATGCTAAAGTGGTTTGGACACGTGGAGCGAATGAGTGAAGAAAGAATGACGAATAAGATTTATAAGGCAAATGTGTGTGGGCAAGTTGGTCGCGGCAGACCTCGTCGGACATTCGTCGATCAAATTGGGGACGTCCTAAAAAACGGCCAGGTCCGAAGTACCCGAAACCGGCGAGCATGTATGAAAAGAATAATGAGTGTAGAGGAAGCGCGTGAGGTTTGTAAGGATAGAAGCAAGTGGCGTTCTGTTGTCTGAAAAAGGCGTGAGTATATGTATGTATGTATTTTGACATATTACATTAGATAAAAATACTTATTTAATTTATTTCACTTGCAGGAAACTTTCCTATTGTCTCAGTCTGCTTACAACTTGCTTAAATATGAGTGCATACATAGCATGCATGTCTCTTAGCGTTATCCCAGTTTCAATCTGGGGTCCGCTTTCTAGTCTAACCGGATTTGGCTGAATATTAGCTTTTCCACGGAGCGACTGTCTGTCTGACCTCCGCAACCCGAAGGGATAGTGATATTCCATGGTTTAGACTAGTGTCAGTTTATTTAAAAGGTACTGACGCCCTGTAACGACTGACAAAGATCTCCATGACAACTGGGACCGACGGTTTAACGTGCTCTCCGAGGCACGGGACAAGCGATAATTAACAATTGATACATAGCATGCATGTATATAAATAAATAAAAAAAAAAAAAAAAAAAAACATATAAAAATATTTTTGCCCAGATTTCGTTTAGTCTTGCCACGAGCAGTGCCTTCCTAATAATTTTCCCTATTAGCAGGCTAAATAAATATGCAGAAAGAAAATTTTTATAACACTTACCATATGGTTCAAAATTAAAGCGTCGTCGGAATATTCCTTAGGCGCTTCTCACACGTGTTGATACCAAGAAGCCTTCGCGAATATTCTAAAATAAATTGTTGAAGGAACATCTCGTTCGTGAAATCGGCTTTTTAGAGAATTTATCCCGTGAGCTTACGTGTTAGTTACGTGTTTTGTGCAAAATAATAATTTTTATGGAACGAATGTTTTAGTCAAAAGAATGTTAAGGGATCTCCGTTTTTCCACAAAAGTAAAATGAAAATGCGATGTAGCAGTTATAATAAATTCAAATGAAACCTGCAATAAAATGATGAATAACTAAGTTTGATTTAATATAATTTAACCTCTTTTTAATACAATTAGTGACACCCGGATAATCAGTAGTCCTTATAGCGTGACCATACTTTATGCCCATATACTATGCCCAGAATGCTAGAAGCATTGCCACGTTGTATGGCAATGCTGATCTTTTGTGCCAAATACAGGCCAGCCTTCTGGTCACGCTAGGCGTCTTTGAGAGATCTCTAAAAAGAGATCTCGCACTTGGACCCCATGTTCCCAACGTTTCGACTCCAAACGGCTCAAATACATAATCCCCTACTATGTTCATGTATTTGCGCCGTTTGAGCGACTCCGCTGTAGCAGCAGCAGCGCCGTACAACCTGCTGTGCTAGAAAGATGAGATGGCGCAAGGGTATCGACACAATCATGTTGCGTCCCACACCAAAGGACTGCCCAGCTGCCATGGCAGTAAAGACATACCGTCTGGTCTTTTGCCATCGTCGCGTGCCAAGCCCTGAGGTTCAAGTTGGGATACAAGTAATAGCTTAAAAAGAATCCTTACTTAATTAGGGATATACTGTATAAAATAAATAAAAGTCTATCAACTAGTTGTTTTTAGGGTTCCGTACCTAAAAGGTAAAAAACGGGACCCTATTACTAAGCCTGCGCTGTCTGTCTGTCTGTCTGTCCGTCTGTGTGTCTGTCACCAGGTTATATCTCATAAACTGTGATAGCTGAAAAGCTGAAATTTTCACAAATTATGCATTTTGGTTGCCGCTATAATAACCAATACTAAAAATAAAAAAATGAAAATATTAAGGGGGGTCCCATACAATAAACCTGTTTTTTTTTTCGTATTTTTTGCTCAAAATTACTAACGGTTACAAGAAGCTTAAAATTTTCACAGAATATGTAGTTGAATATTATGTTTCAAAATAAATAATTAAATAAAAAAAGTAAATAATAAAGGGGTCCTCCCATACAACAAACGTAACTTTTAAGCAATTTGTTACTCGATCTTAATAAACAGGTAGAAACTTAAAAAATCTTTTTATGTATACATATTTTCTTTTTATTCTCCGTTCTTGACGCATTCCCTAAATGCGTCAAGAATGGAGCCACGCTATTGGTGCAGTGTCCTTTGTGGTCAACTTTCGTGAACCGATCTGTGCACAAATATTATTTACAATACGAAATTTCAGTTGTAATATTTATAATGATATTTTTATCTACCCCTTAAGGACTTATGTAAACATATGATAAATCTATATAAGGAACCCGTAGCACTTAACTCGTTTATTTTATTTATACCCAACGAGCTTAATTATTGTTTTGACCTCTAACGGGTTCTAATGCTAAGAGGCACTTTGCCAAATAATATAGACCTCTTGGGTCAATTGCCGTTTATAAGACTATTGTAATACAGATAAAAGAATTTCAAATGCCTGCGTGACTTAATCAGGGTTAGTGGGTTGGTTAATGTATTTATATATAAATAGATAGCTACATGACTACATTACAGCAAGTTTAATTGTAATTTTAGGTATATTAACTAATTTATAAAACTATAGTTACATTAGTTACCTGAACCTTGAAACTGACAAAATTATCTATACATATTAGACTAGCTCCGTGGTCTAGTGGATAGCGTATGGGTCTGGTGCCGGGTTCAATACCCGGGTCGGCTAAAAGTGTTACTGAGTTTCCGAATTGTCAGTAGCAGCGCGGACTCTGGCAATGTGCGAAATGTGGGTGTAATATTGCACCACTGCCTACCCCTTAGTGGATGCAGATAGTCTGCAAAAAAAAAACATATTTATTTATGGTACACTTTTACAAATATGTTAAAGAAATTTACATATGTAAGATACAGTACAATGGGCGGCCTTATCGCTAAAAGCGATTTCTACCAGGCAACCTTTGGATGGAGATATTATTGGTAGGATAGAAATGGTAGTTGTTAGTGTACAAGTAACGGCCTGGCCACGGACAATTCGCTCCAGCGAAAATTCGCTCGACGCGACCGGCGACGCGACTTGCGACTGAATCAAATGTATAGAAATGTTATAACCATGCCACGCGCAGCGGCGACCGGCGATTCGACCGGCAAATAGCGCCGAGCGGTACAGCGGCGTGTCGCGCGACGTTCGCGCGACCAAACCAAATGTATGAATTAGTACGGCGCACGCCACAGCGCGGCGTCGAGCGGTAGTCGCGGCGACTAGCGCCGGAGCTGAGTCAGTATAAAATTTTTTGTTTATTTCTCCGCGAGCATGATATTATTCTTAGAATTTTTAGTTAGGCTAGCTATTTGGAACGTCTGGATGTTATCTATATCTACATAAATGTACACAGTACAAATAAAGTTGAAGTGTCTGTCTGTGATTTCAAAATACCTAAGTAAGTTTTTAGAAGTGCATAATTATACCTAGTTAACAAAGGTACGTGGTATATATCCCGAAAGACAATTTAAATTAAGTTTAAATGACCACGAAAGTATAAATTCCTATATTATACCTAGTTAGTTAGATCACACTTACCTACATAAGCTTTTTCGTATTTTAACTCAAAACTCGAGTTACAATACCTAAAAGCGTCTGCTCAGTACGCATTCAGTACCTACAGATTGTATACCGAAGCGCCTTGAGTTTGGTATGCAGTAGGTAAGGTGGGTACCGAGCCTGACGCTCGTAGGTATAAATCGCGTTCCGACCGTTTGTATAAAGATAAAATACAGAACCTATAGTTTTCAATACCGTGGTTAGGTACACAATATCAAGTCTGCCTCTGTGACCGTGTTGCGGTAGTGTAAGCGGATCATGAGGTCTCGGATTCAATTGCCGGGTTGAAACAAATGTGATATTGTCACCAAAGTCCGTACAATGTCGAGCTAAATTTCATAAAAAGATCTCAGCTAATGTCGTCTCGCTCCTGGTTTACACTGGTCGCGACGGCGAACGCGTGTGCCCGTGGCATGTTTTTGGCGTCGCGCGAATTGTCGCGTCGCCGGTCGTGTCGCAGGTCGCGTCGCCGGTCGTGCCGCAGGTCGCGTCGCCGGTCCCCGTGGCCAAGCCGTAAAGATGTATGTAGATATATATTATATTTAAACATATATAAAGATATATAATACTAAGACAATTTACATACACATACATAAATACTTATACATACATAGATATACATTATATAGATATCTACATCTACACTAATATTATAAAGAGGAAAAAATTGTATTTTTGTTTGTAATGGATAAACTCAAAAACTACTGGACCGATTTTAAAAATTCTTTAACCATTCGAAAGCTACATTATCTGTGAGTAGTAACATAGGCTATATTTTTCGGGTACGCGAAGTAGTTCCCTCAGGACGCGAGTGAAACCGCGGGAAACGGCTAGTACATTATAAAATGAATTCCCCTGTTCCTGTATGTTTGTACGAACAAGCCAAAATATACAAAAGAATTTGTATATTTGGGTAGCATTTTTACAAGAGATGGAAGATGTGAAGGGGATATTGAAAGAAGAGTGACTGCGGGAAACTGTGTAAATGGAGCGCTGCATGCCTTTATGAACGGCCAGAATGTGCCAAAACAGGCGCGACTGACGGTTCATAATGGAGTGCTTGTGCCTACGTTGATGTACGGTAGTGAGTGTTGGGTGTGGCAGAAAAAGCAGGAAAGCAGAATTAAAGCAGTTGAGATGCGTTCACTGCGTAGATGTGTGGGATAAAACTGATTGATAGAATTCCGAATGCAGTAATACGAGAGCTGCTTGAAAGGAGAATTGAGAAAGGAATGCTGAAATGGTTTGGGCACGTGGAGCGAATGAGTGAAGAAAGAGTGACGCATCAAATTTATGAGGCTAACGTGTGCGGGCAAGTCGGTCACGGCAGACCTCGTCGGACATTCGATCAGATAGGGGACATCTTAAAAAATGGCAAGGTCCAAAGCACCCGGAATCGGCGAGCATGTATGAAGAGAGTAATGAATGTAGAGGAAGCGCGTGATGTTTGTAAGGATAGATGCAAGTGGCGTTCCGTTGTCTCTGCCTACCCCGACGGGAAAAAGGCGTGAGTATATGTATGTATGTATTTTGTATGAACATGAAAAAATCAAAAACAACCGAACGGATTTTTGTACGGTTTTCACCAATAGGCACAGTGATGTTAGCGGCAGATTTAGGTTTATAATTCACGTGAGCGAAGACTGGTATTATATAATTTTGGAATTAGTCTTTTCGCGAACATTATTTATTTATAATTGTATTTCTTAAAACTAAGCGATCGAGAAAATAACGACTTAGTTCACTACTACTAGTCTATTCGCTAACTAACCCTTTTAAGGCTCGGGTGCCATTAGGCGAATAATCCATTATGTCACTAAACGATGATAGGTCTGGAATTTAATGTAAAGTTTCCAGATCCACAAACTACTATTTTTGCCAAATTGTCTGTCAAATGTAAAACTAATGTAATTTTTTTACTGATTGACAGACAACGCACAGAAAAAAAGTATCGAGCGCAGGAAAACTTGTCTGTTACTTGGGGAGCGATGAAAATTCTAGATGGTAGTATCTAGACTATATCTCCATCTAGAATTTTAAAGCCTTCAGGGACATAAAACTACGAACTAAAGTTTCCCTGGGATTCAAAATATTAATTTTTAATATCTTCAACTGGCTTCGTATTCAACTACTAGGTATAATAGTAATCGATGCTACTAGGTATATTTTACATCAATGCTCTTAAAAAGGCCTATTATGAATGAATGATAATGCTAAACAAATTACATAATAATAAAGTTTTTTTGTTTATCCGTTTCTCCCCGATACCGTGGGCATTTCGGAAAATCCCTTCTTATTACCATTTCGCTCCCCAAGTAACAGACAAGTTTTCCTGCGCTCGATACTTTTTTTCTGTGCGTTGTCTGTCAATCAGTAAAAAAATTACATTAGTTTTACATTTGACAGACAATTTGGCAAAAATAGTAGTTTGTGGATCTGGAAACTTTACATTAAATTCCAGACCTATCATCGTTTAGTGACATAATGGATTATTCGCCTAATGGCACCCGAGCCTTAAAAGAAAAAATATTCTAAGGATGCTGAAGGATGAGGGGCACCTACCTTGTACGTCAATCCTCTTTCCTTGCAAATGGCAGCCTCCTGGTGTTTTCGAGATGAAGCTGCTTGATTCACTCCACTACACAAATCACTTTCACTCGCGAGCGGTTTGAGTTTTGTATAAGCGGTAATAATTATAGCAGTGCGGAAGCAGCGCGGTGCGATATGGCGGACACGTTCTCGAGCTTCTCGAATGTTCTGGACTGTCTCTCGCGTCGATGATCGCGGCGACCAATCCGCGAAAGACGTGCCCCTTCCAGGGAATGGGATAGACAGAGACGGAAACATGGTATCGCTCGCATTAGACAAGCAAGCGTGGAACGATTGACGTTGATGTGATTAGTTCTCAATGGAAAGGTAGATGGCGCTACCAATTTTATTTTTAACTTTTTAGGTTTGTTGTTAGTTCATAGTGAGCCCTATTCTACCAATCAAGCCCTTTCATTCGATACCTACCTATATTGAGGTATTTGTGAAAAATATATAAACCGCCATTGTGTGGCGGAAGCCATCTTGGATTTTTCATAGTGAGCTCTATTCTACCAATCAAGCCCTTTCATTTGATACCCATATTGAGGTATTTTTGAAAAATATGTAAACCGCCATTTTGTGGTGGCGGCCATCTTGGTTTTTTCATAGTGAACTCCTTTCTATCAATCAAGCCCTTTCATTTGATATCCATATTAAGGTGGTTGTGAAGAAATATGTGATCTGCCATTTTGTATCGGCGGCCATCTTGGATTTTTCATAGTGAGCTCTATTTTACCAATCAAGTCCTTTCATTTGATACCCATATCGAGGTTGTTGTGAAGTAATATGTGATCCCCCATTTTCTATCGGCGGCCATCTTGGATTTTTCATAGTGAACTCTATTCTACCAATCAAGTCCTTTCATTTGATACTTATATCGAGGTTGTTGTGAAGTAATATGTGATCCGCCATTTTGTATCCGTGGCCATCTTGGATTTTTACTAGTGAGCTCTATTTTACCAATCAAGTCCTTTCATTTGATACCCATATCGAGGTTGTTGTGAAGTAATATGTGATCCGCCATTTTGTATCGGCGGCCATCTTGGATTTACAATCATAAGGAATATATTATGTTGTATCGTCATCAAGATTAAGAGTGTGTGCCAAATATCAGATCAATCTGTCATCAGGAAGGGGGTAAAATTCCAATTAGGTACTAAATTTGACCCAAACAAATAAACAGGTCAATTAAAATAAGCATGGGTCAGTTAGAAGCTTTCTGCTTTGTAAACTGCATCAGCGGTTTCATTGGTAGTGAATTCATGTTATTCTTAACCTATTATCTACCTCCTAGGAAAAAATAATACATATAACAGCGCAAATAGAAAATTTTGTAGCTTAATAAAAGTAATTAAATCTACATAATGTAGGTATATTTATAATGAATTTATTGTTTCTAATAAGTTGATATTGATTGCCTTTAATTTCAACATGTAATTCCACGTAAGTGTAACACTATCATTCTCACACACTTTCAATGTTTCCAACAGCTAGTATTAAAGGCTATTCTAATTCGAAAATTACGTAAATAGAGCACAACCTCTGTGTCTCTTCAATATTATTTCAGGCTACACGTGAACCAAATTCTTATTTGATAAAGACACGAATGTAATTCGTGGCACGATTTTTCATATAGCGTTATTTTTTCTTTGTTTTCTCTTTGACCACACAATACATGTATTGTTTTAAAAATGGTTGTGAAAATTCGAGTGCAAAATCTTGATTTAATTAAGTAGATAAACATTTACTTTTTAATATTTTCTACTTTAATACTTTAATGACTTTGGTCAAAATTTGTCATTTTATTTCATTGTCGTGACGCAGTTTTCCTTGAGTTTCAAATTTCAACGTTACTTAAGAGCGTTTAATCCGTCGGAGGCGATTTTGCGGGTTTTTATTGTTCTATTACGTTACGGATAAATAACAATTAATGGAAAAGATATAGAAAATATGAAAGTTCAGTTCTTTATCAAGAGAGCGCTAAAGATAAATATATGGGTTACTATAGTAAATATTTTAAAACGGATGAATTTAAAAAAGTCATTTTCGTAATTTCTGTAGTTTAGGCCAGCATTAATGGTCGCTAGTGCTATGAAAACTTATCGTTCTATAATTCTGTAAATGTAAACTGTACGAGCAAAAGCTATACAAGCGAGTCCCTAAAAAAGAAATTGTACTTTCATTCATAATTTTCAAGAAAATCGGAGAACAAAACAGTGCATTTTGCTCAATTTTAGCCCGCAAATTTGCATTTATATCTAAAAAACTACTGTGATTATTAAAAAGATATATACATATTTAGAAACCTTAAGATTCATTTTAAGTCATATAAAAAAATTGCAATCTAAACTTTTCGTTTGTAATTAATATGATTTTTTTAAAAAGACCTATAAAACTGGAAGCGCGATGCTATCTCCGCCATTCAGCGCTGAGCGCTCTCAGAGGAAGGACCTGTCGCTCGCGTCCGCGTCCGCCATTTTACGTAAATATTGCATTCCAAAACGTATATAGCGCGGCTAAAGCTTCTTGATCCTTATTTTTTTCTCAACGTATTTTTTTTTTATGAATATGAAAAGTTGATGTACTTAACTTTATTTATGTATTACGTATTAAACTAGTGTGTTAGTCGAGACATCTGGAGTCTAATGGTTACTGGTTAGTATAGTAGCGCGGTCAACTAGGGGCTGGGCGAGACTGACAGAAACGGACCGTTAGATATAATACCTTGCTAGGGGCTGGGCGAGACTGACAGAAACGGACCGTTAGATATAATACCTTGCTGCAAAAATCAAGTGGCAATATACAGTATAAACAGGTACAGTAGTTAGACGCATTTGATCTTTGATGGGTGACCATGGGATTGGCTTGCAGAGCCTTTATCGCAGGTTTATTTTCGTACAACTTACATAAGTTAAGGTAAAGTAATTGACATCACGGTCATAGTATGGATGGGTGACCGACCGATGAATTTACAGAGCCCATGTATGAGGTTCTTAATGGGGGCAAAATTATGGTTATTTTTAAGCTAGGACGCGCCGTCGTTAGCATGATACCAATGTAATAGATATTTACCTAAAACGTACTATGCAATGCAATTAAAAGCACACTTGAATCGAATATTATCTTACAAAACGCCGCAGCTCAGCTGATCCCCACGAGCTCGCATTGCAGGTACCTAACACACACAAGCCCACCTACCTACTGTGCAGTCTTAGTCTGCACCAGTTAATAGTTTATTTTGACTCAATTCTTTTAACTATATTTGTTCAAAATGCAGTTTCGATCTAATGTCAGTGTCATACTCATGTCACAAATGGTATTCTCCTAAATAAACTGATATTGGAATGTTATCGTGACTAGATCGTTAATTGAACAATGTCATCATCATCGTTCTAGCATACCGTGGATTCGAACCCGCTACCTTCTGCATAGCAGTCCGTTGGTATCTCCAGTAGGCTATCGCTGCCTGTTGTTAATTAAACAATGTGTCAACGTCAGTGAGAACAATAGAAGTCAAATTATAGTTGGTGCCACGAGAAGATAGACTTTTTGTAAACAAACATTCAGAGCTTCACAACCTTTTTTGAACAGTTGCGTTTTAGATTTTATGCTTTTGAACAGTCTTTTTTTTTCAATGCCTAATTATGCCACTATGTTTTTAAATTTATATTGTTAAATTTTACTGAAATAAATATCAAATATATTTCGTAGTCGAATGTTCATAAATTGGCCGATATTTTGTTGTTTTACACGTAATAATCTGTAATGAAAAATAGAGTACCATGTATGTTAATTATAGAGTAGGTACATACATGTTACTTTATTATTGACACGATTTTTAAAAAATCACTACGCTATAAATAATATTGCTCAAAGTAGCATATCTATTCTAAAATATTAAATTATTGACCAACAATGAATAATATAACAGATAACTAGCTAAAACATTGCATAAACATTTCTAGGCATAGAGATTTTACGTTGTCTGTGAATGAAATCGTCAGAATGAACTTAAACAAAAACCATTAAACGTTACGGTAGTCTGAAAACGAAATTTCTTTTTTAGGTATAAATAATTTTCTGCCATCTGATATTCTGCACGCGCTTTTTCGAGATGCCGGCAGCGACAAGAGCGTTGCAATCCTATAAACTTGTATTTAACTTAACACCAACCCCTTCCTGATAACTAAAAATTTAATTTTGTCCTCTGATAAAAAGATGTTATAAAGGTAAAGCCCAAGAATGTATCATTTCAATGAACTAACGCCAAATGTTGACACTCTAGGCGTCAATACCTCAAAACATTAAAAGATCCGGTTGACAGCGCATAATATCGATAAAAAAAAACCCGATCCATTGACATATTAGTTTCCAATGACACGTATCTATGTATAGGTCGGTTCACGAAAGTTGACCAGAAATGGCGGCCGTCGCGCATATGTACATTCGTGCACCAATGGCGTGGCTCCATTCTTGACGCATCCTAAATGCGTCAAGAACGGAGCCACACCATTGGCATTCCACCCGCGCCTCACCCCGCACCTCCACGGAGACCTAAAAAATGATTTCTGCGCAGTGGTCATCTTTTGTGAACCCGACCTATACCGTTGCGCTCATTGATTTGAAATTATTTGTTTTTGACAGAACTATCGCTAAGTCACTTAGTAAAAATTCTTTGTTTACAAAATGTCTATGTTCTCGTGACACGGACTCTAGATGATAATGACATTTAAATTAGAAGAATACCAATTCTGAGTCAATTTAAAATCTAATCTCATTTCGTTCAAAATATAATTTCAATATCATATAAAATACGAGAATTGGCCTTATCTATGTAAAATTTTATAAAAAGAGGGATTTATATCATCGCACACTGTGTGAAATAATTTTAGGTGAATATTGTATAATTACAATATTTTGTAAATACAAATCAACATATTGTATATTTTTTTCTTTCTTTTAATTAATTAAGTATTTTCTTTTACCCGACTCTTTTGGTTTTGTATTTAGTGTCATTCGTGGGTTTTTATGCATTAATAACAAAATAAATGTATATTTGAAATGTAACAATTATGTAGATGACAATTATAAATTATTTCTATCATATAATAAAACTGCGCCAAATTATTATAATAGTCGTATAGTTATCCTGAGGAACATCATCCTACTAAACAAATATGTAATATCTATCTTTATTTGATACCTTTAAATGCATGTGCATTGAAAATAATTAATTTGAATACTTTCATATCATAATCAACCTATTACATAAACGAATACTGTTCATGTATGGCAAGAAGGATCAAGATTATTATTCCACGCGATACCGTCATAGTGCGCCGGGTCTCGCATGCGTGGTGTGCGGGCGACCGCGGTACTATAAAAACCTAAACTCGAGCCGCCGCTCGAGGCGTATACGCTCTTAAAGAAAAAAAAGAAAGTATTTTAATTACAAAGATTATATCCAACTTGGATAGTTCGCCAACTGCAATCATGCGATTACTTCAGAGTAATCAGTAATAACTGTAAAAAAATCTAGTCACAAAAAGTTTAAACATTCTAAAATATAACTACATGCAAAGCTTTATTGTTATTAGATATATAGGTAGTCAAATTTATCAAGACGTGTTTACTTAAAAATATTTATTTAATTAAATAAACTTGTGCTTCGCAGAGCACTTGCAGTGTTACGACGACAGAGAGGAACTAACTAATTCTATATGATACAGGTCTCTTTATACTAAACAAATGTGTCACGCGATTTCACGTGATTTCATGGGGTCTTGGTGATCTTCTAGAAAGAAGGAATCATTATATTTAATGGTTATGGATTTGGCGATCGTAAACTTTATTGTAATCACGTATTTAATATATGAAACCAAGTAACATGACAATCATTACGTAACGTCATCCTATAGTTATTGTTTAAAGTGGGTGAGCAGGCTGCATAACTCCTCCCTCCGTAAGATCAAAATCGTCATCCATATTCACGTCATATTAAAATTAGGTTGATGATTTTGATTAAACACAGATTTATTACATTTATAATAATACACAAAAATTACAAAAACAATAAACAGTATAACATAGAGCATTAGTGTTCCTATACTAACACTATGAAAATTCACTGGATTGACTTTTGGCTTCTCACTTAACACTTCACTCTTTAATACGTGCGATAACAACTGTAGATTTTCCATGTTAACGTGATCCAAGTTGATCGGCTTTCCTCGTATCGTTTCGTTCGTAGTAACGATGTTGGGTAGATGAATGCTCGGCGTACTGCGGAACATGACTTGTGCGGCTTGAATACTGCTTTGTTTCTTTAGCGTTAGTTTTCCAACTTCAATCTTACAGTCATTGTTTAGAGTTATAATATATGTACCAAGTATATCGTGTTGGTTTATGTCGCTTTCACAATATTCGGTGAGTGATACATGGATTCCAGTTTATAGTAGCCACGAGTCCGTGTGTATCGCTTTGACTTTGACATCTGTAGATTCGACCAGCAGGGGCGAACACGAAGTTATTTGTGTGGAAAACTTCATCAAGTCTTCGATGCATTTATCTTCATTTTCTATGGACAAATAGTTCTCATGACAAAGGAATCTTCCATCATCGATTTCTTTACATGGTTCAGACAGTGACATAGTTTTCAATCCTTTCGCAAGTATAAAGGAATGTTTTGGGGTAATTAGGAGTGTTGCATTCATTTTAGGATTGTACATAGGAAAAGAGTGTAAGGAAAAATAATTTTAAACATCAGACTGAACCACTGGTACTGACAAAATAAATATTATTTGTTTGCTCTTTACATAAGCCTTTATATTTATACTATGTTCTATTTTGAATAAGTTATCGACGTTTACAGGAAAAATAAGTTTATTTACCTTTTCAATGCCTATAAGAATATTAAACAATTCATCTGTGTTCAATAGCGATTGATGTAGTATATTAAGCCTACTAAATGCTACGGCAGTTTCTACTTCATCTAATCTAGTTAACAATATCTGAAAGTTATGTATTAGCAAATTATATGTATTCAATACAAGTGCCTTGCTTCTTTGATACTGGGTTCTGTTTAATATCTTCTATTTCATCCATGGTTTTTTCTAATATAATAAAATTATTTCTCGTTGAATTTGTTGTATTTATAAGTGCATCGACCATTTCAGAAATTAAAGATATTTTATTTATAACTTGATTTTGCTTAACTTGCATATTATTGATTAAACTATCATACTTTAATGCATCTTGATTAACTAAGTTACCTGTAATGGCTTTAACTATGGAACCAATTGGGTTTATAAGACCTCTCTTAATTCTAATACTAGGTATAAGTTTACTATATTTTTCTAAAGTAATGTTCATTATATACTGAACTTGCAACTCTGCATCTACGATACTACCATCTAATGAATATATGTCTAAATTATCTTTCATATAACTATTAATATCTTTATATTTGTTTACATTATATTCTATATTACTATGTATTTACTCTAAGTCTAAAATTTTAATGATTTCCCAATTATATAAAGTTATTAACGCTTGTCCTTCTTTTACGGGAAGTATGCCTGGATTTTCCTCAATTTTCTTTAGTTGAAGGGCCAGGTTGAGGGCTAACTGTCCTAGTATCCATACTGCGTACCTGCGGAGGACGTTTTATATCTTTAATCGGTACTCTAGTTTCTCGATTCTTTGTCTTTACGGGAACTGTATTTCGATTCACATCACCTGCTATTACTGCCTTATGGTGTCGGGTCTTATCTTTACTGTGCCTAACATTTACGCCTTGAATATAAACATTATCACCTTCCTTAACTTTGAATTTAGTCTCTCCACCTCGTTTATTTTTAATTTGAACTTTAGATTCTAACATTTTATTCGTAAGGTATTTATATAGATATTTAGTTCTTTTCATGTGCTCACTAACGAGTTGTTATGTATACTGTTTAACAAAAACTACCTCGAACGCGCCCGATGCGTCTGTATGTCCAAAGACTACTTCGAACGGCGTAAGACCTGTCGATGAATGTATCGACTGATTGTACGACATTATAGCATACCTACGTCATAACTGATACGGCATCTGTAATTTTCCTTTCATATTTCGCAAGACTATATATTTCTATTATGGTTGAGTGGAAACGTTCTACTATACCCATCGAATTTGGGTTATGAGGAGTTCTTATGTTTAACTCTACTTTATAAAATAATAACATTTCTTTTAAGAGGTTATTGTTAAATTCAGAGCCTGGATCTGAGCTAATCCGTTTAAGAACACCATACAATGAAAAGTATTTCAACAAAGCTCTAACTACTTCTGGGGTAGACCTACTAGCTATCTCGAATGCTTGACCTAGCTTACTAAATGCATCAACAATTGTTAAGAAATAAGTATTTTTTGACGGCTTTGTTTGCGTTTGCGTTAATTGTAGTTCTGGTTTTAAAGACTTTCTATCGTATTTCATTAACTTACACGCTTCACGTGAATTAATTATACTGGCAACTGTTTCATGTAAATTATTCCAGTAATAGGTGCGTTTTAAGTGAGCAATTGTTTCTTTAATGCCTCTATAACAAGTTTTTCCTATGTGATATTTTAATACTAAATTTCTTTTTTCATCTTCGTCTTCTATATATACTACTCAATTTGTACATTCGTATATAATTATAGAACCTTTCTTAAACAAACTAGTTATAATATTACTGAATAACTGCTTATGTTTACTATCCTCGAAGTAAATAAAATATTTAATCTTCGGCCTAACATATTCTTTTAAAAATTGTTTAACTATCTCAGGATTTTCTAACGGCATATGGACTTCTAATATCTTTTTCCTATCTCGGGAAAGATTTTTAACTGTCAACTCATTTCTATTCCACGTATAAACTAATATTTGACTGGGTTTCGTGTCAATAGCTTCGTCTAAAATTGGAATATCGGAGGAATCTGTATTTTCCTCGGAATGTATAGTAACTATTCGGCTGCTCTACGAAAAAAACAAAGTAATTGCAGTCAAGCAAAATTATCAGGAGGAGCAAAAAACCGAAAATCACAAATTTGAAACGTACTGCCGACAGCTTAAGTACTTTTGTTATTTCATAATTTGTAAAATAATTAGTTCTATTTGTTTCAAAGCAATTTTTTGAGTAATTATTGAAAACATTCCTTTAAATTGAAAAAAATATTTTTCTATAAACAAAATTAATTTTAAATAAAAAGAACAATTCAGTAACAAAATAACTACAGTCACATTGTTTTTTAAATAATTTAAAAAATGATGGACAAGTTAGGTTTTAATTTTAATAACAAAGCAAATGCATTTAATTGTTTTTTAACAAAGATAATAAAGTCATTTAAAAATTAATATATCTACTATAAGATTTATTGGCTTTTGCTTTTTATGAATCACATAATTTGAAAGAATTGTAAAAACTAGTTCATCTTAGGATTTATTAAGATAAGTGTCACTCAAGGAATAGGGCATGTATATAACAGTTACCTAAAATAAATTCCAAAATCATAGATATAAGTTATAATCATATAATGAAGTACTTATTCAATCAATCCGCCTATCGCAGTCCCATGCTACACATAACCCTCGCCCAACACGCGCCACAGTACACGGTCCTCAGCCTTCCGCATCCAGTCTGTCCCAGCCACCTTTTTCAGGTCGTCGGTCCACCTAGGCGGGGGCCGCCCTACCTTACGCTTGCTGAAGCTTGGTCTCCACTCTAAGACACGCTTGCTCCATCGGCCATCAGTCCTTCTACAGATATGGCCAGCCCACTGCGACTTGAGCTTACTGATTCTGTGAGCTATGTCGGTAATTTTGGTTCTTTGTCTGGATAACTTCGTTTCGGATTTTATCCTTCAAAGAGACGCCGAGCATAGTTCGTTCCATAGCTCGCTGCGTGACTTTTAGTTTGTGGATAAGTCCCACTGTGAGTGTCCACGTCTCGGCACCGTACGTCATATGAGGTAGGACGCATTGGTTAAAGACTTTGGTCTTCAGGCATTGCGGTAGGGGCGAAGAGAAAACTCGACGTAGCTTGCCAAACGCTGCCCAACCCACTTGGGTTGGGCATCGTTTGGCAAGCTACGTCTCAGTATGATCCAGTTGGATCCTGCGGTCGATTTCTTTCTCGAAGTTTTTTCAACCAAGCTGGACTACTTGACCAAGGTAGACATACTCTTGAACAACTTCAAGCATCGATCCGTCGACATAAACCGGTCCCGGCACAATGTGTTCGTTGAACATAATGACCCGTCGAGAGGCTTCATTTAGGCTGTGCAGCATCTCACTCAGCTCTTCCAGGCTCTCTGCCACGACGTCGATATCCTCAGCAAACCGAAGGTGAGATATGTACTCGCCATTAATGTTTATGCCCCGTCCAGTCCAGTCCAGCGTCTTAAAGACGTCTTCGAGTGCGTTGGTGAAGAGCTTAGGGGATATTACATCCCCTTGCCTCACTCCTCTACGCAACTCAATGGGGCTGGTTTTACTGTCCTGGAGCTGGACGGTCATAGTGGCCGTGTCGTACAAACATCTCAACACCTCGATGTAGCGCCAATCGATGCAACACCGCTGCAGAACTCCCTCAAACTTAAAAAATACTTCCGATCAGACATATTGAAGTCTATCTCGTTCCTTGTCATAGTATCGGGGCTTCACCATGTCCACTTTCTATGAGGCTTCTTCTTGAATAAAGAGTTCATTAAGCATAGCTACTGGGACTCCAGAAAGTTGACCAGCATTTGCCCCCTGTGATTTCGGCGCCCCACGCCATAGGGCCCGATTTTCCTTTCGCCGCGTTCTTGTACTCCCACTTTGCACGCATTAAAATCCCCCATAACAACGCTGTAGTGTGTCTTGGTGGTATGATGTAGAGCCCTAGCAACATCCTCAAACATGGCTTCGACTATGTCATCGCAGTATGTCGAGGTCGGCGCATATACCTGTACCACCATCAGAGAGTACCGTCCTGTCTGTGACCCTTAATATGAGGTACGCTACCCGTGTCGACGCACTGCTGATTTCTACAACGCTGTTAGTGAGAGATTTGTTAACGAGGAAACCGACGCCGCCCTGAGAGGGCTGATCACCTTCTCGAAAGTAGAACAGATTGCCTGAATCAAGGGTTATCGGACAGATTATTAACAAATTGATTAGTATTTCTTATAGACAACCAAATCAAAACAGAAAAATAGGTACTCCTTTATGTATGCCTACGATATATTTCGTAAATAGGTATTTACAAAATGTAAACACACAATACAAATAATTGGACATTTGCACTTACATTTGTGCTAACTGTACCATAGTTCTTGAACGTAAACTGTGGCTATTTTGCATTTTAAACATTTTCTAAAGAAAACACACAAGAATCACAAGCCTCGGCAAACTAATGACACGAAGTTGTAAGTGTTGTAACTGACAAGTTTAATTATGGGAAAACTGACATTTGAAAGGTGATAAAACCGAGTAATGTCAAATAATTTAGACATTTGAAATTTACAAATGAACGACAGCATAGTAAAAACCGAGTAAATGGGATATAGTAATAGCTTGAAGTGATTTACAATACAAAAACAAAGCAACTGTTATTCAGTTGCTTTGTTTTAGATTTGTCATTTTACTTGCTTTATTTTTACGTTTACAAAATTGACATTTTGACCATTTTTAACAATCCAAAACCAAAGTAAAGTTGTTTGATTTTCTTATAGCCAGATAAAGGGGCTTAAAAATAAATTTATATCAAATGAAAAGCCAATTAAATCATTTCACAATGTAAAAACACTGTAATCGACGTGCAATTACTTTGTTTTTGCTTAGACATTGTGGTTTACTTTGTTTTACCGTAGATATGTTGGACAAGTGCCTGCAGTTACTTTATTTTACAAAATTTTATCCCCGAAAATAAAACCTTTTCGATGATTCTGTGAATGTAGCAGTGTCCGTTATAGGCAAAATGTTCCAAATATGTAAAAAAACTGATTTTGAAAAATATGTTAGTTGCTTTGTTTTTCCGTAGCACAGCCGTATTGTGGATCCATCCTTTTCCGATGCTGTAGCGGTTCTACTATCTAATGAAGGAATTGAGTAAGGCGATTTTCTCGATGTCATCTCATTTTCATCGTCAGATGAGATAACGATAGAGCCTGGGAAATTTATTTGAGTGGAAAAATTATCTTTATCTAACGCATTAAGTTTTATTCGTGACAATGCATCTGCGTTGCCATTTTGTTTACCCGGTTTGTATTAAATATCGTAATCATATTCATCTAATCTAAGTCTCCAACGAGTTAAGCGACTACCAGGTTCTTTAAAATTCTGTAACCATACAAGCGGTCTATGATCACTTATTATCGTAAATTTTCTACCATATAAATATGGTCTAAAGTGCTTACATGCCCATATTACAGCAAGTAATTCTTTTTCTATGGTGCTATAGCGGGTTTCTGCATCATTTAATATTCTACTAGCATAAGCTACAGGCTTATCACTGCCGACAGGGCCTTGTGATAATACGGCACCAATCGCATAGTTTGATGCGTCAGTTGTTAATAAAAATGGTTAATCAAAATCTGGAAACTGAAGTAAAGGTGCATTTGTTAGCAGTTCTTTACACCTTTCGAATGCGTTTATGTATTCTGTATTTAAAACTATCTTTCTACCTTTCTTTAGACAACTTGTTAACGGTTGTGTGATTTTACTAAAGTCTTTTATAAATTTCCTATAATATCCTACTAATCCAAGAAAACTTTTTATTTCCGTTTGCGTTTTCGGAATCGGAAAATTTAATACAGCTTTTATTTTATCATTATTCGGTTTTAAACCGTCCTTAGAAATAGTATGTCCTAAGTACAAAATTCTTTCCTTAAAATTTAAGTGCGAATTTTTCTACGTAACGTAACTCTAACGTAACTTTAATTAAGGTAAAAACAAATCTTAACCTATCGAAAAATTCTAAGTTTTCTTTGGTTATACGTCTTAAATTAACTAAACTTGTTACATTCATTTTTATAATATTAGAATGTGCTCTAATATAAAATAATATAAATAGACAATTTTATCTATCCTAACATAAGAAACTTAGTTTGCAATTTTGGGCAAAACTAAATCTTTTTCGTTACTTTGAATAACTATAGAGTGTTAAGGTAATCTCTTAAACTATTTAAAATTCTCATCTAATATATTTGAATGTTAATTACATAAATAAACATAAAACATATGTTTATTTATGTAATTAACATTGGTCCCTAATCTTAAACTAAGAGTGATCTCAATTTTTGTAGATGCACACTTCGTTTCCCTAACGTTTTATAATTACCTATTCGATTTCTAATATACGATAAAAGTTCTCAACTCTTGTAGATCTAGAAAACCTACTTATTTTTCTACGAAAACTAGCTACCAAAAAAAATTGGTTCCCTAATTTTATATCTATATTAGTGCATTCTCAATTTTTGTAGATTTACACTATGAAGATATTTACTTATACATAATAATTCGTTCCCTGACTTCTTAATATATTTTACCTAAGTGTGTTCTCAATGTTTGTAGAACCACACTGTAAGTACACTCAAAAGATATTTATTTAATATAATGCGTTCCCTAACTTGAAAATATAAGTGTATTCTCGATTTTCGTAGATTTACACTATATATTTTCTAAAAAAAATATTTACTTAATTGGGTTCCTATCCCATCTAACTTAGAACCTACCTAATATCTACGGTTCTATCGAACGTAATTGCAACTGGTTCGTTTTTTCATTCAAATTTTCAATTTCAATGCACACACCATTCAGATATATAAAACAACTTAATAATCTTAAAATACTATCCTACTACCGACTCGTTTGTGGTGTTTTGTATGACTGTCTGAGCGAACGAGTCTATACACTTAACCATCGTTTAAACTTAGCTAAACTTAAAATTGTAAAATGTACATGTTACTTAATATTAAAATATTTAATTTGATAATATTTTTCTTAAATTTCAAGTTAAAGTAATCTAAAACTATATGATATTAATAAGGTTAAACTATCCTATTCCATTCTTAATAGGAGGAATCCCTACATTTAATTCAATCTTTTGAAATTGAAATCTGTAAGTTTTTATCATTACGTATAAACTCTTTCTTCTAATCATATTCCTAATTCTTAATTCTAAACTAATATTAATCTTTGTTCGTTTACTATAAAAAGGTTTTCTTATAGTAAAAAGCATTTTAATACCTTTGCATTTAGATTTCTTAAAAATCTAAAAATTACACACGCAGAAATAGAGCAAAAAAATAACTTATCTAAGTGTAAATTCAGCTATTTTGGCATAAAAATACACGATACACTAACGATGGCGATTTTTGGTCCAGTAAGATGTATGGATAGTACACGAGGATATGGAAATACAGTGCGAAAAGGATTTACTCACATTAGACTGCTTCCCCTCATGACGAGCTTCTCTCCGGTCCGTAGCTTCTTGCGGTATTTGACGAATTTGTATTTGAAGATTCTCGAACCTAGGCCTATGCGCTCCGACCGACGTTGCATACCGATTTGTGTGTACCGGAACGACGACTTCCACGCGATACTAGATCCGACCCGACTGCGCCAGTCAAATTTATTAAGACGTGTTTACTTAAAAAATATTTATTTAATTAAATAAACTTGTGCTTCGCAGAGCACTTGCAGTGTTACGACGACAGAGAGGAACTAACTAATTATATATGATACAGGTCTCTTTATACTAAACAAATGTGTCACGCGATGTCACGTGGTTTCATGGGGTCTTGGTGGTCTTCCAGAAAGAAGGAATCATTATATTTAATTGTTATGGATTTGGCGATCGTAAATTTATTGCATATATTAAATACGTGATACGTATTTAATATATGAAACCAAGTAACATGACAATCATTACGTAACGTCATCCTATAGTTATTGTTTGCAGTGGGTGAGCTGGTTGCATAACTAGGTAAACTGCACAAGTGAGAAGCACTTAAAAAGACAATTTTACACACGAAAGCCAGGTGCATAAGCAAGACTGTAAAATGCTCACATTATTTTGATGGCAAGCGTAGTTGCACGAATGCTTCGTAGATTTCGTTTATATTTCATAATCCCCAGCTGCCTTTTTATACATTTTATAATTATAATTAATTTCATTTTTTTTAAATTAATTTTAATTAATACATTGAATTATTACCTACAGAAACCAAGTACGCGCACGTATTACGCGCCGTTCATTTGGGTCAGAATCTGACCCAATCGACGGCCGCGTTGTCTGTGGTCCGAGTCGCACGGTAGCGTAAGCATCTCCCGCAAAATAATCGAAATTATGACATATTATATAGTATTTTTGTGCCGGTCAGAAATAAATTTTATTACGTAGATTGTCTAACAATACAAATACAGTGAATCAAAATAACTAAATCTATGTACGAGCGGAGTGTTGCCAGTTGGGTGTGAAATTGTCCCAGTTTAAGTAACACATTCCTTACCAAAATTTATTCTATTGACAGTAATAATAAAAAAAAGGAATTAGGTAGTTACATATATAAACTTAACTTTACAACACCGCTGGCTTGTACATACCAATCGGTTACGACAAATTTGTCACGTCAAGCTCGGCTAAGACGACATCGTCTCAAAGCACTCGATGTTTCCGTTTTTGTATTGAAAGGCTTGTATCTAAAGTCTAGTATTGTCTTGTAATGTAGGTACGCGTAACTAACTTCGTTGTTGAACGAATGACCTTACCGACCGAATTATATTATAATTTTTAAATTTGTCGCCTTTTTTTGGTCACCATTGCGCAACAGCGCACACATAGTACTCGCTGTTGATTTTTGTTATATTTTTCTCACAAACATACATAAATACTTTTATGTACTATAAAGAGCATTTAACTAGGAAATCACTCGGCACTTGTTAGTGCTTACGTTTGAGCGCACAAAGTTTCGTCAAGATTGATTTAGCCATCGTTAGTCAGCCGTAAAAGCTTAAAAAGCAGACAGTGTGACTTTAGAATTTATAATAAGCAATTACTTATATTCATGCAAAAATTATGAATTAACCCTATTTTTAGGGGAAATACGTTGTTACTAGCAACTCTATAATGGCGTCTGTGTGCGTGATGCAGCAAGTAAACACAGCACAGTTCCGTACACATAGCGAATTTTCGGCTTAGCTTCTGAGCTCGCGTTGTTTAAATACTGACTTTCTGTAGGTAATAATAGGGTATTTGACCAAAAAAATCGAATTAGTCCGTCAGTTAGATTATCGAAAAATATTGGATACGTATTGTTTGTTTTATCGAATCAGTAAAAAAATACGAAGATAAAACGCATCAAAGATGGAGAAACGTATAAGAGTGGGGGGTTGTAACGTCACTTGCCAGTACAAAGTGTACTGGCAAGTGGCGTCACACGAGTTTTCAGCGAAGTTTGTCGTCTTAATTTTTTGTTTACGCGACTAAAGAAAATATACGTGTCCAATATTTTTTGGAAATCTATCTGACGGACTAATTCGACTTTTTTTGTCAAATACCCTATTCAATTGAATGAATAGTAATTTCCCTAAGGTTGTTAGTATGGTAGGTTAGTAGGCTTAAAATAACAGCCAACCATGAGGTCACTTTTTTAATGCTAATGTATAGTAATGAAGCGCTGGAACGATCATATTCATATCTACGATACAAAAATGAGAAAGAAATCTGTATTCACAACATTGCCAGCAACGGAATAAAAAAAATCCGCAAGTCTGCATTCTATAAAACTAAATACAAGTGTCAAACGTGACTGTGATTTACCGTTTCTTAACCTTTTGGGAATATACCCGCCAAAGTAGGGTAAGTAAATGTGCCGCAGGTGAATTATGTACTAAAATTCTAGAAATTTAATTTAAAACAACTTTGTTTCTTACAACGCTAGCAAGGACTTTTTATAACAAGCTTTTATTGAACTTACGTTGTTAGTCAGCGTATCAGCAAAATATTGCAAGCTGAATTAGGACCACTGTGTAGTCACTACAGGGTTGAAATTTGTTTGCAGCGTTTACCCAGTACCGAATCCTGATGATAATTTATATTTTTAGTTTAGTGGCATTATGCTTTACTACCAGTCGCCCACGGCTTCACCTGGTCTAAACTTACAACCCTTATTTAACCCTTTTGGGGGTAGAATAGTTAAAACCCCTGCTATAGCTAGGTTATAACCTCGCTATAGCAGGGGTTTTAACTATTCTTTATTTCGAAGAAACCTACTATCCGAAGAACAATGGCAGACTGCCTAACATGTGGTTATATATTATACCTTCAGTAGCTTAGGCTCTACTAAGATTCAGGACAAGTAATTTTATACGTATGATATTGATAAGACAGCGATAGCTTAGTTGTTCGACCAATAGATTGCCCCAAGGGTTCTCGAATTCGACGCCTATTATGCTGACTTTTTAAGTTATACGCATATTGGATTATTAATTCACGATAGCTGAGTGTCTTCAGTATCCTCTGTAGATGTTTGACAGACTCTCTTAAGTATAGCTATACAAAATGTAGACGGCAAGCTTTTGTAGCGGTAATGGTAAGTAACTTTTTGGTAGCGTTCATAGTGTAACGTTTCTCACGGTAGTAGAGCCTTGCTGATTACAGCATGAACGGGCCGGCCGGCTCGACCGGGGAAGTACTACCCTCTCACAGAAAATCGACGTAAAGTAACACTACCTAAGCTGTTGCGTTTCGTTAGGTGAGTGAGAGTGCCGGAGGCCCTATCCCCTATTCCTTCTCCCTCACCCACTCCTCACCCTTGTGACCCCTGGGGTGTTGCTTGTGTCCATGGGCGGCGGTAATTACTTACCATCAGGCGATCCGTCTGCTTGTTTGCCGCCTATCATTTTAAAAAGAAAGGCAATTGATGATTAAGCATATACCATCACGTTGCTGCTGTAGCCCACGGCTAGATATGATGCTCACCAATTATATTCTTATTCAATGTGTGTATTGAACTCGGTGGCCGTTTTTACGGTTCTAGCTGCTTATGTATTCATCCTTTAGAAAGTAGTATATTTTACCTTTTAAATTTATGTTCAAAGATACATTAAGGTATAATCGATATAGCTCAACCACACTTATTATTTAGAAAAATATGAACCAAGACTTAGCACAACAGTTTTCACTGAATAACCCTTTTTAACGGTGAACTAACTATAAAAGAAGCCTTTCATCAAATTAAATTACTCGCTTGATAAAATGCTTGTCTTTTAAATTAATTAAAAGCCAAATGTATATAGCACGTTTATTAGTCCACTATTACTCCCAAAAAGTTGTAATAATGGGACCTCTTTTTCGTTGTTAAGTACAATGAAGGTAATTGCCTTAATTGCTAGGCCGACGGCCATTATGCCAAATTCACCTAATTTCTTTTCGCCGCTATTCTATGCCGAAACCTTTTTTATTTTGATATACGCCGTGAAATTGTGGGAGAGAAAATAGAATGTTACTCTTGTGCGATGTTGGTGGGATTTGGTCGAACGAATTTTGTTGCTCTTTTTTATATTTTTGACTATGGAATAACAAGGTGATTTTTAATATTAAATCGTTAAAAAAGACATGAATAAATTTGAAAGGTAATTTAAATTCTAAATGTTAATTTTGGTACCTAGTGTATAGAATTGTTAATGTTAAATGTTAACAAATATTGTTATTAGAAATTCCAAACGCATTATTGCATGAATGCTAATAGCATTATAGACTATACATACATACATAGACTCACGCCTGTTTCCCCGAAGGGGTAGGCAGAGGCATATTAAACGCCCACTTTTCGCCAGTTTTTTGATCCCACGTAATAGGTGGCGAGCCTAGTGCCGCTTATCGGGATATTTTGTTTGCCAGAGCCTCGTCCGTTAATCGGCAGGTGCACCACTTGCAGGTGAGGTTGGCTTGGGACCCTAAGTTCTTGGTGGGAACCCTATGCACACTTGTATTTATTGGATATTATATTTTCAATAAATACAAGATATTATAACAATAATGAATTAATCGGTTCAGTTCGCAGCGTATTATTTGATTAATGGCTTCCGTGAAAGGTAACTAAGAGGATAGGATAAATCCCACTGGTGTTGCGTCATTTTAAGATAGTCGATATTTGTATCTACGTAGCAGATGGTATGTACAACTGCGCAAATGTATTGAAATATTGAATAATACACATTGATGAAACAGAGTGCTCTCTGCCTATGGAGTTGGGCAGGTGGTTTGCCCTTATTTATTACAAATTGTTAATTTAAGTCAAATTATAAACAGATTTAGTCTAAACAGTTATAGGCACATGTATTTTTATAAATGCATTAAAAATAATATTAGTTTTAGTTTCAATTTGAGCTTTAATCTGGTCCACCTTTTTCTTTCCAACCAAAATAAAAACTTCCATGTCATAAGTTTAATGTACTTTAAAAATGAGCTAGATATATTATATTTCAAAAGCCATGTATGACATAGACACTATAGAAGCCAGGTTGAGAACTCTTTTTCGTCTAATTTCTAGGCCGATAAGGTGTGTCAGTAACAGTATACGCCTCATTCGGAAAGCATGTCCCTCTATTTTCGAACACTGTCATGAACGTATGTGAAATAATTTCTAAAGCGATCTGTTTCATATGTGTACTTTCATGGCAATTTTTAATATGAAATAGCAATTTTTATCTTGTACTATAAAGTAATGCTTTAAGATATTGCGCCTGTGTAGGTATTGCAAAATGAAAAATATGCGGCCTAGTGATTTGCAAACGCGTAGCTGATTATCACACATTACGTCACTTTGAGTGACCCACAAATTGAAGTTTTGAGTTTAGTTTTACAACATACACACATAATTCCAAAAATAATTAAAATATGAGCATTAAATTAATATTTTCCTAATATTTTCAAACATATTTGTAGTTGTGTATATGAAAATTACTGTTTATTTTTACGTACTCAGTAGTTTTTTTTTTTTATTAAATAGTTCGAGCCCTCCAACCAAGAACTCCATAATGTGCTATTATGGGTTTATGCTGTTATGACAAATTCGGCTCTATATACTAGAATACACTTTATAATTTTTTTCAGATTTTTCCTATTGATGTTTACAAAGAAATCATGACACGTGATTATTGTTGGGAATTTAGACACAATGATATTTAGGCAAAAACCTATTGTAGATCTTTACGAGAAAACAATTTATATTTTATTTTAATAAGTTGCGATTACCGGGTTATTGGCGTAAATATTTATAATGAAATTTTTAGTAAACTTTTACCTGGGCTTTTTTTAAATATTTTTAAAATATGTATTCCGTTATGCACTAACAATGTTATATAAGATTGACATTGGCTCATTAATGTGCATTTTATTTCAATACGGTCAATTAATTCACCTAGCTCTGTCCTGGATATTATATATGGACAATGTGCAGTTGCATGGCGGATACCACCAACGTTTACTAATAAGCAAAGCTTTCATCATCATCATTATCATTATCAGCCTGCAAGAGTCCACTGTTGGATATTGGCCTCTCCAATGGCACGCCACTGAGCCCGATTTTCGGCTTTTCGCGTCCAGCCGCTGCCAGCCACTTTGCGTATATTGTTACTCCACCTAGCTGGAGGGCGCCCTACACTACGTTTGCCAAGGCGCGGTCTTCACTCTAAAACACGACTACTCCAACGGTTAGCGGTTCTTCGACGAATGTAGCCGGCCCACTGCCACTTCAGCTAGCTAATTCTTTGCGCTATGTCGATTACCTTGGTTCTGTATCGGATCACTTCATTATGATTTCGATCCTTCACAGAAACTTCAAGCATCCATAGCTCGCTGAGCGACCTTAAATTGGTGGACCAGTCGCACCGTCAGTGTCCACGTCTTGGCTCCGTAAGTCATAACGGGTAGGACGCACTCGTTGAAGACCTTTGTCCTAAATCTTGTCTTTGCTTTTGCGATAGGAGTGACGAAAAGACTTGACGGAGATTCCTATATGCTGGCCAGCCCAGCCGTATTCTTCTGCCAGCCTCCTTCTCGAACTTGTTTCTACCCAACTGCAAGTTTTTCCCAAGGTAGACGTACTCCTGATCAACTTTGAGAAGGATCCCATTTAGGGTAATCGGTTGCGGAAAGACACGTTCATTGAACATTATCTTGTTTTTTTTCAAGTTCATGCGGAGACCGATGCGAGCAAAAGAATCAGCCAGACTGCTCAGCATATACTGCAAGTTCTGCACGGTTTCAGCCACGATGACGATATCGTCTGCAAATCTAAGGTGTGAAAGGTACTCGCCGTTTATGTTAATACCGCGCCCTTTCCAGTGCAGCGTCTTGAACATAATATCCTCCATTGCATTTGTAAACAATTTGGGGGAGATAACATCCCCTTGTCGCACACTTCGATGCAGGTCGATAGGTTCAGACCACTGGTTCTGTAATGAAATGAAATTAAATACAGACCTCTCAATACTTGGACATATCGCCAATTAACAGGTTTCAATGGAGTCAAAGGCCTTCTCTTAATCTACAAATGCTAAACACAGGGGCTGAATATACTCCTCTGTCTTCTGTATAATCTGCCGCACTGTGTGGATGTGGTCTATGGTGCTGTATCCTCCTCAAAAACCGGCCTGTTTGAGAGGTTGAAACTCGTCAAGTCAACGCGCGAGACGGTTCATAATGACCCTTGAGAACAGCTTATAGACGTGGCTCAAGAGCAAGATAGGTCGATATTTCTTCAAAAATGTTTTGTCACCCTTTTTGAAGAACAGATCGACAATGCTCTTGATCCACGCCCTTGGAGTTCTCTCTGAGAAGAGGACAGAGGTAAGTATGCGTTGCAGCTGCAAAAATGTTGGTTTCCCACCTGTTTTTAACAGCTTCGTCGTAATTCCATCGTCGCCGGGGGTTTTCCATTTTTGAGCTGCCTTAGGGCCACCACGATTTCGTCCTGCCTGACATCTGGCAACTCTTCCGTGAGGTGGCGGGTTAAAGTGGCTCTGGGATCCTCGGAGTCGGGTTGGGGACGAGACGCCTTCGAGGTGTAGAGGTTGCCGTCTCTGAACCTCCGCAAGAACCGCCAACGAAGATGAGTCAATTCTTACCACCCGTCAACAGTCAGTTACCCTTCCAAGTCACCCGGGTTCACGAAATAGACTGTGAATGTGGGCTCTCATACATTGGACAAACCAATAGAAGCATAAACATCCGGCTTAAGGAACATAATAATATAGCTGACATCAAACAAAAACGCTGGACGAAGTCTGCTGTGCGTGAACATACACAAGGAACCAACCACCTGCAATTTGATAAACAATAGTTGCTCGCAAAAGAACACCGTTTTATTCCAAGGATTATCCGTGAAGCTATTGAAAAAAAAAACACTCTAATTTAAATAGGGAAGATGGTTGGAATTTTCCTCCAGCTAGAGAACCTATTATCAGGCTAATAAAATCTATGGCCTAGGCTAATATAACTAGGCCAATAAGGACAAAGTCACCAGAAGACATCAGACACAGTAAGCACGTTCTGCGTAGATAGTAACACCATTCATAGTTTAACAATGTTCGGGTACTTTGATATAACTTTTAAATTTAAGACAACGACAATTATCACCTCAGTCTGCTGTGACCATGGTTCCTGTGAAGAAACTGAAATTTCGGCTTGTAATAATATAAAATAAAGTATCTAGATCATTTGGTTTAAATGTAATTTAACCTAAACAAATAATTACATCGCGATAGAATCCGTAAACCGTAGTTTGATTTCAATGTGTAACATTCATTCTGTGGTATAATAAATATAACTAATGATCGATATTATTGTTTAGTTTTCGTATATTACCTTCTAATACGACATATCAGTATTTAAAAAAAGCTAGTATCAAGTGGTAACAATAACACCGTTCTACTAATGTTCCTAGAAATAATAATGTTATTTATTAATGCAGCTTTTTAAAATTATTTGATATTACTACAATAACTCCGTAAATACACGTTACGTATCAGCCCTTCGCCGTAGAAGTCCATAATATAATGTTATGAAAGATTTTATTTGATAAAGTTACTTTAGTACTCCCGTTAGTACTATTGCTGTGTTATTGTATTTGTAAAATTGTTGGTATTATTTATTTTCATAATTTACTAGGTTTTGATTAAAAGGTTTGTAATAATAATGACACAGTTATACCATTACATAGCATAATTTACCTTCATGCCTTTTATCCCCGAAGGGGTAGGCAGAGGTGTATTACACACCCACACTTCGCCAGTTATGTTTCGGTCCCAATGTAGGGGGCGAGCCTATTGCCATCTACCGGGCACATCATTAAACGAGCGATAATTAATATAGCACAGTTATACTTCGCAAAAATATTGCTTTCATATTATACATAGCAATGACTTCAATAGTACCACTCGTTGACAATATACCTTTTCTACTGTAAAGCTTTTCTCCTGTAAAATTTTGTTTTTTCGATCACCGGGTTATTGCTTGAAGGCCTCGAGTTACTGAAATGAATATGTCATTTTACAATTAATTAAAAGTTAGCCAAATAAAGAAGAGCACTATACTGTTGAAAACGCAGATAGATATTAAGGCTAAATTTTGATTAATCGTACTAGACGTCAATATACCTCTCATCCATAGTGTTTTCAAAATAATTGGTAGAAGGATCAGCTGTCTGACCGAAGCTTTTGAAAACCCGGTACAGTTGATCCTTGTTAGAGCAATTATAACGAACCATTCACGTGTAATTGAACTTGACACATGTCGCTTCACGCATGTTAAACCAGGTGACATAATATATAGTAGGCACCTATAGGATTTGTATTGCCACACCTGGTTTCAATATTAAAATGTTAAAGTTTTCTCTAACTTCTTATCTAACAGTTGAAAATTCGTGAAAATTATGTAAGTACGGATATTATGTCCAGCAGTGGACGTCTATAGGCTGACATGATGATTATGTTTTGGGCGTAATCACGCGCGGAAAGATTGAAACCACATCCGCTATTTCTTACAAGTAATACAGAAATACTCAAGCTAGAGCCGTGGTCGCACTTATTGTGTACTATAGTCCGTGCCACGAGAACATATATTTTTTTTGCACACAAAGAATTTCTACTAAGTAAATTAGCGACAGTTCTGTCAAAAAACAAATAATGTCAAATCCAATGAGCGCAACGGTACATAGAGATGTGTCATTGGATAGCAATATGTCAATTGATCAGATATTTAACCCCTTGTATGCCGGAACGCAGATCTACGCGAGACACAATAGCTTTTTAATTGTGTCTGGTATTCCGGCATACAAGAGGTTAAAATCAATAAAGGGGCGTATCAACTACCGTGTCGAGTTATTATTTCCACGTCTGCGGCCACACAAAATGGAAGACGACCACGACTCTGGAGAAAGGCATGAGGACCCGCCGTCATATATATATTGGCCACAATAGACTGAATGAAGTATCCACTTAGCTGTTCCTTCAAACTGATGTCTTCAGGAAACGGCACGTGGACGTCGACACACCATTTTTGCAAATATTCAATTTTTCACAAATTTATTACAATCCTTGCCGGTGGTGATCAAAAGCGGCAGATACAAGAATTTACAAGACAAAGGACTATGGGCAAAAATGTATGGGCTACGTCCCCATAATCCAACACACCTGGAACTGATGCCAATGTGTACCTTAAGTATCCAATATTTGATTAAAATCTTTCTTTTTACTTAAATCCATGGGGTATATCCATAACAAAACAATTGATTATTATTAATTAACCATTTTTTTCATTTTACTCTTGCAAGTTATTTTAACATTATGGTTATATTACAGCACAAAACATGATTTAGTAACGATACAAAATAAAAATAATGTATTTTTAAGCATATACTTACATTTAAATGAATATGTACGAATAATACGAAAATAAAAACTAAAGTAGAAGAAGTGCGAAAAAGCTAACCTTAAATGGAACTGGGCGGGCCATGTCCGCCGTATACATGAGGAACGTTGGGCGAAAATCTTGACACTGTGGGTGCCTGAAAATGGTCTTCGCCGCCGGAGTTGGTCCCGAAAACAGTGGCGAAATGACCCAGACGCCTACCACAAGAGTTGGCTTGAGATTGCAGGCGACAAGAGAGCGTGGAAAGAACTGGGCGAGGCCTTTGCCCAGCAGTGGGATAGTACAGACTAAAGAAAAATTATTAATCATTTAAAGTCATTGTCTTCTAATATTCATTCTTGCAATGCTCCTAGTAGGCAAATAATAATAGTAATAGAGTGTTAATATTACTGGTCTATTTTTATATACTATATTGACGACCAGTTGGCGCCGCGGGAGATCGATTCGATTTCCGCTCAAGTCAAACATTTGTGTGCATGAACATGGATGTTTGTCTTGGTCTGGGTGTTTCTATATATAATATGTATGTATTTACAAAAAAAGAAGTATATATGTATGTTTATCCATTATCTAGTGCCCATATTACAAGCTTCTGCTTAGTTTGGGACTAGATGGTGTTTTGTGGATGTGGTAGAATGTACCGTAATAGATAAATGAGTAGTTATTTTACAATTAATCGTCAATAATGCGTCAAATAAATATTTGTTTAAACGTTAATTACTATGACAACCCCATGCATTTGGGCAATATCGCCATAGTAAAAAAATATCATCTTGCCAAGGTGTGCCGATTGAGCTACATTTCATTTCTGTTGATGGGTGGGGACGATTCCGCCCATGGTCCTTTACTTCAATTCTACAAATCATTGATTTTTTCCGGAAACAAGAATGAGAATGATTTGACAGTTCATAGTGTGACCAGAGTCAAAAACTTACAATAGACAAAATAAAATGTTACTAAAGTGATATAATCGATTTAATTTTTCATAGACAATATTTCTATTTCATACTAAACTAAAACAAAATCCATGAAAAAGTTATGGTAAAATAACATTTGGGGTAACCTTCGTCAGAAGACGCTATTTATTTTTATTAGGTGTAAAGAGTCTTCTGTGCGACTAATAGTTCATCCGTAATTCTGCACCCGCTCTTCCAAGATGCCGGCCGCAGGAACAGCGTTGCGACCCACAAACTTGCATTTAACTTTAAACTTACTTCTTCTTGGCATCAAAAAATATTTTATTATCCTCTGATAAATTAAATAACCGCTAAGCCTAAGAATGTAACATTTCAATGGATTAAAGCAAAATGTTGACGTTCCAAGCATCTGTCATCTTCTAGTACCACAAAACACGCACGAAAGCGCACATATCGTTAATATGATATTAAAATATAAATTAAAATAGATAGAAGCATAAATGAGCATTGAAAAACAATGCACCGTTAAAAAAATATGAAAGTTCACTAAAATACAAAATCTAAAACAATACTGTTTAAAACAAAGGTTTTGAAGCTCTGTTAGGGTGTTTACAAATATTCTATCTTCTATTGGCACCAATAAATATATTTGATGTTAATATAATTTTACAATATTTAGATGAAAACGCTTACAAGATTGTCACAAGACTGACACAAGACTGCAAAAGACTAACTTACATTATTCAGTACAACAGTTCTTATACTAAATCAAAAACAAAGAGGTGTGCAGGCCACCGTAGGTGGGCTCACGCCATGATTCAGTTCTCTAAACTCATTAAGTAACTGATCTAAAACGATTAAGTTTATTAACAAAACAATGGGTATTAAAATAATGGTTGTCTCTGTACTTTGGTGTGGGATGCGTCATCCATAACTCCTCCCTCCTTAAGATCGGAGTTCGCCTTTAGTGAACTACGTTTACAACATTTGATAAACACAGTATAATACTTATAAGCTAAGATACACAGAATAACTAATACTAATACGTAAAGTACGAATATCCATATACTGACACATTTAACTGTTATTATTGGCTTTTCAAACAATCAATCAATCAATAATCATTTATTTGCAAGAATATGGTAGTTACAATGGTGTTCTAACAATGATTTTCTGCATATATAGCCAAGACTAGCGTACGAATACAGCTTCTTAAGCTGGTGTGAGTTGGGTTTTAACATATACTTATATTCTTATCTTCTAGGTAATCTTTTATACAATAATAATTTTTGTTTGCAAGAATTTTACGCAAGGTTTTTTTAAATGACGTTAATGGTAAGGTACTAACATTTTCTGGTAACTCATTAAACATTATTATGGACATACAATAAACATTTTTCTTAAGTTTCGTTAAGGGTCTTTTTACACCCTGTATAGTTCTTAACTTATATATGTATATGCTCATTTAAGCTTGATGAGAAAACTATAATGTCATCTAGGTATACCAGGCAATGTCGTCCTTGTAACCCTCTTAAGACATTGTCCATTGTACGCTGAAAAGTTGCGGGTGCAGTTTTAAGTCCAAACGGCATCCTTGAAAATTCATAATGACCTGATTGCGTACTAAATGCAGTTTTCTGTTTATCTTCTTCAGCTAATTCTATTTGATGATATCCACTAGCTAAGTCTAAAGTAGAGAAATTGCAGCTTCTTCCTAGCTTATCCGCTTGACCGCTAGCGCCAATTCGCCGAATTCACTTGACCGCTCACGTTCTAAACAAAATGTCGCGCCGCCGCTCGCCAGATGGGCGCGCTAACATAAACATTTATTGTTGATAAGTCGATAACATGAGTAAGTTGAAGTGATATTTTTCTTCAACCTTATAAATGACTCTTTCAAGTCGTATGAATTCTTTGTTGATATTTACTTTCTAATTTATTATAATTGGCAGCGAACATTGACTATCGTTTAAAAAAAACATTTTGTGTATTTTAAACAGGATTATTTTAAAAAGTAAATCAATGACATACATATTTTATGAGTTTTCACTGTAGAGGGATTCTATCTACACCGAATGAAATAAAAAAAATCATGTATTAAAGTATAAAAATATTTGATTACACGCATACGATAAGCACGTAATCACGGAGCGCGCGAAACAAAGAGTGGCATTTGACATTATTTTTTCGTTCCGGGTTAACGATTTTAAGACTCGCATTGTAATTTTTAGCATGAAGAAATGTTCAATGATTTGAATAGAACAGAGTAAAAGAATTTAAAACATTACGCAATAGAAAGAAACAGTAAATTCAGACCGAGTATAGCGCTGTAACCAAAAAGGGAAAATAGTCACTTGTGCGCGGTCTACGGCATTTCGAAAAAGGGAGAATAGTCACTTGTGCGCGGTCAAGCGGTTATCAAATAAATCATTTATATTAGGTAAAGGATATTTATCATCAATTGTTATATCATTCAATTCCCTATAATCTATAACTAACCTCTATTTATTTTCATTAGATGCGTCCATTTTCTTTGGGACTAAGTGCACAGGAGCACTCCAAGGACAATGAGATTCTGATACAATATTATCTTTTAACATTTTCTTTACTTGCTTATTTATTTCTTCATTTATAACTTGTGGCTGCCTATACGGCCTTATAAAAATTGGATCTTCATTATGTGTTCTTATGTAATAATTAACTTTATTTGTAAAAGTAAGAGGTATTTTTTTCTAAGTAGAATATATCCTTATACTCTGTACATAATGTTTTAATCTTATCACGTTCCTCGTCGTTCATATGATCTAATCTTAATTTATTAAAATTTTAGGTTAATATTTGATCTATTTCTTAATTATTTATATTATCATTAAAATTTAATTAGATTTGAAAATTGTTATATTCTGTTACAATAAATGGTTTCGTAATTGTTAGTCTTAATTCTGTGTCTAACGTGTTTTCAATTATCGTGGTAGGATAACCATTCTCACACTTAACTAATGCACTAGGCATCCTAACATCTTTCATAAAACAAACATAATTCATTATAGCATTTCCATTTTGTATATTCGTTGGCAATTTTACACGCTGTTCACATCGCGGTGCAATATTTATTTGGCATGTTGGACTACATATTAAAGATATCTCACTACGTTGTGTATATACAGGGTAATTTTTTATGTAGTTCGGATATTTTTTTCTGAGGTTCTATATCAATAATAGAACACATTTCCGTAAAGAACTTTTTACTTTTTTATCCCACCAAATCCGAGTAAAAATATCCGAGAAACAAGGAAATCATATACACAACATTATTCATTGCAATAATACTATCAACCACGCGCGCGATGTGACAGGGGTAGGGGCGCGGGAGGCAGGACGCGGGGTGCGGGGCGTGGTGCCGTGCCAGTCACCTCAGGCACATCGAGAAAGTGGCACGTGTCGCACTTTCGCGCAAGCGCCGACGCACGCGCCGGTCGTAAATCGTTAGAATGACGTCCCAACGATTTTCAAATCGCGAGTGCTACGAAATGGTACTAATTTATTTACTCAGTGGTGAAAGCCTTCGTGCAGCTAGAATAATGTACGAACAAGAAAGTGTACCTCGTATGCAAGCTCAAGGAGTTAACAATCCAGTAGTTCCAAGTGAACGGGTTATTTTAGCGGCCAACCAGAGGCTTTTGGATCATGGCAAGTTCACAACCCCTAGCCATGCACTAGGGTAGGGCAGACCTCGCCTGGCTACTGACGTCGAACACTTGATCTTCGAATTCTTCGAAAGGGATCCACGAGCCAGCACATACAATGCAGCACGTCGCTTCGGTGTGAGCCAGCCCGCAGTGTGGAGACTGCTAAATGCAGCCGGTCGTATGATTACCAGCCGGTACAACATCTTCAGGAAGTAGACCAAGTACCTACCACGACGAGTCTTGTGTGAATGGCTTATTAATCATACCGAAGCGAACATCCTATGGACTGATGAAGCACGGTAGGTACGTGAATAACAATAATTTTGAAGCTAGAATACAGTATCAGATCGGTGTAGGTAGCATAGGTAGGTAGCGCGCCCGTGCGACTGTGTCGCGTGCGTTGACCTCACAGCTGATAAGCCATCGGGTGACCATGAACATCTGTTTCAAGTAGATATTCTTTAATAATCGATCTTTGTTATTTTTTGGTAAAACAAAAAAATAAAAAATACGTGTTTATTATTTTTTGTAAATGTATAACATACTAAAATATTCGAACTACATAAAAATTTACCCTGTATTATATTAATTTGCATATCTATTTTTGCATTTAAATATTTTAATAAATCACTTCCTATCAATCCATCGTAACGACTGTCTACATCGTATACGTAAAACTTATGTTTATCCGAACAATTAAAAGTTGGAAATAAGGGAATATAAATAACACTGTTATGTTGACTCGAAGCATGAGTACTAATAACTTCAAATGGTTCATAGCAAACATAATTCTCAAAATACTGTTCCACCTTTTTAGGGCTAATAAATGATCTAGAACTTCTCGTATCTATCATAAATGTAGCATTTATTTCTGGTATTTTTATATGTGGCAATCTTAACTTTGAAAAACAATTAATATTTATTATCTCATACTTTCGTCTAAAGTATCCATCTGAAAATTTCCATTTTCATCGTATAATTCATTTACACGTGCTTGTTGCACTTTCTGCTGCAGAGCTGTGCGCATTGTCACATCATCCGATTTATTTGGCTGAGGTTTAGCATTAAATTGATGATTGTTAAAATTAGATTTATTACCAAACTGATTTGCATTGAAATTTGGTTTATAACCGAATTGCTGGTTATTAAAATTGGGTTTATATCCGAACTGATTATTATTATAATTAGGTTTATATCCAAACTCATTGTTATTATTAAAATTTGGTTTATATCTAAACTGATTATTATTATAATTAGGTTTTACTTGGTTTTGACCGTGTACATTAAATCTACCTGATTGCTTTGAAATCGCGTTCTGCATATTAAATTTGTTTTGTGGTATTTGTGTAATACCAAATTTAAATTTTTGATTATTATTATAAAATATATGACTCCCTACTTTCAGTATCTATGCGCTAATCATGAGCGAGACCTTCGCTCCTCCAGTAATCTCCAACTCATGGTACCTACTCACAGAACTAATTTTCTTCACTCTTTTTTCGCAATTCAGTCCATCCTTCTATGGAATGCGCTCCCTCCTGAGATCAGAATAGCTAAGATCAAACTTACTTTCAAGTTCAAAGTGAAAGAACTCTTGTTGGCTGAGTCTGCGACTGTATCTAATAATATGTCAAAACCATAATCTTATGTATGTGTATATTGTACATATGTAGATATATTTATATATACATGTATTTATATGTATTAATTGATAATACGTTTATGTATTTTAATTGGTAATCATGTAAGTATGTATTAAGTTTATGTATTAATCTATTTATATACCTTTATGCAAGTCTATCATGTTCTACATAGTTAAGTTAATAAGTACATTCCCCTCACACTATAAAATACACCTACTTCTTCCTCTCTGCACCACCTAGTCAGGTTGACTGGTAGAAAATGCCCATGGCATTAAGTCCGCCTATGTACTTTGTGTATATGAAGTTTTTAAATAAATAAATAAATAAAATGTATTTTGAGCAAACACTGGTTTCGTACCAAAATTATTTGCTAAATTGTTATTATTAAAAGAATTCTGAGGTTTATATTGTGAAATCTTCATTTTATGTTGCGCATTATATTGGTTATAAAAATTAACTTCTTCCAAAACTACACTTAACGCCTCTTCTAAAGTATAACATGCTTTCAATCTAATAATTCTTAACAAGTCTTCCGTTAAGTTATATAGAAATACATTCATTGATATCTTATTATAAATTAAAACCTTACTTGCACGGAGAGTTTTGTCTAAAGTTAAGTTGACTTTAGCGATTAAAGTACTCCTCACGTGTTGAATTCTATTACAAAAATCTAAATATGATTCGCCATTATTAATTTTCATTGTTTCTAACTCGATAGCAATACATTCCTCTGACCTTGGATCACCGAAATGCTGTTCTAAGGTACGTTTTAAAATATGCCAGTTATCTAAGTCCCTACGTTCACTTATCAACGATGCTGCTTTACCTATAAGCTTTGAAGTTATATCTTGTTCTGGATTGTCTTTAATTCTACAACACTCTATAACATATTCACATTTTATGATAAACAAGTTAAGTAATTGTGAATCCCCATCGAACTTTGGGATCACTGAAGTTAATTCCTTAGAAATCTTAAAATGTTTATCCATTTTAATTAATTTAAACTTACACTAACGTCTTATAAAAATTCTACAATATATTTCGATGTTTAGAAATAACGCTGCTCAAACCTGTTAGACAATTACAAAATTACAGTGGAATAAGGTACAATAGAAAGGAACAGCGATTTGGGTCTACTGTTCTATCTACGAAATAATAAAACCACCACTGCGTTTGGATGCTAGTATATTACTGAAATTTGAAATAAGAAGTACAGAACATAGAACATAGATAATCGTTCGGAAACTGATATTTACATATATAACACTCCTCCAACACTATTTACAAAAAACATTGTTTATATCTACTACACTCACAAAGTTCTTTGAATCTATAATCTTAATCTAAACTAAACCTTATAATTAATATTACGCCTACAACTACGCATCGGCTTTGTTTGTTGTGGCTCAGATAGCCGCTCAGCATGATCATCGGCGATATTTTCATTAGCCTCAGCATTAGCGGGCTCATCAGCACCCATTTCACTTTGGGCTTCAACCCACTCGTCCTCCTCCCTATTATTATTCCCTTCGCCAGTTTGCGATTTATTTTCACGTGGCGATCGCAGCTCTGTCGTCTCTGCGAGGACATGGGGCTGTCCATGACACTATGGCGTGCACCGCACCACTCGGTCTCAGTAATGGTTACACATGTATACTTTCTAATCTGGTCAATATGTCTCCTACAGTTAACATTATAATCTTTAACAAATATCTCAAACATTCGATTACCTATTACTCTCACAATCTTCCCTAAAGTCCAGATTTCCCTTCTCGCTATGTACCACTTCAACCACACAATATCGCCCACAGAAATTTTTCTATTCGAGCTTACAATGTTATTAGCCTTATTATTATTATCATTTAGTAATAAATCGAGCCTAGATATAATCTTTCTGCCAAACATAAGCATAGCGGGGCTTTTGCCCGTTGCACAATGTGGTGTATTTCTATAGTCAAATAAAAATCCTAACAGCTTTTCATGAATTACATTTTGTTGATAGTTTTCACTAATAATACATTTTATCATCTTTTTGCATGTTTTAACAGAATTTTTAACCTGTCTGTTACTAGATGGGTGATATACACCGCTATTTTTTAATTAGTACAAAAAATTTAACAGGGCACTAAGTATCTTTAACTGATCATAATTATGTAGTTGAAAAATAAAAACACTAAGTCCCAAAACTGTCTCAAAACTGTCCACAAAAATACGTGATAATTGGTAAATGCAATACTAATACTATGATCGACCCGTGTATTATCGTACCATTGATAAATTACCCCCCCTCCCGCCCCTCTGCGCCTGCGCCACGCCCCGACGATGCGACAGACAGTACTAAATTACTAGCGAAAGTCAGCGTATCTAATTTCGTTGCAAAAGTTAATTGTTTGTCTACGTTTGCCCGACGCGATGGCCTATCATATCAGTTCATATCACGGGAGTATGTAGCTATGCTTCGTGCGTACTTTTTGAGTGGAAAAATTGCGAGTGCAGCTGTGTACCCATGGACATCGTATTGTGAGTGTACAAAAGTGACCGGGTCAGTGTCAAACAATTAAAACAGTGCATATTGGATGCTTTTGACGACGGTGGTGGACATTTCGAAGGACAATGGAAATACTTGTAAGTTTAGTAAATAATACGTACTTAAGTAAATAATAATTTGATGCAGGCGCCTCAAAATTGGTCTGTGTTCTCCACACACCTTGAGGAAGGCCTATGTCCAACAGTGGACGTCTCAAGGCTGACATGATGACGATAAAATAATTTGTAAATAGCAGATGATTCTAACTTCATAAATACGCCAAAATTACTCTTTTCTTTTAGTCCAGAACACCATCTTTTATTTTGATATTTGTTTGCTTTCTAATTACATACCTCCGTATTGAATTACTTGTTAAACGATAAATTTTACCGGTCCTACGCCCGAATGAAGTATGAAGGAGAGGGTAGAACTAACAAAATTAAAAAATAACTACCTACATTTATTATTTTTCTTCATTTTATTTTCTATTGCTACCTACATCATAAGTGCGACAGAGAGAATGCGAATGAGCAGGATGGAATATTATCAATGAATTAGTGAATGGATTGTAAAATATGACTATGATTTAAGTGAGATTTTCTACAATAAACAAATGATAATAACTTTGCTCTTTATTGATATTATGAAATTCTTACGTCACATATATGATAATAATATCTTCACTAATCTGTCCTTAAACTTTTTGTACTAATTAAAAAATAGCGGTGTATAGGAGTTTTTATGTAGCGAATACTATTCATTTCACAAAAGTACTTAAATTCGTGCGATTTAATTTTAACATCATTGTCAGAAACTATGACACTCGGTATACCGAACCTGCAAAATAACTCCTTTAATTGAACTATAAGCGCTCGGCTAGAAAGGCCACAACTCATATGTAAACACTCCAACCACTTGCTACATGAGTCTACAACAATTAAATAAACGCGCTGGTTCACAGTCATATAGTCAATGTGAATACGTTGCCAGAGAGCCGAGTCGCGGGGCCAGGGCGCAGCCCGCGTGCCGGCGCATACTGTACACGAGCCCACCCATTCCTCTATATCTCTATCGACGGAAGGCCACCAAAACCTACTGCGTAAGCATTGCTCTTAGTTGTAACCACGCCAAAATGCCCAGAATGTAGTTATTTTAATAATCTTTTGCGGTACACCGACGGTATTACCACACGATGGCCTCGAAAAATGCAACCATCTTTTACTCTAAATCCGTTTTGCAATTGAAATATGGGCGAACCAGGTTATAATTTATTTTTTGAGGCCAGCCCTTTTGCATATATTTAATAACCTTTTGCAGGGTGACATCCTTTTTAGTTTCCGTTTTAATATCGGTAAAAGTAAGCGGAGCCACATTAGCATCTAAAAAATTTAGAAAAGATAAATCCTCGCCACCCTCCGCTGTACAGTTAGATTCAGGCAACGGCGAACGCGATAAATAATCTGCCGTGACGTTATTTTCACTCTTTATGTACTGTACGCAATAATTATAATCAGACAAGATTATTGCATAACTTTGAAGCCTTGACGCCGCCATGACCGAAACGCCGGTTTTTTGCCAAAAATAGAAAGCAATGGACGATGATCAGTCCTTAGAATAAATGGTTCCTGACGTCCATATAAATATTGGTGAAAATATTTTACAGCAAAAATTATAGCCGTTGCTTCTTTCTGGATTTGACTGTAATTCTGTTCACTAGCCGATAGCGATCTTGAAGCGAATTCTAACGGGCGCTCGAGATGCGGAGCCTCGAGCCTTAATTAAGCCTAAAAATCGCTTAACTTCTGTGACATTGGTTGGCCGAGGCGCATTTATAATTGCTTCAGACTTCTTAGGGCAAGTTCTTAAGCCATTTTTATCTATAATGTAACCTAAATACGTGACACTATCCTGTAAAAAACAACATTTTTTATTGTAATTTCTAACCGGCGTCTGATAATCTATGTAACACCTCATTTAGCCTACTAAAATGCAATTGTTTAGATGGCACAGCTACACATACGTCGTCCAACCATATACTCACACCTTCTATTCCAATCAGCAATGACTCCATCGCTCGTTGGAAAATAGCCGGTGCATTTGCCAAACCATATACGAGTCGAGTATATTTAAAAAGTCCTTTACTCGTGCTAATCGTAGTGAGCTCCTGTGACGTTTCATCTAACACAAATTGATTATATGCGTTGCTAAGATCAATTTTACTATAACACTCGCTACCACCTAACTTCGCAAAAACCTCTTCAATCCTAGGCATAGGATATTTCTCTATTTTTAAGTCTTTATTTAATGTTATCGAGAAATCACCGGCTATCTTAACCTTTCCATTTTCTTTTAAAACAGGAACAATAGGGGTACCATATTTTGAAAATTTAATCGGTTGTAATATTCCTAAGCCTACCAGCCTATCTATTTCCTCCTCCACCTTTTTCTTAAGGGCGAAAGGCACAGACCGTGGCTTAAAAAACTTTGGTTGAGCGCCTTCTTTTAAAATAAGTTTAACTTCAAATTTATTGAATCTACCTAACTCGCTAGTAAACAAGTTAGAGTACTTAGATATAAGTTGCTGCATTTTTTTCGTGTTGGAGTTATTCATAGACAAAGCTTTAATGTTATTTAGATCCGAAGAAAAATATACCTTAAACTTGGACATAAAATCTCGCCCCTGCGTTCGGCATAACAAATATTTTAATATCGTGGGAATTGTTTAAATATGTTACCTTAACTTGAAAATATCCCAGAGGCGAGATCTTATGGCCGCTATAAAGACACATTTTCACGTTACATCTTAATAAACTATGATTGCGGAAAAAATTATTGTAAAGCATTTCGCATATAACACTAGCTCCCGAGCCAGAATCCAACTCCATGTCTAGTCTAATATTGTCAATTAACACGTTTATAATTACAGGCAAGTTACTTACATACCGCAGATTGTTTAACTCACAATTTTCGCAGTCACTTTGTTCAGATTGCCTTTCTTCAGTGTTCAAGCACTGCAAACGAGACTCAAACTTATTAGCACTGCACACCTTCTTTAAGTGACCTTTTACACCACACACTCAGCACTGATAGCTTTTATACCGACACTTTTCGACGTTGTGATTTCTGAGTCCGCACGCCGTGCACCGGCGGATCTCCTCGGAACGGTCATTTACGTAGCCGGCGGCTGCGGCGGGCTCGCGTTGTCCGCGCTGCCCACCCATCCGGTACACAGGTTCCTCCTTGATCTGGGTCTTGCTGGCGACCGGCGCGGCTGCGTCCACTGCCGCGGCCCCAGCACGAGCCAAGCGCGCATATGCAGCTTGTTGAGCTATCTCCAACGCCTTCGGGAATGTTAGCTTGGTTGCATCCTCTTCAAACAGCCGGTCACGCTCCCGACATGCCGCGAGCCCTAGTATGAACCGGTCTCGCAGTAACATTTCCAATGCCTCACCAAACTCACAATGAACGGCTAAGCCCCTCACGCGTGCCGCCCATTGTTCTACACTCTCTCCCTCAGATCTTCTCGACTCATAAAATTTCTCTCTATCAGCGAAAGTACAACGTTTTGGTGTGAAATGTTTGTCTAATTTTTCTACTAGCTCCTCGAACTTCACTTCCTCGAGTACTTTAGGATGAAGTAAGTTCCGTGCAAGGCGGTAACTATTATCCGAAAAATGTGTCAGTAACAAAGCACTACTATTTTCCGGTTTTACGTCGTTTAGCCTAATAAACCGCAATAGCCGACCTCTAAAAATTGGCCACTCTTGTAAATCGTGATCAAAACATGCAAGATTTCCTATAATATTCGACATTTTACACAAATATTATTTTCATATTTTATAGAATGCGCGCGCAATTCAAATTCGGAACACGGGCATCCTCGTCGCCATTGTTCTATCTACGAAATAATAAAACCACCACTGCGTTTGGATGCTAGTATATTACTGAAATTTGAAATAAGAAGTACAGAACATAGAACATAGATAATCGTTCGGAAACGGATATTTACATATATAACAGTCTACTCACAGACTATGCATGCTCCATGGAGATGAGTCTTCGGTCTTGATCTTCGTCTCTGCCGCTGCTTCGTCGACTTATTTGTTTGGTTCGTGGATTTCCGTAACACCGCAAGAAAGCGATCGACGTGTTTCACTGATTTAAAGTTACTTTACGACGCGGAAATCCTACCGGCTGCGCCAGTCAAACTTTGCGGGAGCTGTTATATCTTTAAAAAAATACTTTTAACAAATAAATATATTTAATTTTAATATACTTTATTTTTTTACAATATTTAGATGAAGACGCTTACAAGATTGTCACAAGACTGACTGAAGACTGCACAAGACTAACTTACTTTATTCAGTACAACAGTTCTTATACTAAATCTAAGACAAAGAGGTGTACAGGCCACCGTAGGTGGGCTCACGCCATGATTCAGTTCTCTAAACTCATTAAGTAACTGATCTAAATCGATTAAGTTTATTAACTAAACAAAGGGGTATTAAAATAATGGTTGTTTCTGTACTTTGGTGTGGGATGCGTCATCCATAACTAGGTACATGTAACTACATGTCCCTGCCATGTTTGTTTAATGCAGGTAAGTGTTCCACGGCTCTAGCTTGAGAATTACTGTACTTATACTTTTCTGGATTTATATCAGAATGAGCTAATTTCATGTTTCGTCTTTATAGACCCCCTTTTTGACGTCGTCAGGTTTTAGTTTTTAAACTATTTTTTATATAATCCTTTTCCGTATCCCGATGGGGCATGTAAACTAACCGTGCAATATTTACATTGTCATATTTATAGGTAGAAAGAAAGAAAGGTAACGCAAAGCGTCTGAACCGCGTGAATTGTAAGTACAACCGCATTTTAAACTTATATTTTGACTCAAACAGTATAATATATGTACATATTTGTAATGTGCTCACCAATACCTTTCTTTTGATACCAAACACATAATGATTATCTCAATTCGATTTTTTGAGGTTGGAATCTGAGCTATTAATTACGTAATAGAAAATTTTCATAAAATTTATATAGCCTGTGTCAAACGGGTCGTTATTACGAATCTATTGACACCCGATTTATTAAAATCGGTTTAGTAGTTTAGGCGCTATGGTGGAAAATACAAACATACATACATACATAGTTACTCGTACATACATACATAAACCGCCAAAAACATAACCCTTCCTTTTGCCTTCGCCGTACTCGGGTAAAAAAATAATTTATAATTAAATATAATGTACCTATTAATACAAACAAGGTATAAAAATTAAGTGTTCTATAGCCAATATATAAACCACAGTAAAACGCTGCTTAAGACCCTGTAATAATCATGATGCATGTATATGTGAATAATAAATGTTTTTCAGTAAATTGGCCGCGTGCCAAAATTAGCTTTTATTTCAAAAACATTTGGCAAGACTGAATAGTTAAACCTGAAGTCTATGAATGAGAATACTGTTGGTGCAAAATTAATTATAATAAGAATCTATACGGAATGTCTATTTATATCGACCGAATCAAAAGAATTTAGTTGATAGTAGAGCCTTACTGATTTCAGTATAAAAGAGCCGACTAGACCGTAAAGTACTGTCCATACGTACTATTTTTATTGTGTCGGGTTGGAAAATCCTCATGGAGTCCCTCTGCCCTGGGGGAAAGGGCGGAAAAATACGGAGGTCCATACGTACCATGAGTTTCGTTCGGTAAATCTGAATCCTGGAAGCCCCATCCCCTTTTCCTTCTCCGTCATTCCACTCCTCAACCATCATTTTTCAATCCACGTCGGCAACGCATTTGTGGCTCCGCTGTTGTTGCTTATGTCCATGGGCACCAAGTCCCTAGTTTAAAAATCATGCTTAGCTGCAAACAGGCATGTTCCTTATTTATGTCCAAACCGTTTGCTTGCCTACATTTACTCAGCGGTTTACAGCAAAGGCAAGCTTCAACTCCTCAAAATGTGCATTTAAACATAAAAAATAAAGAATATAATAATCGCTAACCATCAGGTGATTTGCTTACTATCAGTTAATCCACTAGTTCGTGCCTTCTACAACATAAAAATAAATCTGAACATTTTGTAACGGTCATATATGTATGTAGAACTGTACAGTACAAACTACCGTCTTTGAACAACATATATATACACATACTAGCTTTCGGCCGCGGCTTCGCTCACGTTAAATTCGGGGTAACACAAAATTCCTTCATCGTTCGATAGTAATTTTCGTGTTAATTCTGTTCATAGGGAATAATAAGAAATATAACCGCAAGAAGTATTTACAACATTTCTGTAAACATTATTTTTAGTGTTCCGTAGTCAAAAATGGCTAAACACGGAATCCTTACAGACGCGCTATGTCTGTCAGTCTATCCGTATATCATAGCCACTTTATGCCGAAACTATCAAGTACACATTTCAAAATAGCTTATTATTTTCAGAGTGCCTAATAACGTAAAATATGACTAAATGTTTGCAACTAATAAAATAAGTTGCTAGCGATTAAATATTTTCGCGACTATTATATTAAATAAGATTCAAAACTAAGGGTGTTATAACAACTGAAAACTGGCAGCTGCGTTTAGCTAGCAAATAAACTAAACAAGTCAATTGAAATAATAGCCGAGGAGCTATAAATAATGACTTGGCGACTAATAATGTTAGTAGGTAGGTTATGTTAGGTTTTCTTGTGACCCTGTACCCAAAAATAGGAGCCCTGCGAAACATGGCTCCGTCAACTTGGCTTAAAAGACTGAAGCGTCTTATTTACTTATACGAAACACTTCATTTAAGACAAAATCATTTGGCAAATATTGAAATTTGTATTATTTATGAATGTCCATTTTCAATTTTTTATTCATCAAGTTTCCGCTTAGATACTAATTCAGTTCCCATAAAAAAAGCTGCCAGTTTAATTAAAACGAAGCTTATTGTTGACTTATTAATATGCTACATTTTACTTATTACGATACTCCTTATTAACTGCCAACCCATTACATATGGTACCCACTGTAATTATTTTTGAAACTTGTATTCGCTTTACTTTGTCGCCGCATTAAATACATGACTTTGAAAATTGGTAGGTAGATGTATGATGTGAACTGCTTTACGACGTAATAGAAAAAAAAATTAATAATACTCTTCATACATGGAACTGATGTGGAAAATGGGTTGTTAAAAATTACTTGTAGGTTCCTAAAACCATTGTTTCTCAAAGTCAATCGTTTGAAAGACATACGGTTCTAAAGTGGTAAAATGGGCCCTCTAACTTTTAAAGTATGAGAGTGAAATCTAAAAAAAAAATATGCTGTAGATCGTTATAAAAACTTCCAACGAAAATTGGTTTGCACGATATAATTATAGTCAGCAGTTTTTGAAATAAAGCAGATCTTAAAACCCGCAAATATAGCTTTATCGTTTATACAAATACTATTGATAGTTAGTCGATGATAATGGCTATGGTAAGTATCGCGAATAGCTTTTATAATGTTTCGTCCTAGGTGTTACTTGTAGCCATTTGCCATTATAAAGCTTTGGTACATTAAAATTTCGCATTAACAGGACTGGAATACCAACGTTTAGTCTCAAGTTGCGTGAAGGTACTCCTGATAATTGTAAGGAGTTCAGAAACTCTATAGGGTACGAAGAAACTTGGTCAGTATTTATGACATTATCTACCGAAAGGTGCTCAACTTTGCATACAGTCAAATGTCAAAGCCATGGTCCGATATATATCTATACAAGCTTTCGCATTTATGAGTAGAGAATATTGGTCCAGCCGGTTTAGCGTGAAATTGGTACATACATACACACACATTTTCGCATTTATACCTAATCTTAGTAGGGATTAGCCAAGACTGTTACAATAATGATTAGTTTATATAATTAAACGAATGAAGTAATGACAGTGCACCATATGACTTTATAGTATATCATCTAGGTATGTCATATGACATGTATAATGTGACAATACTGACAGCTAGCACATGCGCAGCACTCGATTATTACAGCGCTTGCGTTCTTACTGTCAATAGGTAGGAGGTTTGTCCCTACAAACTTCGACGCTCTCTAAAATCCCGCCGAGATTATTTTTGCATTTTATTGTATCCTATGTATTTTTCCTTGTTCTGAGCTACCTCCCCACCAATTTTCAGTCAAATCGGTTCAGCCGTTCTTGAGTTATAAATAGTGTAACTAACACGAATTTCTTTTATATATATATAGATATATGATATATATCTCTCTTGCATCAACGGGCTCGTTAAGCTGTCCATCTGACGTCACTAAGACACGGGTGATGGATCGCTAGTCTGCCGTCCAAAAAATCATTTTATACATCAGATTGTATATAAGTACGTTACAGCGTCCGTTTCTTGCCTGCCATGTGCGGGATCAAAAATTCCTTTCAATCGATTGAAGATTTTTGCTTCAAAATTGTGTTGCAAGATTCCACCCTAACATACATAATTACACATACTCATACATTGCAAGGTAAATTAAGGCTTGAAAAAAATTTTAACACTAGTAACACGATAAGTGTTCAAACAAAAAAAAAGTGATATTGACTGCCTCTGTGGTCCTGCGGTAGTGTAAGCAACTGCGGATCATGAGGTCTCGGGTTCGATTCCCGGGTTGAACAAATTGTGTTTTCTGTTCGGAATTATCCAATAGAAGTTCGGAGTCAGGGAGTTGGCGGTGTCACACCCTTCGTGCCTCGGAAAGCACGTTAAGCTGTTGGTCCTGCACCCAATCTCTCTCCGGTCGTGTCCCTGGTGCATCCCATCGGACTATGAGAGTGAGGGAATAGAGAGTGCACTTGTGTTTGCGCACATACTTGTGCACTATAATATGACCCGCGCAGATAGCAAGTGTCATATATAGACTAGCCGCCGTGTCCGAAATCGGTCAGGAGGACATTATTATAAGTGTTCAAAATGACGGATCTCTTCCCACCAGTTACATAAACACCATAAATATTGAAATAAGTCACTCAGGTAAAAATAAGGAGCAAGATAATTTATATTTGTTCGCATATATTTATCATTGTCAGTTACACAGTGCGATATCGTCGACGGAGACGGAAACCTCAGGCTAAGTTATGACTTTCGTTATATTATTATCAGAGCGTTTTATTCAGAATTTGTTAGCATAACAAAATGAGACATTTTACGGAACTGTGTTTTTGTTAGAATGTCGTGGAAGTCTTGACATAATTTTGTGCTCACTTTTACCGATACTCAAAGAACTGTATTTTCCTTGTTATAACTTATAAGGTTTTTTCAGGATTTATTAGGTTAATAGCTTTTGCCCGCGGCTTCGCTCACGTAAATATGGGATTCTTTAGTTATAGTATATCATCGATGTTCGGGGTAACACAAATCTTCTTTATTGGGCGGATACTATATAACTGTAAAAAGTATTTACACATACAAACTACTTAGTACTAAGACTTAGTAGAACCAATGTAGTACTCAAAATGTTATCCGGTATCTGTGACGTTTTGCGAGAGTGACCAATATGGCGACTATGATTTGTCTGTCAGAACCATTAGAATTTAACAAACTACTCGACAATCCGAATTTTGCCGATATTTGTTGTCGACTCGAAATCTTATTTTTTTAATGTTTTATTATTCAGGTAAGGTTTCTGTCTATTTATTTGACACTGTGATAGCAGCGCAGTCCGTCGGTTTCAATGAGAAAACATTCCAAAATCCACAACTACTTACAAATTAAAAATTAAGTAAAAAAACATTTTCCAGTGGACTAAATTGTGAATCTAAACCATTCTCAGGTTTCATTGAACACTCACAAAAAATTTCATCAAGATCGGTCCAGTCGTTTAGGAGGAGTTCAGTGACATACACACGTACACAAGAAATATACAGGGTGTAAAAAGACCCTTAACGAAAACTGAAATCCCATGTTGTACCAATCACTACGAATTTTTTTTACTTCGGCACCATACCTGGGAAATTACTGGTTCAGGAGATATTGAGGCTCAAAGTTAGTATGGTTTTTTTTTTTAGGTGCAAAATCGATGCTTTTACCCCGCCAATATGTTCTTTAGATGCCCTATGACCCCATAGATAAGTAGGTATTTCGGGCATTGCACGCGCGCGCTTTTAATTGCGGTTTAAAAAATGTGAAAACTTAAAGAATAATTCGTTTCCCAGGTATTATTTTTGGTTCGTATGACTTGGCATGATGTCCACAACGAGTAGACTTTGGCTTGGTGATGGGTCTTGTGACACCCTGTATATATTAAGATAACAATATTAGCGTCGTATATATATGTCAATGGTCGTATACAAACTATCCAACTAGTAGGCAAGGATATTTTCTGCACTATAAGAAGGCTTAGGCCACGTGTGCACTGACATATTATGTAGATCACTCATATATCGACAACACTGTCACACTATGTTATACTTAACTGTATTTAGTGCCCTCACCGAATTTTAAAATAAGTATTAGGTAGATGTGATTTATTCGTTTTCGTAGACATCTATAACTAATAGTTAATTATAAGTAATTACATAATTGTCACGTATCGTCAAACGATGTAATTTATTTGAAAATAAAAGATTAATCGTGTAACAGAACGGAAAGTAACTGTATCAATCAAATCGTTGACTGAAACTTTTTAAAGCGCTTGTTTATTGAATGGAACTTCTAATTGTGACCGTCGTTTTTTTTAAGACAACTCTCGCACTATGACTAAATCCTGTGTCGCGGGGGACTTTACAAACATACAACGAACGGACACAATGAACACCCAGACTCGAAACAACAATTTATGAATCACTCAAAGTGTTGTCTCGTGTGGGAATCGAACCCACAACGCTCGGCGCAGCGCCAAACGGCGAGGCGACCACTGAAACCACTACGCAAACCGTGCCGTAAAAAAAATGTAAATAACTTTACGGTAGTTGCAGCAATTTATTGTGAAAGTTTCGTCATCAAATATCATTGAAACGATTTTCAGTTGAATATTTTTGAGTTTTGAGCTTTATTGGTGATTCACGTTTTGTTTTAATTTGTTTGACATAGTACAGTGAATGTCAGTAAGAGATGTAAAATTCCTCCTACTAGAAAAAGGATCCTCTGACTCCGCTTACACGAGATCGCGTCCGGTGGACTATAGCCCGGTTGATTTAGTTGAGAATACTACATTTTACACAAAATGTGCGACTCCTAATAGCGCGATTCAGAGATTTTAATACATAGTTTGTCTTTGTAGCTCCATCGGTAGATGTCCCTAGGATTACTATTTATATATGTAAGATGGTATCAGTTTTCAAACTCGTTGTACAGTTTTATTACACTCCCTTTTACAAACACTAAAGCAGCCTAGCAGGTCCAATTGTGAGTGTTTTATACTAAACTACAAAATTTGTATCATTAGTCCAGCCGTTAGGGAATCAGTGACATACATTATGTGTACATTTCTTTCGAAATATGTATAAATGGCATCGTGTAATATGGTATTCTAGATAACTTAATATTTTTTCAATTTAACAATTAAAAACAAAGTTAATATCAGATTCAAACATAACTAAGCCTTAAAATAGTATACAAAGAAATATATACATAACATACAAATAAAAAACAAATAAAATTACGTTCAGCATAAATTTGACATACCTATTGAAATAAGTTGTTTATTGTTTACCCGAAGATTATATACCATAATAATCATATTTCCGAATTTCATTTCCCCAAATTTCATTTGCCCAAATGTCTTGTTTGCCCTAAAAGACATACTTTTAATTGCCCGAAACTTAGATACCATAAATATATATACGACTGCCATACGTATTATTTTTCATATTTTTAATTGCCATAGTGATTATTAGACATACTATTTAAATGGGTACGTATCAAAATCCCGAATTTTAAAATACTTATGGACGAAATCCCGATAATTGAAACGCCGAATGGTTGCTTGGTCATGTTATGTCAACTTCAGTTTATTAAACTAGTGTGAACAATGTGGGCTAAGTTGATCCGTCAACTTAGTCCAAAAATAGGAGCCCTGCTTCGCAGGGATCCTATTTTTGGGTTAAGGGTCAAAAGAGAACCTAACATAACCTATTTATTTAGTTCGTCGCACCTAACCCTAGTCACTAGCTGTTGATAAATATTTAATAAATTTAATAAATTTTTAATAATATTTAATAAATTTTTCGGGATTTTAAACTTTTGGGCAAATGAACTTTCGTGATTTTAAACTTTCGACCTTACAATGATTATGACAAATGATGTTATGGTAAGTGACTTTAAGGAGAAACAAAGCTTCTAGCACGTGGCTAATATAGCAAATAAGAGTAGGGCAAATTAATATTACGTCATATAATAATATGGCTGTTGACTAAATATTATGGCAAATGATATTAGGGCAAATCAATTTCAGGCGGTATACCATTGAAATGAGTTGTATAAGCAACACCAGAGGGGTCACAAGTGCATTGCCGCCATTTGAGTTGGGAAAAGAAATAAAAGGAGGAGTAGGATGAGGCAGAAATAATAAGGGATGGGACCTCCGTCACTCTCACTCACCAAAGAGTTAGACTCGCACTTGCCCGAATTTTTTTATGAAACATCTATCCCTGAAATATGTTGGAACACATATTCTAAATAAATTTCTAAGTATCTACTATATATATATATAAATATTTAATATATAAATTATTAATATATAATATATAAATTACTTAAACTTGTTTTTGTCTACTTAGTAGAAGCATCTTCTACATACATAGTCTCCGCCTATATCCCCACGTAATAGGGGGCACAATACCAGACTCCGTGCTGCTACTGAGAATTTCATAAAGGAAAAACCCACTAACACTTTGCCCGACGCGGGGATCGAACCCGAGACCACCCAATCCCACGCGCATAATCGAACACGCGCATAGCGTGAACTGCAAGCCAAGTTACACTATGGGCACTACAGCTCATAACCTTAGACAAAGGAAAGTAGGCAAAACCTCAAAAATATTCAGAATATTTCGATTTATTCGTATTAAATCCAGTTTATTTAGTAAGAACGAATTTATACGGAGTTGTAGCGAGCTCAGAAGATTTCCGTTATTTGAAAGAGGGAGCATCGAGTTGATTGAACCTTCGGTGTAATATCCTGTGCTGAAGTGACACTCACTTTCGAACTCGTTGAGAAACGGTCAAGAGCGAATAGATTACCGGTACGTTTGCCATAAGTTAGCGGTACAAATCGGTTTCTCTTAAGTAGTTTGTTATTTATAGGAAAGAAGATTCCTCTCTGATGGGTCGACTATCGCAACACAACGTGATTCATGTGTTAATCTGATGCATAAACTACATTCCTGCAAGTTTTATCAAAATTCATTCGGAAATTAATGCTTTAAAAAGTAACAAACATTCTTTCAAACATCAAATATTGTTCGATTTTATTTGAATAGTTTAGCAACAATTTGGTATATAGTGAAGTAATAAGAATATATGGGTATGGGTATACATTATTTACATAGTAATAAATAAAACAAAAAGAGGGACTTATTTGCAAAGAAAAAAAACTAAACATTAATAATTATACCATTTCAAAAAGAATCAAACAACTTTCAAAGACAAAGTGATTTTGAATACTGATAACCGTACTAAGATCAAAATTTTATAGTGTAGTAAATCATTTCAATTATTATCTATTCAACTATGCATACATATAAATAGGATTGAAGTGTCTATCTGTGATTCCGAAACGATTGTTTCAAGTGCATATAATTCACTTCGCTGTCAGTATTGTCATAAGGCGATTGTATTTTAGGTTATGTGCGATTATTTTAAATAATTAAATAATAACAAATAATTATTACTACGAGTAGCGAGTGAGCTGTTGCTTGCAGTGACATTATCTTCTTCTTAATATATAAAATCCTTGCGTTACTGACTGATTGACAGACACGCTACAGCCGAAACTATTGGGCGCAGGAAGCTGAAATTTGGCATGTATATTCCTTGGGGACCGTAGGGGTGCACTAAGAAGGGATTTCCCAAAATTCCCACGGGATCGGCCAAAAAATCTTTGCGCGAATATAATAACGACATGGAGGAAAGTAAAAGTGAGGAGGACATGAGTGATTCGGAGTTCTTAAACAATGTTGAAAGAGCGTTAGGCGGTTCATCTGATGAACTTCCAGCAGCAAGAAGGAATGTAAGTTGAGAGAAAAACGCTATGAAGAGAAAGGAGAGAGACGAAAGTAGTAGCAGCAATGGTATCAATAGCGACGAAGATGGGTATATTACAATAGGTCGAAGAAAAACAAAACGGTTGATGAGAAGCGATTCTTTGGAGTCATCATCAAATTTGAGGTTAGATGGGGAAAAATGCTACAAAATATTATAATGTGCGGAGAAATATGAGGTTTGCATAACGGCTATGGAGGCGTTGCCTAAACATATTGCCATGGCTAAATTGCTAAGAGCACAAAACATAACAGGTATAGATGGCATTAAATATAGAAATGTAAACAAAGCAATTATCACATTTCTTGCAAAGAAAGATGCCCTTGAATTAATGCAATCTGAAAAAGTCAAAGATATGGGATACCGATGTCAATTTACTAATGAATTGAATGTTATTCATGGCGTGGTGAAAGGTATTGATTTTGACTTGAGCGAGGAAGAACTAATCATGATTTTGAAAAGTGATGTAGAAATCTTGACTTTAAAGAGATTGAATAGAATAAGCGCTGATGGTTCATTGGTAGCGAGTGAAGCGATTAAAATATGTTTTAAGGGCAATGCTTTACCACTGTATATTTATGCTTACGAGTGCCATTTTAAGGTGGATGCTTACAATTTCCCAGTATCGCAATGCACGGGTTGCTGGCAATTCCGACATATAAAAAGGTTCTGCTCCCTCAAAAAGTTGTAATGCCCCAAATGTGGTAATACTGGTTATGAAAATTGTGAAACAAAGTCATTTAAATGTTTGAACTGCAAAGGTAACCACATCGTATTAGACAGGACCTCTCCTTTTTTATAAGGGAGAAGGAACTAAGAATGATTATGTCTAAAGAGTAGGTTACTTATAGGTAAGCCCTACAAATATACGTTGAAAGTAAGAAATGTAAGGATTTAGATACTCAACCAAGTACCCTAACTTTGGCTAACCCCACTTCATTGAATACAGCAACGGGAAAAACTACCTACAGCAGTATTGTAAGCAAGAATTTGCCACAGCAACAATTGGAGGAGATTGACCAAGTCAAAGAAAATGCTGATAATAAACCCGCAAGTTGTGCTCAAATACAAAAAACTAGGAAAGCAGGCAAGGCGACTGAGAAGTTGGAAAATTCAGAATGTTTAGAGGTAAACATGGACGTTCAATATGCGAATTGCGAAACATAGAGGGAAGTAAGAAAAGGGATGACCATTTAAAAGATAAGTTTAGCCTTAAGAAATTTTGCTTTAAGATTAAACACATTTTTATGACTGAGAGTAGTTATGAGGAAAAAGCATCATCGGTGATTAATATTATATGGATAGAAATAAAGAATTTTGTTGTAAGTAGCCTATTCAAGGGAGATGTTCTAGCACATCTTTTTAACCTATCTAATGAATAGAAGAATACCTAATCATATTAGACTTTACATAATACAGTGGAATGTTCAAAGACTACGTCCAAAGTTATCAACATTTATAGATCTTTTAGCTCGTGAAACAGTACACATTGCGATAATTAGTGAAACATGGCTAGATATTGAATCCTATATTAGAATTAGCGGTTATAATATTTATAGAAAAGATAGGGATGATGCTTACGGCGGTGTTGCAATTATGGTGCACAAGCTGATTCAGTCATGTTTAGAGACATTAGGGTAACTAATAGTGGAATAGAGGATGTATGCGTCAAATTAATGAACTGCAAGGACTTGGTACATGTTGTTTCTATATACTGTCCATCCAGTGTAAAACCCAAGTATCAGATTGGGAGGATATCTTTTCATACTTCTCTAGGAAAACTTTAATAACTGGGGACTTTAACGGGCATCACACCAACTGGTCTGTTAAATTGGACTCAAGGGGTTTTCAAATTTTGGATGCTTCTTTAGAAAATAATTTCATTTCGATCAATGATGGTGATTTCACACGGATTAAGTTGGTAAACGGGCATATACAACAATCTTCACCCGACATTTCATTTGTTTTGGCCAACGTGGCAATCAACTTTCATTGGAAAGTGTTTATTGAACGTTTAGGTAGTGATCATCTAGTGATTAGAATTTCCTTAAATATTACAGATGATTATAAGCTGATAAGAAAGCGCAATTATAAACGAGCAGATTGGAATAAATATTCGCAAGCTATATTAGAATCTTTCTGTAATGTTAATCAATGCCATGAAAATGTTCAAGAAATGTATGATTTCTTTTTACTTACAATTAACACTATAGCAGATAAACATATACCATTTTGTAACGTGTGTACAAAAAAGGCTACTGGAGTCCAGAGCTTTCTAAAATAGTAGCGGAGAGGCGGTTAGCTTTACCAGGCCTCCTTCACTCGGCCGTACCTACAGCGATAAGTGCCTACACACTCGCGCGGCTTCCAAGCGGCGCGTCGGACGCCGGTCCGACGCGCCGCGCAAGGGTTGTTGACTTGAAAATTTGATTTTATTTATTTTACGAGAGCAACTTGAAAATTAGATTTTTTGTTTGTTGAGATATCCCAACGATTATGGTGTCAAATTAAAGATCTAGTTCAAAAACCATTTTATCTGTTTGAATCATGTAAATCGGTCCACGCGTTTAGGAAATAACTAAGAATTAGTATAGTGAAAATGTTAACGACCAGATTTTTGCGGTTTTTGTTCTACGAGCTCAAATAGTTGGATATATACTTATAGGATGATTATTTATTATTAGGTACGTGATCAATTAGGTAGATAGACGATGAATAAATATAATAGTAGCAGCGGCAAGTCGACAACCCTAGCGCGACAGCTAGCGCGTCACTCCGCGCCAGACAGCGACAGCGTTATATGTTAAAAAGAGCGGGAACGGTTAGGTGAATATCGCATTAGGCACTGAGTGGTTATGCGAGCTAAATTGCACTTTGTTTCTTAGTAGCAAGAGTCGCAATTTCAATGAATTGGTTTGTGAAGTGGTGCTTCTGTACGTAAGTACTGTTTATTCTGTGGCTTTACGTCGTTTCAGACAAAACCCTACGCCTACTAACCTAACATATCTAGAAAACAAAACGAAAGAATCTCAGAAATTAATCCGTAAAGCAAAATCTGATAGTTGGCACAGGTTTTGTGATTCATTTAATAAAAACAGTTCAGCCTCATATATTTGGCAGGGTTTGAAATGGGTAAAAGGATATAGGTAGTCAAAGTTTTGCCCCTCTGTTGAAATGACGCAGAATTTGCTACAGTCCCTAACAACAGACCACGTATCTAATTTAGAACCCATATTTACATCAATAAACAACCTGTTGGAATCTGATTTTACAATCAAAGAGCTAAAAAGTGTTTAAAAAAAAAAGATTCATCTCCAGGTGAAGACGGTATTTCGTATACGATGCTGTACTATTTACCAGATATAGCTCAACAATATTTATTTAATTGTTTTAATAATGTTTTCAGACAGAGTGTTATTCCATATCAATGGCGTAATATCCAAATAGTCCCTATTCCTAAATGCAATAGCAATGAAAATGGGGAAATAAAGTTGAGGCCCATATCCTTCATATCGTGTATATGTAAAACGTTTCACTTAATGATTTTAAAACGATTAGAGTAGTATACTGAAAAAGAAAAAATTACTATCTCCATTTACAGTCGGTTTTCGAAAGTCACAATCCTGTTTAGACTTTGACACGTTTAGTTACAAATATTCAGATTGGTTTCTCTAAAAATATACCAACGTTAGGTTGTTTTTTGGATATAGAAAATGCCTATAACAATGTTGCCATTGACGTAGCGATAGATATACTAGATAATCTAAAAATCGGTTCGAAACTATGTAAGGTCGCATTGTTTCCACTTATTTGGTAGGGCAGGTTAAATTAAATATGGGCTCTTTTCCGAATTGTATACGGGGCATAGGTGACCAAAATTATGTCTAGAATTACCGTAGGCTTACTGGGAATTGGTTGTAGGCACAGTGGAAGCTAATTTTTATTCATCCAGTTGTCCTAAGGCAATCAAATGTCTGACATATATTGCTGAGATTCTCAGCGATGACAAATTATAATGTAGTTATATGAAAATTTTACCTTATATCTCCTGGTGATGTTCTTGAAGTGGACCTATAGGATTAACTCATAATTTTGGCCAAAATAACAAGAGAATCGAATAGATACCAGTTTACAATTCGGCGAAGTCCTTCTCCGGACCACGATGCACGTTTACGGTTCACAAAACTTTTCACAAATGTTCAATATGTCATCAATTTACAACAAACTTTGCCAGAAGTCAATAGCGGCAATTACGTATTAAGTTAATTACAAGTTGATTCAATTCGCGTTAATTCAAAGGGCGATCAATTTAATTTAGGTACAAGGCACGCGAGAGTGCAAACGGCGTGTTAATTTATTCAAGGCGCCAACGGAAGTGACAGTTCAGTGTGACCATTGTCAGAAATTTTCAATAGACTAAACAAAATGTTACTCAATCGATCTAATCGATTTGACTTATAATAAAAACTAATTCTATTTCAAACATCCACCCGCCCCGGACCGGCCTACCGGTCCGCTAATCGATTGGTAGACGTGACAATGTTGCAACCGCTCTCCTCAGAATCGAACCGTCCACCAAGACCTCAGCAAATCGGGGAACTCCATCAGCCCCGGTTACCAAACGAAGGATGCGCCCCCTGCGCCATCTGAGTGGCGGAAAGTTAGCCTCCTTGATCAAAACGAGGTCACCAATCTTGGGTGGATCGGTCTTGTCGGTCCACTTAACGCGTTGCTGGAGTATGTGCAAATATTCAAAATTCCAGCGTTTCCAAAAGCTCTGAGTAATCTGGCGTACCAATTCAAAGCGCGAGAGACGACCAGGTCTCGTATCAATGTAGGGGTACTCAGGCAAGGCGACAAGTGGGCGACCAATCAAAAAATGGCCCGGCTTAAGGGCCTCCAAATCATTCGGATCTGAGGAGATCGGGCACAATGGCCGAGAGTTCAAAACGGCCTAAATCTTACAAAACACAGTTGCGAGTTCGTCAAATGTAAGGACAGACTCACCGATTGTCCTGCGCAAGTGTGTTTTGGCCGATTTTACGGCGGCCTCAAATATACCACCCCAGTGTGGACAATTTGGTGGGGAAAACAACCAATTTATCCCACGTCGGGTAAGCCTATCACCTATATCAGCCTTGTTGGTTTCAAGAAAATTAACAACATCATTCAAATAATTATACGTGCCCTTGAAGTTAGTGCCACAGTCAGAACGGATCAAGGAAGGCAGCCCTCTGCGGGATACAAATCTGTCAAATGTGGCTACAAACGCCTCGGTCGTAAGCGAGGAGACCAGTTCTAAGTGTATGGCCTTTGTGGAAAGACAAACAAAAACACACAAGTAGGCCTTAACAGTCTTGCTGTTTCGAAGTGTCGACGTTTTCACCAAAAAGGGACCAGCGAAGTCCGTGCCAACACCGTCAAACGTCCTGCTCTCAGTTACGCGATCTGCCGGTAAGTCTCCCATCAAGGGCTGCATGGTAGAAGCCTTGAGCTTATAGCAAGGGATGCAGCGAAAAACTACACTCCGAATAATTCTTCGGGCAGACAAAATCCAAAATTCGCGTTGCAAAATAGCCAACAAAGCATTACAACCAGCATGCGAGTTCTTAAGGTGACGGTCAGTTACCAACAAGCGTACCAAATGACCGTCCTTAGGTAACAACAGGGGGTGACGTGTTCCGTAAGGGAGGTTGGCGTTCTTGAGACGCCCTCCAACGCGCAAGAGACCCGTATCGTCCAAAAAGGGGTTCAATTTAGAGACAGCTCCCGACAATTTCGATCTCCCTGATATAAGGATAGCAATCTCCTTTTCAAAATGCGCCAATTGCACAGAACGAACCCAAAAGGTGAGGGACTCCTGTCGTTCCTGTGGTGAGAGAAACGGTGTCAGTCGTTTCTGTTGTGGGTGCCTAAAATTAAAAACAAAACGCTTTATCCAAGCAGTGACACCTAACAACTTGTCGAGGGAGCTGTAACGATTCAACAAAAAATCGGGGTCGAAGGCGCATTCTACCTTCTCAAGAGCGAGTGTTCGTAGACCCGGCAAATTAGAAGTATTCAAAACTGGCGTTCGAGGCCAATCAGTTTCTGGTCGACTCAACCATTCCGGACCCCACCACAGCGAATGACCTATCAAACTCGGCGTCAAGCATCCGCGCGAGGCACAATCAGCGGGGTTGAGCTCACCTGGCACGTGTCTCCAAACAAGTTTGACTTCGGATTTTTGGATTTGGGAAACGTGATTAGCGACAAATCCCTCCAAGGTGTGAACAGAAGCCTTCAACCAACAAATAACAATTTGGCTGTCTGTCCAGGCGTAGGTCCCATTAATACAAATGCTTTTACCCAAAGTATTAGACACGTGGTTCAATAAACATACAAGTAGGGCTGCTCCCGAGAGCTCCAATTTCGGAATGGTCAGAGATGTCCGAAGAGGTGCAACCTTGCTCTTCGCCATGATCAGGGAAACCCTCACCTGACCTGAAGCACTAACTGGGCGCAAGTACACCACGGCCGCGTGACCACGTTCCGAGGCATTACAAAACCCGTGAAGGGTGGCCTTGTACTTCCCAGGAGGAAGGATGGGACGAGGCAAGGAGATCTCGTTGACGGCAGGAAGTGAGGATACAAAAGAGGTCCATTCCTCAACAAGAGTACCGCGTAGAGGTTCGTCCCAGGTCAATCCTGCTGTCCAAAGCTTCTGCAAGAAGCATTTTGCCCAAAATATAACTGGACAGATCCAACCGTTCGGATCAAACGTTCTAGCGACAGAAGACAACAGAAGACAACACGAGACGTTTAGTCCAAGAACAAGGCAATTTCAGGTCTACGTTATACGTAAAGATGTCTTGGACTGGTCTGTACTGGACGCCGAGAACAGCCATCATGGCGGGGTTGACAACAATCTCAAATAGATGTGGATCCTGCTGATGATCCTCTGGCAAGCCTTCCAAAAGCGCTGGTGAGTTGGAAATCCATTTACGCAACTCATAACCAGCGGAGGCCAAAATACCTATCAATTCGTCCCGCAGGAGGATCGCCTCGTCCGCTGTGGAGGCGCCAGAACAAATGTCATCGACGTAAATATCGTCTTTCAAGATGGCGGAGGCTCGTGGGAAACGTAAGCCTTCGCGGTCTGCGAGCTCCCAAAGAGAACGTATTGCCAAGTAGGGGCTTGACCTTAACCCGTACGTATAAGTATTGAGCTCGTAGACGACCATGGGATTGCGAGGATTCTCTCTCCAAAGGATCAGCTGGAAACGACGGTTATCAGGGTGGATAATCGTCTGCCTGAACATCATTTTTATGTCGGCCACAAAGACAACCTGATGTCGTCGGAAGCTGGTGATGACGTCACCAAGGTCCTTGACCAACTTGGGTCTGGTTCAAAGATACGCCTGTTGAAGTCTGCGCAGAACCATCAAACACTGTGCGCAGCTTGCCAGTCGATGGCTTCAATACCGCATAATGCGGGAGAAAGTAATGCTCCACCGAACGCCAATCCAAATTTGACACGGACATGTGTCCCAACTGTTCATATTCTCTCATGAACTTAATGTTCTTCTGTCTGAGCTCCGGATCACGACCCATGCGACGCTCCATAGCCAATAATCTCTTTTCGGCTAAAGGTCGTGACTCACCAAGCGGAGGCCGAACAGACAGGAAGCGTAGCCTCGTAATAATCTTAACAGAACGTAGTCGACCAGTGTTGTTTTGGAAGAACAGCTCGCACTCCTCATGTTCTGGATTCAAACGGGCAGCTTGAGGGGGCTCTTCTACTTCCCAAAACCTCTGAACCGCATCAGAGAGAGAGCAGAACTCCAATTTTGTAAGACAAATTTGTAAGACCAAAAAATTATGTGTAGATTTCGGGCTAAGAATGGGTATTTTTTAACAGAGATCAGTGGAAGCGATTAATTCATCCAGTCTTAGCCCAAGACAAAGGATCTAAACACATGGGCCAAGTTTCTTGGCGCTAAGAATTAAACAAATGTCTTACCAAAAATTATGTCTAGAATTTGGCTAGAAGGAGCTGGGATTAATTGCAGCAGATTTGTGGAAGCGTGACTCTATTCATCAGCCCTTGTCAGCCACAACAAATCTCAGACACAAATGCACTGCGTTGCACAGCGAATACAAGTATTAAGTAGGTACATGAAAATTTTACTTTATATCTCCTGGTGATGTTCTTGAGTGGAGTCCTGGAGGCAAGCTAGATACACACAAGACTAAAATTGGCATATATTAGCAAGTGAATTATCTTTACTTTACCAGACTCCAATGCAGCGTCTTCAATGCACGATGCAAGTGGTAGTAGAATTCACAATTTCTCAAAATTCCAGTGTTCCATATATATAATATCACAAATTGATCAACACTGCGGACTGATCAGTGCCGGACAAATCAAAAGCGGCAGTTTTACGAGAGTTTACTCAATTTAGTTCAATTAAACAATTCACACGAAATGCAAAAAGGTGTGCTCACAATAACTTTTCACAAATGTTCAATATGTCACAAACCTTGCCGGAAGTCAAAAGCGGCAATCTATAAGATTTCACAAACTATTCGCGTAGCTACAAGCATGTGCTTTTCAAATGACGATCAATTATTTCAATTCAATTACAAACCCACGCGAGACAGCAAAACGGCGTCTTAATTTTTTAAGGCGGGAAAGAAAGTGACAGTTCAGTGTGACCATTGTCAGAAATTTTCAATAGACTAAACAAAATGTTACTCAATCGATCTAATCGATTTGACTTATAATAAAAACTATTTCTATTTCAAACAAAGAGTAATGAATGTTTTCTTTCTTCTTCTTCTTGCTTTTCGAATGTAGAGGAAGCGCGTGAGGTATGTAAAGATAGATGCAAGTGGCGTTGTTTATGACTACCCTGAAGGGAAAACGGCGTGAGCATATGTATGTAAACTTTTATAAGCACGATTCAGGATCTTTGTTTTTGTAGTTTCGCCGGTGTCTAATAGATGTGGTTCTTGAGTGAAAGACATTTAAAGATAAAGCTATCTGACAGTAATATTATAAGCAGGTATACATACCGGGGTCTTGCTCAAGAGGATCCCTTATCTCCATTATTGTTTAACGTAATCACACATAAATTATGTCATAGTCTCTAGAATGTATCAGTATTACAGTATGCGGATGATTTTGTTGTATTTGTTACTAATAGTGATATTAAACTGTGTGAAAGGTACGTTCAAAATGCTTTAAATTTGTCAGTAGAGTTACTAAATGTATTAGGTTTATCACTTTCTATTAATAAAACACAGTATTGTCTTTTTAGTAGGGGTCGTAGAAGAATCCTGCCCGTTCTAAGGCTATGCCAACCTTTGAGGTACGACGAAAATATAAAGTACTTAGGGATGTGGCTAAATAGAAGTCTATGCTGGAGTAAACACATCAATGAGATGGTTTGTAAATGTTCAAAGTTCCTTAACATATTGAAAGTGTTGGCGGGTAGTTCCTGGGGTGTACATATGACACATATGCGAAGATTATATGTGTGCCTTATAAGGAGCCGTATTGATTATGCTTCCTTTTTATACGACAGTGGTCCTAAAAGCTATATTACCAAATTAGATAAAATTCAGAATCAGGCGCTGAGAGTCGTAGGGGGTTTTGTTAAAAGTTCTCCCATACATGTCATGGAGAGTGAGTTACACATTGCGCCTCTTTTCATTAGGAGACAATATCTAGCTTATAAATATCTATTAAAGATTAGTTCTTGGTCCACAGAGAATACTATTAATCTCATTTCAGAGTTAAGTGATTTATGTCTAATGAACTACTGGGCAAATAAAAAAAAGCCTTTGCTATCACAAACATGTGAAGAAGTTAAACAGATTGATGGAATTTCGGAAGACACACTAAGAATGTTTACTTTTGAGATTTGGTTAACAGCTATTGATTTCCAGAAACACTTAAGAACTAATATGGAATGTATTTCGTTAGCTAAATCAAATTACGAACCTAACACTTTATTAAATAATGTTATAACAGAAATAAATGTAAATTATACTGGGTGGCATAAACTGTATTCAGGTGGGTCGAAGTGTGATCACGGACTGGGTGTGGGATTCTATGATGAGAGTTGTAACCATAAAGCAGGTTTTAAAATAATATGTATGTCCAATTTATCTATTATGACACTGGAACTCATTGCAATTCGGCAAGCACTGTACTATGCAAAAGAGAAAAAATATAATAAAGTAGCTATCTTCATCGATAGTAAAAGTGCTTTGCAACACGTGGCTCGATGCGCCTTTGGTTACAGAGGTACACCGATAGCCTACGATATTTTAGAAATTATTTGGAATTTTAGCAAGAAGAATGCAGGGTTGATTTTGCAATGGGTTCCAGCACATGTTGGTTTACCAGGAAATGAGGAAGCGGACCGTTTATCCAAAAGTGCAGTTACAGATGGAGTTGGGATTTGTTTTGTACCAGATTACAGAGAATCTATGACTAAATTTAAAATTAAATGTTTTGGTAATTGGAGCGAGTATTATAACATAAGATGTAAGGAAAACGGAATTTGGTACAAGACAATTCAAGGCGACCTTCCTCGTTTTCCCTGGGTTGATTTAAGTAGAAGCTGTGTCAAGTTAGCCTTATGGCTACGATCCGGCCACTTTCCATCGGCAAAGGTTGCATTTCTAATTCAAAAAGCAAATTCACCTAACTGCAGCTCGTGCGATGTCATTGAAGATGTGCAGAATTTGCTGATGGAATGTGTTAGGAACCGGAACGAGAGGGTATTTTTAATAAAAGAGTACCAGTTGAATTTATTAGAGGTAGGGTTAGTGCAAACAATTTTAGCACAACCAAATTTAACCCTAGCATAAACATTGTGTCAGCTCATTAACTATATTTAATTTCAAGTATTTATAATATTTTAGTTGTAAGTCCAAAAATGTTGTTTTTGTACAAGGCATGATGGGGTTGGCGTATCCACATGGATAAAAACCCAAATTTAAATAAAGAATTTAAAAAAAAGTGCATATAATTATAGTTAGATAATACGATACCAAGACATAAACAAGCTTATTTAATATTTTGTGTGTCTGTCGCTCTGTCTGCCTTTTTGTTTGTCTGGCGTAATCTCTGGCTGGCTGAACGAATTTGAATGGGACTTTCACCGGAAGATAGGAGACTTTGTGGGCCAATCGCCCATCTAAACATTGCCCTACACATAGGCTATAATTTTACTCGGTTAGTAGCGCTGTTGTCGAGATACGTAAAATACCACAGGTAAAACCGCAGGGAATAGCTAGTGGCGAAATAAAGTACCTAAGTCTCTTCTGTAGGTAACAATATAAATGCCAAACAATATTTTATAAGGAGAAAGCGAACTATTTATTGCCAATCTTTGTTAGTCGCTTGGTCAAGTGGTTAGTGACCCCAATTGTTAAGTAGAAGGTCGTAAGTTCAATTTCCACGTAAAATAAATCTTTGTGTGACGAATACGATTCTTGGTACTGTGTACCAAGAATCGTGTAATCTATCTAAAACTAGACGTATTTAGTTCATACGGCCGTGCGTCTTAAAAAAAGGTGCATTGTGTCATTTTCTGTACTCTCTTATCGTATACCTACGTGAAATTTCAGCATTATCTGACACAAGTTGAAGCGTAAAAATGTAGAAAGCATTCACATTACAATTTATTATATTAAAAAACGTATTGATTTGGTATTTAAGAACATTTTCTCAGTTACCTATATGATTGCCATCTTACAGGATTTGCATAGTTTGCCATTGTAAGGCTATAGGTATTTGTCCCATAAGAAAAGGATTCTTTTGTATCAAAAATAGTTAGCGTATATGGTAGTTTTTTGTTTTAGATTGCCATAGTACACGAGTTACTTTGTTTGGAATCGGATGTCAAAGTTTGAACTAATGGACCGATTTGAATAATTATTTTTGTTTTGAATAGTCCATTTAAGGAGGAAGGCTATAGGCTATAAAGAATCATGTTATGAGCTACGGTTGTGAAGCAGTAGCCTTATATAACGCGGGTGTAACCGCAGGCATAGGTAATATTAATGCACAGGTAGTTCGGATTTGATACGTTTGCATTGAGCGATAAGCCACAACATCCGACAAAGCTTAGTTAAACATGTGTGAATTAACCGTACGGCTAATATGCCGTACGGTTAATAAAACGTGCAGTGTATAAGCATGTGTAAAGTTAAATGACATAAAACAAGGCTGTGTTCAAGTTGGAGCCTTGTTTAATATCAATTCTTCAGTTACAAACTTGGGGCAAATATTTCGCTGTCTATGAATAACTTGATGGTCATTATAAGCTTTATTTTTAGGTGAAGGGTGAAAATATAAAACGAATATAAAATAAAAGCCGTGGTCACGGGATGACTACTAAAGTCATCCCGTGACCACGGCTGGTGTAACCCATGCCGAAACGTCGGCATGGGTTACTAAAATAGAATAATAGAAAGGTATTTTATCTTTCTTTTCGTTTATTAACACGATTCAGACCGGTTACATAATTTTAAATATGTGTACAAATCGAGGTAGTTTAAAAGAATATAAAATCATCATTGTTATAGGATAGTAAAGTCGAAGACAGTTATTACCAGCATATCCGTAGGGCGTCCTATGTTACGCTTGCCAAGGCACGAATGAAGAGAAGCGACTGAAAACTAAAGTGATCTTTAAGGTCCAAAGAATAAGCAATCTAAATTAGCATAAGCAGTGGCAAAGCTATAAGTTAAACCACTGCTCTATACGTGCAGTCGTGGATATTTTTATAAGCTATCGTTGTAAATAATAGTCTAAGTCTATTGTTAATATTTCCCTATTAATCAAAGCCGCATAAACCCAGTTTTCCAATTTGTGGCTTCATTAAAGATTGAAATTCGGTACCATTCTCGTGAGATTTTAAAATGTAAAACGAACAAAAGATATGCTATTTTCATCATGTTTCTTTGAAATGAAAGACTAATACCCCATTCTGAGAAGTAAACATGTTGATACAATACAAATACTGTTCAGATATTCTTTGTACATTTATACTGAATATAAAGTTATTATTTTATTTAAATTCTACGTGTCATTTTTTGAAAAACTGAATTTATTCTCTGTAGATGTCAAGAATTCCAAATCTTTTCTTCATCTAAGATATAATTATGCAGCTTCCAAAAAACACAGAAGCTGTGTCATTTACTATACTTTTCTTTGTTTTACTTTGAGTTCGAAGAAATTAAAATGTGAAATGTGTATATTGAATAACGAGGGTTTTTGTTTCTTCAACTAAAAGGAGAGACATTCGATCAAATAATATCACCGTTACTAATAGCAGGCCTCCTTCACTCGGCCGTACCTACAGGGATAAGTGTCTACACTTTCGCGTGGCTTCCAAGCCGGGTCGTTAGTCGCATAGATAAGTATATTGTGGGTATAGATAGCCATCTCTCGATTTTGTTCGACTAGAGCTGCCATCTAGTTACCAAACTCATTACTGCTAGCGAGTTAGATTCTCGGTTCTTGGTACTTTTCCTTTTCCGCTTTGACGTTGTTTTATTTAAAAGGAAGTTTTTGACCTCTAAGGTCAAAAACGTATTTAGTTTTAATTTCACTTCATTCAATACAAATATGTACCGATTAAAATAACAAACCTGTTAACAAAAATGTAGAAATTAAAACCAAATACATTTTACTGACATATTTAGGCAGAGTAAATAAAATAAACTAATGAATAAATATTACTTTTATTTATTTATTCCTGGTTTTATATTTTATGTAATGAATATGTGCTAATTCTTTAATAGGATCACTTTTATCAAAATCAATAGCTTTTCCAATTAGAAAATCCATCCAATCCAATCCGCCCTGGGGGAACGCCGAAGGGGTCTGTGACTGTCAGACTCTTAAGATAATTGATTTCTCTGCACCAGTCATTTAGGCATATATGAGGCATTTTAGGGTCAATATCTCACTATTTCACAAAGTAAAACTTCCAAAATTCCACTGATGTACAGTAGCGCGTGTCGACGTGAAGACGTACTTCGCGGAGAAAACACAAACATAACCACAACGTACCAAAAAAAGCAACAATAAACAGAAAATGAAAATAACAACGAGAATCAAGCGCTGTCGCAGGATTCAACAACTACCCACAATATACATTTTTATGACACCAACAGCCATGATTCAAGAAATGTTGCCATATATTTTACAACAAATAACTACTAAATTCAAAATAAACGATCATTAACTTATAAATTGTATTTGTGTACCTATATATTTATATTAATTTGAAATGTCTGTATCTATATGATCTGTAGTTAAAAGTATCAGTTACATGGTGGAAATATATTATAGAATTACAATATTATATATTAAATGTATTTATTTAAGCAACAAATTTATCACTACTATAGTGTACTTCTTATTTAAATGTAATGTACAATACAAATTAATAGAAAAACTATCTAATAAATAACTCCCTCTTTAAGACAAGAAAATATTTTAACCTACTATTCCTAATCGATTTTAAACTTTCGCGATTTGTATACATCATACAATATTATTTAGCGGGTCTTAGTCGCGATAATTTATTTATTTCAAGGCATAAATACCTCTGTTATTCTCCTACGTTTCTACCGGCTTACAACAGTTGTGGTCGCGGAGGGACTCCCTCCGCGACCACAACCGTTGCAAGCCAATAATATTGTATGATCTACTATTCCTATTCACTTAGTGGATAGGGGCAACCCATTAACATGGCGAAACTTTAATGGTTGCGTTCTGGTGTAATAAGATTATATCATATTTTAAATGTAAAACGTAGGTTGAGAAAATACTAAAAAAATATTGTTACTAAAACGTGAGTAAATTCGAAAAAATAATGTGCTATTGAAAAGTTTAGTAATTTAATGCAATATACTGAAAGCATATTATAAACCAAATAGTACTGAGTTTAAGTAACAGATAGCGCTAGTCACTAAAGAATTTAAGGTCACTATGGAAGACAAACAAGCATGGTTAGTCGGTTGTCACCGCTCGCGCGCAGAGCTTGCTAGTAACGTGAATTTTAATAGTGAACAACAAAAAAATTATTTAATCAAAACTTTGTTATTAAACTTGAGAATATTTTTTGTGAATTGAGTAAAAAAGAGTACTTATTTCAAAACTTATTTTTATTTCAATGGGTCATTTCACACACATTATGCATTGTATGTTAGACCTATCCATCTACCACTTACTTGTGTACATATTTTAGATTATCGTGTTCTTCACTCATAAAAGAGCTATGGCAGCTTCCCATACATCATTTTAGTTAATCACCAAATTTAGCATCTATAAATGAAATACACCTTGTTTGATAGAATATATATTGCTGATTCTAAAGGTAAAAAATCATAACTGTAGGAGGCCAGGTTTTTGAGTTATTATGCTTAGAAGTTTTATAGGTTATGTCATTAATAACCATCTATTTAGTATATTGCTGCATCAAATAATAATTTATTGGTATATAAAACTGAAGGAGCTCGATAGCATAATACTATTTATGCCCACTACATACATACATACATAGACTCACGCCTGTTTCCCCGAAGGGGTGGGCAGAGGCATATTAAACGCCCACTTTTCGCCAGTGTTTTGATCCCACGTAATAGGTGGCGAGCCTATTGCCGCTTATTGGGACATTTTGTTTGCCAGAGCCTCGTCCGTTGATCGGCAGGTGCACCACTTACAGGTGAGGTTGGCTTGGGACCCTAAGTTCTTGGTGGGAATCCTATGCACCCACTAGTAAACATTATTAACGATTACGCAAGTTAAGCAACCCCAGGTGTGGGCACCACTTGGATTTGTCAAAAGCTCCTCTGTGAATAGAGAGACCAGTCTGTTATCATGACATACATAGATATCAGTCGTTAAAATCAGATGCTCTTATGCAGCTTTAAACATATTATGCTATCAATATTGACTATTTATTTACATACTGAACGTTTTTCAAAGCAAAATAAAACACGACTGATTTCCCAAAAAATATATAGCCTATGTCACGTGAGGATTCCAACAATAGCCCACTCATCGAAATCGGTTCAGCCATTTAGAAGTTATGGCGGAATAAAGAAACTCACATACATTTCATATTGCAATTCTCTGTGACATTTTGACGAAGCCTATTGCGGATAACCGTATGTATTTTTTTATTTCATGGTGCATGAATAAATGAAATATGATTTATGATTATTAAAAAAAACAATACTTACACTACTTTTTTGGGCAGTCGTGTAAAATAGTGAGCCGACGACGGTTTCTTAACGTGTTACTTACATAGGATTACCAAGGATAAAAAGATGTTTCAGGTTCCCTAATGTATGAAAAAGGTTTGGTGAATAGTAAAAACACAAGATTTCATTTTACAATATTTTATTACTCATCATCCTCTATAACTAGCACATCATTTAAAAAGGCAGCTGGTGCAAAGATATTTTGTTGATGTCTAGCCCATCCCAAATACCAAACGATGATTATTACATGAGCGCATCATCCTAGCGTATGCCGACTAACGAGACAAGTACAGCAATATTCAGTGATTCCTATTCGTCTAGGTATATATTTTCAATCAAAACATAATATTGTTTCCAAATTATGTGTCTTGATTTTATTCTACCTCTTATTAAAATAGCGTCATCACTGCCTCTGAGATTATATTCAGTTGTTTCTATATTATGTTCCCTACGGACTTCAACTGCCGTGGCCACGACCACGAACACTCATTTTGGCTGTAGAAACCGGGTACAAAACAATATCCAAGAAACAGGGCAGTATCAGAATCCTTAAGCACGCAAAAGTCACAAAGAGGTAATATCAGAGTCCATAAACAGTTTGAGTCATATAACAAGAAGCGAAAACAGAGTCCTTGGGTAATCCGGGTCAAAAAGAATACTGAAAACAGGGCAAAACCAGCGAAAACACTCAGAACACAAACAAACAAGCGCGGGCGACAGCGAGATGATGTGAAAAAAAATCGAAATCTCAAATGTCATGTTGTATTTTTTTATAGCTCTGAATGGCCATCTTTTAGCCAGCGCCCAGTCTTACTTTAAATATGGAAAGAAGTTATTAATACTGTACTTTATTTTAAATCCGCATAGAAATAAACGTAACAAGCAAAAAATAGTATTATTAATATTAATTAACTATTTAAATCTAATCTATAAAAAAACATTCATGATTCTATCTTGGAAAAATAATTATTTACTCTGGCAACCTTGTGGCCATTACGAAAAGCCGGCAATCAATTAACATAATAGCTATTTTTAATTATATACTTTTTTATCTAGCCTTGTCTAAATTAGACTAAAATATAGAAAATCGTATTAAAATATTTCATGAATTTTGGTTGTTATGAGTTTTAAGATGCTTTTGGTGAACTGAACTAAAAATCTGCCATAGCACTTTGATTCCTTGAATTTTTTAGTTCAAAGTAAATTATAACTTAACTAGACTCAGAATTTACTAATAGCCTGAGTAAGTAAGGCGCAGTTACTTATTTATACCTAGCGAACAGACGAAATTCCTTCCTAAGAATTCGTCAAGCCAACTTGAAGTAAGTTATAAAAAAATATCACTAACCATTATACAAAGATATATCTAGGTATGTTTTAATTTAATAAAATTTACCGTGTAACCATACGCATTAAACATAGGATATTTTTTTATTATTACGTGGTCAAGTAGGTAGATAGACGATGAATAAATATTATAATCGCAGCGGCAAGTCGACAACCCTAGCGCGACAGCTAGTGCGCCACTCCGCGCCAGACAGTGACAGCGTTATGTGTTAGAAAAGAGCGGGAACAGTTAGGTAAATATCGCGTTAAGCAATGAGTGCGTATGCGAGCTGAATTGCACTTTGTTGCTTAGTTGCAAGAGTCGCCATTTCTATAAATTGGTTTGCGAAGTGATGCTTCTATGCGTTAGTACTATCTATTATGTGCTTATAGTTTGATTGGTTTATGATCTTTACTGACGCCGTACAAGATTTGTTAATTAATATTTTGTTCATATTGCCACTGTTCCTTGAATATCACTAAACAATAAGATAAACGTAAGATTTGTAAAGATGAAATACCTATCTGATTGCATGAGTGACGTGGTTGTTAAAGCCTTTGAGTCGCCATATTAAATTGTTCCAAGCGATCCACAAGATCGACAAAGGGATGCTGCGCCGCACTGCTTGGCGCCTGGTATTTGGATTTGAGCTCCACACTTTACGGCACTTTGCTTGATCCACCTATGGTTGTCCCTAGCCTAGGTGTTTATTGTGTGTTAAAATATTTGTAAAGTTCACTAAAAATACCAAGATACAATATTAATTTCTAGGAAGAGGAGAGCTCACTTCTTAAAACGAGGAACTAAAATTAGGCTGAATGCGTTGTGATGAATTGAACATTTCGATGTACACTTATACTGCATGTAATTAAATTCGTGAAAACATTCTTAAAAACTTAAAGCTTACGCCGAGGTTTATTTATTAAATTACAGTGACATTTTTAAAGGAAAAGTGCCTATTAACGTTGTACGACAGGATATTAAGCCTTTATATAACTTAACTAAGGGATATTACTCACGAATGGTCCATAAAGTCACAATAGGGTATTTGACTAAAAAATTCGAATTAGTCCGTCAGTTAGATTATCGAAAAATATTGGATACATATTTTTTGTTTTTTCAAATCAGTAAATAATTACGAAGATAAAACGCATCAAAAATGGAGAAACGTCTAGGAGTGGGGGCTTGTAACGTCACTTGCCAGTAAAAAGTGTACTGGCAAGTGACGTCACACGAGTTTTCAGCGAAGTTTGTAGTCTTCATTTTTTGATTACGTGACTAAAGAAAAAATACGTATCCAATATTTTTCGATAATCTAACTGACGGACTAATTAGATTTTTTTAGTCAAATACCCTATTATCTTCGCCTATTTTATTTTAAGGACTCGTTCGCATAAATTCAAATTCAGCTAAATTATCTATGGAGTATTAAGAACCCGATAAATCTGGCAACTTTCAATCCGTTGGTGAACTGACTGCAGTTTAATTTTGTTAATTGCAATCTTTGTTTACAAAGTGAATTATGCTGTCAACTTACTGTTAATTTGAAAAGTTTCTTTAGGGTTGTTGAATTTGTGTATTTGTATTTACAGTGCTATGTAGGTCAGGAATAATATTTTAATATATAAAATCCTTGCGTTACTAACTAACTGACAGACACGCTACAGCCGAAACTATTGGGCGCAGGAAGCTGAAATTTGGCATGTATGTTCCTTGGGGACCGTAGGGGTGCACTAAGAAGGGATTTCCTGAAATTCTCACGGTATCGGCCAAAACGGGTACATTTAAAAAAAATGCAGGCGTAGCTGCTGGCGTCCTCTAGTCTTGATATATAATAATTTATAAGTTTACTTTGAGCATACGGGCGTACGAAAGTCGCGACGTGCCATATACACTTTGTGACAACCGCTTGTGCAGACTAACTACGGAATTCAATATTCAAACAATAGATAGATCTGTAGATTTTTTATTCGTTTTTGACAGTTCGTATATATGGAGTATGTATGGAGCTTATATCAAAATAAGCTCCATACAAAATATGTCAAACACGAATCTAAAATCTACAGATCTATCTATAGTTCAAATATTGAAAATGGCCGTAAGAGCGTGAGTACACTTAGCTAGAGTAATGCTGCACTTTGCATGCTGCTGGCTGCAGTATATGTGGTCCACCACAACGGCACGCCATACACAGTTAATTGCATAGTCTAGTTCCTATTGCGGCCCGCCGCAATCGTATTAAAGAGCCTAAACGCACTAACAGCTGGCCACAGTGCGGCGCGGCGCATAGAACTGGCCGTAGTACATACGTTGGCCGCAAGTCAGTACGTTAACATCTTGTGTTTTCATAATATAAATGTTGACTAGTGGTGAGCTACCAGCGGCACGCCGCATTGCGTTCAGCACTACGTGCGTTCACGCCCTAACCCAGATGTGTTAGTTTATTTCCTTACTACTCTACTACTGAATAATAAAAATATAAATAAGCCGTTTTTATTCGATGTTACATTTTTATAGAATCTTACTTCGAATAAATATTTAAACGTTTCACTTCATAATCTAGGTTTACCGTTATATGCTATCATAGCATATAGACAACTTCATTTTACCGCTATATATTACTAACATTTTGAGTTAATGTTAGGTGTACCTATATTCTTAATATAAAAACTTGTACGTCGACAGCACATAATTATACGAACGTACATTTTTGCAGTAGGTACTGTACGCATATATAGGTATTACACGAGTAAGCCTAGAATGTCTGTAAATAAGTAAATAAATAAAACAGGAAACCATTTTTAAATGTCCTCTTTTCTGTCTGCGATCATTTCTAGAGCTTTAAACGTAGAATAGCAGTGTTAGAATGGTGTTAGATAAGTTTATGTGCTGCCATCCGTTTATCTTGCGAGGCATGTGGACGAATTCAAGGAGCTGACATTTAAAAAAAAGTACAAAAGCCATCCGAAATGTTCGATGTCTTGAAAAAAGGAACATTGTTTTTTTTTTTCTAATATTGACTTATACGTAGAGATAATCAACATAATGTACTTTTTAAAAGCAGTTGTAGTTTTTATGTGTTTTCAAATTTAGCTCATTACTTTATAGCTTTTCCAGACGTCATAAAAATCCATTTGCATAGTATTGCTGTACAAATAAATGTTAAATGTTAATTTCTTGATAATGGTTATTGTGAAACTTAATTGCTTGAAATGTTCAGTTAAAATTATGACTACTCAGTATTCAGTTAAAATTATAACACTTAAAATTATGACTACCTTCTTTTAAAGTTTTATTTTTCAGGCCAGTTTTAGAGTAAGTGTTAGTACCTATATTTATGCCAATAGTGTAATCGGTGGGATTCAAACCCGTGACATCTAGATATTTTAATTGATACTCTTGACCTTAAGTCAGTCAGTTTCCTTTTTCGTTAAAATAATTACGTTCAGCGAAGAAAGTACCACTTTTGACAAAACTGTCAGTATTGTCAAAATTACACTCACCTAGAGGTTAGAACTGTCAGAATACTGTTTCAAACAAGGTTTCAAACGGTTTCAAAGGAAATGTAACCTACTTGTTCAATGACGTGTAAATAAATTTAAATCGAAGAGTGGTTGACCATTTTGGACTGACCGCACATTGACATTTTGACAATTCATTTGTAAGTATAACAACTTCATAATTGTAAAGCAAAATTTCGATACATTTGATAGATTTTTCATTTCGTCCTTTCATTCATCACTATTACTTAACCTCTGGAACGCCGGCGGAACATACGTATGTCCCAAGAAAAATTGTTCCGTCCAGCGGCGTTTGCGGGAAACACGTATGTCCCGCAACGACAGCGCCGCCATATGTACTACTTGAAATGACGTTAAAATCATTCCACCAATAAGATTATGCCCCACTATTGCAAAGTATGAATATTCTTTTTAATTCTGCATTGTAATTGGTTGTCATTTTTTTAGACTTTTTTTGCAAAAATAACGACTGAAAATTGTTTGCCACAAGTTCGACTTCGCGCGCGTTAGAGTGACGACAGCTCTGCTTTGAAAAACGTGTAGCGTCGCAATCTTGTAATTTCACTATTTGGATTATATATATAGTAGGGTGCATAGGGTTCCCACCAAGAACTTAGGGTCCCAAGCCAACCTCACCTGCAAGTGGTGCACCTGCCGATCAACGCAATAGGCTCGCCACCTATTACGTGGGATCGAAACACTGGCGAAAAGTGGTCGTTTAATATGCCATTGCCTACCCCTTCGGGGCATCAGGCGTGAGTATAAGTATGTATTATATGTCATTATACTCGGAAACTAATCTTGATTGCTATTAAATATAGTTATCTTAACTTATCATCATTGTATAAATTATAACGAAAAACGATTTTCAAAATATCATTATCAAAAATGGCGGCAAATTGTAAATACACTCGTTCGCATTTCAGTTTTATAAGATTAGGTAGTTAAAAGTCGGTACTATTACTCATAACCTTTCTTATTTATCACAAACTAATGAGTAAACAATAATAAAGTAATAAACTTATACATACATAGTCTCACGCCTATAACCCCGAAGAAGTAGGCAGAGGTGTATTTCTACACCCACTTTTCGCCAGATATACTTTAGTCCCACGTAATAAGGGGCGAGCCTATTGCCGTACCGGGCACATTTCCAGACTCCGTGCTGCTACTGAATTTCGTGACAGAAAAACCCAATAACACTGCCCGACCCAGGAATCGAACCCGGGACCTCCCGATCCCACGCGCACATTTATGCAGTTATAATATGATTATGCAATAAAGTTATGATTTTGATATTTACGAAAGTGTATCTAAATCGGCACAGTTTCGCGAGCGATTATGGCGGCCGTTTCGTATTCCGATGATGTGTTTAAACTTTTGTTGATTTATAAAATATAAGTGAAGTTGATATTAACTGTTGATTAAATTCAATTATTAATTCTGTAAGGTATATAAAGTGCTGTGAATAATTGCTAAAATGCTAAATATTTGTGAGACAGTGTGTGTTAAAAGTTTTATTGAAGAGGATTTTTTTGAGTTTTCAAGTTTTATTTCATCGAACTGCAGAGAAAAGGTAATTATACATTATATATCTATAATAATTTAACCCAAAATGTAATAAAACTACTATTTAGGAGGTATCTATTCAACTTGTTAAAGAATATAAACATCACCATTATATGTATCAGTATTATACAGGGTGCAAAAAGACCCTTAACAAAAAATTAAATCCCATATTGTACACATCATTACGAACATTTTTTACTTCGACAACATACCTGGGAAATAACTGGGTCAGGAAATATTGAGACTCAAAGTGAGGACATTTTTTTTCTAAGTATTCCAAAATCGTGTTTTGAATGATAAATGTAAACTTTCTTCCAAATAAACATAAACAAAATTTTCAATATTTCCATAAAATAAAAGGCTTTAAAGTTCCCTCAACGCAGTGTATGCGGTACTAGCAATTAGCTGGAGGGCATTACCCTCGGCCGCGCGACCACGTGATCATAAACTGCCGCCGTTAGGGCGGTTTCAGATAAGAGTTTTATACGCGCGTATAAGCTTTTTTTTGGAAGCGCATGTAGGCGTGTATAGACGCGCCTTTTTGGCACACGCGCAACTCGTCCGAGCGTTGATGCACTTCTAAGCTTGAGCCGTAAGAGTCCATGTTGACACTGACACGATGTCACTACCATGTCGAGCGAACATTCCGAAATATGCCCGTTTACGCGAGTTCGGTTTTTTGAAGCGCGTAATGTAGTGCGTATGCTGAAATGACCGTATACACGCAGAAAAATACGCTAATTTATTTTATTTAATAACTTTATATACACTGAAGCGTATAAAGGCGGACTTAATGCCTTGGGCATTCTCTCCCAGTCTACCTTAGAGTGGTGCAGAGATTAAAGTAGTTGTATTGTAGAAGTGAGTGAAGAAGAACTTTTGTAGCATAAACGTAATACATATTATATACATAGTTTAAAAATACATACATTTGATAGTACAAGATCATATTAATAAATAAGTACCTGTACAAAATATATAGTAATTATAAACTAAGGATACATAAATAATTATAATAATATTAAATATATAACATAACATATCTTCACGCCTTTTATCCCCGAAGGGGTAGGCAGAGGTGTATTACACACCCACACTTCGGCAGATATGTTTCGGTCCCAATGTAATAGGGGGCGAGCCTATTGCCATTTATCGGGCACATTATTAAGCGAGCGATAATTAACATTTTTAATACACACATAACTTCGAAAAGTCTGAGGTGTGTGCCCGAGGTACCTGGGGATCGAACCCGAGACCATCGTCTCGGCAGTCCTTTACGTACACCACTGGGCTACCGCCGCTTTATAAATATATACATACACTAAATACCAATATACATAAACATATTATTATGATACTTCTGCCAACTTATCCAACAACAGCTGTTTCACTCTGGATTTAAAGCGATCCTTTGTAGTAGCCATCCTGATTTCTAGAGGAAGGGCATTAGAATCAGAATCAGAATCTTTATTGGCAAAAAAACTGTGACAATTGGTGTTAAACAGAAATACATATAAGATACAAGAATTTTGACCACAATATAGCGGCATGCCAATATTAATTGAATAAAATGTAAATTTACAATTATGTCAAATAAGATTAAACAAAATTAAGTAAATCAATATAAATAAATAACTAGATTGGATGTCAGTAAAATAGAATAAATTAAGAAAAAAGAAAATTAAGATCTAATTAAATTAAATTGAATTAATTACATCACAAAAATATTGATACAAGTTAAAAATGTCACTGACAGCTAGAAAATAGACACAATAAAATAGATAAATTAAATAGCTACTGTGTAATTATGTAAATTGTCATTTAAATAATCTGCCAGAGTGTAGTAACATTTACTTATTAACAAATCGTTAAGCTTTTTCTTAAAAATATTTAACTCTGCTTCTTTGACTGTTCTGGGCAATTTATTATATATCACAGATGCCATATGAAAAATGCTTTTATGCATCAGTGCAGTATTAGTTTTACCCACACATAGTCTATGTACGTCTCGTTGTCGTCTATTATATAGATCTAAAGCCAGCATGAATAAATCAGGATTGCGTTTAACTAATACAGCAACTTCAAATATATATAAGCTTGGCAAAGTTAACAATTTATTCTTAATAAAGTATGGACGACAGCTATCTGTACATTTTAATGCAAACATGGCTCTAACACATCTCTTCTGCATTTTGAAAACTATATCCCTATTCGTTGAGTTTCCCCAGAAAATTATTCCGTACCTTAGTACAGAAACGACTAGACCATGGTAAGCAGTTATAACGGAATTTACATCAGTTATTTGTACCAGTTCATGTAGGGCGTAAACGGAACTACTGACTCTTTTACAGAGCGCATCAATATGTGGCTTCCATGTGAGTTTGCTGTCAATAGTTAGCCCAAGGAATTTTGTTTTTTGGGTTTCACGTACCGGTTGACTTCCATGGTGAATATTTAGATTACTCAGTGGGCCAGCCCGTTGACTAAAGGACATAAACGTGGTTTTATCAATATTGATAGGTAAATTATTTGCATCTAACCATGTTATGACATCTTGTAATGTGTTGTTTACTTCTTGCTCGTAAGTATTACTATTACAGCATTTTATTGCAACTGTGCTATCATCTGCATAGAGAGTCATTGGGTGTGATGTGGCTTTCGGCAGATCGTTAATGTAAAGAAGGAATAGGAGTGGTCCCAGGATGTTTCCCTGTGGCACACCATACATTATTTGCCTTTGTTTGGAGACGTATACAATTTCCTTTTTTGTTTTTAGATCAACTTTAGTTATCTTGGTATATTGTACGCGGTTCTTGAGATACGTTTCGAGCAGTTTTAGAACATTACCTCTTATACCGTACCTTTCAAGCTTGGTTAGCAATATTTCATGGTCCACATTCCACATTCCATTCCAAAGAAAGATTGCTTGAATGGGAAAGGACGAGTGAATTAAAGCAGAACTATGTGAAGGACAAAGTAGGAGAAGATTATTGGAAGAACGAAGATTTCGATCGTGGTTGGAACTCAAGTATTGGAAATAAGAATACTTTGGGGTATTGGGAGACATAAGGATAGAATAGAGAGTAGTGAGGGCACGCACACTGCGTCGTTGACGAACAGGAAGCCACTTCAATGGCACGGCAAGGCACACCTCTTGTAATCCAGGGTGCTGGTAAATGCTTTAATTTCACTTTCCTTATGGGGGCATGCCCCCATAAGGAAAGTGAAATTAAAGACATCATACAATTGTAATGTAACGTCATCAATTCTGGTAGCAGAATCCTGGGTTCCCAGTTGATAATAGCCGCATCTTCGCAGAGTTTGCTCACATCCATGCGACCAAAACAACGTCTGTGCAAAACCTTAGGTGAGGATTTGGGAGGTTTGAGGCGGTATGATAGGAATATTAGGTCATGACGGGCAATACCGGGAGCAGGGTGTTGGCCGTGGGAGGAGGATAGGGTTGTAGAAGACGTGATGATTAAGTCTAGCCAGGTATCCTCTGCATCATTATTGTGGTGAGTGGGTTGTAGAGGCAAGATGTGGCGGCTGGCTGACTCAACGACATCACGGAGTTTACGGGAAAGACTGGATTGAGGAGAATTAAGGTTGGTGTTGAAGTCGCCCATGATAATGATATGTTCATACTCTGACCCTAAATATTCCAGTATTGGCTCGATACTGGAGAAATAATCTAAGGCTGGTGGACAGTAGACGACGCCAACAAGGGCCTTAGCTCCTCTGACGTCAATCTCCAGGAATAAATATTCTGCAGGTGAAGCAGCCGGTGAAGAAGCAAGAATTCTATAAGGAATGGCACTGCAGAGATAAATTGCGACACCACCACCTCTCCTGCCGACTCGATCATTCCGAATTAGAATGAAGCCGGGAAGAGAGTACGACGTAGAAAGAAGTTCGGGTTTAAGCCAGCTCTCCGAAACCAGGTTGGCATGCACATTAGACTCGGAGAATGCTTCCAACAAGTCATTGTGATGGCTGGGTATACTTTGAGCGTTGAGGTGGCAAACATTAAGCGTTGATTGTGATCGCTGACCAATACATGTTTGTCGTAAGCAATCGGCCAATGTGCTCTCAGTAGAACAAAAACGACTGTTATCAGAGTTGTCCATAAAAACAGCTAAATCATTGGCAGACAAATAAGCGTCATCATCAGAATCAACTTCCATGAGGTAAATATAAAATATACTATTATACAAATATATAAAATATTATACTAATAATAATAATATAAATAATAAATTTATTTATTTCCAAAATAAATAATAATAATAAATAATAAATTTATTTATTTCCAAAATAGTGCAAAAACATTTACAATTCAGGTCTTATAAGTACATTTAAAGGATGAATACATATTTGCCTGTACTAGGTTAAAAACCTGTGCTTCAGGCGATCAAGTAAAACTATCTTATATGGTAAAACTACATTAAAATAACTTAAGCTAAAATAATAATAGTTGTATACAGTTATGTTCTTAGTTCTATTTTAATATTGCAAGTAACTCTTCTGTCTGTTCATATGGCATGTCTTGTAAATAATTACAAAGTGTTTTTTTACAATAATAATAGTTTGAGGTATATAAACTTATGACTCTATTTAATTTGTTATATAAATATGGACCCATAAATATGAAAAATCTATTTGTAAAAGTAAATTTTGAGGTCGGGTGTGAAATGCAGACTATATCTTGCCGCCTCTTGTTAGTATTGTGTGTATTATAGGTAAGCATGGCATGTTGTTTTAAAACTATGTGCATGATGAAGAGTTGACGAACAGTTAACACATGACAGGATTTATATAATAGGGTTGTGGGAAAGAGAAAAGGGCGAGAGTGTGCTCCTTTTAAGATCGTTCTCTGTGCTCGCTCAAGGGGCAATAAGATTGTTTTCAGAGCACCACCCCAAGAAGTTATACAATATTGGATTATAGATTGACATAGGGCCAGATACACTTGTGTGATTAATTTTGAGTCCGCAAATGTCCTTAGTTTTTTAAATACATAAATTAATTTCCGGACACGATTGACTAAGTTTATTATATGTTCACGGAAGGAAAGTGTTTCATCAATAGTAATCCCGAGATATTTTATGTTGTTAGTACGGAGGATAGTAGGACAGTTACATACAGTGTTCCCAGATGGAGTTGTGCATTCGTGTGCGTATAGGTGAGGTTTGGTAACAATTTGTTTACTCTTGCGCATGACAAAATGAATATATTTTGTTTTGTCCGCATTTAATGTGAGTAAGTTACGATGCAGCCAGTTGTTTACTACATTAAAGCCTGACTGCGCTTTTTCATAGAGTTCATTGACAGTTGAGGCGGTAAAAACAAGTGCCGTATCATCAGCGTATGATATTAATTTGCCGTGATCTAACTGTACTAATAATGTAGATATAAAATTATATTATGTACATATAGACGAAAATAAATTTCAAAGCGTAATAAATACATCTCTGCACCACCCGCCAGCTCACACAAACGAATAAACATACACACATAAAGCAATGTTATACAAATATGCTAAAACAAAACGAAACGGATGACATCGATTTACATGCAATAATAAAAGTTTCTGAACGTTTTCAAACGCACTTGAATTTGACAGTTGTCAGACTTGTCACTGTCAGTACTGCGTTGTAAACAATAAAAAGAAAAATAAATATCAAGACACAATGTGGGTAAAAAACAAGTAATTAATGAATATACGCAAGATATAAACAAGACTAATCTGCGCAAACAACAGAAGATGCCTAGCCTAAATAAGACCTTGAATCTAGAAAGATAGAAATAGTATATAGAAATATACTTAATCATCACGTCTTCTACAACCCTATCCTCCTCCCACGGCCAACACCCTGCTCCCGGTATTGCCCGTCATGACCTAATATTCCTATCATACCGCCTCAAACCTCCCAAATCCTCAACACTCAGTATATAGAAATATAAAGTAAAAGAAATAAAAACAGAATCATTTACGCGGTTTGGCGCCTGCATTTGATGTGCTAGAACTAGCGGTGCCGCTACTGCCCGATGCTCCGGTTTTGGCCCTAGGATGCTTTAGCATCACGGAGTTCAGCTCTTCAGTGGTTGTGATCTTATGGCGGCTACCGTCGGATGCTTTGGCCACAATAACGCCATCCTGCATCCATCATGCCCGCATGCCGAAGTGTTGACGGGCCTTCGTGAAAACCGCCTGACGAGACTTTGTCAGGAACTCCTTCAATGATACAGAGGTTCCTTTCAGCCTGGTCTTGGCATTCCAAATGGCTGATCTAGCCTCACCTTTTGTGAACCATGCCAGAATCGGACGCCGGTGATCTTTCCTGGGAGTTCCTAATCTATGGCACACGCTGAGGTCCTGTGATGTCACACTGGAAATGGCCAGACTGTTGACTACTTTAAGCACTGAGTCCCTGCAGTCCTCTTTGTCGTCTTCAGCTAGTCCCAGGAACAATACTGCCTTGCGCCTGTGCCTGGTCTCCATGACATCAATCGAACGGCAGCACTCATTAATCTGCTTACGCAGAAGGCTCTCTAATCTGGAACCACCCCTAGGTACCAGCCGACATTCACGCTGTAGGTAGATACGGCCAGTGTAGGCACAATGCATTTTGCGCGCTATACATTGCGGCTTATAAAATGTGCCTACTTTTTGAAGCTTCAAAAAAAATTTCGTTTCCCAGGTATTATTTTTGCATAGCATGACTTGGCATGATGTGCAGAACGAGTAGACTTCGGCTTAGTGATGGGTCTTTTTACACCCTGTATATAAATATAATTATATCTGTGTATATCCTAGCATTACTGACTGACTGACAGATAAAGCTCAGCCAAAACTATTGGGCGCACGAAGCTAAAATTTGGCATGTATGATAATTGGGGACCATAAGGTGCACTAAGAAGGGGATTTCCCGGTTAAATTAAATAAAATGTGAAGGCGTACCTGCGGGTATCCTCTAATGTTTTAAAATATTTGTGCCGGCCTATACACTTCATTATTATAGCGTTATCTCAGTCATCTTATCTTAGCCATTCATTTCGGACATCCAGAATTTACAGAAGTTATTTTACAAACTATAGTTATAAATATGTTATATTCAGGGAAGCATTTTTTTAGAGTTATAGGCGGCAAACGAGCTGACGAATTGCCTAATGGTAGGCGATTACCGCCGCGCATGGACGGAAGTAACACTACAGGAGTCACAAGTGCGTTGCTGCCCCTTGGGTTGGAAAAAGGGATAGGAGGAGGATTGGGATGAGGGAGAAGGAATAGGGGATGGGGCTGCCGGCACTCTCACTCACCGAACGGAACAGAACAATTTAGGTACTGTAACTTTACGTTGATTTTCTGTGAGACGGTAGTAGGTACTTCTCCGGTCGATCCGGCCCACTCACGCTGCAATCAGCAAGACGCCACTACGTGCTTGTAAACGTGAGTGTTTGACGGTTAAGCTAGTTTGTAAGTAACAAATAGAGTAAATTGACCTTACGCATTGACCGTCATGTTGTAATGGTTTGAAAATTGATTTTGACGAAAATACAAATTCGCGAAAAAAAATTTTTTTTTACTTATTTGCAGTGACAGCCTCAAAGCCGATATCCCGTGAAGTTGTTTGATTCTTGTTTGTATTTTACAATGTGCCTGAGGTTTCAACAACAGTAGCAAGCCTCCTTGAGTATGCATTCATAAAATTTGACACGATTACATTTCGAGTTCAAAATTCTTAGTTCAATGTTGAAGTTAGACACAGTATATTAAAACAATTCGCCCCATATTTCAGCATAATAGATGCTTTAATTGAAGTTTTCGTTTCTTGATTAAATTATTGGCTTATAATTAGTTTATTTATCCTAAATGTAAACATTTACGACTGTTATGCCGAAGGTCTCGGGTTCCCGCTCAAGTCAAACATTTATGTGCATGAACATGGTTATTTGTCTTGGTCTGGGTATTTCTATTTATAATATGAATGTTGTCTAAAAATGAATGTTTATCCATTATCTAGTACCCCATAGTACAAGCTTCTGCTTAGTTTGGGACAACATGGCGTTGTGTGAATGTTGTAGAATATCATTATTATTATTAGTAACGAATTATACCTGAGACATAAATATGTAAAGAAAGTTCGGTGTATGTGGATTGAAGATAATATAACTAGTTTATAGCTACTAAATATCAGAAAAACCGGTGAAAAGATATTTATTATTAGATTGGTATAGGAATTTTAACTTTCATGGTAATTTAAATTGCGAAATGTGTTTCTTCCCATAGTACTTTCTAGAACAATTTAGAAGAAATTTTATTGTTTTCTTTTACTATTAATTAAACTTATAAAACTATACTGTTCTTCCTTGCGATAGTTTAAAATATTAATTTGCCTTTTACACTTTTAGTTAAAAAAATAAAATAGCAAGTTCTTTTTGTGCAGCTTTAATTTAAAGTGCTATGACTTTTAAATGATGACCATCTGAAACTAACGTAAACACGGTTGTAATTTTGCTTTAAAATATTTTCAAATTCAAATTCAAATTCAAAATCCTTTATTCATTTGGGTCACAATGTGACGCTTATGAACGTCAAAATAATAAATTTATAAAATAATTACTTATACTCAAATTTAAAACATTATTACTGTATGCTTCTACATTTACATTTACTGCCACGTTCGCAAAGCAATAGGTAGAACCATGAGAAAGAACGGGCAATAAAACTCACGGTCACTCTTTTTCAAAGCCAGGTTTTGCATTATACACAATTTACATTTTGTAAGGTGCTGCAACTGTTACACCTTCTATATCACTTGTATATATTTACTGTACATCATAATACTCAAGCATAATACTTTTGGTTAGCCTCAGAATAGACATGGTGAAACAGGAGCATCCACTTACATTATATATACCTAATAATGCAGGCAATCCGCGAAAGTGATCAGAACCATGATGGAAATGATGCAGTTAAATATTAAAATCTAATACCAGCCCGCAAGACCGTCATCGACCAGTCATCGCAAGTAGCACCCGTTCACGAGTATGACGCATGTGCCAGCCATCATCCCTCTCGCCATATTAGAGGGACAGGGATGACCCGACACACGACGCCACCACAAGAAATGACATTTTAGTGAGCATGACGACAACAGTATACGAACCAGCAGTAAGAAACAATGTGTTGGTATACTGACCATGACCGCCAATTACCTCCATTTTCCAGATCGTTATTATTAACATAAGTTAGTGGAACGCGTGAAGGAATGCAAATGTAGAAAGAATTTTGTGAAGGTGACAAGTGAACAATGATATGATCAGAGATAAATAATGTTAAACTACATTCAACAAATCATAAAAATATCCAAATCCTGCAAAAAAAATCATGTGTTCACGAGGCACCTCCACTTAACATGTAAATAAAATAATCGTGAGTTAAACAAGCCTAAGCCTATCCCCACGGTGTCTTATCATTTAAAAATTCCTTAATAGTGTAATAACCCCTTTGTAAAAGAAAGTTCCTAATTGTCCGTTTGTATTTGTGCATGGGTAAATTCATTATTTCAAGAGGCAATTTGTTGAAAAATCGTATACCAATCCCCGCAAATGAGTTCTGAACTTTATGTAGACGGTAGTTAGTTCCCACCAGTTTATGTTTATTCCTTGTGTTCACGTTGTGCAAATCACTATTTTTGCGGTATAGAATTAAGTTTTTCTTAATGTACATTAAGTTAGCATATATATATTGCGATGCAACTGTCAATATGTCTACTTCTTTAAATTTATCACGTAAAGAATCTCTAGCACCTAACTTATAAATTGCACGTATGGCCCTTTTTTGAATGACAAAAATAGTCTGTATATCAGCAGCTGTACCCCATAACATTATTCCGTAAGACATTACGCTGTGAAAATAACTAAAGTAAACTAGTCTAGCAGTATCTATATCTGTGAATTCCCTAACTTTTCTAACTGCAAACGCTGCAGAACTAAGTTTTACTGCGAGACAGGATATTTGGGCGCCCCACTGAAGCTTACAATCTAAAGTTACACCTAAGAATACGGTTGATTCGACTAGTTGAATTGTTTCCTTATTTAAAATTATATTAGTAGGAACACTTTTGACATTAGGCAAAGAGAATTTAACACATTTGGTTTTGCTTGAGTTGAGTACCAAATTATTTGTCGAAAACCAATCTAATACTTGTGCAAGAGTGTTATTGACGGTATCAAAGTTACTTAAATTACGATCAACTTTAAAAATTAGTGACGTATCGTCGGCAAACAAAACAATATCACATAAATTTTGTACAAAGAACGGCAAATCATTAATATATATTAAAAAAAGAAATGGACCGAGAATAGAGCCCTGTGGAACGCCCATTCCTACTGGCAAACCTAGAGACCTACTCCCATTAACATCTACATACTGAATTCTATAATTAAGGTAGCTGGCAACAAGATTGAGTGCGGTATCTCTAATACCATAAAGTTTCAATTTAAGTAAAAGCGTATTATGTTCCACACAGTCAAAGGCCTTTGATAGGTCACAAAAAACACCAATGGCATCCTTCGAGTTTTCCCAAGCATTAAAAATATGCTTTAACAAAGTTACACCGGCATCAACGGTGGAGCGACCCTTAGTAAAGCCATACTGTTCACTGTGAAATAAATTATTTGTGTGAAAGTGGCTCTCTAGTTGATGCAAAATAATCTTTTCAAAAATTTTACTAATAGCAGGCAAGATAGAAATTGGCCGAAAATTACTAGGGTCGCTCTTTGATCCCTTTTTGAATAATGGTATTACTTTACTGTGTTTCATTAGATCAGGAAATACTCCTGTATCTACGCATCTGTTGAATATTGCAGCTAAATATGGAGCTAAGCTAGAAATAATTTGTCGCACAAGTTTAACAGAAATGCCCCATAAGTCAACAGATTTTTTATTATTGAGCGTCTTGAATACCTTCAGTATGTCACATTTTTTGGGTGAAAACAAGTATTACTGTTTTAAATTTTTGTGAAATTTCAGATCGCCTATTTAAAGTTAATATACATTCGGCTTGTACTATTATTCGATATTGCCTTTTCGTCCCAAAATTTACTCATGCCTTAAGATCATCGCAACTTTGGAAAAAATATCGTTATTAGGACAAATCGACCAACTTATACAAGTTAATTTAAAAATAATATTAAATGTGGACTTGGACGACCAAGCCTTCCCGCGTTCCTGTCTTCGGTTCACAGCACGGAAGAGTTAACTAGGAAAATATTATCACCTACACTAGTTGACTAAGAAGTGCTGTGCAAAACCGAAGCTATAATCGACTGGAAAATGGCTTGTACAAACACTGATTGGCCCACCAACCTATTCTCCCAAAGACAGTGGGACGCGCCACTTTATAACATTGTGAGAAGAAATCTTTTGGATACATCTTTTAATGTTACCGAGCGTGCTCGCTTGCTGGCTGTGGGGGAATGGGAATTGGGTCTATGGCTTCAGGCACTACCATCGTCTAACACAGGAACCATGTTGGACGATGAGACATTCCGTATCGCCACTTGTCTTCGTTTAGGTGCTCCGTGTGTTTCTCCGCATCGATGTCATTGTGGAGAAGTCGTCGATAGCCTCGGACACCATGGGCTATCCTGCAGCAGAAGCGCTGGTAGAATTCCCCGTCTTGCTTACCTAAATGACATAATCCGTCGTGCTCCTGTCGCGTCTGGTGTAGCAGCTGTACTTGAACCAAATGGTTTGGTACGCGACGACGGGAAGAGACCTGACGGTATGTCATTGTTGCCATGGAAAATGGGTAACCCTTTGGTGTGGGACGCAACCTGCGTAGACACCCTCACGCCATCCCATTGCCATCCAGCGTGGCAATGCTGCCAGCGTTCTGGGCACGTTACCCAATGATATTGATGCGGACGCATTCTACGACGCCTAAACACACCTGTACATATATATTTTCACTTTTTAGATTTATGTACAGTCAGCATCAAAAGTTGATGACCACATTTAGATTTTCAATATCGCTGTACACCATAAAACACCTAAATTGCTCGACATGAAAAGCGCCAGAAATGAATGATTATCATAAAAGGGCATAAGTAGGTGACCATGACTTTTCAAAAGTAGCTAAACAAAGTTATGGTAAAAAAAGCATAACACCACGTCACCAGTCATTCGGCCAGTACGGCCAGTGACGTCCGAGAACTAAATAAAGGAGGTCGTTACATTTGATAAACTAATGTGATTAAATAAATTATTATTAAAGTATTATGAAGTAAATAATTTTATATAATACTATAGTCTTTTAAGCTAATTTTATATTTTATAGATGATAAATAATTGCAACCGCAATGGTCTACATTCGATAGTGATCAAAGTGATAATTAAGTAGAAATACCTATTATTTTACATTCAAGGGTAAACAGTTTTAAAAAGAATTGAATTAAAACAGAATTTGCGTGAATTTTGAAAATTAGGCTCATATGTAGGTATATAGGGGGTCTACCAAGAGTTTGTTTTTCAAACAAACCACGAGTTTTGCACGCGATCGTCACGGAAGTTTCCTGCATGTGAAATAAATTATACAAGTATTTATATCTAGTGAAACATGTCAAAATAATAGTAGTTTCATACATCAATTAATGTTAAAACTTAATTTAACATTTTTTATCGTCAATTTATTGATAATAAGTATTCTACTTGACAGCAAAATACTATGACGTCACTATATCATATTTCATACAAAACCCTTGACAAAGGTCGTTTTTGACATTTAATTAAAAGTGCTTGATTTGACTAGTTGGAAACAACCCTATTTCCATAGATTTTCTAAAAGCGCCCTTATCGGATAGTAGCGATCGATAGAGGGCGCATTAAGGAAATGTATGAAAATTGATCCCGTCAAAAGGCAGCGATAGCCGAGTGGAGATACCAACAGACTGCCATGCAGAGGGTTTCGGGTTCGAATCCACGGCGCGCACCAATGACTTTTCGGAGTTATGTGCGTATTGAATTGTTAATTATCGCTTGTCCCGTGCCTCAGAGAGCACGTTAAGCCGTCGGTCCCGGTTGTCATGAAGATCTTTGACTGCCGTTACAGGGCGTCAGTACCTTCTAAATAAACTGACACTGGTCTAAACCATGGAATATCGCTATCCCTTCGGGTTGCGGAGATCAGACAGGCAGTCGCTCTGTGGAAAAGCCAATATTCAGCCAAATCCGGTTAGACTAGTAAGCGGACCCCAGATTGAAACTGGGATAACGCTAAGAGAATGATGATGAAAATTGTTCCCGTCGACTAGCCTATCATCACCGTGTAAATTTCGAACTAGACCCTCGAATTGGGTTCTAATTCAATCGTAACTATAAAAATCATAAACTAAGTGGACGGTATGAATTTGAACGGAATCTGCGTGATTTTTGAAAATAAGTCTTATTGCTTTACGAATACGGTTACAATTTAATCGAACTAAAAAATCTATAATTACGTCGATGGTATAAATTCAAAATGATGATTCTAAATGTTTTCGGATATTATAACGATCAGCAATTTTTGACAAAATGGTGTTCAGTGACCTTTGACAAGTAGTGTTCAGTTAGTTTTGAACTTTAATGATGTTCATTCAATACTGGTGCCCTTCTTGTTGAGCGATTTATGTGTGATATTATGTTCATTGATTTTGAAAATCTGAATGTGGTCATCGACTTTTGATGCTGACTGTACCTACATATGTATTCTTAGAAATTACGATTATTTAAGATAGTGATAGCGCCATCTACCTTTCTATCGAGAATTAATCACATCAACGTCAACCGTTCTTCGCTTGCTTGTCCAATGCGAGGGATGCCTTTGTTTCTATCCCTGTCTATCCCATTCCCTAGAAAGGGGCACGCCTTTTCGCTGATTCGTCGCCACGTTCATCGACGCGAGAGACAGTCTAGAATAATCCGTGTCGCGACGAAGACAAATCGCACCGCCATATTTTTAACCGCTCCCGCTATATACCAAAAACTCAACAAACCGCCCGCGAGTGAAGTGATTTGTGTAGTTCTGGGTTGGATCCAGGCGGAATGGTCAGCGTACAGCCCGACTCCTCGAAGATACCAGGACGAAGACTCCAGGGGGCCGCCATTTGTCAAGGTAATGCGTGTCCTTAGAATATCCTATACCCACTCACAATCCTCTACCCTTACGTTTCCTAGTCGATAAGGACCGAAATTCTTACAGTCCACTTTTCCCAAATCGCCTAGGAACATTCGGTTCGCCGACACATTTTTTTTGATGCATACGAGTCTGATTCATTAACGTTTTATACGTAACACCTCGTTATATCTCTATACCTAGGCAGTTATAGCACCTAGCTATACTCCTAGTCCATTTACATAACCGTCACATGGTTGTTTCCGCACGCATCAGTAGGTAATATACTTTTATGTAGCTACCTACTTACCCAATTATTATTTCTGGAACTATCATAGTTGTCTTGTAAATCTCATATTTCAAGCACCTTTTAATTCCACCGCCTTAAAGTGTTACCTACTTAAGTAAAATAATAGGTTCTTTAGGTATTCTTATTTTGTTTCGGTCTCATTAGCTTATACTTACGTAAGCATGTCACAACAAAAGAAGCCACGCGTGTCGGAAGACAGATGACAATCTTAGAAGCAAAACGCAATATTTTATTTGAGCGTATCCAAAACATTTACGAGCGCTCAAAGACCGCCGCCGCTTCTGATAGTAATAGAAAGTCATTTCTCAGTTATTGTATGACAGTAGATAGTATTCGAACAGATTTTCATAAGTTGTTAGACGATTATAACGCAAGATTGCTTTCTACTAATCCTGATGAAAAACCGAATTATCAGGCGTACACCTCATTCGAAGATCTTTATTGTATCATTAAGCGAATACAATCACAATTAGAGGGTAAATATTTGGCACAGCCCGTTTCAGCGGCTCGCACGCCGAGATTACCGCCAATCGAGATTATGTCGTTTGACGAAGATATACGAAATTGGCCGTTATTCTATGTGAGTTTTAAGTCCACAGTGCACGATAATGGTTCTCAGACAGATGCTGACAGGTTGTACTATTTAATAGTTAAACTGTCACCGAAGGCCCAGTCCGTATTTGCAGGTGACACACCCAGTGCTGAGAATTATCAGGTCATATTTCAGTCACTACTTGATAGATATCAAGACACTCGCGTTCTAGCGTCTACCTACTTTGATCAAGCTTTAAATCTTAAACTGTCCGGTGTCGCATTTGTCGCGAATTTCCAGCTGTTTATAGATAACTTTGTTACCGCGGTTAATTCTCTTAGGAACTTAAAATTAAAAGATCTTTCCGACTTTATGTTGCTTCAACTCGCTTTAAAGAAGTTTGACACTGAAACAATTCGCGCATTCGAGATGACGGAACGCAATAATAAAATACCTACACTAGATAGTTTTATTTCGTTCATCAAAGATCAGTGTCGAATATTTCATAATACGCAGTCTAATTCATCTAGCCCGTCTAATACTAACAACAGCAAACAAAGGTCGAATAAAGCGCGAAATAGTAATAATAACTCGGTCCCTAATCCGCAATCTTACGTAACATGCTCGGAATCTAATAATAATAATTCACAGAAGTGTCTGTGCAGTAATATAGTGCACGACCATTTCTATAAGTGTCCCGCCTTTAGTGGTTTAAATCCGACTGCTTGTTTCAAGTGCGTAAAAGATAACAAAGCATGCATTAATATTTTATTTATTTATAGTCTCACGCCTATATCCCCGAGGGGGTAGGCAGAAGTGTAATATTACACCCACATTTCGCCATGAATTTTAAGGTCCCACGTGATAGGGGGCGAGCCTATTGCCGTACCGGGCACAGTACCAGACTCCGTGCTGCTACTGAAAATTTCCTAACGGAAAAACCCAATAACACTTTGCTCGACCCGGGAATCGAACCCGAGACCTCCCAATCCCACGCGCACATTTATGCCGCGAGACCAACGAGGCAGTCATGCATGGCATGCATTAATTGCTTAAGTATAAAGCATAAAACGAGTGATTGTTCTAGTAAGACGAGATGTCGTTCATGTAATCAGCGACACCACTCATTGTTGCACTTCGATAATGGTAGTCCGTTGTCAAGCCAAGCCGCTAACCTTGACACACTTACGTCGCAAGTGCAGGCCACGATAACTGCGCCTCTCATAACTCAGAATGAAATATCGTTGTGTACGACATCCATCGCGCGGGCGACGCGCACGCGCGGGCGGCCCTCGCGCATCTACAATGATCCGAGCGGGGCCAAGCCGCAATGTATGGCGTCCAAGACGGTACTGTTAGCGACAGCGCAAGTTATCGTTTATGATATTAATGGATCGCCGCACGTGGTACGTTGTCTACTCGATAGCGCATTTCAGAGCAATTTCATATCATTTGAATGTTTCGAACGCCTCGGATTGTGGAATAACTTTAACAATACTAACTCAGTAGTCAAAGGGATCGGCGGTTCAGAAAAACATTGCAAGGGTTCCGTAGATGTTAAAATACATTCGCGTTTTGATAGGTATATTAATTTTAACATTTCTTCGCTTATCGTGGAGCGTATTACGGATACATTGCCAAACGCTAATGTGGACGTATCGCTACTCACACGCCTCGAGTCATTGCCGCTGGCAGACTCGGAGTTTGCGAATCCGGCAGACATTGATGTTTTGATCGGAGCTGCAATATTCCCGCACTTGCTACTAACTAACGTGGTATGTAGTGAGCAACATAACTTACCGCCCGCTATTGAGACGGTATTTGGGTATGTGATTATGGGTACCGTAACTACGTTACATACTTCTCTATATATTACGTCTTGCTGTTGTTCTGTTCTTCAAGAAAATAATATTGATTCTCTTCTCAAGCGATTTTGGGAGCTTGAAGAGGTTACCGCACCGCCCTCGATGAGTCGTAAGGATCTCGAGTGTGAAGAGCATTTCCGCGCTACCACTGTTCTTGACGACAGTGGCAGATACGTTGTGGCGTTGCCATTCTATGGTGACCCTTATTCGTTAGGCGACTCGTACGATGCTGCGCTTAGACGTTTCCATTGTTTAGAACGTAAACTTGATGCATCACTTAAGTTACGCAGCGCCTATAATGACGTCATTCGTGACTACATAGATAAAGGTTTTTTGAGTGTAGTTGTAAACAAAGAGGGCAACTCTCTTCCCTCATATTATATCCCGCATCATGGCGTAGTTCGCGAAGATAAAACCTCTACTAAATTTCGTGTGGTTTTGGGTGCTAGTTGTAAGACTACATCGGGTCAGTCAATCAATGACATTTTGCATGCCAGCCCTAATCTACAGGATGATTTATTTAACATCATAATAAAGTTTCGTCTTTTCCAAATCACTCTATCAGCTGATTGCCGCCAAATGTTCCTCAATATCGGCGTTTGCGAGTCTGACCGTAGATTTCAACGGATTTTTTATCGTTTTAACAATAAGGAACCTTTATCTGTGTCTCAGTTCAATCGTGTTTGTTTTGGACTCAAGTGTAACCCATATCACGCGTTACGAGTTGTTCGCCAGTTGATCGCTGATGAAGGCTATCACTTTCCCGCCGCAGCAGCTGTTGCTACTTCCGCTTTGTATATGGATGACATTGCCTGTAGTGTCATATCCGCTCCGCTAGCAATTTCGCTTCGTGAAGAGCTTATTCAGCTTTTCAAGCGAGGCCAGTTTGATCTTGTCAAATGGACAAGCAACTCTAAGGAGGTTCTCGCACGCATACTAGATTCTCATAAAGCTTCTCCAGACATTGAGTTTGAGAAGTCTGTACCGCATAAAGTTCTCGGTTTACGCTGGGACAAATCCTGTGATAGTTTTCGGTTTGACGTCTCACCACCAGATGATAAGTGCACCAAACGCACTATGCTGTCCACAGTGGCTCGACTATGGGTCATAATGGGTTTTGTGGCTCCCACAATTTTGTACGCCAAGCTCTTGATCAAAGAGCTTTGGCTATCAAAGTGTGAGTGGGATGAAACACCCCCTGACCATATTGTCGCCGCTTGGGGCCAGTTTTGTATTGAGCTTACCGCGCTCAATCAAGTTACTATTCCGCGACATCTTGGGTTGGTAGATGGATGTACCATCAACTTGATAGGTTTCGCTGACGCCAGCGAGCGTGCTTACGGCGGAGTCGTATATCTGCAAGTCCGCATTGGTTCTAACTACTCGGTGCAGTTAGTTTGCGCTAAGTCTAAGGTCTCGCCTGTTAAAACCATTTTGGTTGAGAGACTGGAGTTATGCGCGGCCCTTCTGCTGTCTCAGTTGCTCCGCAAGGTTCAAGAAACAGTTTTGCCCTACTACCCTATTAATAAAATATACGCATTTTCTGACTCCAAAGTAGTGCTCGCTTGGATTCATTCTTCTCTTCACCGCTGGCAGAATTTTGTCGCCAACCGCGTTAGTAAATTGATTGAACTTGTTCCTGCTACTTGTTTCAATCACGTCGCGGGTATTGAGAACCCCGCTGATTGCTTGTCTCGTGGTGTCACTCCACTTAATCTTCTGCATCATCCATTGTGGCATCGTGGACCTTCTTGGATTTCCCATGATCCATCAGAGTGGCCCATGCAACTCTTTGACCACAGTGCAGAAGACGAAGATGTACCCGAACGGAAGTCTGTTTCTTATCCCGTGATTGCTGAGGTTGCGGAGTCTCCGATCTATGCACTCGCACTACGCATGTCATCGTGGTCTAATTTACTCCGCGCCATCGTTTATGTCTGTAGGTTTCTTAGGCACCTACCTAAGGGGACTTTTGTATCAAGTACTGATATCAAATTCGCAGAACGAAAGTTACTACGAGCTGTACAGGCTGTTCATTTTAGTAACGACATTCAAAATTTGAAAAACAATGTACCTTGTTCTCCCGCTATCCTTAGACCCAAGCCGTTTCTCGATGAACACAGCGTCATACGCGTTGGGGGTCGTCTGTCAAATTCGGATGAACCTTATAACTACAAACATCCTTGCATTCTGGCGCATCATGATCATGTTGTCGACCTTCTTGTTGATTTCTATCACAAGAAGCACCTCCATGCTGGTCCAGAGTTGCTTATGTCCTTACTGAGGCATAAGTATTGGATTTTAGCCGCTCGACGAATAATTCGTCACAGAATTCATAAATGTTACGTCTGTTTCAAATTTCGCCCGCGTCCGACTTTCCCTCCCATGGCAGATCTTCCTAGCCAACGCGTCAATCAAGTTGATAAAGCATTAACACATACCGGTTGTGATTACGCAGGACCGCTGCAGTATACGCCAGTGCGTGGTAGAGGTGTTAAAAGCCGTAAAGCTTGGCTATGTATTTTTACATGTTTAACGACGCGCGCTACGCATATTGAAGATGCGACAGATTTAAGCACGGTGTCATTCCTTGCAGCCCTTAAACGATTTTTCTCACGGCGCGGCCCTATACAGTGTTCGTATACGGATAACGGCACTTGTTTCGTGTTAAGCCGTTCATAATGTAGCAAGAAGACCGAATTAATAATTAACCAATTATGTTTATTATAACTTAGTACAACTCACACACGGTCATCAGAAGGCAAATTCGCGTGATCATATTTATTCAAAAGGAAATTTCGATCTAGTCTGAGGTGACATAAATGGTATTGTGGTAAATATACTGATATTTGAATGCTATCGCACTAGATTGTAAATTGAACAAAGGCAACTATTTGTCAACGTCTATCTACATATATGTGTCAAATTAGATTATAACGCAGAATACCTACCTGCCAATTGTGTGCCAATTCAAAATCGAATTTAGTTCAAAATTCTTGAATCTTCTTCTTGATCTCAATCTAAGCAGAACTTAAACTATGACAACTAGATAACTAAATGTAAAGACTTATTATATATTCTCAAATTTGGGCTCCATCCGGGGCAAATCGCCTAAGAACATTCGGTTCGCCGAAACAGATAGTAATGTATATAGTTATAACGCATTCGTTGCTATTATAAAGATTAATTGTAAACATATTTATTTGTATTTGGATCTTTTATTTTGTTTGTCTGTCTATTTGTTCCGGCTAGTCTGCGAAACATCTTGACAGATTTTGGCTGGGCTGCCTTTCACTGCCAGATAGTAACATAAGTTACTTTTATTATAGAAACGGGTAAGTGTTTCGAGTAAATTAAAGTCATGGACAATTTAGTAAAAATTAATTCAAAGAAAGAAACATGCCCAATCAAAATAGGTATTAGAATCTAATCATCTACTAAAGCCAGAGGCACATCGAGTTATAATTGAAATTTTCAGTAAAATATTAAGAATTCATTATATTAAGCTTTTACTTTTATTCGTAAGGAAATAAACGGTTTTCATGTTAGGCCTACATTTGTCTAGACATTTAAGTATATTCATTAATGAAAAGGTCAGGACAAAAATAAGCCAATTTTTTCGTATGTTTGTGTAGCTGTAATATGTAGGAACCTCCGAGCCTAATTGATTATGTTATACACTGTAACAATAAAATAGGTCGTGGGTTCGATTAACACTCAGCCCAATTTTTTTACTAATGAGCATGAAAGTATATACTGTGTACCTATATACTTTCGTGCATCCATTGTCTAGTACCCAAAGTACATGTTCTGCTTAGTTTATATTTTTGTTTTGAAACTAACAATAACTCTTAAAACGAGTACATCTGTTGATGTTTGACGTTTCAAACAATGTTTAACGTTTCAAACAATGTTTTTTGGGTCAGCTATTTAGTATAATTATATTATTATTATAACAATAGGTATGATTTAGTTGATGTTTTTTTTAATCACTGGCATCAAACGAGGCGCTCATGGACACAAGCAACGCCAGAGGAATCATAAGTGTGCCGCCCCCTGTGATACTGGGAAAAAAAAACAAAGAGTAGCGTGATGAGAAAGAAGGAAAAGGGGATGGAGCCCAAATTTGAGAATATATAATAAGTCTTTACATTTAGTTATCTAGTTGTCATAGTTTAAGTTCTGCTTAGATTGAGATCAAGAAGAAGATTCAAGAATTTTGAACTAAATTCGATTTTGAATTGGCACACAATTGGCAGGTAGGTATTCTGCGTTATAATCTAATTTGACACATATATGTAGATAGACGTTGACAAATAGTTGCCTTTGTTCAATTTACAATCTAGTGCGATAGCATTCAAATATCAGTATATTTACCACAATACCATTTATGTCACCTCAGACTAGATCGAAATTTCCTTTTGAATAAATATGATCACGCGAGTTTGCCTTCTGATGACCGTGTGTGAGTTGTACTAAGTTATAATAAACATAATTGGTTAATTATTAATTCGGTCTTCCTGCTACATTATGAACGGCTTAGCTGTAGTTTTATATTATATTTATAATGAATTCCAACGAAACATTGCTGCTTCAAGTGAAGTACTAAAACTCGAGACGGCACCTGAAATAGAGAATTATATTATTTTGTGTCACAAGTACTTTTATAAGCATTAAAATTAGTCACTTGAGTCTGTAATTTAGCATACTTGGTAAATTAAATATCTGTGTACAGCTTAAGAATGTTTAGTTGTTTGGAAATTCCTACAAATGAAGTTTGGGTATCTTGGCGAATAAAACCATTGCTGGTTGTGCTCTCAAGTCGGGGATCATTTAGTAACGAAGCAGATTATTTTTATAAATTGCCTGACTGCTTCCGTGGTCCAGTGGATAGCGTATGCGACTGCTGATTGAAGGTCCCGGTTTCGATTCGGTCAGGCAAAAGTATTACTGGGTCTTTTCGAATACTCAGTAGCAGCCCGGAGTCTGGTGATGTGCCCGGTAGCGTATTTACAAAGGCTATACTATTTGAGTCACGAGTCAGACTCTAATAGTAGAGCTTTTGTTTATGCATATTACTCGACAATACCTAATTTATCTCAGAAAAAAAAATATTCAAATGGATTAGCTTTTGGCCTTGATATTTTCAAACAAAATACACGTATAAAACCTAGTACTGTATAATTCATATTCACTCAAATAGATAAGCCTTTGTCGAGATATTTTCAAACACGGTTTTGGTTTGTTAGGTGCGACTTTATGTAATTCATGTAACTAAATAGTTTATGTTAGGTTCTCTTTTGACCCTTAACCCAAAAATAGGAGCCCTGCGAAGCAGGGCTCCGTCAAATTAGTTAATATTTTATTATATCACAAATATAATATGTAGTTACCTACATATTATGTTTGTGATATACAAATATAATATGTAGTTACCTACATATTATATTTGTGATATAATATAATTATGTCCAATTAAAAAGTTTTTAATAAACTAAGTTGATGGAGCCTCCTATTTTTGGGTTAAGGGTCAAAAGATAACCTTACACCTAACCTATTTAGTTACTTGAATTACATACAGTCGCACCTAACCAACCAAAACTAGGCACTAGGCACATTGTGGTCCTAAACCTAGACCCAAATTGAATAGCATTTGTTGCTGCAATGTTATAATGAATTTATCTTACACAAAGTCTACGCGGTTTCGGTTAATTTCTGTACTAGAATAGACTAGGGTTCCGTCAAGATTTTGTCAAACAAAAGCTAAGCCAGTACATAATGGTATAGCCCTTGTAAATACGCTGCCCGGTAACGGCAATAGGCTCGCCCCCTATTACGTGGGACCTAAAAATTCATGACGAAATGTGGGTGTAATATTTACATTTACACCTCTGCTTAACCCTTCGGAAATACAGACATGAGACTATAAATAAAAAAAGACAATTAATATACATCATCAGCCTTTAACAGTCCACTGCTGGACTAGGCCTCTCCTTTGAAAGGAAGAATTGGCCACTACTATACCACGCTGGCCAAACGGGTTGGTATAGGGTTTGTATCAAGTTTTCCTTCTCTTACAGTGCTATTCTCTGCATAATATGCTCCCTCTGTCGGCTCTTACGACACCCATGAGATTATATGGGGTGGTGACATTCCGTATTCTTAATCCGTCACCACACGGAATAAATATACAAATACATCTTTATGTCTTCTAACGCACACCGTTTTCCTCCTTAATAATATGTCACTCTCTCCCTTTTTCACACCTTGACATTACGTGTCATACATTTATTCTAACGTTTTGACTGTGCACATCACACATTCAGACGCCCTGCTTTTCAGTTTACACTACAGCCTGCAGACCTAAGCTCTCCTAATTTGCTTCATAGTAGGACTGTGAGTCATGATTTGGCCTATGGTGGCCAGACGGATCGGTACAAGATTGCGTGATGAGTTTTTCATCTCTTCACAAAGATGGTATTTGGCATTTTTTTTTACTTATTCTCCATTGACGAAAATGTTCTTTGCTTTACCTTTATAGTAATAAATTAGTGGCATAATAATATACAGTCTGCTTACGATATTACTGTGCATACATTTTGTATGCCTGTGTCTAAATGCATGGGCGTCTCAAAGGCCTTTAATATTCCACCGTCTAAGTGATATTAACATGCATCGTAGCACTTAAGGTACAATAGCTTCTGTTTGAATTTAATATAAACTTGCACTGTAAAACGACCATTAACCATTCTGTTTGAAATAGAAATATAATTTGTGATAGGTCAAGTTGATTATATCGATTTAGTAACGTTTAGTTTAGTCTATTGTAAATGTTGACTATGGTCACACTGAACTGTCATTCACTTCCTCTTGTTCTGGAAATTTCGCGGGTCGACACGTTAAATTTTCTTGCGCCCACGCAGTATGTAAGTTTGCGTGTTGGAATTATATTGATCGCCTTTTGGAAGCTCGTCTTAGCAGCTTCGCGAATTGTTTTGTTTGTGATAAAAGATAAACTTATAACCTATTGAACATTTTAAAACTTGTGTGAATCCGTGCATGTGGTTGGTGCCCGACGACTTCGTTGAAGAAAACCCTGATCATTGGACTGGTATTTATAACGATTTGCTTGTTATTTTGGCCAAAATTATGAGTTTAATCTTATAGGTCCACTCAAGAACATCACCAGGAGATCTAAGGTAAATTTTCTCATGTACCTTCCTATTACTTTGAACTCATCGCTGTGCAGTCACAGTATAAGTGTTTAAACCTTTGCCCTGGGCTAAGAATGGATGAATTAATCGCTTCCACTGTCTTCTGCAACTACCCAATTTTAGCCCGGACTCTAAACATAATTTTTGGAAGCAGAGCTGTAGTTGAAAGAACAATGGCCACATCTCATACATGGAATGACCTGATAATTAATTATTGCGTATATAGATAAAATGTACGAAAACAAGTAGCTCTATGATCAAGAAATTATACTGTAAAGACAGTTTTCTTATAAAGGTCTAGGAATTACATAATACACCGAAATTACTTCGTATTAATTTGACAGATTCTCCCATGTCCAATGTCACCAGCGGCGTCTTTACGTCAAAAACGTTCCGGTGCATCCTTATCCAATGTTTTCAACGGCAGAAATACATTTATATTTATCTTTTAACATAAAAAAATACATTCATTTATGATCAGCTTTTAACAACTTGATTCAATTTATATATAAAATTAAGTTTTCTCGAGGTTTTGAGAAAACCAATTGCTAAAGATGTAGTATAAGTGAAATGGAACGTAGCTAAACAAGGAAGTATTATCGGGCACAGATAATATAACAAAGCAGCGAATAAAAAATATTTTGATAAGGATGCGTTCACGAGTTCTAGAACATCTTTACAACCCAAAACTTTTCTTTTTACCTAGACTTCTATAAAATATAATTGTTAGTGAAATCATTACACTAAAAAATAACCTTAATTTTAAAATAAGTTTTATCTCTATACATGTTTAGGTCAAAAATGGCCATTCTTCTTTAGCCGCTGCTGTGAGCTATATATCTCATTTGTTAACAGTGTTGTGGTGTTACCAGTCAGTTGACCTACATAATTTGAAACACATGTCATACATAACCTCAATCAGTAATTGTTTGACTTGTATTGTTGAAATCTAGCAATAATTTGTTGTTGTTAGTATTAATAAGTCAGTTTGTTTCGATACATAACAGTTATATGTATCAATTAATTTAGGTAATGGTTAATTGCATATATTGAGTTTGAAACATTATAACAACCAAACTTGACCTTATATTGTTAAACCTCTGTTTGTTATAATATATTGATAATATTGTTAGGTAACACAAACTGGTGTCTACAATTGTAATACATAACACACTTAGTCTGTTTGTTGCAGTAACTAATCAATTAATTTAAGGTTCAAATTTTAATTTGCTGTAAGTTATAACTTTGATAACTTTTGTCCGCATGTCAATATATTGAACGGAGCAGATTTTAAGCTTGTTATTAATTTTGTTGGGCAGTAAATACCTGTCACTTGCTTGTGCCAGCAGTAAACAGGCTAATACTTTGTTGGTTTCAAATAATTAACAAATATTAAGTTTTAATTGATAGTATTGTTTAACGCTTGTCCGAGCTCTTTTGAAACTTAATTATGTCAATTATCAAGGACTTGCGTGCGGCTGCTGGTGCTATTGCATCAGATTTGCGCTGGTTTGCCTCAGCCAGTGCCTTGGTGAACCGGCCTGATCGCCAGCAGGCCTTACTACAAAGGTATGAGCGGATTGATGATCGCCTGGCAAGTGTGGGACAGCAACTTCGCACTTTCAGCGCTTGCTGTCTCGAAGTGTCAGTTAATGACTTCCCCACTGACCAGCAAAATAAAGTCAGCGAGGATTATGCCCAGGTCTTAGACCTGTATGATGCTGTCTCCAACTGTGCGAGACAGTTAATTGCCGAGAGGTTCGGGCAACCCGGCTTGAAGCAGGAGCATCCTAGGACAGCACCGGGACTGGGACTGGTGAGTAGGCTTCCCACTTTAGACCTCCCGCATTTCGATGGCTGCCTAGGAAGCTACCTGGGTTTCGTTAATTTATTTGACAGCCTGGTCGATGACAGGGCTGACCTTCGGCCGGTACAAAAATTTGCCTATTTGATGTCGGTTCTGGATGGGGAGGCCAAGGGCCTCATCCAGCATCTGCCCGTGTCTGACGAGGCGTACCAGACGGCTCGGGACTTAATTACCCGTATGTACCACAACAAGCGTGGCCTCGCCGACACGCATATTGAACAGATTTTGGGTTTGGCCACGCTCACCCGGGTCTTTGGGATGCGCACCAAACTTTTGAACCCGCTTTTGGTGGCAATAAACGCACTTAAGTGCTTGGACCTGCCCGTGGACCAATGGTCCTATCTATTGGTGCACATTGTGCTCAAAAAGCTGCCTGCCGACCTGAGGTCGCGTTTTGAACAGCGCTTTGGAGGGGATAGAGCGACCCATCTGCCCCGCTTTGCAGAATTGGAGAAGTTTCTCGAGGATGAGTGCCGGGTCTTGGATAACTCCGGTGGTGACACGCTGGCTAAGTCGCAGCCGCCCAAGGTCAAGGAGCAGGCTCGCGTTCACACCCGAGCCAATGTTGACCGGCGCCCTCCTCGCTTTGCAGTCACGCAGAGCCCAGGGCACAGAACGGCCAGTTGTAGGGCATTCTTGGACCTACATATCGCCTCTCGTAGGCGCATCGCGAATGCCCGCCGCCTTTGCTTCTCTTGCTTGGGGTCCCACTACCAGCGAGACTACCCAAACTCTCGCCCCTGTCCTGACTGTGGAGGACAGCATTTGGACATTCTCTGCATGAATGCCAGAGAGGTAGGCCGCTTGTCCAATCAGCCGACGCCGCGCACGGACGGGTGTTTTGAAGATGGCAGCCAAGGCTCACCGGCGCACAGCCGAGATTCGCATCGCTCATTGGATCGCCACTCACCCCATTTGAAGAACCGTAGCGTGCGCACGCCTCCTCTCTCTCGCGCACCAGAATGTGCGACAGCTCAACGTCACCAGCACCATGACTGCTGCCCCAGGTATTCCCCTCCTTTGGCGGAGCGTCCCCGCCTTGACTAGCGCCCACCTCGTTTTGGGCGGGTGCGTCATTATGACCCCCCACAGATGGCGCGCGGATCAAGTCACCGCGCTTTTGAGGACTTCAAGCCGCACCCTCGTTTTGACTTACCTGGTCCTGACCAACGGTCGCCGCCCAGGCAACAATAGGTCATTGACTCCTGCCCTATAGCGCCAACCTCCCCCATTGAGACCGTTATCCTACCAACGGTTGCTGTTAGGGTCTGGGGACCCACGGGGGCCTCTGTTGTTGTCCGTGCTATATTGGACACAGGTTCACAAGGTTGCATTGTTTCCACTTATTTGATAGGGCAGGTTAAAATAAATATTGACGTAGACGTAGCCTTTATTGTTGAAGGGCAAGTTAAGGTTTTGTTTGCCCCTGTTGAATCTTCACACCCGAGGATTAAAACCTCGGCTATTGTGCTGAAAAATATTTCAGGTATGCATCCACAGAAACAGCTACCTGCTGCTGTGGTGAATTTGACATCGGGATTGGAACTGGCAGACCCCAAATTTGACACACCAGGACAAATCGACTTGTTGATTGGCTCAGAACATGAAGAGTGCGAGCTGTTCTTCCAGAACAACACTGGTCGACTCCGTTCTGGTCTGATCATTATGAAGCTACCATTTCTGTCTGTTCGGTCTCCGTTTGGTGAGTCATGACCTTTAGCCGAAAAGAGATTGTTGGCTATGGAGCGTCGCATGGGTCGTGATCCGGAGCTCAGACAGAAGTATATTGAGTTCATGTGAGAATATGAACAGTTGGGACACATGTCCGTGTCAAATTTGGATTGACGTTCGGTGGAGCATTACTTTCTCCTGCATCATGCGGCATTGAAGCCATCGACTGGCAAGCTGCGCACAGTGTTTGATGGCAAGCTGCGCACAGTGTTTGATGGTTCTGCGCAGACTTCTACAGGCGTATCCTTGAACCAGTGCTTGCATTCTGGTCCCAAGTTGGTCAAGGACCTTTGTGACGTCATCACCAGCTTCCGACGACATCAGGTTGTCTTTGTGGCCGATATAAAAATGATGTTCAGGCAGACGATTATCCACCCTGATGACCGTCGCTTCCAGCTGATCCTTTGGAGAGAGAATCCTCGCGATCCCATGGTCGTCTACGAGCTCAATACCAATACGTACGGGTTAAGGTCGAGCCCCTACTTGGCAATACGTTCTCTTTGGGAGCTCGCAGACCGCGAAGGCTTACGTTTCCTACGAGCCTCCACCATCTTGAAAGATGATGTTTACGTCGATGACATTTGCTCGGGCGCCTCCACAGCGGACGAGGCGATCCTCCTGCGGGACGAATTGATAGGTATTTTGGCCTCCGCTGGTTATGAATTGTGCAAATGGATTTCCAACTCACCAGCGCTTTTGGAAGGCTTGTCAGAGGATCATCAGCAGGATCCACATTTGTTTGAGATTGTTGACAACCCCGCCATGATGGTTGTTCTCGGCGTTCAGTACAGACCAGTCCAAGACATTACGTATAACGAAGACCTGAAATTGCCTTGTGCTTGGACTAAACGTCTCGTGTTGTTTACTGTCGCCAGAACCTTTGATCCAAACGGTTGGATCTGTCCTGTCATATTTTGGACAAAATGCTTCTTGCAGAAGCTTTGGACAGCAGGATTGACCTGGGACGACCCCTACGTGGTACTCTTGTTGAGGAATGGACCTCTTTTGTATCCTCACTTCCTGCCGTCAACGAGATCTCCTTGCCTCGTGCCATCCTTCCTCCCGGGAAGTACAAGGCCATCCGTACGCTTATTGAACCACGCGTCTACTTTGGGTAAAACCATTTGTATTAATGGGACCTTCGCCTGGACAGACAGCCAAATTGTTCTTTGTTGGTGGAAGGCTTCTGTCCACACCTTGGATGTATTTGTCGCTAATCGCGTTTCCCAAATACAGAAATCTGAAGTCAAGCTTGTTTGGAGACACGTGGCAGGTGAGCTCAAGCCCGCTGATTGTGCCTCGCGCGGATGCTTGACGCCTAGTTTGATAGGTCATTCGCTGTGGTGGGGTCCGGAATGGTTGAGTCAACCAGAAATTGATTGGCCTCGAACGCCAGGTTTGAGTACTTCTAATTTGCCGGGTCTACGAACACTCGCTCTTGAGAAGGTGGAATGCGCCTTTGACCCCGATTTCTTGTTGAATCGCTACAGCTTCCTTGACAAGTTGTTAGGTGTTACTGCTTGGATAAAGCGTTTTGTTTTTAATTTTAGGCACCCACATCAGAAACGACTGACACCGTTTCTCTCATCACAGGAACGACAGGAGCCCCTCACCTTTTGGGTTCGTTCTGTGCAATTGGCGCATTTTGAGAAGGAGATTGCTATCCTTAAATCAGGGAGATCGAAATTATCGGAAACTGCATCTAATTGAACCCATTTTTGGACGATACGGGTCTCTTGCGCGTTGGAGGGCGTCTCAAGAACGCCAACCTCCCTTACGGGGCACGTCACCACCTGTTGTTACCTAAGGACGGTCATTTGGTACGCTTGTTGGTAACTGACCGTCACAAAAATTCGCATGCTGGTTGTAATGCTTTGTTGGCCATTTTGCAACGCGAGTTTTGGATTTTGTCTGCCCCCAAAATTATTCGGAGTGTAGTCTTCCGCTGCATCCCTTGCTAAAAGCTCAAGGCTTCTACCATGCAGCCCTTGATGGGAGACTTACGGGCAGATCGCGTAACTGAGAGCAGGACGTTTGACGGTGTTGGCACGGACTTTGCTGGTCCCTTTTTGGTGAAAACGTCGACACTTCGAAACAGCAAGACTGTTAAGACCTACTTGTGTGTTTTTGTTTGTCTTTCCACAAAGGCCGTACACTTAGAATTGGTCTCCTCGCTTACGACCGAGGTGTTTGTAGCCACATTTGACAGATTTGTATCCCGCAGAGGGCTGCCTTCCTTGATCCGTTCTGACTGCGGCACTAACTTCAAGATCACTTATAATTATTTGAATGACGTTGTTAATTTCCTTGAAACCAACAAGGCTGATATAGGCAATAGGCTTGCCCGACGTGGGATAAATTGGTTGTTTTCCCCACCAAATTGTCCACACTGAGGTGGTATTTTTGAGGCCGCTGTAAAATCTGCCAAAACACACTTGCGCAGGACAACTGGTGAATCTGTCCTTACATTTGAGGAACTCGCAACTGTGTTTTGTAAGATTGAGGCCATTTTGAACTCTAGGCCATTGTGTCCGATCTGCTCAGATCCGAATGATTTGGAAGCCCTTACGCCGGGCCATTTTTTAATTGGTCGCCCACTTGTCGCCTTGCCTGAGTACCCCTATATTGATACGAGACCTGGTCGTCTCTCGCGTTTTGAATTGGTACGCCAGATTACTCAGAGCTTTTGGAAACGCTGGAATTTGGAATATTTGCACATACTCCAGCAACGCTTTAAATGGACCGACAAGACCGATCCACCCAAGATTGGTGACCTCGTTTTGATCAAGGAGTCTAACCTTCCGCCACTCAGATGGCGCAGGGGGCGCATTTTTCGTTTGGTAACTGGGGCTGATGGAGTTCCCCGATTTGCTGAGGTCTTGGTGGTCGGTTCGATTCTGAGGAGAGCAGTTGCAACGTTGTCACGTCTACCAACTGATTAGCGGACCGGTAAGCCGGTCCGGGGCGGGTGGATGTTTGAAATAGAAATATTATTTGTGATAGGTCAAGTCGATTATATCGATTTAGTAACGTTTAGTTTAGTCTATTGTAAATTTTGAATATGGTCACACTGAACTGTCATTCACTTCCTCTTGTTCTGGAAATTTCGCGGATAGACACGTTAAATTTTCTTGCTCCTACGCAGTATTGTAAGTTTGCGTGTTGGAATTATATTGATCGCCTTTTGGAAGCTCGTTCTAGTAGCTTCGCGAATTGTTTTGTGTTTGTGATAAAAGATAAACTTATAATCTATTGAACATTTTAAAACAGTTGGTGCCCGACCACTTCGTTAAAGAAAACCCTGATCATTGGACTGGTATTTATAACGATTTGCTTGTTATTATGGCCAAAATTATGAGTTTAATCCTATAGGTCCACTCAAGAACATCACCAGAAGATCTAAGGTAAATATTCTCATGTACCTATTACTTTGAACTCATCGCTGTGCAGTCACAGTATAAGTGTTTAAACCTTTGTCCTGGGCTAAGACTGGATGAATTAATCGCTTCCACTGTCTTCTGCAAACTACCCAATTTTAGCCCGGACTCTAAACATATTTTTTGGAAGCAGAGCTGTAGTTGAAATTAAGCCGCTGCGGATTGTATCTGAACTCAGATTGGTATTGTATAAGCTTGTATCTTATTTTAGGCCGGACTCTAAACAAATTCAATCTTTCTCTTAGCGTAATCCCAGTTTCATTTTGGCTGAATATTAGCTTTTCCACAAAGAGACTGCCTCCACAACCCGAAGGGATAGCGATATTCCATGGTTTAGACTAGTGTCAGTTTATTTAGAAAGTACTGACGACCTGTAACGACTGTCAAAGATCTTCATGACTTCCGGGACCGACAGCTTAACGTGCTCTCCGAGGCTCGGGACAAGCGATAACTTACAGGTAATAAATTCAATATAGATAGTTATAATTTAATGGTTAATTTTATTGTCAGGTATTTTATTAAAAGATTCAACTTAACTATTGTTACGCCATCTATCGGTGAATAGGGGGGTACTAGAAGAGATTGAATGTATCGGTGGTTTAAAGGTCATTCAGCTACTTTGTACTAGATGGCGTTACTGTATCGAGTAATAGACTGTTCGAGATTATTTCGACAGTTTTGTAGAAGCATCTAGAATGCGCTAGTGATGTTATCCGGCCAGTATAAATAGAGCGCGACCGAACGGAACGGACACAGTTACAATTGGAATATCGAAGCAAAATACAAGAAGCGAAGGAAATAAGTCGGAAGTGTTTAGTGTTGTTCTAGTGGTGTGAATAGTGTGTTTTAATAGTGTTGTGAAAATAAGTGTGTGTATCTAGTGTTATTGTGTTAGTGAATAAAGTGCAGTTTTTAAGTGGCATAGTGAGTTATAATTTATCGTCGAACCCCAGCTCGTAACAAATTGGTGTCAGAAGAAAGGGATAAATTATGCCGGTTATGCCGAAGGAAGAAACTGAAGGTGTGCGTACCAGGAACCAGCGCCAGCAAGACCTGGACCAGAGACGCTTCGGAGACGTTCCTTCTCCATCGTCTGGTGGACCAGGCGAATCCGCGGATGCAGTGGAGCCTACAAGCGCACTCTCCGTGGCGGTGCCCGACATCGCGGCTCTGATGACGTTCATGCAGGAGCATGCGCGCCGCCTGGAGGAACAGCTACAGCGCGACAAGGAGGAGCAGGCTCGCTGTCAAGAGGAGCACGCGCGCCGCCTGGAGGAACAACTACAGCGCGACAAGGAGGAGCAGGCCCGCCGCCTGGAGGAACAGCTACAGCGCGACAAGGAGGAGCAGGCTCGCCGTCAAGAGGAGCACGCGCGCCGCCTGGAGGAACAACTACAGCGCGACAAGGAGGAGCAGGCCCGCCGTTTGGAGGAACAGCTGGTGGTGATGAAAGACCTCAGCGCCGCTGTAGGGAAGGACCTGAAGGTGGTAAAGGAGGATCTCCAGCAGCACGAGGCTCGTATCAGCGACGTGGAGAAGCTCGTACACAACCAGCTTGAGACTCGCGTCGCCTCTATAGAGAAGCGTGTACACGACCATCACGAGACCTGTGTCGCTGAAGTGGAGAGGAGATTGCGTGGGCTCGGATCCAACGAAGTGACATCTGCGACTGTAGTGCCCTCACCTCGTGGGTTTAAGGTTCCACCATTTGATGGCTCGTCATCATGGTCTGCATACAAGATCCAGTTTGAGGCTGTGATGCGATCGAATGGGTGGACCAAAGAACAGGCCTTAACCGCCCTAACCTTGGGCCTTCGCGACCGGGCCTTGACAGTGTTGGAGGCACTCGGAAAAGACGTCACCTGCGAGAAGCTTCTGGAGGCGTTGGAGGCGAGGTACGGAGACGCGCACCTCGAACATGTGTATCGTGCTCAGCTGAAGGACAGGATACAACGCACCGGAGAAACTCTGCAGCAGTGGGCTCTAGAGGTGGAAAGGCTGGTCAGGAAGGCATACCAGTCGTCGCCTGCGCTCATTGACGTGAACCTCGTACAAGCGTTTACGGATGGGATCCGGGACCTGGAAGTTAGAGCAGCGGTAAGACTTGGGCACTTCAAGTCCCTGAAGGCAGCCTTGGCCTACGCTCTGGAGGTGGAAGCAGCGCGTCACGAGGGTCGACCTTACCGTATCAGGGAAGTTGTTTCTTCACCACGGTGCTACAACTGCGGGGAAAGAGGCCATATCCGCTTGAGCTGCCCAAAGCGTAAGCGGCACGTTGGTACCCTGTCTCCACCAAAGGGGTCTCCTGACGTACCTGTCTGGCGGCAAGAGCAACGTAGCGCAGATGCTCCGACAGGTAGGGCTTACCCCGACCAACGCAAACACTGTGCAAGACAGGAAGCGAAGCCGGCAGCGCTAGTGAGAATGTTGAAGACGGATCTGAGCGACGGATGGAAAGAAGCTTTGCAGAGTGCTCAGCAAGAAGACAGGGACGTACAGCCGATTCTCGAATGGAAGAAATCAGGCGCTCCTAGGCCCAAATGGAGTGATATCGCAGCAATGAGCCCTAGCTTTGAGATTTGTGGTGTCAAGGATGTATTAACGGGAGTTATTATATGTTGTTGTTGACTTGAACACCTTTTTAATCGAAATGCCTGCATTTGTGGTGATTTCAATATTCATCTATTGACGGAAAGTAAAAAAAGAAATGATTTGACTAACTTATTGACATCTTACAATTTTAGACCACTTATTGACCAAATTACATTTATTCGTAACGAATCTGCATCCTGCATTGATAACATTTTCTGTAATTTCTCCAATGACTTATTACTGCACAATATTGACCATAATGGACTAGCTGATGGGCATGCTGCGCTAATTTGTAGTATGAAATTTAAATGTAAAAAGTTTAATAAAAATATGGTAGCTTATTATACAATGAAAAGATCTTTTAGTCGCTCGAATAAGATCATTTTTAGACAGATGATAGCTGATCGAGACTGGAAAAATATGGGTGTCAATACGTTTATAAAACAATTTGACACAATTTTTAAAAATATATTTAGGAAACGAAAGAAACAGATTCGACAAAATGGGTTAAACTTACGTTGTATTACTAAGGGTGTAAAGGTATCTAGCAGGATGAAACGCATTTTAGTGACAGGTAAATCTAATGCAAATGATGGTAGTGTACGAAATTATACCAAAAGCTATATTGCTTTATATAAAAAGGTGATAAAAATGGCTAAGAAATTGGCCATACAGAGTCAGATATTAAGATTTAAAAATGATTCAAGGAATATTTGGAAAATAGTAAATAGCCACAGAAACAAAAGCCAATGTTCAAGGGACCGATTTATTTTAAAATCCGGTGATAATATAGTAACCAGTCCTTCGGATGTAGCCAATGTCTTTGCTGAACAATTTGGCCTGAATTTTAATGTAAGCTCTGGATACTCGCAAACTGCAATCAACATTCTAAAAATGGGTACTAATAAAGTTGAAAATGAAATTATATGGGATCCTGTTACGCCTAATGAAATAAAAAGTCTGGTAATCAAAATGGCAAATAAAACCTCTTGTGGCTACGATGAGCTACCAATATCAGTAATCAAGGACAATGTTGATTTACTGTCAGAACCTTTTAGTTATTTTTACAACAGATGCTTTCAACAAGGTATATTTCCAGACCAGTTTAAAATAGCGAAAATTATTCCGGTCCATAAAAAAGGTTCAAAACTGGATCCTAAAATGTATAGGCCTATTTCTTTACTACCCACGTTATCAAAAATTTTTGAAAAATTAATTAAAGTTAGATTAACTAGACACTTATTCGTGAATAAAGTACTCAATAGGAGACAATTCGGATTCCAGAAAAACGTAGACACGCAAGATGCAATTGATAAGCTAATCAGGGACGTTACTACGGATATGAATCTTAAGAAAAAAGTTGCCGGGCTTTTCTTAGATTTAAGTTCCGCGTTTGACACCGTGAACCATGGGCTATTACTGAAAAAACTGGAACACTATGGTGTTAGAGGAAGTGCGATGCAGTTACTCGCATCGTATCTTAAAAATAGGAGAATGTATGTTGAAATTCAAGCGGTAAATTATGAGCATGATAATAATTCAGATATTGGTATTGAGCGTTCTTTTAGGTCTAAATTGGTACTAATTCAAACTGGTGTACCCCAAGGTTCAATATTGGGCCCATTGTTCTTCATTACTTTTATTAATGATCTCATTGATTATGTTAGTAAAATTTCTGACGATAATATACGATTAGTAGTGTTTGCCGATGACACTAACGCTATAGTCGCAGCTTATGATATGAACAATCTCAACTCAAAAGTTAATGAGGCACTTAATATTTTCACAATTGGTTTACGGTAAATAATCTGAAACTGAATCCTAGTAAAACCAATGTGATGCTATTTAAATCTACTGCCAAAAATAAAGATGATTTAAAATGCATCCTAAATGGTGAGCCGGTCACTACTGTAAAAGTAGTTAAATTTCTTGGAGTTCATGTTGATGAATCACTGAATTGGAAACATGAACTCTACAATCTGGAATCAGCCATAAGTTCAGCTTGCTATGTCTTGAGAAGTCTTCGTAGTGAGGTACATTTGGAACATCTCAAAATGGTGTATTACGCGTTGGTTGAATCTAAGTTGAGATATAGTATTTTATGCTGGGGAGGTAGCTATGTTTATAATATTCAAAGAGCGTTCATCTTGCAAAAAAGAGCTATCCGAACCATAGTTTCGATCAGACAAGAAGTTTCATGTAAAACTTACTTTGAAAACCTTAAGATTCTCACAGTGCCAAGCTTATATATTTTAGTATTACTCACTAATTTTGCTAAATATGCGCACGAATACGAATTGGAAGGAGAGAAACTACAAAGGGAGGCAACTAGAAGAATGGATTTTGTGACCAAACAAGTGCCACATCTTGACATAATAAAACATACTTCCTTCTATAGATCAATAAAATTATTCAATAAACTGCCACTAGAATTAAAGAGTATTTTATATAAAAGTAACTTCAAGGCAAAACTGAAAGAGTTTCTTTTGGAAAGAAAGAAAGAAAGAAAGAAAATAAGTTTATTTGGATAAGGTGACACAATTAAAATTACATAGTATTGAAGAGAAGTGTCCATTACATAGTAGAGAAGAATACTTGACAATTACTTTTCGTTAAGGAAAAGAAACGAAGTGGAAATTATAATTACAATAAAAAATATCATATTAAATAAAAAAGATCAAAATAATAAAAAATAAGCAATTTTGTAAATTCGATACATCTAGAAATAAAAAATATCATATTAAATAAAAAAGATCAAAATAATAAGAAAAAACAATTTTGTAAATTCGATACAGTGATCTAGAAATCAAAAATATCATATTAAATAAAAAAGATCAGAATAATAAAAAATAATCAATTTTGTAAACATCTAGATTTTACCAATTTTAATTTATTATGTCACATTATGCCAAATGGGAGTTTAGTTCAGCATATGCCAGACTTACAAAGCCTGGCGCTGGTTTTCAACTAGCTCCTTTTAGTGATAGCACGGACGTTAGGTAGTATAATGCACACAACAATACATACTAAAATAATGTGTTAAAACAGTGCGCGTGCATGACGTGCGTTATGTAGGCTTACGGGTTCCCGGCCCGTGCCCAGCGGATTAAGCGGATAGCGGGCGGAGAGGCCTGCGGACTCGCGTGAGTATATTGAATAAGATCAATACGCGCGTGCGCCGCGTGATGGTTGGACGCCGCGGTTTACATCAATGCACGCACAGTGTCACAGCACTGATTATACAACATGGGAACATTCAACATGGACAATATTATTAATTGTACAGTACCTACAAAAGTAACACAAACATATTTATTGTACTGTAGGCATTTGTATTATTATAAATTAATTCGTTATTAAATAGAGATATGAATAATGTTTAATGTCAATAGAGAAAAATATTGTTAATTAAGGGATTAGGGATAAGATTAGTAATTAAATAGTAGTATGAAATATTTTTTATGTCAGTAGGGATAATATGGTTAATTAGTGGATTAGAAAATAGTTATGAATTGTATATGGAAATAATAGGGACAATTATTGCTAATTAGTGGATTAGGGCTAAAAATCATAATTAAATAGTAATAAGAATAATGTTTAATGTCAATAGAGATAAATATTGTTAATTAGTATATTACAGAAATAGTTATCAATTTTATAAATCATAAGCAGCAGAGGCACGCCAGGGTCAAATAAAAGAAGCGTTCAAGTTCACATTGCCAAGCTTTCGTTGCGACTCCACAAGATACTGCCTCAAGCGTGTTCTAAAAGTGTTGATGGAGGTGACGTTGCGTATGGGTGGAGGTATATTGTTCCAGCACTTAGAAGCCGCATATCGAAAGCTCCCTCTAAATGCCTCAGACTTATGTGGTTTAATCGATAATTGCTTTGAGCATCGTCTGCTCGATCGCTCGCTACCACTGAAGACCCAGGTTAGTTTTTGAAATAAGTACTTTGGCTCCTGTGACTTAATGACACCAAATAATAAGCAAGCTAAATGCAACTTTCTTCTTGACTTCATTTTTAATATATGTTTATCATTTAAAAAGGGGGTTACGTGACCTCTAAAAGGCACTGAGAAACAGAAGCGGGCGCAGGCGTTTTGCACTCTCTGTACTAATCGATCTGATCGTGCCAGCAAACGAGGCCCATATACAGAGTCCGCATAATTTAACTTACTTAGTATCAAGGATTCCACCAACTTAATGCGCATTTCTTCTGATAAAAAGGGACGTATTTTATATAGCACTCTTAGTTTATAGAAACAGTTCCGTACTGCGTTGGCAACATGATTCTCATAACGCAGATTGGCATTCATTATCAGTCCCAGGTTTCGGGCTTCGTACACTCGTTCTAAGGGTTTCCCTTGAAGAGTTATATTCAACCCCGTTTGCAGCGAACGCAAATTGCCTGTGGATCCTAGAATCATATACTTCGTCTTTGATGGATTTAACAATAAGCAATTACGTTCCGACCATGCAGTTATCCTCTCAAGGTCCTTATTTATGTCCACTATTGCCTTTTGGTAATCCCTTACTTTAAAAGACAAGTAGATCTGGATATCATCCGCATATATATGATACTTGCAATTTTGTAGACAATCTTTTATATCCTCACAATAAAGGGCAAACAGTATTGGTCCCAGAATAGATCCCTGCGGCACGCCTCTTTTTAAAGAGGCAGGAGCCGAGGCTTCTGTGTTTCCGTTTATAGAGTTAATTTCTACAAGTTGGTAACGGTTCATTAAATAACTATGGAACCAACGAACCGCGTTATTGTCAAATCCATAAAAACGAAGTTTGGATAACAATATATCCAAATTTATAGCATCAAATGCCCGCGAATAGTCCAAAAGAACAAGAATCGTGCAACAGCCCTGATCCTGGGCTGACAGGATATTGTCAGTGACGTCCAGCAGAGCGGTAGTAGTGCTACGAAACCGTCTGAATCCTGACTGCAGGTTAGGTAATATATCATTATTCTCTAAAAAATCAGTCAGCTGTTGACAGACCACCCTCTCCAAGACCTTGGAAAGACACGGCAGGATACTAATTGGCCGAAGGTCGCACATATCAGAGGGGTTTGGGATTTTAGGCAGTGGTCGCACTACAGCAATTTTCCAAATCGCCGGTACTGTGCACGATACAACCGACTGGTTTATAATATCAGTAATAGTTCCTAAGGAGTAAGGTAATGATAAATTTACCATTCTCAAATTAATACCATCAAACCCCTCTGCACTCGATCTTAGACTTGATATGATGCGAGAGACGACGTCCTGGTCCACAGTCTTCAAATTGAAATTGCGTTCGCCAAACCGATGGTATTCGTAATATGATAAGTAAGAAATGTCAGAGTTAAGATTACCGGGTACGTTTAAAAAGCTTAAATTAATATAGTCTGCATCTTGAAGGTGACTTGGCAGTATAAAATTTTCTTTAGGTGGCAAAGCATAAGTTTTTAAATTTTTCCAAAGTACCTTAGGTTTAGCAATATTATTGTTTATATTGTATTTAAAAAATGCTACCTTTTCATTATACAAGGCAGCGCTGACCGTGGATTTTAGCTGTTTGTAGTATATTTTCCTAGATTCAGTCTTAATTTTGCGATATTTAGCCAGTGCGTCGTCCCTTAGTCGCATCATAAGTTTAACCGTATCTGTAATCCACGGGTAGGAGCGGTCCCTAATCACACAAATCTTGGATGGTGCGTGGAAATCAAACACTAGAGAAAGAGCCTTATTCAGGGCATCTACCATATCGTCCACACATCCTTGTGCCGATATTAGGTCCCATCGAATCCTTTCAAGGTTATTGTTCATACTTTCCGTACAGATGTTTGAAAATGAACGACGCTTAACAGTTTGTGCCGGCAACTTGTGGCGCTTAAAGTTAAATTCACAGATGACAAGCGAGTGGCTGTTTGTCGACTTAAAGGGCTCGACTTTTACATTTCTAGCAGCCAGATCTGTGCAGACGAGGTCAATTAAAGTCTCACTGTTGTCCGTGAAGTGTGTGGGGCACGTTACAAGTTGCTTAAGGTTGAAACAGTCCAAGAATTCAGTAATTTTCTTAGTTTTAGCACTATCAGAGAGCAAGTTGACATTAAAATCTCCTAACAGAATAAAGCGGTCGTACTGCCCAAGGGTCGTTATTGTAACGCTGATACAGTCCAGAAAGAGATCGAGGTTAAGCCATGGAGGACGATACGCCGTACCAATAGCTATTCTATTTCCCCGCACCGTGAGTGAAAGCCACATCTGTTCAACGGAATCGAACCTGGGATCATTTGCGACCGTCAATGAACGCGCGTTAATCCCGTGTTTTAAGTAAAAGCCAACGCCACCACCGCGGCCGCCGAAATCGGTACCCGGGTAGAACTGGTCCTCGGTTCTCTTCTCCCTGTCTTAGCCAAGTCTCGTTAATTGCTAAAATGTCAACGGGGTTACGATCGAGTAACGCCGCGAAATCATCATGGCTCGTACCTAATGATCCCGCGTTTAGTAAGCCAACTTTAAGATATTTGTCACTAACCATTTTTTAATATACGTTTATACCTAAAAGAGCAATGAAAAATATTAAATATAAATGAGTAAATCGGTGTAAGTCGACTGGCCATATTATAAGTAAAAATTAAAATAATAATTATTGTAAATATATAAAGCTGCAGGTGTAAAAGTGATATTAATAAAAGTAACATAATATTTGTGTGTAATACATGTAGGTGTAATTCATAATAATGTCCATATGGAAATAGAAATAAAGTCATAACATTGTAAATAATAGCTTTGTTAAGTATAGGATGTCCGAAAGAATAAAAACTATAGTGTAGTAATAAACAATTATATGATGACTTATAAACAGATTCCTGACCAACAAAAGTAGTGCCAACTCGATTACTGTCACAATATTGAAAGTTTAAAGAAGGAATATAGGTGTGCACCTTAATAATATAAACTAAATAAGCTACTGTCCAAAAAATTTAGTAAGTTCATTGCCGCTACGAATGCGGTGTGTTGCCGTACCATCATCCTTTTTAATAAATATTTTACCGTCTCTGGACCATGTGTATTTCCACTGATTGCGACGGCCGAATTCTCGCGCACGACGGAGCAGCTGGTAGTTCGAGCGGGTAAGTCTTTCATTTAAGTAAATGCGAAGTTGCGAGCCCGGCACACCGATGTCCGTCGTACTTAGAACTCGCCGTACCCGAGCCGAACGTAGTAGTGAGTCACGCGAGAGCCGGCGCGCCAGCCTCACGGCGATAGCACGGGGACGCTCGACAGGGGGGTCAGCAGAAGAGCCTTTGGATTCAACCATATTTCTGCGTGAAGGCCCAATGCGCTCCACATGAACTATATCTGAGTCCTGTAATTCAACACCCAACTTTGTGGCTAACAAATTTGTAACATGGTGCAAACTCTCGCCTTTTAGTTCTGGAATGCCTGCGATAACCACATCGTTCAGCAGTAATTGTTGATCGCGATCATTCAGCTCAGCCCGTAGTTCAGCTATGGTCTCTTCAAGGGGTGCAATGTTCGGTGCAGTTCTTTCTTCTAGCTCCTGTTCAAGAACAGACACACGTGACTCAACGTCAGCTATTTGACCAAGACACTTGCTAATAGATGTCTTGAAGTCAGCTATTTCAGCACGGTACAGGCGAACTTCGTTCTTCATTGCACCCACTTCCTTCCTGAGCAATCTGAGTTCTCGTGCTAGATCTACACCGCCATCCTCGTGTGGATTCTGATTTATACGGTCCACTGTGTTGTCTGTAGTGTGTGGCTTAACGGGAGTGGAGAAGACGTCGTCCCGAGCCGCTCCGCTGACTGTCCCACACCCAGGGCACAGCCAGTCCTTGCCAGAGGATGACTCAGATGCAGGCACACAACCCCTATGGAAGGAAGCCGGGCATTTCGAACATCTCATAGAATCTATTAGGGATTTCGTTGGTATGGTTTTCCCGCAGACACCACACTTAACCATTGTTGGCGATGACGTTGAAAAATAATGTTAAGTTTAGAATATCCGCGGCAATAGCTAAACCTTAGGTGAACAGCAGGCTTGATAGTTCCAAGTAGAAAAGTTAGATGTCACAGTATATATTAGTTCAAGCACTAACATATAGATGTCGCTGTACTCAATCAATTTATCGAGGCTCTGTTGAAGGCTTTATAAAGTTCATTTCGCACTTGTCATTGGCAAGTTCAGCCAACAGCGCACTGCACTATTAGACACTTAATATTACCAGACGTATAACTGCATAAGTTTTAAGTTTATATTTATATTTTGTAATTAAGGGTAGATTACGGCCGCTTAGGATGATAATATTTATATTTGAAGATTGTGTAAATATCACTGCACTTTATGATTGTAAAACACTAGCCGATCTTTGTTGTAGCACTATGTACAAGTTTAACAATATATTAAGGAGTAAAGGTCTTGTATTTTGTTTTTTAAACAGAAAGTCTACACTTAGTACACAGTATATATCAACGTCCGTGACGTCACTCACACTCAAGGTGTTTGTACTCTGTAAATGATCTTTAACATATGAATTATAAAATGTACATACATATAAATAACATTGTTATTGACAATTGGGTTATTAATAAGCTACAACAAAATGAGTGGAACACTGTGGAAAGCATTAAATATATTGAGTATTGAGTAAGTCCCTAAAATTTGTAACATGACATGTGTATTTATTGACATTTTAGGTGTTGACATTTTATGCAATTTATATATATATATTTTTTTTTATTTGACATATCTATTTTTTATTTCTTTTCTACTTGACATTTAATTATTGTAAGAATCACATGTTGAAGACATGCTCATGATATGGGTACTTATTTCATGAATTTTATCGACTATTAAGTATTTATTTCTATATTCAGATATACCACTTACCATTTTTATTTATCAGCGATCATTTAATTTTTAATTATTTTATTCATTGTATTTTTTGTATTGTTGCGATTATTCAAACACAATGTAAAAATTGTTATTGAATAAAGAATTGAAATTGAATTGAAATATCACCAAGAGTTATTGGGCACAGTGGGAAAGCTTGGTCGTCCAGGATGGAGTTCTGTGCCGCAAATGGGAAAACGCTCGCGGTAACCAGTGCCATTTGCAAATGGTAGTGCCCAAAACTAAGGAGCCGGAAGTCTTGCAGCTCTATCACAATGGTGCTTCGGGAGGTCACATGGGAGTTAAGAAGACCCTAACTAAGATCCGGGAGCGGTTTTATAATTATGATGGTGATGTATGTATGTGGTAGAATATTAAAATAATAATAATAATCAATTCGATGCGTGTGTAAACAACAGTACTACAGCTCAAACTTTTAACAGCCTTCAATCTCTTTGATATCAATTATAAAATATCTTGTATTCTGTAGTGACCAGAAAGTCCGTGATGTATAGAACGAAAATCCCAAGAGATTGCTATAATATAATTCTGAGCTCGCTTCGTGGTTTCCCGTTACAAATAAGACCGCCTCATCTTTACCCATGGGCTTTGTAATCTGTAACAAGTGAAGGATTACTGTATGTGTATGCGCACTGCTGGTTGGTAAATTGTTTAAGATTAATTTAGTTATAAGATGGTAGGTTTGCCTTCGAACTATTAATAGTATCAGTAAATTATATTATTTATAATACACATGTGCTGGTGCCACCCTAATTTATGGAAGTGAGAGATGGGTACGGCAGAAAAAACAAGAAAGCAGAATTAAAGCAGTTGAGATGCGATCACTGCGTAGTATGTGTGGAGTGAGACTGATTGATAGAATTCCGAATGCAGTAATACAAGGGCGATGTGGCCTGAAAGAAGATGTCGTGACATGGATTGAGAAAGGAATGCTGAAATGGTTTGGACACGTGGAGTGAATGAGTGTAGAAACATTGACGAATCAAATATATATATCACAGAGGTGTGTGGGCAAGCCGGTTACGGCAGACCTCGTAAGACGTTCGTCGACCAAATTGGGGACGTCTTGAAAAACGGAAAAGTTCGAAGCACCCGTAAGCAGCAAGCATGTATGACAAGAGTAATTAATATAGAGGAAGCGCGTGAGGTTTGCAAGAACAGAAGCAAGTGGCGTTCTGTTGTCTCTGCCTACCCCAACGGAAAAAAGGCGTGAGCATATGTATGTATGTACTTCAACAATTATGAACAACTTTGCTCAGAAAAAGCAAGTCCGTATCTTTGGCGTTGTATCAAAGATAAAAATTCTTAACCCCCCAAGTGATTACAGCACGCACGGTCGTGCTCTATTTCAAGTGGTCCCATGTGTTAGCAGCACGCATGGTCGTGCTCTAAAAAAGTCGTCCAATTGGTCGCGGATTTTTTACGTTTTGTTTTACTTAAACCAAGAAACGAAAGTAGTAACTATTAGAATAGTTCATATTCTATGCAACTAAAACGTTTTAGAAGGGTGAGGGAAACGAAACGCGCCAAAAATATTGAAAATTGCGAAAGCGTCCGCCATTGTTGTGTTTTGTTCCGCGATCTTTATAATAAAAGTTGTCTTGTGGAAGAAACCGGTGAATATTTTATAAAGATACTTATATAGATTTACTCAGAAATAAATAAATATTAATTGTGAAGTGACATTATTCGTGACAAAGACACGAAATACAGTGATAAAAGGCAAAAATTTTTTAAAAGAGCTATTTCTACTCTTGAAACTTGCTATTTTCTTAATAGTTTTATGATAAATACTCTTTTAATAGTTATGAAAGACATAAAAGTACCCAGATTATTTATCTGAAAACATATTTTTGCAATTAAATACTAGTATTGTTGTACACTTTCACTGTTATCGTGTTTCAAATGGTAAATAATTCACAGCCACAGTGTTCGTTACAGTAACATGGCGGCCTGGCACGGCGAACTTTTTATTACGCGTTCGGATTATAATTTTTTTAGTGGCGTTAGATTCATTTGTTACAAATAAATAATGTATTGTGTGAAAACCTAAAGGTACATGTGATAATGTTTTTGTATTTATGAACCAAACAAGTAATGAAATTCATTAATATGTGATGAAATGTTTGTGCGAACGAGTGAAAAAAATAAACTTCTAAGTTTGTAAGCCTGTTTTGCCGGAAAGGTGAGTATTTAGTTGTAATTAATGGTATTATTATGATAGCTGATTTAATACCCAACACAATGATATGCAATTTATGTGATATAATTATATTAAGGTGTCATAATTAATTTTTTTCCGGTAACCTATGCCAATGAAAATTTGCAGCAACGTGATCTTTCGCACTTGTGGCACGTTGCCTTTAGTTTGATCGCACCTCAAGGGTTAAGCAAAATAAGGCTATTATTTAACACTAGCGGCCCGTCCTGGCTTCGCACAGGTGGACATTAAGTGTTTAAATATCTATCTATCTATATTGTCACGCCTGTCTCCCATTGGGGTAGGCAGAGACTATACGTCAGTTGAAACATACCTCTTTAGCGTCCTCGACATTCATTATGCTTGCGCGTCGGTTTTGGGTACTTTTAACTTGTTCGTTTTTCAGTACTTCACCTATTTGGTCTGCGTACGTCTGCCTTAAGCGTCCCCTACCGATATCTACATTCATTCTTACACAAAACACTTCTTTCGTATTTCTTCTTTCATCCATCTGTTCAAAATGTCCAAACCATCGCAACATTCCTTTTTCAATTTTTGTCACTACATCTCTTTTTAGACCACACTTCTCTGGTATCAGACTGTTTATCACTTTATCTTTCAGACCTACTTCGCACATACTTCTCAATGCTCTCATTTCCACAGCATTGATTCTTCTTTCATGCTTCCTCTGCCATACGCATGATTTGCTACCAAACATCAGTGCTAGTGCCAAAACTCCCTGCAGTTTAACAAGGCGAGCCTTCTTTGGGATAGTACTAAATAAAGGCGCAGAAAACTTTCTGGTGTTTCATTAAGATGTTCTCTGAAATGCGCCTTAAGAAAAATACTTGATTCGTACTCATTCCCTTTCTGAATTCCGCTTGCACATCCCAAATTTTACTATCAGTTTCAGAAATTACTCTTTCAATCAGTATCTTTGCATACAATTTTCCAACAACACTTAGGAAGCTTATACCGCTTATTCCTGCTGAAACCCTTAACTCGTATACAGTGGAACAATAACGGCTTTGTTGCAGTCACCTGGTACGCGACCGGACCGCCGAAATTTAACTAAACAGTCGGTTTCCGCTACAGCAGGTTTGCAGTGACGCCTTTGACTACCTTGAACATTTCAGCAGCTATCTTGTCATATCCTACAACTTTACCCGCTTTAATACTTTTCAAATATTTTAAGCTACGTATAACGCAAAAAAATATATTTGTATTTTATATACTGTTACATTTTTTTTTTAATTTTCCGATTGTTGAGGTATTAAGAATAGAAAGTATATATATACCCCATTTCATTTCGTGAGCGACGTAAAAACATGTTAGAGAAATACACGAAACAAATAGTTTGCGTAGAGAAGAAAAATTCGACATGAAACTCTATATCATGGTCTAGGGTGGTACTGTAGTAGTCCTATAGGCTCACTAGAGTCATCATGCTATTGGGGTGCAAATTAGGAAAGGCCTTTATCCAGCAATGGATAGCGGAAGGATGTTATGGTGACTATTGCGTATGGCGTAGTGGTTTAAGCTTCGCATCGCTGTTTAGCTCTGCACTGAGTGTCGTGGGTTTGACGCCCAGATGAAACAACACTATGTGTGATCGACAGATTACTGTTTCGAGACTGGGTGTCATTTGTGTCCGATTTTTTTTTTAAGTTTCCCTAAATACAGGATACATGTTTAGGGGGGAGTCGTCTCTAAAGGGAATACATTTTCATAAAATTGTATGATAAACTAGTATTACAAAGCTGAACAGTTCGTTTGTTTGTTGGGTTGAACACACTAATCTCAAGAGGTACTGGTCTAATTTAAATAATTATTTTTGTGTTTGAAAGCTCATTTACCTATTAAAAAAGGTCATAGTCTATATAACATAATGCTATGAACCACGTTTGCAGCACAGTAGCCTAAATAGTATGAGTGTACCCGTAGGCTCAGCTAGTTAACCATAAACCTATATTTCTACTCAAAGTTTTTTCATGTCATATTTAATATATTATACTTTTTTTGTCCAGTGTTGTGGTGGCGAGTGTCTTAAGAAACGTCTAAGGAAAATACACGAATCATTTAGTCACTTTACGAAGATACGCCAAACTCTACATCAAACTCCATACCATCCCGTCTGGCTAGTGTGGTTATAGTAGGCCAAATCTTCCTATTGACTCACTGCTACCGTGATGACCATGTTCAGCAATGGACTGAAAAATGCTGTATGTGGATAAATAGTATTCATTTTAGTTTTATGTAAGTAATTACTAAAGTAATTCATTTCTTGGGGTGTTACCTGCATTTTCATTTGATTCACGCTCCCCTGCCGTACTTTTACATTTGTAAAACACATTATAACATAACATAACTCCATATCCCCAAAGTGGTAGGCAGAGATGTATTATGCACCCACACTTCACCAGTTATGTTTCGGTTCCAATGTAATAGGGGGCGAGGCTATTGCTATCTACCGGGCACATTATTAAGCGAACTATAAATAATATGTTTAATGCACACATAACTTTGAAAAGTCAAAGGTGTGAGCCCGGGGCACCTGGGGATCTAACCCGAGACCATCGTCACGGTAGTCCGTTACTTACACCGCTGGGATATCGCCACCTTTGTAATATCTTATAAATGGCATTTTCAATTATAAATAATACAGAATGTAATCTCAAGGTATTGAAACAGTCTTTTTGAACATAAAATGATTTATTTTATTATTATTATTCTTTATATATATATATATTTCTTGTGTGCGTGTGTATGTCACTGAACTCCTCCTAAAGGACAGGTCCGATTTTAATGAAAAAAAAAAACCGCCAGGTGGCGTCGCTAACTGTCACATCGGCTCCGTGTTAAAAATATAATTAAAAATCTATATTCCACTATATATGAGCGAAAATAACTTTAAAGTGACTATAAACTTATAAATTACTACATATATTGTTATCATCAAAAACCCTAAAGAGTGAAACAATGGTGAAATATTTTAACGGTGACTGTGAGTGAAAATGTCAACAAACTACTAAATTGATCAATATAATATAGAAAAGTGAACTTAACTAAGGTACTGTGACTATAAACTAATAAATTAAACGTAAAAAGTGGCAAAAAATAGTGAAATAATATCTATCTTAAAAATTACTTTTCAAAAAGTTGCAATATCATAGCTGAGAAAAATAGACAGTAAAGCAGGTCATATGTGACATCCCCCCGTGGGATCTCCACCTTGTTCTGGTGGGGGGGCTCAGTAACCGTGGGTTAGAAGCCACCCACGGTGAAGCTAAGCGGGATCCCGGGAGGGGACGCTCCACGTGGGCTTGGTAGAGGCCTGCGTAGGATGCGTCCCATGGTGCGGGTACGGGGGACAGTTCTGTCTGTCCCTCGCAGTCGGGTGCGGTCGCGGGAGGAGAGGCGTGTGGGTGTTGCGTTGCCCCGCGCCCTATCTCCCGCGACCAAATGGGGGCGCACCATCGTTGCGTCGCGGTGGGGCCGCAGAGGAAGAGGAGATGCGGTGTTGCGTTGCCGTCCTCCCTATCCTCTGCGGCCGCTGGGTGTTTTGGTGGCGGAGCCCTACACCTTCATCCGCCGCCAAGGGGGTTTCGTTCGGGGCCCGCCTGACCATCTGGCGGGCATTGACGGGTATTGACCCGTCGGGGGGTAGCGAGGAATCCTTTGGTGAAACCCTACCCTCCGACACATGGGTACATGAGGAGCACGGGTTGGTTTTTAGTCAGTAAGAGTCTGACAGTCCCCTTTGTCCTTCCCCCCCGGGGCGGAGGGACTCCATGAGGATTTTCCAACCCGATACCAAAAAAAAAAAAAAGGTCATATGTGACATTGTTTTAATATAGCGACATCTAGCTTCAACATTCAGTACCACTTGGTTGCTGATTGACCACAGACAAACTACAAATACAAAGAACGCCATCTACCTTAAAAATAGCGTCACTAATCAATGTTAAGAACAGAAGTCTTAATTCACCTGAGGTATTAACTGCTAGTTTGGCGTGTGACCAGCGTCAACCGCTTTGAACGCACGAGGTCTGGGATCGATCCTCATACAAGAAAGCACTTTTTGTGCACAGTTCAAAATTGTTAATTTAATATAGAAGACGAAAACGTAACTTTTAGAAAAGCGATGAAATCGGCTTCACTAATAAGTCAACGACACCGTTATTTGATGCCACAATGATGAGTTTACCTAATCATATTTCACATGATGACAGCGACACAATAAGCGAGTTAAAACAAAGAATAAGTCAGCTAACTGGAGATTTGGACAGTGCAAATCAAGAAATTGATAATTTACTCTGTGAAAACAAGTCTCTTAAATTGGATTTACAAAAGTCAAATGAAATAATTGATATATATAAAAAAATCAGTCACAGCTCCAATACTGACTCCCCGGCCCACAAAAAGCAACAAATCAAGATCACGGAAAATAAGCCTAAGTAATATCTCTACACCCTTACAAATTAAACCGCCATCCCAAAACAGTGCTGATTGCAAGCAACATACTCAAGTTGATGTGACAAAAACGAACAACTGTAAATCTCCCTACAAATGTAACGAGATAACTGATCAAATAAGTTCAGGAGCTGCCGGAATAAGTAAAGAGAGCAAAAGGAAGAAAAAAAATCTGATATTGGCTGATCAGCAAGGCTATCGTCTTCAAAAATCTTTACAACAACTAACTGCAGGCCCAGTTAGTTGTTGTACTTTAGGGTTACATGCATTTGGAAACCGGGTGCAAGAATGTGTGACATCCTGGACTCCATGCAAGACGATATTAAGACTCTGTCGGATAACGATACTTTAATTCGCCGTCCCCGGCGAATAAAATGATAACTACAAAAATGCAACTTTACAGGAAAAATAAAAAACATCTTTTCGTCGATTGCTCCTTAAACACTGGACGTAGACAGATGATTATAAGCTTTTAAAGAAGGTTATTTTTTGTTTATTCTAAATGTTTTAGTGAAATACGCCTTAGTATCAAAATAGAGATATTATTTCAGAAATAAAAGGTTAGTCAAAATTAGCCATCATCTAAGTTGTTTAACGGCGATTATCATTTTATTCTCCGTACAGCCTGACCAGAACCAAATATTGTACTCTTCACTTATCATTTTTCAAATCGACAACATTCATATTACAAACACGTCTTATACAGAGCGACTGGATGGTTTTGAACGAGAATAAAATAATAAATGCATTTATCATTATCTAGTCGCATATTTTTTTCATGAGAACATAATTCTATGACTGTTTGTCATACTAACAAGTGGGAATAAATTTTGATAATACTTTATTAACACTTTATTCTTGTAATTTAAAACTTGTTTTAAATCCTTGAATACCATCGTAATATTTTGTTACTTCGTAAATAACTGAATAAAAATTAGGAAAAAAATTGAGCAGATGTATTAGATTTAAATTTAAAATGATAATTAAAATTATTGTTAAATTATCGACCTATATCCCTGGCGACTGTACTATCAAAAATATTTGAAAGATTAATACAGCCACACATAAGTAAATACATAAATTTACACAGTGCGCAGTTCGGCTTCCGAGCCAACCTCGCAACTGATACTGCTATTTTTTCATTGAAACAAACTGTAAACTATTATCTAAAAAGGAAAACAAATGTATACGCTTGCTTTCTTGATATAAGTCGTGCATTTGATACAATTAATTATGAAATATGATGGGAAAAAATGGAACAGAAAGGAATACCACTTGAAATAATACGTATAGTAAAATTCTGGTACGAGGGTCAATTAAATGTTGTTAAACGGGGTGAAAGCCTTTCAGACGAATACAAGCTTAAAACAGGCGTAAGACAAGGAGGGTTAACATCTCCCATACTGTTTAACCTATATATAAATGACTTGATAGAGGAGCTGAGCGGTGCGAATGTCGGCTGCTCAATTAATAACGTATATATAAATAACATCAGCTACGCTGATGACATGGTGCTTCTCAGCCCCTCTGTCAAAGCTCTGCAGAGGTTGCTGAGGATATGTGAGGTGTATGCGTGCAAACATGGTCTTAAATACAATGTTAAAAAGACAGAAATTATGGTGTTTAGATATGATAACAGTCCACTACCTATACCTAATATATCTTTATGCAACTCGCAGCTAAAAGTTGTGAATAGTTTTAAGTACTTGGGACACGTCCTGACAGATAAACTTAAAGATGACGATGGTTTGAAACGCCAAAGACGGCTCTTAGCTGCTAAAAGTAACATGCTTGCTAGGCGATTCGCAAAATATAGTAAACAGGTTAAAGTCACTCTGTTTAATGCGTACTGCCGCTCACTTTACACTTGCCAGCTCTGGTACAAGTACGCGCAACGTACTTATAATGCGTTGTGGGTACAATATAATAATGCATTCCGGTGTATACTGGGACTACCATGGAGGTGTAGTGCGTCAGGCATGTTCGCAGAGAATAGAGTGGATGGCTTCTATGCAGTTTTGAGAAAGGCCAGAGCCTCATTTATGAACCGGGTACATCATTCTGACAATGGTGTGTTGAGAGCCATATACCAAGCGAATCTATCCTTCGTGTACGGCTTTCAGTACTCCAGCTACATTAAATTTAGATAGTAATTATAATTGTCATGCTTGCTTAAAAATTAATGATTATGCTTAAAAATTAATGATTATGTCGATTCCTAAGGACTGCTATAATATAATAAATATGTAAAGAAAATTTGATATAAGTAATGTAATTATTTTATTATGGAATTCTTTAATAATTTAATAATTGATACAATGAATAATGGAAATATGTATGAAGTTGTATTAATGTAATGTTTTAATATGGGTGTTTACCTTAAATAAAAACTATTTTATTTATTTATTTATTTTATTTTATTAGCACCCACAGATACGAAAAATTACATAACACTAAAACTAAGATAATGGCAGTTATCATTTTATTCTGCGGGGACGGCGAATTATTCTAGGAGGCATTAACGATACTAATCCTACTGAGTTTCAAACTGTGTTAAATACTTTTATAACATGTAACTAGGATATCAATATCTTCATAAGCGAAATGCCGTATAATAAGACGCTGAATGAAATTAAGTTAAATTATGAATTAAAGTTCTTGTGTGGTAATCGTAAAAACGTGAGGTTCATAGATATGAACTATTATTTATACTTACTACATAAAGCTAATAGAGTAACTCATATTAGTCGCTACTTATTGCAAAAAAATATTCGCTTTGACAATAAATACAAGCTTTTAGAATATCAAAAAGTCAAAAACATGCAACATATTGAAAGTAAGCTTATGGTCGAAAAGTCAACACAAACTCATGACCATTCCACAGTTAATGATGTTGTTAATAACGTAATGCTTAGCCATAATAGTACCATCCGAGATAACGACATATTACCAGGTCCTCTTTTTCGTGTATGATCATATAACTATACTTCATCTAAATATAAATGGACTTTTAAGTAAATCAAACATGTTTGCTGTGGCGTTAGAGGATTTTTATAATAACGGTAAAAATATTGACGTCCTCTGCTTGTGTGAACATAACATGATAAGTAGTGATACAAATTTATTACATGTTCCTAATTTTATTTAGCTTCTCACTACACCAGAAAGTCTAGGCATGGTGGCACATGTATTTTGGTGAGAAATAATGTAAAGTATATATCTATTGAAAATGTCTGTAAATACAGAGTGCCAAATGTTTTAGAATGCTGCGGTATAAAATTAATTGAGCATAATATAGTAGTATTGTGTCTATATAGAATTCCAAAAAGCAAAAATTTTTAAATCAATCTTGACATATTTTATCACACATTAGACAGTATTCTTAATATGTATGCATTTAAAACTAACAAAAGATGTATAATCTGTGGGGATTTCAACATTGATATTTTAAAGAAAATTTCATATTCGAAAGAATTTCTTAATTATCTAAGAGGATTTAATTTGAAATGTCAAATAAATTCGCCAACCCGCTTAAGCAGTGGGTCATGTATAGATAATTTTTTGCATAACATAAGGGGATGTAAAAGTGAAATTCATGAATTAGCTATCTCCGATCACACAGCTCAACTACTATACTGTCCTGTAAAGACAACTTGTAGATTAAATTACTGGTTCACTACAAGGAGACTTTTCTCTAATGAAAATATAAATAAATTCAAGGAATGCCTTAGTTGAATTAGTTTTTCTGAAATATATGAAGAAACAGATCCAAATTCAGCTTTTAATAAATTTTATGATACTTTTCTTTATTCTACAACTTATGTTTTCCAATTGTAAAGTTTAAAGTGTTTTCTAAAATAAAACCAAAATGGGTAATTCGTGGTATCAGAGTCTGTAGTAAAAGAAAAAGAGAACTGCTATGGAAATATAGGCTTTTTCCAACGCAGCACAACAAGGACAACTTTAAAACACTATACCAAAGGCTTAAGCGAATAATTCAACTAACCCAAAAGGCTCACAATAATTATTTAATTGAAAAGGCTAGTAATAAATGTAAAGCTACATGGAAAATAATAAAAAAATGTAAAGACAATTATCCCAGTGAAACCATTACTCAATAAAAATTGGTAACCAAATAGTAACAAATCCACATGTTATTTCACAAGCATTTAATTATTTTTATATTGACCAAGTACAGCCCATACATGTTACGCAACTGTCCACGTCTGGCCTTATTAATAGACCAATAACAATGTTTATGAAACCTACTATTCCGCAGGACATACATATTTTTTTTTTAAATTAAAGAACACAATTAGCACAGGGTATGATGAAATCAGTACAAAATAGTCAAATGTGTATCAACGTTAATAGCTCCTGTTCTAAGCCATATAATTAATAACTTTATCTTAGATGGTATTTTTCCTGAGGACCTCAAAGTGTCAGTTGTTTACCCGATTTTCAAAAAGGGCGATAAAGAAAGCATGGCTTGTTATAGACCCATTGCGTTAATTTCAGTTTTTTCTAAAATTTTTGAGAAAGTGATATCTAACAACTTAAATGAGTTTTTCGAAAAAAATGCGTTATTTACGGCATGTCAAAAAGGGTTTAGACGAAATAAATGTATAAATGCTGCTCTATATGATTTTTTTTATCTTATAATGTGTAGAATTGCTAAATGCTTACCTGTTCAAGCTCTATACATAGACATGACGGGGGCTTTTGATTATGTAGACTACAAAATCCTGATAGACAAACTTAACGCATATGGTGTTCGGGGCAATTTATCAAGACTAATTGAGTCATACTTAACCAATCGTCAACAGGTGACCATCATTAATAAAATTTGTAGTAGGTCAAAAACTTAAATTTCCTATAAATCTGAATTAAGAAATGTAAAGTACGGGGTACCGCAAGGAAGTACTTTAGGCCCTTTGTTATTTATTATTTACATAAATGATTTTCCATCTGTAACTACATTCCCCATGAAAATGTTTGCAGATGACAGTACAGTTGTTTTTACATACATAAATACATACATGTAGACACCATCGCAGTAGAGATAAATCGTAACCGTTCATTTCTTATAACGTGGCTAGAAAAACAAAATCTGAAAATCAATCTAGATAAGACGACATTTATGAATTTTGGACAAAAATCGAATCAGAATTTAAATTTAGATATTAAGTATAATGACATTAAAATTAACGAAACGGATATTGCAAAATTTCTTGGACTACACATAGAAAATAACCTCAAATGTACAACACAGATTGAAAAAGTCTGTAACAAATTAAATCAGTATGCCTATGCACTGTATATGTTGAATAAAACTGCAAACCAAGCGACGGTCATCGCAGCATATCACGGTTTTGTAGCGTCTACGTTAAGGTACAGAATAATATTTTGGGGGAATGCCTCTGGTAGCGAATCAGTATTTATAGCGCAGAAGCGCTGTATAGAGCTATTTCGAACTTAAAGACTACAGATACTTGCAAACCTCATTTCAAAAAATTAAAACTATTGACCTTTCCATCCATGTACATTTTTAAGACCGCAATGTTTGTAAAACGAAACTAGAAGAAATTCTCGGAAGTAAGTAGTGGGCGCCAAACTGGTAAACTTCACTTAGTCCCTGCTAAAACAGCACTATTCCACAAAAGTGTGTTTGTTATGGCGCCTAAAGTGTATAATAAACTACCTAAATGGCTAAGCTCAATCGACAATATTAAATTGTTTAAGAAAAATTACAATGTTTGCTACTTGAGAAAGCATATTATACGAATGATGAATATTTGAAAGATAAAATTATGTAAAATGTACATGAATCCACCTTCTAACCAATTAATTCTATACATACATACATACATAGACTCACGCCTGTTTCCCGGAGGGGTAGGCAGAGACTACGGAGCGCCATTTGCAACGATCTTGACATATCTCTCTTGCTTCATTCACTCCCATCAGATTCCTCATGCATGCTCTTCTGTTCAGGGTGCTTCTAACCTGTCCTGTTTTTAGGATGTCTCCAATCTGGTCAGAGAACGTCCGCCTAGGTCTTCCCCTTCGTCCTGTCCCTTCCACACTTGCCTTATATATCTGCTTGGTCAGTCTTTCGTCATCCATCCTCTCCACGTGTCCAAACCATCTTAGCATACCTTTCTCGATGCTTGTCACTACATCTTCTTTTACCCCACAACACTCTCTTATCACACAATTCTTTACTCAGTCAGTCAAAGAAACACCACACATACTTCACAGTGCTCTTATTTCTACAGCATTTATTCTACTTTCATGACTCTTCTGCCATACCCAACTATCACTACCATACATAAGAGTAGGTACTAACACCCCTCTATGGACAGCCAAACGAGCCTTTTTGGACACGTTTTGGCTATTCATAAACGCCTTCAGAGCTCCATTCACTCTATTACCTGCATTAACTCTTCTTTCAATATCTTCTACATTCATTACCATCTCTTGTAAACAGCGTACCTAAATATACAAACTCATTCACTTGCTCCACTCGCTGTCCATCGATCATAATATTACAAGCCGTAACGCATTCCTCCTTTTCAAAAACCATAACTTTCGTTTTACTTACATTTACTTTCGTTCCCTTGCTCTCTAACGCACCATGAATGATTGCTACCATCTCCTGCAACTCCTCCGCTGAAGATGCAAGTATAACCTGATCATCAGCATAAAGGAGGCATTTGACAAGTAACTCATTCATCCTTAATCCACAGTCACTATTTTTCAAATCTTGCAAACAACTGTCCATGAAGAGGTTGAACAGCCACGGCGACGCTACACATCCCTGTCTAACACCTGTTTCGATGGTAAACCAATCCGTGTACGACCCATTTATCCTCACACAAGCTCTAGAATCTTCATAAAGGGATTTCAGAGCTCGTATGAGGCTGCTGTTCACCCCATACATTGACAGTACCGACCACAATTCATTCCTCACCACTTTATCGTAAGCCTTTTCCAAATCCACGAATGCGCAATAGACCTTTTGACCTTTGGCCAAGTATTTTTCGGCTACGCACCGCAAGGAAAAGACTTGATCCGTGCACCCCATACCCTTTCGGCATCCTGCTTGTACATCCCATATTTTCTTGTCGGTTACTTCCATAACTCTTTCAATCAGTACCTTCGCATACAATTTGCCAACAATGCTGAGAAGGCTAATGCCTCTATAGTTCTTGCAGTCTTGTTGCGAGCCTTTTCCCTTATAAAGAGGCACAACCACCATTTCATCTTTTGACATGTTCTGACTATTATTAGTATTACCACATTATTCCAATTTTATTTATTTAGACAAATATTTTCATTCATTGTTTTTATAACTTTATTTTATATTATATTGATTGTATAATTCTGAAGTTAGTATTGTACTTGTATCCAATTTGTACATCATTTAATGGTAAAACATAATGGACTAGTAATATGACACCTGTAAGGGCCTATGCAAGTCACGTTTTTTAAACGCGCCGTCGACGCGCGTTTGTAGCGATACAGACGCGATACGCACGCAAATCAGACGCAGCCTGTAGACCTTTGCACACCTGTATAAATTCAAATGCGCGTGTGTAGCGATACAGACGCAATGCACACGCGCGTGTGTAGCAATACAGACGCTCTCAGATTATAGAACAAGAATCAGATGGAGCGCGCGGAACAATTGCGTGAGGCCACTAAAGCAAATACAAATTGAAAAGCGAATACAAATCCAGCTCAGTGCGAAACGAAGCATCGTACCTACAGTTCACGCGCCCCGATCAACTCAACTTTTAAATTCATAAAATGCAGTCATGCGTTTTTAAACATTGTAAAAGTTGTTTCCAAAAGCAAAAACAGAAAGATAGAACATCTTTTCACAGTTATCTATGGATTATATGACTGTTTCATAATTTAATTTCGGTAAAATTCGTATTTCTGCAAAAAATGTGTAAGTGTTGCCAGTTTACGTTGACGCCGTTTTCCCTATATTATGGAAAATGCACTTGTCAATTGATTTATGTAATATGTAATAATAATTGTAATGTTAATGAAAAATATATTAACATGTTATAAAAGTATATTTTAGATATATCTTTATTAGCAAATATTGTTATAGGCTTTCCAATATGTATACATTGTTTTGGGTTCGATCCCTATACGATCTAAATATTCATGTACTTAATGTGTAGAAACAGAAATAATTGATTGCAGGCATTCACTTTTTTAAATATACGTAAGCTACGTTGTCCCATTCCTGGGCAAAGGCTCTTGTGGTAGGCGTCTAGGTAATTTCGCCACCTGTTTCGTGGCCGGCCTCGGCGACGTCGTCTATCCTCTGGTACCCACAGTGTTGATACTCTTGCCCTACGAGCCTCGTACATACGGCTGACGCTGCTCACCCAGTTCCATTAGAGACTGACAGCCTTTTTTCCCACGTCTTTGATGCCTGTTCTAGAACGCAGCTCGGTGTTCCGTATCCTGTCTTTAAGTTTAAGAACCAGGATGGAGCGCTCTATGGCTCTTTGGCAGACCCCTAGGCGGTACCTGTGAAACTGGGTAGGTGACCAGGTTGGAGAACCGTACGTTGGAATGGTCAGAATAAATAATCATATCCATGAGTTTGCGCTTCTAATAGCTCATTTTTTTTAATAGTAAAATTAGTGTTGTCTACAAATCATAATATTTATACTTTATTGTGTACTTGACAAAATTTCGCCGGTTTATGAATACCTTTACAAGGGTGAGAGAATTGATCTATATTCACCTGTATAGTGTACGTCGCTTTCATTAATGTACACTGTCTCCGGTGCATGAATATTATACGTAATGAAATGTATAACAGTTGATACTTGATGGCACGGGCTGTTTCCGCAACTCCACGTCTTGGCGTGTATTTTGCGTGCGGGTGGGAATGGTGTCTTCATTCGAGCCACCCCAGCTCTTCGAGGAAGGCCAGCAGACTCTTGATGTGGCCCACAGCCTCCCTCAGGGTGCTGTATCTGGTCAGGTACTGCTGCCTGTACTGTGCGACCTCAGGGCAGTCGAGGAGCAGGTGGGCTGCCGTCTCGTCTGCTGCCATACAGGCCCTGCACAGCGGGCTGTCGGTGATACCTATAGTAAATAGGTGTTTATTAAAGAATCCGTGTCCTGTGTAGGCGGCCGTGACTGTCCGTAGTTGTTGTTTGGACAGCCGGAGGATTTGTTTGGCTATCTTACCGTCTACTGCGGGAAGAGCCTCCTTGGCCTGCCTACATGTTTCAATACCAATCCAGGACTGGTTGTGTTTGGTCCTGGTCCTATTTCTTACCAGGTTGCGATAAAAACCAGAAGGGAGGGGAATTATGGGCTCGGGTCCCACCACCTCTAAAGTGGCCCCTCTTCTGGCGAGTACGTCGGCTGCGTCATTCCCTCTTGAGCCACTGTGGCCCTTGATCCATTGCAGTGTTAATTTGTTTAGTTTACCTACCTCTGTTAGTTTCTGGTGGCATTCAAGCGTGAGTGCCGAGGTGATAGTATGGCTTTTGAGGGCTGAGAGGACAGCCTTACTATCTGAGAGGATCCTAATGGATCGTTCCCTTACCTCACGTGCCATGATTGCTGTGGCAGCTAGGATTATGCCAAAACATTCGGCCTGGTAGACCGTGTTGTAGGCTCCCAGCGGTGCTGCGATGTTGATGTTTAGGTCCTCGGAGAATACTCCTGAAGCCGTACCTGTATCCGTTTTGGACCCATGTATAACAGTTATCCAGTAAAATATTCAAGACCGCAAACTAATTTCAGTATATCTAAACTTCCATAAAAACATTACAAAACTATGTGTAAAATAGTGAAAAATTGTCCGTATGGTGACGGATTAAGAATACGGAATGTCACCACCCCATATCATCCCATGGGTCTCGTAAGAGCCGACGGAGGGAGCATATTATGCAGAGAACAGCACTGTAAGAGAAGGAAAACTTGATACAAACCCTACACCAACCCGTTTAGCCAGCGTGGTATAGTAGGCCAATTCTTCCTTTCAAAGGAGAGTCTTAGTCCAGCCGTGGACTGTTAAAGGCTGATGATGATGAGTGGGAGAGTATTCATAATATGGCAAGTTTACACGCACATAGACGCTCGTGTCCATACAGTGCAGTCGCCAAATGTCACGCACACATAGCTGTCAACGTGCCTCACTTTGATGAATGCGCTCCATCTGCCTTTTGTTCTAATAATCTGAGCAAACGCTATACTAACGCGCGTGTGTATCGATACAGACGCACCGGTGCGGCGCGTTTGTATAGATATAAACGACAACAAACTGCTCTGTAGGATAAAAGCGCGCCGTCGTCGACGGCGCGTTTAAAAAACGTGGTTTGCACAGGCCCTAAGACCTGTAAGACCTATGTTTAACAAATAAATGATGATTAAATGATAAATTAAATTTTTTGTTTGTGTTCAAGGGGACTTGAGAATGGTTTAGATTCATAATTTAGTCCACTGGAAAATGTTTTATAGTTAATTTTTTATTTGTAAGTAGTTGTTGGTTTTGGAATGTTTCACATCGGAACCAACGACAGTGCTATCATCGCAGTGTCAAATCTATATTAATAATTTTGTCAAGGGGTACGGTGGACTCGATCAAAACCTTAACTGAATAATAAAACATTAAAGATTCCAAGTCGACAACACATATCCGCAAAATTCTGATTGTCGAGTATTTTGTTAAATTCTAATGGTTCTGACAGACAAATCGCAGTCGCCATATTGGCCACTCTAATGAAACGTCAGTGATACCGGATAACATTTTGATTACTACCAATGAATACAGGTGTAAATATCTGAGCTCTTTGGTACTACCAAGTCTTAGTACTAAGTAGTTTGTATGTGTAAATACTTTCTGCAGTTATATTTCAAAACAGTTAAATCGACAATTATAGAAGTATACGCCCAATAAAGGAGATTTGTGTTATCCCGAACATAGATGATATACTATATAACTAGAGAACCTCGAATTTACGCGAGCGAAGCCGCGGGCAAAAGCTAGTACATTTTATATAATTGATTTCATCAAGTGAGTCTCGTCCCGCCAGGACGAGAATATCGGTGTGCAAGCGGTGAATTTATTTTCTCGCGAATTATTTTTATTTTGCTATATCTTCTAAGATCATCCTCCTAGCGTTATCCCAGTCTCAACCTGGGGTCCGCTTTCTAGTCTAACCGGATTTGGCGGAATATTAGCTTTTCCGCAGAGCGACAGCCTGTCTGACCTCCGCAACCTGCAGGATTAGCGATATTCCATGTTAGACTAGTGTCAGTTTATTTTAGAGGTACTGAAGCCCTATAACGACTGTCAAAGATCTTCATGACAGTCTGGACCGACGGTTTTACGTGCTCTCCGAGGCACGAGACAAGCGATAATAAAGGGAGTGTTCACATTGCGCCGGACCGGCTAATTAGCCGGAAGCCGGCGCCCGGAGCGAGTGTTCACACTACGCTGGACCGGCTTATTAGCCGGACGACCGGCTCCCTGGATTAAATATACTTTATAGATGGAAGGATTGCATCGCAAGATCTTTACTAAAAGAATCTGACATTGGTGACCATGGGTGGCCATGGTCACCAATGTCTGATTCTTTTAGTCAAAATTAAATAGAACTTCATGTGAACTTAGAAACTTCATTAATAGACATTTTGACTTATGCGTATAAAGATTGTACTGATATTTGTAGGAACGTTGAAATTTTATCGATACTTTTATTTAAAAAGTTTTTGTATGAAAGAGAAACAAATACATCCTTAAAAACTTTCGCGTTCATAATAACAGTTTTTATAAAACCATTTTTGGCAAACAACTACTAAGCTATGCATGTTTTGTCGCGATGTTTTCTTAGATCATAGCAAACGATACTTACCTAATAAATGCACATAACTTCCAAAACTCAGATACATGGGTTTGAATTTGAATTTTATTGCCATTTAAATTAAGTACACGGTGCCTGGCGGCAACCATACATTGACGTTACTGAACTTCAATGTCCGTTTGACAATGAAATCAGCTAAAAACACGATTTGTTTATTTGTTCCTGACTTGGTTACATATAATAATAATGTGCAGGTTTTAATTTGAACAGGTTTTTGAAATGAAATCACAAATGTCTGTTCCTACGTTAAAATTTATTGATCTATATTTATGTTTCATCGATATTTACTTTATACCTACTAGGAGAGCTGGCATCAATTTTGGGTAGGTATTTAAGGCATGATTGTAGACCTAGCTGGCGAGCAGCGAGGCTATAGAAAATTATGAAAAAATTAACAAAAATGTATTTGAGGCAACATGCAATTTTTTAATATTGTAGTTTAATGTTTAAAGAATACGAACAAACATAAGTCAGATGATTTAGTCGGGGCTTTATTACATTGCCAGGTGTTTTTTATATTGGTTTGAAAATTATTTTTGCATGCGCCGGGCTATCTTAAAACCACGACTAAATCAAATAATATAATCATTTATAGATATTTATCTTACTCTACGCTAGGAAAATCATAAGTCAAAATGAAGTAACTATGTATATTGGACAAGACTGCTATTGTAATGCGGTCTCTATAGTATTTTCCTTATTCTAAGGCCAGCTCCGATCAGTGTTACCAACTTAGTAGAATTATCACTAAAACTGGGGGTTTCAACATTTGCCTAAAATTTTATACAACGATCGTTTTAAAATAATTTGTACATTGTTCAATCTACTATTATTGTATTACTTTATGTGTTGATTTAACATTTAATTTGCATTTTTCGTTACATATTACTAAATAGAACGAATTATTATTTTTGTATACCAATTGTTTTCCGAAGTGAAATAAGTATTATAATGATAATTTAACGCTGCTTTGCACTACGTAATATTAGCAGCGTTAATTTGAGCAATGGCACTGGTCTCAAGGTGTCTCTGGGATATTTTATTAAAAGAATGTTCTTTGATATAACACTTTTGATTTATTCACGTGAAAATCCATAAGAGAACCTTTCAGTCCGACCAGTGCGCAGTAACTGGTCGGCCGCACATACAGTCACGCACACATACATTTTCGCTTGCCTTGCACTCAGCCTAACACACATACATTTGTCCCTACACTACACCCCCCCAAATTTTGAAAAATTTGCTGTATCTAATTGCCTTACATACACAATTAATCAATATACGCAGTTTAGCTTAAAAAAAAAAAAGAAAGTTACACAATATTCACCAATTTATCTTGATATTAATCTTTATTCTCAATACAACTTTAAATTTCTATTCACATTGATTGCTTTTAAAACACCAAATTACATTAGGTTTCTTTTAAATTGCAAACTTAGATAATTAACACTTTAAAATTATACACAAATGTAAACAAAACTTACACTATTGTACATCACTATTATACCGATTACACTCTTGTAATCGACGATACATAATAAAACCATGACGTCACCGCAGCAGATACAATGTTCTCGTAATACGTACATAATATGTTATTCGTAGGTAGCCGCGGGTGGCTGCTGAGGAGTGGTGCGCATGCCTATTGGCCCTGGCAGCACCATTTTTACCGTCCCGGATGAACCATTTACCTCTCTCCGAATCCATTTCTTAACACGATGGCGGCATTGACGCCATGCAACAAGTAATACAACGATACACACTGCCGTAGCAAATACCGCAAAGCCAATATTATACTTGGTCATATGCGTTTCTACTGCATTGTTCTGAGCTATTATTACTTCTTCCTTACTATATGTCTTGCCCATGATTTCAATTGAATATGTAAGTATAGGATGTTTACTCAACTACAGTAAAATATGTAATGTAAACGACTAACGAAATATTAAATAAAATCAATCTTATTCTATCATGTTGACCTACATTAATACAAAGTGCAGAGCTGTTACTTCAGTCCGTCTTAATATTTTATAAATATTGGATCGCTATACAGCGTGTTTCAAATATATATTATTATGCATTAAGGGTAGTCACCATGCCGGGCTACTCTGCAATAATTAATAACCACCCCTTGGGGCCCACAGTACCCGACATGGCGACGCCGGAAAAATCATACACACACCACAAAAATAACATACTCGACAAACACACATTTTATATTATACTATTTCTCAACTCATTATTATTACGCGAAGTTTTCATTGAGACCCGGAAAAACTGTGAGTGACATCTTACCATATTATTAATATTCACATAAAACAACATACCAACTACATGATCTAAATATACATTTCGTAATCTTCTGCAATGCTCTTTGTCTAAATTGCAAAGTGGACAATTAATAAGTTACTCATAACATGTTACAATGTACTGTATAGGTACGTGTTATTTTATGCTTGGTACGCAGTCTTTGCAGAATAAATTGTTATGACTACAGGCTAGCCTCACCTCTAAGGAAGTTTACACACTATATGTTAAATCTAACCGGTGGCCTTATCGCTCGACCGGACTTACTTCTCTTGGTGCCTATATCTTTATCGCTCTGTTTACACGCTACTGGTGTGGCAGGGAATTTATCAACGTTTGGTTCACACATAACTGAGTCTTTCACGGTGGTCTTATTGTAAGGTTGTTCGGAGTCGCCCTCTCTCTCGCTATTTAATAGGTACGCGGGTTTGAGTCTATGGAAATGTTAACTACTCTATTCGGTAATTGTACTAAAAATGTCTTACTTTTTCTTTCTATTACGCGATAGGGTCCGTCGTACGTCGGCGTTAAAGGCCTGCGAACTGCATCGTTACGAATAAAAACATACTCACATTTATTAAGATCGTCATGAATGAATAGTGTGCGTGAGTCTTTACGGTGCCTCGGTACCGGTTTTAGTTTATTCAACGTACTCCTTAACTGTTCGAGAAATTCATTGCTGTCTCCGCTTCGATTACTAGAGGTGTTATGGAAATCTCCGGGTAACCTAAGCGTCTGCCCATAGACATACTCTGCCGGACTCACGCCATTATCGCTCCTGCTTACCGCTCGCAACCCTAATAATGTAGTCGAAAGTTCATTGCACCACCCTGAGTTATCTATTAGCCGGGCCGTTAATGCCGATTTTAGAGACCTATGCCACCGTTCTACAATTCCGTTGCATTGTAGATGGTACGGCGTGGTACGCGTTTTTTTAATACCCATTATTTTCATTAATTCTGTGAACAGTGAGCTCTCGAATTGACGACACTGGTCGCTCGTCAATCTTTCTGGGCAACCGAATCTGCTAATCCAAACATCATAAAATGTTTTTGCGATAATGTTCGCCGTGATGTCCTTGACCGGGGTGGCCGCGGCCCAACTCGTGCCCCGGTCAATCATGGTTACGCAATATTTGTACCCCTAAGGCCCTGTAAGGGCCCTATAATGTCAATATGTACGTGCGCGAAACGTTCAGCATCCGCGAAATGTTCTAAATCTGAAACCGTATGCCTATAAACCTTTGACCTTTGACATTGTAGGCACGCTTTTGCCCATTGTCCTACATCGCGGTTTAGTCCCGGCCAGAAAAACCGTTCAGCGATCAACCTGCGCGTAGCTCGAACGCCCGGATGACTGGGGTCGTGCACAGAATTGAAAGCCATTCTCCTGAAGTTTTCAGTTATATACGGTCTACATGTTTTACCTGAGATTTCACAATAAATAGGTACCTTGGAGTACGGCACAAAATATTCCTTAAGGCTATAATTCTTATCTGTTTTTCTAAGTAACTTTGCAAGCTCGCTATCAGTTTCCTGTGCGAGCGCTAATTCCGCGTAGTCGAGTACAGTCGGGCACTGAATTGTTTCGACTCGCGATAACGCGTCCGCTGGTGCATTGTTCTCGCCTTCTATATACCTAATATCTGTTGTGAACTCGCTAATAAATAATAACTGTCTAATCCGTCTGGGCGTTTCACAATTACTTTCTAATTTATTGAACGCATATATCAACGGTTTATGGTCCGTAAAAATTATCAATTGATTACCTTCAAACAAGTAACGAAAATGTTTTACCGACATATAAATAGCCAAGAGCTCCCTGTCGTAAGTAGAGTACTTTTGCTGAGCTGTTGTGAACTTCCTAGAGTAGTACCCCAAAGGCTGCCATGACCCGTTCACTTTCTGCTGCAGGACTCCCCCCGCACAGTTCTCAGAAGCGTCGGCCATAAGGGATATGGGTACGTTCGCCTGAGGATGAGCTAATAAGACCGCATTCTTTAAACCGACTTTACACGAATCAAATGCTTTCATTGCGCTATCATCCCACTGTATCACGGTCTTATCTTTACGTTTAGAACCCTTTAGAAATTCATTTAACTTCGCTTGATGTCTGGCAGCGTTTGGTATACTAGCCCTGTAAAAGTTTACCATACCTAGAAATCGTCGTAGGTCATCTATTGTCTTGGGCAACGGGTATTCTGAGATAACCTGGACTTTGGAGTCGAGAGGGCGAATACCACTGGCTGACACTTCGTATCCTAAAAATTCAATGTTCTCTTTGCAAAAATCACACTTAGCGATGTTTATTGTAATGCCAAATTTTCTAAACCTATCGAAGACTATACGCAAATGTTCTTTGTTTTCTTCTACGGAATCGCTCGCGATGATGACGTCATCGACGAAATTGAATAGAAATTCTAGCCCTTGTAACACACTGTTGTTCATAAATCGTTGGAATGTCTGACTCGCGTTTCGTAGACCAAAGGTCATACGCGGAAATTCAAACAATCCAAATGGCGTTATGATTGCCGTCTTCTCAATATCCTCGTCAGCAATTTTTATGTAATGATACGATTTATTAATATCTAATTTAGAGAATACTTTCTTACCTGCTAAAACATAAGTGAAGTCATGCAACCGTGGCACGGGGTATCTGTCCGGTTTGGTGATTGCGTTTAGCCTGCGGTAGTCACCACACGGCCGAATGTCCCCATTCTTCTTATCGACCACATGCAGTGGACTGGCCCACTCGCTCTTGGATGGTCTGCAAATCCCCATCTCCTGCATTCGCCTGAATTCTTCTTTCACCTTCTGGTACCTGTTAGGGGGAAGCGGTCTGGCACGGGCATGTACCGGTCGTCCTGTCGTCTCAATATGGTGCAATACAGTGTTACTATTGCTAGATGAGTCATCGTCCCTAAACGGAATAGGTTTCGTAATATCGGCGTATTCCGACAATAACTTATATAATGGATGACCACTATCTACGGTGTTCAGGGTTGGTTCCCGAGCAGAAACTATGCTACCAAGCGTTAATAAATTCGTCTGCCTGTCGATTAGTTTACGAGCGTTTAGGTCAACTAATAATTTGTGATATTGTAAAAAAATAGCTCCTAAAATAGGTTGATTCACATTAGCTACGATAAACTTCCATCTAAATGGTCGTCTTAATCTAAGATTTAATTCTAAAGTCTTTGTACCGTATGTATGAATTTCGGAACCATTTGCTGCATATAATTTATAACCTGTAGATTCACTCACATTTTTCTGTCGCTGCGTTACGGGTAGAACAGATACGTTGGCGCCGGTGTCCACTAAAAATCGCATCCCTGTCTTGTCGTCTGTGACGCAAAGGCGGTGTCCCGGTCTCTCGATGCAGATGTCCGCCGCTGCCTGCACCGGCTCTAGTTTTCCGAATTTTGACGTGTCGCATTCTGTCCCTCTTTCTTCCAGCTGCACGGTTCGCATCTAGTAGCACGATTCCTGAAGCGGAAGTGGAAATAACACAGCCAGTCTGGGTCCTCGGGGCTGCGTCTTCTCAGCGATGTATTGCCACGTTGACTGCTTGCCGATCGACTCCGGGAACGTTGCGCGTAGGGTTGCCGCCACTGTTGTCTGCCTCTATCCATCTCGTCCAGTCTTCTGCTTAATTTAGCTATTTCCGCGATCAGGAGTTCATTGCTGGTTGTTGTTGAGCTCGTGGCAACCTCTACTATCGTGTCATTACTCTTTGTGGTTTCCATCATCTTATCTGCCATCTGCGCCAACTTTTCCACGTCGGACACTTCGCTTACTGTCAAAATAGCTCGTACTGATGTTGGTAAGTGCCCGATCGACATGACTCGTAATGTATCATCCGGGAACTTCTCTCGTGCTAAATTTTTCATATTTCGAAGAAGTTGAGAGGGTTTTTGGTCTCCCAGTTCAACTTCACTCAGCAATTTCTGAATTTTCCGAGGTTCCGATTCTTCGTACACCGCTAGTAACCTTTCTTTCAATGCAGTGTATGGCTTCTCTTCTGGGGGTTTCGTAATTAGGTCTGCGACTTGTTGTATGCTCTCTTTGTTCAGCTTCGTAATAACAAGATTGTACTTTGTTTCTTCGTCACGCTTTTGATTAGCCAGAATCGCCTCGAACTGGGCGAACCATAAGCGTGGTTGATCAGTCCAAAACTCAGGTAAACGAGTAGATATTGTAATTTGGGCTAACTCACTCTGTTCAGATTTCTCCATCTTTGCCGCAAGCGTGGGAGTTCGTGGTGCTGACGTCGATTGCTCCCAGCTCATGCTTTCCGAGATGACGCAATACTCCGAAATACGTGTCACTTAGTTCAATACGGGGTCACCACTTTAACGCTGCTTTGCACTACGTAATATTAGCAGCGTTAATTTGAGCAATGGCACTGGTCTCAAGGTGTCTCTGGGATATTTTATTAAAATAATGTTCTTTGATATAACACTTTTGATTTATTCACGTGAAAATCCCTAAGAGAACCTTTCAGTCCGACCAGTGCGCAGTAACTGGTCGGCCGCACATACAGTCACGCACACATACATTTTCGCTTGCCTTGCACTCAGCCTAACACACATACATTTGTCCCTACAATAATTTAAGTGGGTGTCATGTGTCTAGGGAAATTTTATTTGTGGTTTCTGGTGGAGAGCTTAGTTTAACTGTTGGTTACACTATGTCACCGGTACTAGGCATTGGTCTGGGCACGTTGTCATAACTATCTATATTTCATAACTATCTATATCGTTCGATCACCTAATTTGAAGAAGTATTTACTCGTAGATATGTCTAATGCATAACTAGAATGATAAGAGCAAGTGGTTTGGTAAGGCTCGTTTTAAAAAACCATTAATAATGCTAAGATTGTTATCGAGACCTATAATGAAATGTATTGAGATGGCAAAAACTACGGCAAAAATAGCAAAAAGTTAATCAACAAAAAATATAGTGAAAAATAAAAATCTAAACAAATAACAAATGTGGCAAGATTAAAGAAATTTAAATATAATGTAAATTTAAAATAAAATTAAACAATATGTGAAGAATACGCCGTTTTTCTTTAAAGTTCACAAACATTACAAAACGTTTAAATTAAACAAATAAACCGTAACAAGACAACAAAAATACGCCAAAATGAGTTAAAAGTTCAAGGAATAAAAAAATGCAACAAAATGAAATTAAAAAAATACATGTACAAAAAGTATACAAAGATATCAAAATGAAATTAAAATATAAAGTTAAATTAAACAAAAAGGTGCTAATAATAACAAAAAGCTAAATGTAATAAAATTGAGCACAAAAGTGAAAAAAAATAGAAAAAGTAATACCGTTACGTACAGATAAAATAATTATATTTTTATATGCACTATGTAACATAAAAAGTTTAAAAAATTACATAAATCCAAAACGTATATAAAAATGGTAAAAATATATCAAATCGTAAAATTATTTATCAAAGAGTAAAGGAAACTCAACAATAAATAAATCAAAAAAAGGATACAATAAGAAGAAATAAATAAGCCTTGGAATGTTACAAAATGTCTATCTAAATGGTCACCGGCCAACCATTCTGCTGTCAAAAAACGCTACGTTAAAATATAACTACATAGGTAAAGTCTGACCGCGCGCGGCATTTCACGGTGGTTATACTCGTTATGAAATTTAGATAGTCAAACAATTGACGTATAACTATCTATACCTAATATAGCATATGATCGTTGCCATAACGATCGGTATATTCTAACGCATACTCTTAGCTCAGCTCTTCGCGTCCGTCTTAATGCCCGGATCCGGTCAATTGACCGGATCGGGCTTAGTGTGAATAGCTTCATACAAATTGTTCTGCCACTGGCTCGTTATTCGCCGGTCCGGGCATTAAGCCGGTCCGGCGTAGTGTGAACGCACGCTCAGTGGTGCGCGCCGTGGATTTGAACTAGATATAGACACTATCTGGTTCAAATATTCTCGATATGGACTGCCATGCAGAGGGCATGGCAGCCCCTTAGTATCTCCACTAGGCTATGGCTGCTATATCTTCTGAGATATTAATTATAATTATAAACTTTAAAAGACAATTTCTATCAACATTAAATGCACAACATATCTATCGTATTTATTTCGATAAAAAATAATACTGTATTGCTTAAAATAGCTTAAAAAATTGTGATTGATGATTAATTAAATTTGTTATTGATAATAATGGTTACTGGGGATTTTCATTAGAAAATAGAACTATGCTATCGCGGACTTTTTTATAGGTAACTAGATGGTGCTCGCGGTTACACCCGCCTTATTTAAGGCTAATGCTCCGCTCCCGTGGCTCATAGCGTGATGTTATATAGCCTATAGCCTTCCTCTATAAATTGACCATCTAACACTGAAAGATTTTTTAATCGGACCAGTAGTTCCTGAGATTAGCGCGTTCAACCAAACAAACAAACTCTTCAGATATATATACTACTGGATGATGCCCGCGGTTACACCCGCGTTATTTAAGGTTACTGCTCCACTCCCGTGGCTCATGGCGTGATGTTATATAGCCTATAGCCTTCATCGATAAATAACCTATCTAACACTGAAAGAATTTTTCAAATCGGACCGGTAGTTCCTGAGATTAGCGCGTTCAAACAAACAAACAAACTCTTCAGCTTTGTATATTAGTATAAGATATATAGGTAATAATGAGTTCTTTAATAAAGTACAACATTATTTTGATGTATCATTAATAGTTTGAGCAGCGCAGGCGATGAAAACATTTTCTAGTTATTTTTACGCCTTGGGTTACATTATTGATGTTTGCGCATGTATCCCTAACATTTTCTAAAAATGAATATAGCCTGACCGACAGACCCTCTGCATAGCAGATGCAGAGGGTCTCGGGTTCGAAACCACGGCATGCACCAATGACTTTTCGAAGTTAAGTGCGTATTAAATTGTTAATTATCACTTGCTCATCGGTGAACGAAAACATCGTGAGAAAACCTGCATGTCTGAAAGTTCTTCATAATGGTCTCGAAAGACATGTGAAGTCTGCCAACCCACACTTGGCTAGCGTGGTGGACTATGGCCTTACCCTTCTCATAGCGAGAAGAGGCCCGTGCCCAGTAGTGGAACAGTATATAGGGCTGATGATGATGATGTATATAGCCTGTGTTACTCAGGGATAATGTCGCATTATAATGGTGAATGAATTTTTAAAATCCATGCAGTACTTTTTTAGTTTATTCGAAGCAAACGTACAGAAATACAAAACTTTCCTCTTTATTTTATTACTAGAGGACGCCAGCAGCTACACCTGCATTTTTTTAAATTTACCCGTTTTGCCCGATCCCGTGGTAATTTCGGGAAATCCCTTCTTATTGCACCTCTACGGTCCCCAAGGAACATACATGACAAATTTCAGCTTCCTGCGCCCAATAGTTTCGGCTGTAGCGTGTCTGTCAGTCAGTCAGTAACGCAAGGATTTTATATATTAAGATTATATAAATTAGTTTAGATTAACATATTTTTCAGATTCATTTGAGTCAGAGTGAATAGCAAATGCCAAGATAAATGAAAACCTTAGTATGACTCATGTATCTCCAAATAATGAAAGGAAAGCAAATCTATGTCACGGTATTATCGTAGCTCTCAGTAAGTGTCTATAAAAATTGCAATTTATTTTCCCGTGCAATATTTTTCATGTCACTAATGCACAATTCATAGACACAGAGAAAACAACATGCCGACACGACTTCTTTTATTTACAAAATATATTGTAATTTGTATCCCATACATTCGTCGACCCAAGTGGTCTTCTGCAGTCTCTTCCTACTCGAATGAAAGAGCCGTCAGTGTATGTATGTGTGTATTTAATTGTAATTGAAAAATATATTAACGTAGAAATACTGCAGTAGCATCATATACTACGCGTAGCACTGCACATGAAAAAGCAAATCACAGAAGAATTAATGACATGAGAGTTAAGTTTATTTATTAGTCTTAATTTATTTTAAGAATAAAATTTTATATTGCCACCTACATTGAATTTATAATTAGACATAAAAAAATCTACTACTGCACAACGTTTCTTAAGATGTTTAATATTTTAAAAGCGTTCACAATATAAGTACAAATGTTTCCAAATTACAGTTAGTTGAATTATCAACTCCAATTGGATAAATAATATTATGTTCAATAGACGGGCCGTGATTTGTTAAGTTTGTCTCTGTGGCTCTTAACGAACCCTATTGTTTTTCTGTGCGCAAAATGATTACAAATTAGGCGGAGGCCCTTTGGCGGAACTACTGCGCGTCAAACTCAATTTAACTTTGGTCAACAATGTCTTGGAACGGATTATTTTCATTTTAATAACATTACGATGCAATGTATGTTTGTATCTTGGAATTTCCAATTGCCGTTTAATTTTGTATTACGAGTAGCAGTTCAATTTTTATTAAAATTAATGATTAATATAAAACGAAATTTTGGAGAGAGCTGTCCACTTTTTGCTTCCGTGAAATTCTGGCGATGTTATTTAATTACTGAGTAAATTCACAGTTTAATGTTTTACTTGCTTTGGAGATATTATAAAAAAAATATATATAATAGGCAATGTGCCGTAAATATTGATCCCCCATCATTACTATAATATATCGTCTTATTAGTTTCCCAGAACCTTTACTCATCTTATCACAACCAACTGATATAATGGACACCTGGACTCGAAACAACAATTTATGGAGCACACAAAGAGTCGACTCGTGTGGGGATCGGACCGACAACAGGCGGCCGCTTTAACCACAACGCAACTTTTTTTTTTTTATAGACAACGCCCGCACTAGGAATAATTCCTGTGTCGCGGGGGACTTTACAAACATACAACCAACGGACATAATGAATACCCAGACTCGAAACAACAATTTATGGATCACACAAAGTGTTGTCTCGTGTGGGAATCGAACCCACAACACTCGGCGCAGTGTCAAGCGGCGAGGCGACCAGTTAAACCACTACGCCAACCGTGCAGAATTGACACTTTATATTTTAAAGATCAGGTTATATTTTGGTGAACTTTCTTTTTGAACGCGTGAAAACTTCTGGTCCCTTCTTAGCACTGCTGGACCCAGAAGCTAGATCATGGTATGTATTTACCTCGGGAACCGTCCCAGGGAACATACATGCCAAAATTTAGCTTATTGCGCCTAATAGTTTTGGCCATGCGTCGTTTGTCAGTCAGTCAGTTACGGAAGTAGGTATGTTATGTTATACAGATAACAAAATCACCAATGCAAATTACGAGATCATAACACCATAACCGCAGTCTCCCATCATCCAATAAAAGAAAACATAATTAAATGTAATCTTGTAACCATGTTCATTGCGGAACAACAGGGGCGACAGATTAAACCCTTTGCTGTCCCAGTGTTTATGAAGGCCTTCAAAGTTATTTACGACGGTGACTCCACATTATTCAGTGATCAAAAAATGTCGCTACAACTATGTCAAGGCAGGTCCTATACGTCTCTAACTTACAAGTATGTGGCATGTCATGGAACAGCTTCATAATATTATTACTTGTGTAAATCTCTTTCTTTTCTTTTTCATATTTTCGCGTACAATACTGGTGAGCGTATGGTAGGCTTCATGTTAAGTGTTGTTGGGTTAAAATTACGCATAAATTGCAATAGCATTGTCTGTGACACCTATTATATACTTAATATCCATTTGGCCGAATTTCAGCCTCGATTTCCCGCTTCATAAGTATGTACATAAGCATAACTACTTATTCTTTTACTCTTATAGTGCAATAAAAAGACATTTAGGGCCTGTGCAAACCACGTATTTACCCTACAGAGCAGTTTGTTGTTATTTGTATCGATACAAACGCGCGGCACCGGCGCGTCTGTATAGATACACACGCGCGTTTGCATCGCGTCTGTATCGCTACACAAGCGCGTCTGTTTTGCTACAAACGTGCCGTTGACGCGCCTAATAGCAGGGTTTATATATATATATATATATATATATATATATATATATATATATATATATATATATATATATATATATATATATATATATATATATATATATATATATATATTTAGATACAAGGTATACGGCCTATATGTATTATTATAGGTCTATTTGTTAGGTGTTTGGAAAACAAAAGATACAAATATCAATTCTTACTTTCATTTATTCAGGTTGTCACCAGGTTGTCGAGTATATTTTAAAATCTAAAGTTCTGATTCTACATTTACATTTAGCGCCACGTTCGCAAAGCAAGGGCATAGAACCAAGAGAAACAACTTGGTTTTCTTTTAAAAGTTACAGTTATCGTTTATAAAAGTGGTACAATCTAGACATATCGGATAGCAAGGTTGTGGGTAGTTCAATATTTCAAAAGTAACTATTACCTTAATAGAATAGATTAGCATAATTCATTAAGTAATATCCACCACAGATATATTTACTATAGGTGTATTAAATATTTACCACTGAAATATACATGATGTATATAATAGACATTACTTGTTTCTCAGCATAAATTCGATTCTAGACTTTGTGATACCCCAAGCTCTGAACTTTAACATCTCACAACTGACGGAGCCACCCACAATATCAATTATACAATTGCTAAGCTATATTATTACATTAACTATACATTGTCTATATTGACAATACTCTAAATAACACCACAATAACAATAAAGAATTGTGAAACACATTATTAGTAAAAACACAATAATATAAAAGCCAGAATTATATCGTACCTTAGTTAGCCGTTGCCGGACTGACAGTGAACAGAGTCTGTTCAAATGTTAACATTTTATACTCTATTTACCCTTTTGACAGTGTCAAACGTCAAATCAATTTGTCTATTTAGAATTGGCAACACTTGTTCGTCTGATGTTCACACTTCGACTGCCGGGAGACAACTGAGTGTAGCTCCGTAGCGGTCTGTCTTTTATACTAGTGAACAAACAACTCACCACGTGGTGATATGACGTTTCGCCGCCATGTGCAGATTGAAATACAATGTTTTACTATAAAACTAATTTATAATACTTTTTATATAAAAAATATAATTATTTTAACATTTTATAGAAACATATATATGCACAATAATCATAATTATCTATCACGGCCATACTGACACGTACTTTGTTTTTAAAGTACTTATGCAATTAAACAAGTAATTAAATCATAGTTGTTGCTGATAATTTGAAGCAAAATATCATTAACGTCTCACATAAAACATTCCGGTTTTTTTAACTCTCTTAACTCATTCTCTGTTCATGAGTTAAGCTTACACCAAGCAAAAAAATAGAAATATCCCGATTACCTAGACATGCTAATCCCATCCACCCGCTGCCGGTGGGATAGACTAGCACCAAGTAAATGGTCGACCAGCGGCTTGATTTACTATCCAGTTTACCTAGACGTACTAAAAAATCCCTCCACCCGCTGCCGGTGAGATAAACTAGCACCAAGTAATCGGTCGACCAGCGGCTTTCTGTTTCAAGTTATCGCAATTACAATATTATAATAAATATAAGTTAGATCCAGATGAGGTTTCAATCTTTCAATTCATAATAATCATAATATTTTTATATTTGTACACACATATAATATATTTTATAATCATACATAAAATACAAATTAGTGATGTAACGAATATTCGCATTCGCATTCGCGAATATTTGCATATTTTTGGATATTCGCATTCGCATTAGCGAAATTACTGCGAATGTTTTGCGAATGTAAAATAATTGTTTTTTTGAGGGTAATACTTAGTTGGTTATTAAAACATAATCCATTAATTTCTTTTTTTTTATGTAAGAAAAAGTAACTAAACCTGGTAATCACATTATCAGTCTTCTCTTTATCATTTCGTATCATTTATTTATTTAACTTTGGGCAATGAAGCTTAACAATTAAATCGTACATACATATATACATAAACTCACGCCCGTTTCCCGGAGGGGTAGGCAGTCTCTGCCTACCCCTACGGAATGCCATTTGCAATGATCCTGACATACCTCTCTTGCTTCATTCCCTCCCATCAAGTTTCTCATGCATGCTCTTCTATTTAGGGTACTTCTGACTTGTCCTTTTTTTAGGATGTCTCCATTCTGGTCAGAGAACGTCCACCTAGGTATTCCCCTTCGTCATGTCCCATTCACACTTGCATTATATATCTTCTTTGTCAGTCTTTTGGCATCCATCCTCTCCATGTGCCCAAATCATCTTAACATGTCTTTCTCGATGCTTGTCACTATCATCTTCTTTTGGGGTAAAAGAAGATGATAGTGACAAGCATCGACACCACTCTCTTATCACATAATTCTTTACTCTGTCGGTCAAAAATCACCACACATACTTCTCAGTCCTCTTATTTCTACAGTATTTATTCTACTTTTAAGTCTCTTCTGCCATACTCAACTTTTACTACCATACATAAAGGTAGACACTAACACACCTCTATGCACACCCACACATGCCTTTTTTGGATACGTTTTGACTGTTCATAAACGCCTTCAGAGATCCTTTCACTCTATTACATGCATTAACTTTCTTTCAATATCTTCTACATTCTTACCATTTCTTGTAAACAACGTACCTAAGTAAACAAACTCATTTACTTGTTCCGCTCACTGTACATCGATCAAAACATTACAAGCCGTAACGCATTCCTCCTTTTCAAAAACCATAACTTTCGGTTAATTTATATTCACTTTCATTCCTTTCCTCTCTAACGCACCATGCATGATTGTTACTTTCTCGTGCAACTCCTCCGCTGAAGACGCAAGTATTACTTGATCATCAGCATAAAGGAGGCATTTGACGAGTAGCCCATTCATCCTTAATTCACAGTCACTATGTTTTAAATCTTGCAAACAACTGTCCATGAAGGTTAAACAGCCACGGCGACGGTACACATCCTTGTCTAACACCTTTTTGATGGTAAACCAGTCAGTGTGTGCCCCGTTTATCCTCACACAAGCTCTAGAATCCTCATAAAGGGATTTCAGAGCTCGAATGAGGCTGCTATCTACCCCATTCATTGACAGCACCGACCACATTTCATTCCTCACTACTTTATCGTAGGTAAGCCTTTTCCAAATCCACGAATGCGCCATAGACCTTTTGACCTTTGGCCGAAAACTATTTGGCTATCCTTTGCAAGAAAAAAATCTGATCCGTACATCCCATAAATTTTTGGAATCCCGCTTGTACATCCGATATTTTCTTGCCAGTTACTTTCATAACTCTTTCAATCAGAACCTTTGCATACAATTTGCCAACAATGCTGAGAAATTAAACTGTGTATTACGATAAAGTCGATTTTTGATACATGATTATATGAGTAGTACTTAAAAAAGAACTGGTTTTATTAATCTGGCCTGCTAGGTCGTAGTTCATGTGCCCGTTTATTTAGTTTGAAAATCTTCGATATTTTAATTTATTTTACTAGAAGATTCACGATTACTCACGATCAATATTCGCCCTCCAATTTTGGATGTGAGAAATTGTGTGAATAATTTATATAGATAGGTATATAAATTGATAAGAAATTGCACCTATATAATTTTTGGCCATTTAGCTTGTATGTACGAGAACAACGGTTCTTTAAAATCTCTTTTGCTCCTTAAAAATCCGTCTCGTTCCGTTTCTCGAAAAACCCGAAACGACACAGACGGCGCGAGCGGAATCAGGGTTCCAGAATATTTTTTTCTCGAATCGCCTGGCTGAAGCGCGCGTGTAGCCCCGAGACAGCGTAACTTGTAGCCAACGGATAATATATTGTCACCGCCCGGCAAGAGAGAGTCCCAATGGCGCTAAATATCCCCATCTGGCAACAATGACACTTCAGTCAGATGCGTTCGATTCGTTCGTATCGTATATAATATTCTCGGAACAAAAAACAAACGGAACGCACTTCGTTCGAACAGGACCGTCACCAAGGTCATCATCATATCAGCCAAACGACGTCCACTGCTGGACATAGGCCTCCCCCAAGGTTCTCCACACAGACCGGTCTTGAGCCGCCCGCATCCAACCGCCTCCCGTGATCTTGACGAGATCGTCGGTCCACCTTGGGGGGGGCCTACCTCTGCTGCGTCGTCCGGTACGTGGTCGCCACTCCAGAACCTTTCTGCCCCAACGGCCATCGGTTCTTCGAGCTATGTGCCCTGCCCACTGCCACTTCAGCTTGGCTATCTGGAGAGCTATGTCGGCGACTTTGGTTCTACTGCGGATCTCCTCATTTCTGATTCGATCTCGCAGGGAAACTCCAAGCATAGCTCTCTCCATCGCCCTCTGAGTGACCTTGAGCCTTCTGATAAGGCCCATAGTGAGCGACCACGTCTCTGATCCGTAAGTCATCACTGGCAACACACACTGGTCAAAGACTTTCGTCTTGAGACACTGCGGGATATCGGACGAGAAGATATGTCGTAGCTTCCCGAACGCTGCCCAACCGAGTTGGATTCGACGATTGACCTCCTTCTCGAAGTTGGACCTACCTAATTGGACTACTTGTCCCAGGTAGAAATACTTGTCGACAACTTTGAGCGTAGAGTTCCCAACCTGAATAGGAGCAGGTACAACATGGACGTTCGACATGATTTTCGTCTTGTCCATGTTCATCTTAAGACCTACTTGTTGGGAGACTCTACAGAGGCCATCGAGCATTGTGCCTAGGTCTTCTATGGTCTCAGCCATGACTACGATATCGTCTGCGAATCGGAGGTGAGTGATGTACTCGCCGTTGATGTTGATGCCGAGTCCATTCCAGTCCAGAAGCTTGAAAACATCCTCCAGCGCAGTGGTAAACAGTTTCGGGGATATGACATCCCCCTGTCTCACTCCCCGCTGGAGTTGAATAGGTTTCGAACTCTGGTCCTGGAGGCGGACTGACATAGTGGCGTTTTCATACAAACACTTCAGCACTTCGATATATCGGTAGTCAATCCGGCACCGTTGGGGAGACTGTAGCACCGCCCAGGTTTCGATCGAATCGAAGGCTTTCTCATAGTCCACAAACGCCAAGCATAGGGGCTGGTTATACTCCTCGGACTTCTGTATAACCTGCCGCAGCGTATGTATGTGGTCTATGGTACTATAGCCTTTACGGAAACCGGCTTGTTCGGGAGGCTGGAAGTCGTCTAGCTTGCTCTCGAGACGATTCGTGATGACCCTCGAAAACAGCTTGTAGACGTGGCTCAGAAGTGTGATGGGTCTGTAGTTCTTTAAGAGGGTTTTATCCCCTTTCTTAAAGAAAAGCACCACCACACCTCTGTGCCACGCCTGTGGCATTTTACCCTCGAGAATGACGGAATTAAATAGCTTCCGGAGGGCTTCTCTAGCGGGTGCACCGCCGGCCTTCAGAAGCTCGCTCGTAATTCTGTCATCACCTGGCGCCTTGTTGTTTTTGAGCTGTTTGAGAGCCACACTAATCTCGTGCATGCTGACGTCCGGGATATCTTCGGTATAGTGTCGGTTCAATCCAGCTCTAGGGTCTGACGCTGGAGTGCTTGCCAACACAACAACAACAACAACAACAACAACAATTTTATAAAGAACGGAGCTACGATTTTCTTCTTATTATTGTCATAATTTCATTTACTCCATACTAGCTCATAAGTCACAGTTAACTATGACATAATATTTGAATGATGTGGCATGAAGTAGGGTATGAATAAAGTAATTAAATTATTCAAAGCGCTCTAAATGTAATTATATTATTATAATAAACGATTAAATTTATTAAAAAAACATAAGTTTCTCAAATTTTAATCATACCTGTAATTATTTTTACATATGTAATTTGTGCCTGAGACTCTAAAATATTTTTCAAAACGTATAAAAAACATTTACCCCCTTTAATGTGTGTCTACCTGTGGATAACTCGACAGAAATTATAGACACTTGGACGTCATCCGCTCAGTCAAAGTGCCTATGTGTGCTCTGCTTGTGACACTGTTGACAGAATTGGTTAGTATCATTATTTTACTTTTTCGGTCTCAGGATTTGCTGTTCACTTTTCAAATTCTTCAACATTAATATTAATTTAAACAACAATATGCACAACATGTTGCAATATAATGTTGTTAATGGAAATATAATAATGATGTTATATTAGATACAAATATTGTAATGACGTTTATTACAAAACGTTGCCTCTGTATTCTACACTACGTATATTGTTTAGTGATATAGTTTACGCCTACATCTTTTATTAATAGTAATAACATAGATATATTAAATTTATGTAGTTTGTTGGTGTTTTGCTAAATTTCCCAGACATTATTCACTGAAAAATGCGATGTAATGAAAAAAGGTTTCCAAAATGAAAAGAAAAGTAGCTCTATTTAAATTCCTTGAACCATTTGTATACTTCATAGAGTCAAATATTCAATAAAAGCGCCATGGCCAATTTAACAGCAAATAGCCAATTCATACCACTTTACAATTTTATTATAAATGTGGTTTTGTGTTTTAAACGAAACAAATCAGATAAACGCATTTGCAATTTTAGTACTCAAAGACTTTCAGAAACCACATACGTGACGATTTGAAAGAGCTTTAAAAACATTGATACAAAGTCACACAATAACATATAAGCTTCATACATTACATTATCGTTATGTTGTTGTTCATTTGTTACTAGCGACCCGCCCCGACTTCACACGGATGCATGTATTATACATGATTAAACCTTCCACTTGAATCATTCTATCTATTGAAAAAAACCACATTAAAATGCGTTGCGTAGTTTTAAAGATTTAAGCATACATAGGGACAGACGGGCAGAAGACAGACTTTGTTTTATATATGTATACTATGTAGTGATGTTCGAATTTTTTACATATTTTTGAATAATTCCTACAATGTTCTTATTTGACCATATAAAGAAACACATTCTCACTTTTCAGATTGAACTGTAGCACAGTTACCATAAACAAAATAATCTCACTATATTAGCTTTCTCACACAAGTTAAGTTCGAGAACAATAAGATGTAATTTGATGCGGTTTTTGCTTCCATAACTTTGTTAAAGAAGATTTGCGTGTAGACTCCTTTCTTGTGTCACACTATTATTATTGTGACAAAAGCGAAAACGGGGAAATGTAAATATATAAAGCGAACGAACATTGTATTACTTTGACATGTACGTATTTTGTTATGTGTTATCCTATCATTGAAATCCTTATCATTGATATCCTATTATTGAAATGACATGAAAGATTATTTACTTTGCAGCCAGAATATATACAAAATATTTTGATGTGGAGTCAAAGCAAGCATCGAAATTCTTCGAATTATTATTTACATTATTTTGTTTCATGGCGATGGACAGCGAAAATGAAATCATTTTAACGTGAAATCAAATTATTATCTTTACTTCGAAAAATACAGTATGTTTTCGAAACATAACGTGAAATACACCACCACGATTTTGCGACTTACTTAGTAATAACAAGTTTCAGTATTCCAAAATATTTCTTAGTTATAATTAATGTCGAAAATTAATAGCTTTCAAATAAAGGCTTTATGTTTGGTTTATTGACTGCCTCGTTGGTCTCGCGGCATAAGTGTGCGCGTGGGATTGGGAGGTCTCGGGTTCGATTCCCGGGTCGGGCATAGTGTTATTGGGTTTTTCCGTTAGGAAATTCTCAGTAGCGGCACAGAGTCTGGTAATGTGCCCGGTACGGCAATAGGCTCGCCCCCTTTTACGTGGGTAATAAAAATTCATGGCGAAATGTGGGTGTAATATTACACATCTGCCTACCCCTTCGGGGATACAGGCGTGAGTCTATAAATAAATAAAATAAAAAATATTGACAATATTGTGAGCTGCCTCCGTGATCCGGTGAATAGCGTATGCGACTGCTGATCGAAGGTCCCGGGTTCAATTCCCAGGTCGAGCAAAAGTGTTACTGGGATTTTCCGAATTCTCAGTAGCAGCACGGAGTCTGGTGATGTGCCCGGTAATGGCAATAGGCTCACCCCCTTATTATGAGCTGCCATTTACAAACAAATTGCTTACAGTCTATTGCTGCTGGCTTTCATTTCAGACAGGCTATTAATTATTTCGTGAATCTTAATAGAAAATGCATTGACTAAGATCGTTTACAAATGCATGGGGCGGTTGTAATGTATTCAAGTGTATGTATACATTTTGCGAGAAAATTATCAGCTTTATGCTTTGAAGTCAATATAATAAAGCTCAATTTGTGTTGCCAGAGGAACTAATACGCAAGACATTATATTATAATTGCCATAAACTGTATCTGTTATAATTATGATATGTATGGCAAAATTAATAGGTTAACTTAGACCCACAATGTATACATAATATGTTTAGTACACTGGATATTTTGTTTATCCTACTTTGAATTCTAATTTTATTTCAGTCTAAATATAAAATCTAAAGAACCTGTGTGTTGTACAGAATACTGGGAGAGTTCAGTGTCTATTTAATGTGTGTTATACACATTAAATAGACATCTCTATTGTTATAGGGTCTCTATTGTTTTCTTCATAGTTTCGGATAGCGATAAGTTAATCTTTGATAGGACTTCTTTTTGTATTTTGCTGCGATATGCAGAGTAAGTTTGTAAAATAGGATGTTGGATCGTTAGCTTTTTATCAAGTACTCCTTTTAAATGTATTACTAGGAGATACCTAAAGCTACGTCGGCAATTTTTTTAAATTAACTATTTCTTGCTGATTCCGTGGGCATTTAAGAAAATCTCTACTTAGTGCGCACCTATGTTCTCCAAGGGAAATACATACATGCCAAATTACAGCGTATTGTGGCCAATAATTTCAGCTGTGTGGATGTTAATGATTAATGATTTTAAATATAAAGTGATCATTATTCTAATTAAACTTTAACCGCGACAAATTGCATATATTTTTAGCGATTTGCTTGAAGCAGAATAAAAAAATAGTAAGGAGCACCCGTTGATAGGATTACTGATCCTTTAATCAACTATGCACATTATTCTCAGAAACATACATTTTCAACCACTCATTTCTGTCGCATATGGCCAGCATAATTTAGCCAAAAGATAATGAAAATCACGTATGAAGCTCTCCGACAACGCTAATTTGAAATGAGCGTCACGGGTCACAGAGTACGTAGTGACCCGTCGTAGCAAAAAGAACAACACATGCATTTCGTGCAGTAGTTAGCTGACTTTTGTCTGAATATTTGCATAGCAAAGTGTATCACTGGATTGCTTGGCTTTTTACACTGATGCAAAAATGTATTCGTTTTTTACTTTGGCGTTTGGAATCCTTTATGTTTTATAATTAACATAATTAAGAAAAGCATCCATCTTTCTTTTAGTGTGAGTGTGTGGCGAATTCAGAAGTAACAAAATGCAACAAAATGTGTGTCATGTGCCTTGGTGGACGGCGATGTCGGCGTCACTGGGGCAGGTGCAACAATTTTTCCCATTTGATCCGGTGCCGGGGCAGGCCACCGGGGTAGTTGGGAGTCACTTCAGCTTAGGTACCGGAGTTTTTAGACCGATCGAATAAAGCATAATAATAAAGGGTTAAGTAGAGGACAAGATTGGTGATGGGCAAGATATTTGTCTTTTAAATATCCTTGAAACGTAGCAGCACGCGAAATTTCTTATTGCAGCATCTAGAATTAAATATATTTATTGCTACCTGGTTAGGATTTCGTAAGTGACAGCAATAGCTAAATGAAAAGGAAAAACAAAACATTCCAATAGGATAGAAAAGAATGCTGACTGACTTGAGAATCCTTGTTATTGTCATGCGATAATGAAAATAACCCTTAAACATAGGATATGTTCACTTAAACATAAATATACGACAGATAAAAACACTAATTAACACCAATGCAAAATACCTTCAAGCAAAAATCAAAGGTCATATAATTATATTTAACCTTTATAAATAGTTATAAAAAATTACCTGATTCAGGGTCATAAATTTCGTTTAACGGCATCATAAACCTATTTAAATATCTGAACGGAACAGAATTTTCATCTTAACTCGCCCGCTCCATTAAAAAGTTGAGTCAGGTATTTTTTTTACTGAGTATTCCTTCCTCGGTCATGCTTTATTATACCTATTTTATACGAATGAAGCTGTACAGTTAATAGTAAAATTATTGTCGCTTCTGCAGATATATTGTGTGATGTGCAGGTCAAATACTGTGGTAACAAGGAAACCGAGATCATTTCGTCACTACAAATTGTTGAATTATAATTTGAGTGCCAAATGTAGGAGTTTATTGCCATTACAGTACATTTCTACTATCGTAAATTGTAAAAGCAACTGTGTCTATGGTTCTTCTCGTATTTAACGTTAAATATATTAAAGAACTAGAATGATATTTGATATATTTGCTAAATATATGTTTCTGAACTTGAATGTTTTGAAATGTTTACCTTTATGTCTGTTTGTTTGTTAGCACATCAATATGTACTAACAAACATTTGCATAATACAATTATTATGCATAACAAACAAAGTTGCAAAGTGAACTATAATGAACTTTTGAAATTCACCCAAAAGGGATTACGGATTAAAATTTTACTCGAAAAAAAATATTATAGTATTTTTACAAAATTCCACAAAGGCAAAATTGCAGATACCAGTAATTTGCGGTGGCAATTTGAAGAACCTAAATTCTATGTAAAATAAATTTCTTTCGGCTCCTATACCGTCCCATTGATTACTGCATACCGACTTTCAGTAGAGGACCAATTGCTAACTGTGGAATGTCCCGGTCCGCTAATGTCTCTGATATAAAATCGACGCTCTAACTTGTAATCGCTTCGAACATTAACCTTCGTAAGTCACGAAATTCTTGTTATTCTTCGGTTCAAATATCCAATTTTTGCAAGTAATTGCATTGACCGACTGTCATTTATTAGTCGGTGAACATGCAATGTAAATTACTCGTAGAAACTGGATGCATGTTGTTTTATTATTTGTTTATTTGCTATAGCTGATAGTCTACAATAACAGGCAGGTATCTAATAACAAATGGTGCCAAGAGTTGGTGCAAAAATGTCTAATCAGTTTGTAAACTAATTGACCTGTAAGTATAGTGGTCACCAAAAAGTCACAGTTTGTGTATAGATTCCGTAGATGTCATTTTCAGTACTCACATTTGTAGATAATTGAAACAAATTAAAGTAAAGCTCAATGACATTATAACAATTCGTAGTGCGAATAGTAGCGCTTTCTTGGCAAATAATTTTTACTGATTACATAAGAAGCGTGGTTCCGTGTATTATCCCACCACCCATATAATGGAAGGAAGAAATATTGCAGTCTATTTGTTACGGCATTTAATCTTCATCTGACCATTACTGCTGCTTACCGCATCAACCATCCCATAATCTCTACGGAAACCATTTTAAATGGCGAGGATATATATACTCGTAGTACGCCAATAAGGATTTTTGTTTTGCTTTTTGTAAGATATTTTTACTATGCGCCTACTAATAGATAATAGAGAGATATAACTTTAAAGTAAAAAGCTTCATGTATGAGTAAGTATTTTCGCTTGTTCATATAATGAAAAGACCCATTACATTGAGTTGCTTAACAGTTCTATATCTACAATAATATTCATACAAACTCCAATTATGTGATGGGCCAATATTGATTTACCTATAAAATTGCATGTTTTACGCTAGCAAAATATATCCGCTGAACTGCTTTCGATGATCAAACATGTTCTGTAGCAAAATAAACAATATGTACAAAAGAATTACACAATTTTTCTTGTCCTTACAAAGCAAAGGGAAAACTATCTTACTAATAATATCGTCGAGTGATGTCTTTTGTAATAGCTGCCGGGACCTTTTGCTCGTTAAGATATCGAAGTACGGCTTTTTTATACAATACTATAATAATAATAATAATAATATATTGTTTATTTCTCTCAATAGGGTGAATAAGAACATCATATGTTTCTATAATAGGTACAGCGTTCACAAAACCTTAATGAGAGCTGGAGTTTGTAATAGGTTCGAAACCTGTGTGACAAATCTCCAGGCTCTCTCCTTTACAAAGGTACTTGACTAAAGCTTAAATAATGTATGTGAGATAAACAAATGTACTTATCAAGAAAAAATATTACAAACCAAATTTACAAAAAGTGTGTGTGTGTGTGTGTGTGTGTGTGTGATGTGTTTGGGTGTGCCCGTGCCAGTTTATTTTAAAGTGCAGATAATCTCTTCGGTTTTGTTATAATCTAATCCTTTTAACCAGGTGCAGACTGCGTTTTTACACTCTACCTTTTTCATAGGGTATATATTCAAAATTCTGTTTAGTTTATTGTAAACATAGCTGCCAAGGAAGTAAAAACAACGCTGGGCTAGACTGGTTTTGACAGAGACGTAAGAGCAAACATTATGTTTGCTACGTACAGAGTTTATTTTGCTAGGGTCATACGGTGTTTGTGCGTGAGTTGTAAGAATAACGTTGAGAATAAATAGTTTTCGAACAGAGAGAACATTACACAATTCATAAAGATCAGTCGTAGGAAATCTGAATGGAAGTCTCCAACCAACCTTCAGAACAGCTCGTTGAGCACGCTCTAGTTTTAAGAGGTATGTTTTGTTTGCACCACCCCAGGTGACGATGCAATATTGTAAAATAGATTGGCAAAGGGCAAGATAGGTGATTCTGAGAATCTGAGCATCAACTACTTGGCTGAGGGCTTTGAACACAAAGATGAGTTTTCGCAGTCTGGGGGTTAGTACATCAATATGAGCGTGAAAGGAAAGATTATCGTCAATATGAACCCCCAGATATTTGACATAGCTAGTTCGCGTCAGGGTAGGGCAGTTACATAAATGTGGGGGTGAGCTATTACAGAAGTGAGCAATTAAATAGTGTGGAAAAGAATCTACCTTATCAGTTGGCATAAGTGAGAAGGCAAGATAATTGGATTTACCAACATTGAGGGAGAGCTGATTTCTGGCCAACCATTGTGTAATGACGTCCAGACTGGTCTGAGCACTAGCAAACGCAGATTCCCAAGAGTCTCCGTAAGAAATGAGGGCAGTATCGTCAGCATAAGTAAAGATGGTGGTATTGGATAGCTGCAACTGACACAGATCGTTTATAAACAATAAAAACAAGGTGAAGCCAAGAATACTGCCTTGTGGGACTCCGTTGATAACATGAAGCTCGTCGCTGTGAAACTCACTAATTTTTACGTATTGTCTCCTGTTCGTGAGATAACTTTTGAAGAGGGAGAGTTGGGTACTTCGGATGCCGATCTTTTCTAATTTAGCGGTAAGGATAGGGACTGAGATCATGTCGAAGGCTTTAGACACATCTAGAAAAATACCCACAACCCTATGTTTCTTATCAAGTTTAGATATAACTTCATTGGTTAGGTCTAAAACTGCATTACTTGTGGACAAACCGGCACGAAAACCATACTGGCGTGGAGATAAAAATTTAGTATGTTCCAAAAATTTTACCAACCTATTATTCATCAGCCGCTCCAGAAGTTTCGAGAGAGTGTGGGTAGAATAGATATGGGCCTGTAATTACTCGGCTGATCCCTGTCACCAGCCTTGAAAATTGGGTGAACTACTGCGAGTTTAAATACATCGGGAAACGTTCCTGTGCTGAAAGAGAGGTTGCAAATGTATGTAATAGGTGAAATTAAATGGTGTTTAAATTTTTTGAGAAATTCGTCGGAAATGTTGTCGCTACCCTCGGCACAATCAGTTTTGAGATTCATAATGAGTGTCTCAATTTCAGACTCATCTGTTTGAAGTAAAGTGAACGTATGTTGGTGGTAGGGGACAACATGCGCGGGGTGAGAATCACTATTTTTGGCCGTAGATTTATTAACAGATATTGATCGTCCAATATTGGCAAAATAGGTATTAACTTCATTTACAGATCGTTTTGGGTCTGATGGGGAAAGCAATTCGAGCGGTTGTGTCGTATCTTTAATTGTGTGGGTAATCGTTTTTATAGCTTCTCAGACCTTTTTCGTATTACCGTGTGCGTTATTTATTTGATTTCTATTATATTTTAATTTAGTATTTTTAAGTAGGTTAGCGCAATAGTTCCTATATCTTTTAAATGTAACTTTCAGAATTTCGTCATTTGGATTGTTTTTAACCTTTAAATGTAAACTATCCCTGTTTCGCAAGCATTTTAGTAGCCCTGGAGTCATCCATTGCTTTTTGAGTCTTTTTCGGTTTGGTACTGTTTTCAACATTGAATTTGCAGTTATTATTGAGTTTAATGTGTTAACGATGTAATTAGTCGCGTCATTGACATCTTGATAATTATATATAGGTGAAAAATCAGTTTTCATAATGTCCGAATCTATGTTTTCGAAGTTAATGACCTTGGCAGTTTTATATTTATATCTTGTGTTATTAGAGTAACGTTTAGAACAGAGGAAGAATAAAATTGTGTCATGATCAGTGATGGAAGTGTTTGCGACGTAACAGAACGCCGGTAATTTTGTTTTTAATATTAAGTGATCTAGGCAGGATCTATTGTTTCTCGTGCACAATGTATGTGCCGGTAGCATACCGTGGTAAGCAGCCATATGAAGAGATATTCAATGGCGCGGGGATCGTTATTAGAATCAGATATGTCAATATTCATATCCCCAGCCAAAATAATCTGTTTATAAGAAGAAAAGGACTTTAGAAGTTCATCTAGGGAATTTAAGAACGTTGACACATTCCTCTTTGCAGGGGGTCGGTAGATCGCTATTACCACAGTGTCTTTGTTAATGGTAATACATAAACAGTTCGCATCTTGAAGAGAAGGTTCTGTACAAGAGACTCGCTGGCGGTTATTGATGTATACAACTACCCCTTCATTCTGAGTGTACAACTTATTAGTCATTACAGATCTATAACCGGCAATTGTAGGAATATTAGGTGAGTTTTGTAACCAGCATTCAGAGTGGATTATAAAATCCCATAGTACATCACTTCTGTCCAGAAGAGTTAGTAGGCCATCAAAATTTTTATTTATACTTCTAATATTTTGACAGAATAGTTTTAATGAACTCCCATGTGTACGAGATATCTGAGAACACTCCTCTATCGTACAAACTGATGAGGAGGCGACAGAAATTTGGTCTAAGTCTGTATTTAAATCTTTAAATTTATCGAATGTTAAATAATAGTAAAGTTATTACGAAGGGGTTGGCGACCAAGATAAAGGCTAGTAAATATATACATATTTCTTAGTAACATAATAATCAAGATAGTCCCAACATATCTCTGTAAGTAACGTTCTGAGTTTAGGCGTTTTTTTAAGTAAATATACATGTGAGCATGCACGACATACTCGACGGTCAATTGCGTTTTTAAGTGTAGAACAAGCACAGGCAATTTGAGTGTAAGCTTTAATGTAGTTAGTTTTATGAATGGTTTTGAGTAAGCATTTTGAAAGGTGATTTCCTGTTAATGTATTTGATACTATTTGTTGTAAAATGTGTTGCTGTTTTATATGGGTGATAATTATTAAATTGTGTGTAAAAATGCTTTGTTTGATAACAATTAAGATTATGGGAGTGTAAAATGTGAGTAATGTGTAGTTATGGTTAAAGTACAACATAGTAAACAAAATATTATAATAATGCATGCAGAATTTTGGTGATGAAAGTAGTAGATTATTTGGGCTAAATAGTAATTCTCTTTTCATCTCTTCTATCTGCGCTTCGGTCCTGATCAATATAGGTGGTTGGCCTTCAATTTTTCTGATTAGCACTCTCCCGTTTGACGTCCAGCAGTACTTGAATTCCTTTTGTCTTGCTACTTCACGGGCTAGGTAGAAGAGTCTCTGCCTATTGGTGGTCAGGCGTTAGCGGATGTAGATAGGGGTGGTCTTGGTGCCCAAATTTAAATGAGATAAGTTCAGTTTCGATGTTGGGTTAGACTTATTAAATGTTTTGACTGAGCTTAGTATAGTTTCTTTGATGCTAAGATTACTTAGTTCTACGACAACTGGCCTGTTTGTACCTTTTTTCGCAGAAGCGCGGTAAGTGGCCCGGATATCATTGGACTGTAATCCGAGTTGTAAGGTCTTAGAGAGCTCCAATACCATTTGAGTGAGTTTACCGCTATTTTCATCTTCTTGGGCAGGTATGTTATGAATCTCGATGCAATCTCTCCTTATATTTCGCTGCAATTCTTCGACGCGATCCTCCAGAGTTGAAATAAGTTTGGCTTTTTCTTCGCATTGTTTTTCTAAAATACCGATCCTTTGGCGGATGTCCTCGTACTGGTTAGCAAGGAACTCGAGAGACTTTTCTATGTCATTGGATGTGTTATGCAGAGCTGTTAGGGTATTCTCTAGTTTATTAAATTTGATGTCCTGTTCGTTGCGCCAGGTGTTAAGCATCTCTAACATTTCCTGTTTAAAATCCAAGAAGTCGTTGCGGGTGACAGCCTCACTGGGCTTGCGTTTGGATCTTGTAGAGCCATGTGAAGGTTTAGCAGGTGCTGGTTGCTTGTCTAGGTCGGGCTCAGATACAACCTTGCTTGGTGAATGTTCCATTAGCGGTAAACTTCCTGAACTTTTTAATGAGCAAAAGCGAAAGTATTAAGCGGCGGATTGCTATTATATTATGACAGGCGTCGCGCAGCGCGTCTTGGTAGTGGACAGATCTCACACCTCTTCAAGTATGTGCGCCTGGTACAAATCAATTTACTTTTGCTATAATTAAAAAAGTAGGCGTCGCTTACCAGTAGCAGTAAGGCCTAATCTCTTCGCCACGTATGTTCGCCTGGTATTTGATCACTTTATATTTACTGATATTTTCACTTTTTATTAATTTAAATATAATTATGTCATAAAAATTCACGAACACAGAGGACACGTCTAACCGCTTTCGCGGTCCAGAGGGGAGAGGACTATGCATTAAGATAAAAGCAAGTAAGAAAACCGTGTAACAGACTGTGTTCTAATAATATGAATATCGACACGGTAGTAATTACGTAGTAATTAATATAAGGCACAAGCAATAATTGCTCGTTTCTCCACTTTCACATCCTCTTAGATATTTATGAAAAACGCATGTACTTATTATTCATGTACATAATTATATTTATTTAATTGCTAACTTGAAACTATAATATGAAATTTTCTAGCTTTCAATATGCAAACGACGGACTTCTATATAACTACCTAAGATGCAAATATTTCCAAAATACTGTCAACGCTACGCTTCTGGCAAAACGTCGGGATTGTAACCAGTAGTAAGCTAATTTCGTATTACTCGTAGTCAGGGGCGTAGTTCATGTTTGGCCAGTGTAATTATACCTTTGATTCGAACAGTGCTCGATAGTGACCCGCTCTGTCATAACGTCCAATAACTCGATGCAAGCCAATCAAAGCATCGAATGCCATTCGATAAAAAAATTGCACAAGCAATGCAATGATTTTAATGTCCTACATATGAGCTGACAAACCAAAATGAACTTTACACCCTAAAGTTAATTTTGGTTTGTCAGCTCATAGCGTCTCTTGGTTTGTTGTTCGTTATAGGTCGGCAAAGTAAAGCACCGCTTGAACAGGTTGCCACTTGGCTGGATGATCGTGTATGGCATTTATATCAGAACGCAAACGTGCTCCGGAGAGCACGTAAGATGAATCGTTGGACCATGTCGGAGGCCTGTAGGTGGTCTGAAAACATCTACACCGAGTAAACCACACTTAAATTATTAAACACGCTTTAATTATATGCCTGCGGTGGTTATCAAATTGACCTCATTAAAAGAAAATATCAAATTCACATAAATAAATATCGAACAAAAACAAACTGTTCATCTTATAACATAAAACTAAGTGGACATGATTTAACAACCAACCGTTTCCTCTTAGTTATCAAGTGCCGCTTGTATTGTGTTCAATGCAATAGATTGTTACAAATGTCGCTGTGCAGGGTTGTCCCACACAGACACAGACTTCGGTAACAGTAACAAAATCCACGACCATTAAAAGCGTTGGTTTAAAGTAACACAGCAAGAAAAAGCTGTAAAGATTGTAAAAATGCGATCATTTCAGTAATAACAGCCCTTAGGTAATTTGTTTTTTGAAAATAGCTTTGCCTGTACCTATCGTTAAACAACGTTTAGATAGTAGTAATCATTGGGCGACCACTATTCAGCTTAATTAGGTATATTACATTTCAAAATTGGCCTAAATTCACTACCAATTTGCCTATCATTTCATAATTGTATTTTTAATAATGCCTACGCAATTATTGTCTGCAAGCGTACTAGTATTTCGATGGACACATTTTAAATTTATTGGTATGCGCAAATTTATTTTTTAACAAAATATGTCGTTTAATCATTACAATATTTGGAAATAGTACCTTCTTCACCTGCCTCAGAATTCAAAACTTAAAAATCGTATTTGTTTTCGATGTGCTCATCTGTACTATCCTGGAACAAAGAGAAACAGTTTTTATCAAATATACGGGCTTGCTAAATTCAAACGACTTTATGCTCAAACTATGTTGATGACAAAACATTCATAATATTGCACACGTTACGTCACAGCAAGTCGTTTCCAGCCATTCACCAATGTAATTTCAGATAACTGGCCATTGTAGTTTACAAACAGTCAAATTTAATCGTCCTTTACATTTTACAAACCAACTGCAATTTATAATGGCATTTTTGTTTGATAATAAACCATGAATTGAGCTATGGAAATATACGTACTCTTTCTTTAAAATATATAAGACGTAGCTGTTGTTTTGAAATAAAATAATAAAGATGACAACGTACTCTATAGGGCGGAAGTAGGTCTAACTCACACTTTTATTTATCAATGACTTAGACATACTTCTACCACAGTATAAAGAGCATACAGTACTTTGACGCCTTTGATCTCGAAGAAAAAGCCGACAACGTCTAGACAAGGGTAAGGAGGCTAGGGCTGCCACATGTAAACAATACCTACTTATTCAAATACCGTCTATTTATTATAGAAAAATAAAACAATTGCTACGTTACATGAATATTATACTGTAAATCACTTATTTATTATATTACAATAATTAACGATAAATAATTATTATAAAACAGTTAGCATTTTTTCGTGCGGTGACAGCTTTACATACACAGTCAGCACCTATTTCATCCCACAGGTGTCGTGGGAGGCGGTTAAGAATATAAAGCATTTTTCATTTGGTCTTTATCATACAAACCAAGTTAAAATAAAGCGATTGACATAGCGGTCGTTTAATGGATGGGTAACCGGGGTATCAGCTTGCAGAGCCTATATCGATATGAAGTATTTTGCAGATTTATTTTCGTGCAAACTACGTCAAGGTAAAGCAATAGATACCACGGTCATTTACTGGATGGGTCTCCGGGCTAAGAGGTTACGGAGAACATGTGTGGGGTTTATAAAAGAGGGTCAAAAATATGGTTATTTTTGAGCTAAGCCGCGCCGTTACCAAGATACATAATAATATGTGATAGGTACTTACCTAATACGAAAATACTAGGTACTTATTGCAAGAAATTAAAATCACACTTGAATCGAATATTTCCTTAAAACGCATATTTTCTTATGTCTGCCTTGTTGTTTACGCACAGTAATTACTACTTTATTCTGTGACTGGGCCAAACATGAGATATCGTAAAATGTCAGTAGATTAGTAGGTACGTGCATATTATTTTAAGTGGTTATAGGTAAATACATTTCAAAATAATTTAAATATTTTATTTTTTGGTGTAAGTAAATTGATGAAAACGCAGATTTTTTAAATCCTTATTTCTTTAAATCTTTAAGCAGCATAAAGTATTGCAATGTCTCACAGTACAAGTCGTGTGCAGCATCTAAATTAATATTCATAAGCAAATAAATAAGTAACGAACAAAAAACAAGCACGCGCCAGCCCCCAAAAATATGTACCTAGTTGGGAACTAAGGCGACATACGTAAGTAGGTACCGCTCTTCCCGCGTCTCACCTCTTGCCCCCCGCACGATTGACCCGTCTAGACGCGTTCGTCGAACGACTGTATGGATTATTTGACTGTGCTTCTACTCTCTGCATCTGCGTCCGATGCAGAGTTTGGCGAATGGTCATAGGTGTAGCGCAGGTCGTGCAGATCCCTAGGACAAGGCTGGTGGACTATCCTTCCCGAGTTTGCCGCCCGTTGTTGGTCTGGTTCCATAAGAAACAGACGTAACCAAAACCTCCAGCCGCCACACACATACAGCGTGCAGACACACACAAAAACACGCGCGCAAGCAGACACATTCACCTATACCCACATACTTATACACGCACAATAACACACATACACACACCTACACACTCTTACATGGACGGACACACACACGCATCTAAACACCACTTCAAACGCTCACACACATACACAAACACATACTCAACACAGACTCATACCAAAAAAAAATTATCAATGAGGTGAAACAAAATAGTATCGTACCCCAGGAGGGTACCAGCGTCCGTGACGCTGGAGAATCCCTCTCTGCACCATCGTGTGCAGGCTGCCCCACGTATTCTGGGGGGGGCAATGTTTCACAAGGTCGAGACACACTAAATCTGCACGACCTGGCCAACGCCATGCCTCGTGCAACCCAGACTTCGTCCACTACCTGGAACATCGCTCCGCGTCAAGCAAACGCACGCCAAAAGGCGGACGTTGACTCCGCGTCGACTGCGAATCCAGGACGAGGCGGTAAACGCTACCGCCGTTACAAACGCTCACGTGAGCAAACAACACAGTCGGGTGTTAGCGCATCGAATAAATCGGCTAGCGCACTCCCGACTACGACCACGACGGCTGGTAAAAACAACCAGCGCGGCGACCAAACCTCGACCGGTGGAGCGGACGTTCCACCCCGGACGACGCAGCCGGACGGTTGTGTTGCGCCGCTGACGGCGGGAGGCGCGACTGTAATAACTGACAGCGCACTCCCGCCTGCGCGCGGCGCACCAACTACGGCTGCTCCCGGGGCGCCCCGCCGCGGTCCTCCGGTGGGGATTGGTAACGCTGCGCAAAAAGACGCGATCCGGCGCCACCAGGACATCCCACTCCGATACCAAGCACGAAGAGGGATCGCCCTGAGGACTCTACACCAACCAGCGCCGGGTCGAAACGGGCGAAAACAGACGCCACACCTAAGAGCGGTAAGAGCTACGCAGACGCGACAAACTCGCAGCTGATGGTAGCCATTGCTACCACCCCCGTCAGTGGAACAGGCGAAGCAGCTCGAACTCTCAATTGAAGAGAGTATAGTTGAAACTGCCTTCGCCACACCGCCGAATAACGGGCCGGCACTCGCACCTTCATTTAGGGGCAAACCTCTCGCAGTGGAGGGTGTCCTGAAGTTATGGTGCGAGAAGGAACACTCACTGACGTGGCTCAAAAACACAGTGGCCAAATTAAGATCGCCGATTGAGGGGACCAGGCTGGTCGTCATCAGGCAGTCAGACATAGCGAAGCGCGTACGCGCAGCGCTGTGGCTGCCGAGGACGATCACCATGGAGCTACCTAAGATCCACCATCTCCTCATTGCCCAAAACCCCTGGTACGCCGTACAAACGTGGCAATTGTACGGCGCATCCTTGCAGGAGCACGGCGTGTACCTTACCTTGGGCATCCCGGAACCCAAGATCCCCAAGATCACGGGACGCGGCCGTCGGGTTTCTTTCTTCGCTGGCAGCGTGTACGTAATGTTCCACGCTTCCAGCGGGGGGGAGAGCTCGGCGGCTGTAGGGCCCAAGGAGACGCCGAGTGAAGGTAAGGACACAACGGGACGAGCTGTACCAGCCATCCCAAACACCTCGGGCATAGCCCGTATTACACCGGCGCCCGCAGCGACTACACAATAACCCACCGCTGCGACGGACGCAAAAGACGAGCACGACCCGTCTGATGGGGAGTCTATGGACAGCAATGTCCTCGACTCTTCGTCAGACTAGTCATACAAACTAACCTCTAGCATAAACAAATTGCAACGGCTACCCTACGCAGGCTGCTGGAGGTTAATCAGCAGACAATAGCCCTAATCCAGGAGCCGTGGATTAGAGGCGACAACATATGTGGTCTAAACAACATCGGAGGTAAGCTACTGCACAACTGCTCAGTCACTAAACCGAGAACATGCATATACATTTCCCGAACAATACCAGCACTGTTGCTAACCAACTTCTGTTCTAGAGACCTCACTGCCGTAGGACTCCAAACAGGGCCCAACAAACAGATGTTAGTACTAGCTTCGGTCTACATGCCTGGCGATGAGGACATCCCATCAAAAGAGCTGGCCGAGCTGGTGCAGCACTGTGAGGACCACGGCTGGCAGGTAATCATCTCGGCGGACGCAAACGCGCACCATCCGCTGTGGGGAAGCCCCAACGCAAACAGACGAGGTGAGATCTTGACTGAATACATTTTAGCCCACCTTTGTTAGCTCCAGATATTAAACCATAGTAGACATAACGCTAGCATCGGATGGGGCCGCGGAACTTGTCACATACTGGCATGTGTCCGCTGAGCCATCCTTTGCAGACCACAGACGAATCTGCTATGACATACGTGTGCAAGAGAACGTCCAACAACCTAGGCGCAACCCTCGCAGAACCAACATCGCGAAATACAAGACGCTTCTCGTATCACAGGTAGACAAATCCTATTTTAAGGACATGTCAACCAGCACTGATAACATAGAACATAACGCCAACTTACTAACAGAATGTATACAAACAAGTTATCAGCAAGCCTGTGCACCCACACTCCCAAAGTCGTCTAGCAAAACCCAGTGGTGGGGAAGAGAACTAGAGGGACTCAGGCAAAACCTGAGGAAACTCTTTAGAAGAGCTAAAAACACGAGAATGGAAGCAGACTGGCTCAAATACAAAGAAGCCCAGTCACACTACAAGAAGCGCATAAGATTCCGCAGAGGCGAGTCCTGGTGGCGTTTCTGCAGCGGTATAAACACCACGAATGAAGCAGCCAGGGCGAAAAAGATCTTGTCTCAGGACAGCAACAAAACCCTTGGCGCCATTAAAAAGCAAGATGGAACCTACGCAACTACGGACGCTGAAATTAGCCAAGTGCTAATTGAAACTCACTTCCCAGGTTGTGAAGTAACCAATGACCGTCTGTGGGACGAGTCAGACTACAGACCACCGACCCAAACAGACTGGCTGGTAGCCGAAAATGTGGTCACCACAGACCGGCTGAAATGGGCAATAGACAGCTTCCAGGCATTCAAATCCGCAGGCCTGGATGAAATCATACCAGCATTCCTACAGTGGGGATGCACAACGATTGTGCCGCACCTGCTCAACATCTACAGGGCCTCAATAGCACACAGATACATACCTTGCAGGTGGAGGGAAGTTAAAGTCATATTCCTCCCAAAACCTGGCAAAACTGACTACTCATAAGCGAAAGCATATAGACCCATCAGCTTGACCTCCTTCTTATTGAAAACGCTGGAGAGACTTACGGACCGATACCTTCGTGAGGGCGCATTACTGAGCAATCCACTACACCCACATCAACACGCCTACAGAAGTGGCAGGTCAACTGAATCGGCGCTGCATTTCGTTGTGGGAACCATTGAAACAGCGCTTACCAACAAGTTAATGACACTGGGGGCCTTCATTGACATAGAAGGTGCCTTCGACAAAACTAAGTTCAACAGTATCAGCCGGGCCCTCGAAAAGTTCGGAGTTGAGCAAACCCTTAGTGGCTGGATTGATCAACTGCTGAAACAGAGGGCAATACAATTCACGATAAACTCCACCACAAGGGGCATAGTTGAAAAAGGCTGCCCTCAGGGAGGTGTACTCTCACCCCTGTTGTGGAACATTGTGGTGGACGATCTGTTACGGAACTTAAACGACAAACGATTCTTCACGGTCGGCTATGCAGACGACATTACCATCCTGATCAAAGGTGACTCAGAAGACACGATCCGAAATCGGATGCAAGCAGCCATCAGGATCATGGAGGAATGGTGCAACCAACATGAACTGACGGTTAACGCCAACAAAACGGAGCTAGTACTTTTCACCAACAAAAGGAAAACTCATATGTGCAAAACACCAAAACTCTTTGGAACAGAGCTTACCCTATCGAATGAAGTCAAGTACTTGGGCGTAATACTTGACCATAAGCTAAACTGGGGCAAGCACATCAGCACAAAAACAACAAAAGCATGCACAATCTTCTGGCAATGTCGGAGAAACATAGCCAAAAAATGGGGTCTCAAACCATCAATTACCCTGTGGATCTACACTGCCATTATACGCCCCATGCTTACATATGGTGCAGTAGTGTGGTGGCCACGCACGCAACTAAGCACAATCACAAAAAAGCTACAGAGCCTTCAACGCCTAGCCTGCTTGGCCACAACAGGCTGCATGAAGAGCACCCCAACAGCCGCCTTGGAGATACTACTGGACCTAAGACCGCTGCACCTAATGATCCAGCAGGAAGCTGGCGCTGCAGCAATCCGTCTAGACAAACTCGGGCTATGGAGAAAGGATGATCGAATTACTCACGCACGCCTAAAAGGGACCTTAACCAAAGAGATCCCGATGCTAGAGGCCGCTTGCGATCTCATCCCTAAAACTTTTATCTTTGACAAAAAATATCGCATCCAATTGCAAGAGGAACACAAAGACAGCTCTGGTATACACGAAGTCAGAGTATACACAGACGGCTCAAAAACGAAGTATGGGACTGGTGCGGGCGTATTCTCCCATGACTTAAATATCAACATCTCAACATCCCTTGGCACCCATAACACCATATTCCAAGCCGAGTGTGTTGGGATAACAAGAGCCGCAACAGCAATCGCGTCTAGGAACGTAAGTGACCTGGCTATACGCATTATCACGGACAGTGCCTCTGTACTACAAGCTCTCGGCAGCAACTGCTTTAACAGCGACCTCATCATGGAATGCCACCTAGAGCTGCAAAAGATTGCAGAGAAGAATCGGGTTGCGCTGCAATGGATTAAAGGCCACAGCAACTCCGCAGGCAATGACGCCGCAGACCAACTGGCAAGGCAAGGATCGGACACAATGATAATGGGACCCGAGCCGATTTTACCGATACCAGCAAGCCAACTCAAAACGTGGCTACGCGAGAGAACCGCACATGAACACGAAAAACAGTGGGCAAACATAAAAGAATGCAGACAAACAAAAGATGCTATCCCCTGCTTGAACAAGCGACTCTCACACAAACTGCTGCATTCTAATAGAAAAACACTTAAGCATCTGACGGGCATAATAACCGGCCACTGTCCACTCAACAAGCACCTATTCAACATAGGCGTCACAGACAGCCCACTGTGCAGGGGCTGCATGGAAACCGAAGAAACACCCGCTCACGTCATTCTGCACTGTGCAAGTGTGAGCGATCAACGGGCAAAGCTGCTGAACAACCCCAGAACCATGAGTGAAGCTTTAAACAACACCAGCCAACTAATGGCTTTCTGGAAGGAACTAAGGTGGTATGAGTAGTCAGCGTCAATCAAGTCGCCACATACGCACAATGGCCCAAATAAGTGGCTAAGTGCGGAAAATCCACGACCAACTATAACCAACTATAACTATAACGTACTCTATAGTTCTGGGCAGTAGCATTGCAAAAATTATGTTGCGTTATATGTTGGCACTAAATAATTTTAGCAGGTTTGGTTTCATTCCAACTGCGGCTTGCATTAAAAAGGCTGTATTATTTTAGTAAATAGGCTTCTACTTATTTCACTGAAAATACCGCAATATTTATGAGTGAAGATTCTATTCTATGGTTTCCAAGTTAATTCCAGCTAATTGTCATCTACATAGCATCATCATTAGGCAGCTTATTAGATTGTTGATAGGCTAAAGCTTGCTGGCAATAAAATTGGCAAGTTGCGATTATTAATGTTGAATCAATACCAAAATCATTTGAGTGTTTTATTAACAAGTTTCCAAAAAAAATATTGCTACCTTATTATATACATACCTGTATGGTTTACAATTTAGGAATAAAATTATTTTACCCATTGCCAGATGCCTCAACAGTAAGTTCTCCAACATACCAATTTTTTGAGAACAAAATGACTATTTCTTAAGATTAATACCCAAACCATTATCTTGAGTCACGCCAAACCTATTTACCGTATATTCGTGATAATAAATACCAACAAGAAGCTCCATAAAGCAGATTAATTAATTAAACGTTTAAATCGTTTTGTTATTGTGACATTTAATACGTTTGAATTAATTTTAATGTCCTACGTATGCGGTCTGAATATTTAGCTTATCTTGAAAGGATGTCGCTTGTTGTTATTGTTTTTATTTCACTTATATTTACAAAGGCACGTGTTAAAATATTAGATGAAATATTTAAAGTTATTATTCTCCAGACAAATTTGAAGCGTAATTTGACATGTAGTATATATTGAGGTATTTTTAGTGCTGTTGATTAAATATAGTCCGGTTAATTTAGACATCCAAGGTTACAAAAATTCCCACTTGGCTGAATATTGGTAGGATTGTTTAATACATTATTATAAAGGAAATGTGAAAAGTCCTCATCGATCCGCCACGTGCAAAAAAATTTACTCGGGGTCAAGGGTCACAAAAACGGGTTTTTCGCGATTTTCAGCAAAATGGTAAGTTTTATCATAAAATTAGCTCAGAGACAAAAATTGTAGATCAGATAATTATCTATAAAAATGTCTAAATACTTTTTTTCCTAAGAACCACCGTTTTTTGAGATATAACGATTCAAAACGTTGAAAGAGTTGTAATCGTCATAATATGCACACGTTTCCACCCCACCTTTGAGGTAGTGTATGTCGGCGATACGCCGGGGTTATGGTGTCCAGACTCCATAATAAAAACACTCACGTAATATTACTTGGTTTATTATCAGTTGATTTCTAGCACAGAATTGAATTAAAATGCGACCCACAGTCTTTTTTATACACTAACCGTCATAGTCATTACACTTAATGTTTTAACAACTGCCACTTCCTTTACAATATATAATTGAAATTACTGTACAATTATAAACTAATCAAAAATCGACATTAATATTGTAATGAATTTTGCACAACACCAAATAATTTATTTTACACGAATAACAAATTTATTTTATTAACCAAACGCTGCTTTACAACATTGTCAACAGATGGCGCTATCAACAGGATGCAAATATAAACGCATGTTATTTATTACGGTAAAAATAAGGGTCAGAATAATGTTATTTAATACTAATTGATTTTACTTTGAAAGTTTCTGTAGTTATCTTAATAACTAAGTTATAAATTAAATCCTACTATCCTACTTCCTACTAATATTATAAATGTGAAAGTTTGTGAAGATAGATGGATGGATGGATGGATGGATGGATGGATGTTTGTTACTCTTTCACGCAAAAACTACTGAACGGATTTGGATGAAACTTTACAGTAATATAGTTTATACATCAGAATAACACATAGGCTACAATTTATTAAAAAAAATTATAATGTTGCCATACTATAAGGAAAAGTATCAACTAAGTCGGCGAAAATCCTGTATTATCTTTATTTGTTTGCTTGGGTCAAATTTAGTAATTGGAATTTTACCCCCTTCCTGATGATTAGTCTGATATTTGGTATACACTCATATTGTCATCGAGATTAAAAGATAATATTTAAATGATTGTAAATCCAAGATGGCCACCGATACAAAATGGCGAATCACATATTACTTCACAACAACCTCAATATGGGTATCAAATGAAAGGGTTTGATTGGTAGAATGGAGCTCACTATGAAAAATCTAAGATGGCTGCTGACACAAAATGGCGTCTTATTTATTTTCCACAAATACCTCGATATGGGTATCAAATAAAAGGGCTTGATTCGTAGAATAGAGCTCACTATGAAAAATCCAAGATGGCTGTCGCAGCAAAATGGCTGATTACATATTTTAAATATTTTCCACAAATAACTCAATATGGGTAACAAATGAAAGGGTTTGATTGGTAGAATGCAGCTCACTGTGAAAAATCCAAGATGGCCGCTGCCACAAAATGGCGAATTACTTATTTTCCACAAATACCTCAATATGGGTATCAAATGAAAGGGCTTGATTTTTAGAATAGAGCTCACTATGAAAAATCCAAGATGGCTGTCGCCGCAAAATGGCGTATTACATATTTTCCACAAATAACTCAATATGGGTATCGAATGAAAGGGCTTGATTGGTAGAATAGGGCTCACTATGAAAAATCCAAGATGTCTGCCGCCACAAACTGGCGGATTACATATTTCCACAAATACCTCAATATGGGTATCTAATGAAAGGGTTTGATTGGTAGAATGGAGTTCACTATGAAAAATCTAAGATGGCCGCCGCCACAAAAAGGTGAATTACTTATTTTCCACAAATACCTTAATATGGGTATCAAATGAAAGAGCTTGATTCGTAAAATAGAGCTCACTATGAAAAATCCAAGATGGCCGCTGCCACAAAATGGCGGATTATTTATTTTCCAATAATACCTCAATTTGGGTATCAAATGAAAGGGCTTGATTCGTAGAATTGAGCTCACTATGAAAAATCCAAGATGGCTGTCGCCGCAAAATGGCGGATTACATATTTTCCACAAATAACTCAATATGGGTATCGAATGAAAGGACTTGATTGGTAGAATAGGGCTCACTATATAAAATCCAAGATGGCTGCCGCCACAAACTGGCGGATTACATATTTCCACAAATACCTCAATATGGGTATCTAATGAAAGGGTTTGATTGGTAGAATAGAGCTCACTATGAAAAATCGAAGAGGGCTGTCGCCGCAAAATGGCGTATTACATTTTTCCACAAATAACTCAATATGGGTATCGAATGAAAGGGCATGATTGGTAGAATAGGGCTCACTATGAAAAATCTAAGATGGCTGTCGCCATAAAATGGCGGATGACATATTTTCCACAAATACCCCAATATGGGTATCAAATGAAAGGGCTTGATTGGCAGAATAGAGCTTACGATATAATTGACCTAAGCGCAGCGTTATTAAAAGCGCGAGAGTATGAGTTGGTGCGCTGAAGCGCAGTGGGGAGGAGGGGCGGTCTGATTTTGTACTTTCTGGTAATGCTTTCAGTTTTTATTTTTGCTGCAATTCTGTTCAGTAGGTATATAAGCTCTTCAATAACTTTAATAATACACACTACATACTAATCTTTACCTGAAGTTTGACGACTATAAAAACAAAAGTAATTTTAAGTACTTATTATCTGTTTATAATATATATGTATGCTACACGGCTAATGTGCAGATCCGTTTGTAATGAAATTTGATATGGATAGTCTGAAACCTGGGGAAGTACAAAGGCTACTCTTCATTAAAATTTTATGCGGGCGAAGCCGCGGGCGAAAGCTAGTACTTTATAAAACAGTTAAGCAGCCAGTACAGTGTCTAATATTGTAAAGTAGTGAAGTTCTCAGTTCTGTGTTCACAAATAGTTATTTAAATATCAATCTTAAATATTATTAATATTTTCGTAACAATATAATCATAATATATTAATTTGCGCCCATATGTACATAGCGCATTTTTTTTAATGTGGTTTCCCCGGCAGGCCTATTCTACTGATCTTTTATAATTCTGTTTAATTTGAAACTATTGAATAACTGTAGATATGACAAGGGTTGAAAATGTTGAAAGGGGTGTAAATTAAAAAAAAATAAGAAAATGTATCCATCTGAATCTAAATTATCATTAACTTCTGCTTTCTCTTGTTCTTGTTCTTCTTCTTCTTCTTCTCTTTCTTCTTCTTCTTCTTCTTGTTTATCTTCTTCATTCTGGGTGTTAATAAACTGTCCCAATAATGACACATCGCATGTCTCTTCGTCAACATCAAATGAATCTTCAATTGTTGGCAATTCAACATTGGAGCATGACCGGCCTTGACAAATTGTACATCCTACAGAACAAAACAGTCCAACTTTTTTGCAACCACATTTAGCACTACATCCCTTTTTACAGTTGCAAAAAATGGTGTTTAGTAGTTTTTCTGGTGCAGGTGGAAGTAAAGTTTGAACTGGCTCTAATGAATTGTCGACCAACTTCCAACCTCAGTCTTTTGGGTCTAACTGATTACCAATCCACACTTGAACTTGGTAATATACCCGAAAAAGATGTTGATGAGCAGCCGCTGAGGTTAGGCATAGTAAAATAAAGCAGGCATACGACCCTAGCCACGCAGACAGTTGAATGGGAGACAGATGTTGCTGAAGGTTACACTGGCGTAGAAAATAAGGGACTGTGTTTTTTTTACCCGAAATTTTCATATTTTATATGTGTAAGTCACACTGACCGATAGAACGATATTTTTGTTTGTATTACGGCTTCAGTGATGTATATACGTGGTGTACTTACTGCAACGGTCCTCGGGTCATGAACTTCAGGATAATAATTTTTTTTGGACCATTTCTATCCTCTGCTTGTATTTTGAGTAAAAAGGGCTCCAGATAGGTACAGCATACTCTAACTGAGAACGGACTAAAGCTTTATATACGAAAAGAAAAGTAACAGGGTTTTTAAAGTCTATACAGGAGCGCATGACAAAAACATACATCTGAAAGGCTTTGCTGATAATGTTGTCGACATGGATATCTAAGTGTAATTTAGAATCCAGTAGTATGCCCAGATCACGTGTACATTCGCTTTTTATTATTATAAGCCAGATGCTTCGAAAACACTTTGAAAATATGTTGATGTTTAAAATTTTGTAAAGGTAGAACTTTGCTCGCGTTTCGAGTTTGATAATATTTAGTACTAAAACGTTTTAAGGCACTTACTTCTTTGGATGAAAATTAAAGGCCTGGTAATTTTTGTTTCTCGATGTTCTTTGAAAGCGATAAACTGACGCTGAACATCACAGACCACGCAAGCTTCTACGCTGAGCCTTCTAATCGGCACCGATGCAACGACTCTCGTTCTCCAGTCCCTTGTACGTGATGTAGCATTGGAAGGAACTGCACAGAACGGAGAGGCAAAACGTGAGCTGCGCCGCCAGCGAGCAACCGAGCTTCTCCATAGAAATCAGGCTCAGCAGGACACCTACGTTCACCGAAACAGGAACCCTCCTAGGAGGTTCAATGTTAACGATCTCGTTAGTTAGTTGGACAGGTGTTTTCCGCACTTAGCCACTTAATTGGGCCATTGTGCGTTAGCAGTGCCACGGTTGTCGCCTGCTACTCATACCATGCAAGCTCCTTCCAGAAGGCCATGAGTTGACCAGTATTGCGTATGGCTTCGCTCATGGTTCTGGGGTTGTTCAGGAACCTCGTCCGTTGGTTGCTCACGCTGGTACAATGTAGGATCACATGAGCGGGTGTTTCTTCGGTCTGCATGCAGCCCCTACATAGTGGGCTGTCCGTGACGCCGATGTTGTAGAGATGCTTGTTTAGTGGACAGTAGCCGGTTATTATGCCAGTCAGATGCTTGAGTGTTTTCCTGTTGGAGTGCAACAGTTTTTACGAGAGTCGTTTATCTAATTGGGGAAAGGCATCTTTAGATTGCCTACACTCTTTTAACTCTGCCCACTCTTTTTCATGTTGTTGTAGGGTTCTCTCGCGTAACCATGTTTTTAGTTTGTTGAAAGGTATCGGAACAATTGGTTCGGGTCCCAGAGTTGTTGTGTCCGATTCTTTCCTTGCCAGTTGGTCTGCTGCGTCATTGCCCGTGGAGTCACTGTGTCCTCGTATCCACTGGAGCGTGACCCGATTCCTCGCTGCAGTTTTCTGCAGCTCTTGGTGGCACTCCATAATTAGGCCGCTGTTAAAGCAGTTGCTATCGAGAGCTTGTAGTACTGAGGCACTGTCTGTGATGATGCGTATTGACAGGTTGCTCACGTTTCTGGCCGCGATCGCCGTCGCCGCCTTTGTAATCCCAACGCATTCAGCTTGGAAGATGGTGTTGAGTTTACCAAGCGATGTTGAGAGATTGATATTCAAGTCATGGGAGATTACTCCGGCACCTGTCCCATACTTTGTTTTTGAGCCGTCTGTGTATACTCTAACTTCTTGTATACTAGAACTATCCTTGTGTTCTTCTTGCAGTTGTATGCGGTATTTTTTGTCAAAGACAAAGGTTTTAGGTATGAGGTCGCACGTTGCACCCAGCATCGGGATCTCGTTAGTTAATGTCCATTTCAGGCGTGCGTGGGTTATTCGGTCATCTCTTCTCCAGAGCCCGAACTTATCGAGCCAGATCGCAGCGGCACCTGCTTCTTGCTGGATGATGAGGTGCAGTGGTCGCAAGTCGAGAAGCACCTCCAATGCCTCCGTTGGAGTTGTTTTGGTGCAGCCTGTTGTGGCCAGACAGGCGAGGCGTTGTATGCTCTGCAGTTTGCTCTTGACTGTGCTTAGTTGAAAGCGTGGCCACCACACTACTGCACCATATGTGAGCATGGGGCGTATTATGGCAGTGTAGATCCATAGGGTGATGAATGGTTTGAGACCCCATTTCTTGCCTATTATTCTCCTGCACTGCCAGAAGATTATACATGCTTTTGTGGTTTTAGTGGTGATGTGTTTATTCCAGTTGAGCTTGTGGTCGAGTGTTACGCCCAGATACTTGACTTCACTCGATAGGTTAAGCTCCGTGCCAAAAAGTTTTGGTTTTCTGGTCATACGGGTGTTCCTTTTGTTGGTGAAAAGTACTAGCTCCGTTTTATTTGGGTTGACCGTCAGTTCATGGTGGTTGCACCATTATTCCATGATCCTGATGGCTGCTTGCATCCGATAATGGATCATGTCTTCCGAGTTTCCTTTGATTAGATGGTTATTCAGGCTTCTCAACAGATCGTCTAGCACTATGTTCCAAAGCAGGGGTGATAGGACACCTCCCTGTGGGCAGCCTTTTGCTACTATCCCCCTTGTGGTGGTGTTAACCGTGAACTGAATAGCTCTTTGTTTCAGGAGTTGATCAATCCAGCCATTGCCGGTTTGTTCAACTCCGAACTTGTCAAGGGCTAATGCTGGTGAATTTAGTTTTGTCGAAGGCGCCTTCTATGTCAATGAAGGCGCCTAAGGTCATTAGTTTGTCAGATAGCGCTGTCTCTATGGTCCTCACTACGGAGTGAAGCGCTGTTTCCGTTGATCTACCACTTCTGTAGGCGTGTTGTTGCGGGTGTAGTGGTCTGCGTAGCAGTGCGCCTTCCCGCAGGTATCTGTCATTCCAGCGTTTTCAGCAAGAAGGAGGTTAAACTGATAGGTCTGAACGATTTTGCTTGTGTATAATCCGTTTTGCCCGGTTTTGGGAGAAATATGACTTTTACTTCCCTCCACCTTCGTGGTATGTCATTGTGCGCTATAGATGCTCTATATATGCTGAGTAGCTGTGGCACAATCGTTGTGCAGCCCCATTGTAGAAGTGCTGGTGTTATTTCGTCCAGGCCTGCAGATTTGTACGGCTGGAAGCTATCAATTGCCCATTTCAGCCGGTCCCCGGTAACCATGTTGTTGGCTATCGTCCAGTCTGTCTGGGTCGGTGGTCTGTGTTCTGATTCTTCCCAATCACAGTCGTCGGTCACAGTGCAACCTGGGAAGTGTGTTTCGATTAGTACTTTGCTTATTTCCATGTCTGTGATTGCGTAGGTGCCATCAGGCTTTCTGATGGAGCCTAGGGTCTTGTTGCTGTCCTGGGATAGGATCTTTTTTACCCTGGCTGCCTCGCATGTGGAATTAATGTTGGTGCAGAAATTTCGCCAGGATTCTCCCCTGCGGAATCGTATGCATTTCTTGTAGTGCGACTGGGCTTCTTTGTATTTGTCCCAATCCGTGTCTTTCCTTGTGTTTTTGGCCCGGTTGAAGAGTTTTCTCAGATTGCGCCTGAGCTTCTCCAGTTCCGATCCCCACCATTGGGTTTTACTACTCGTTTTCGGTAGTGTGGTGGGGCAGGCTTGTTGGTAGCTGCGTTGTTTGCATTTTGTTAGTAAGTTAGTGTTGTGTTCTATGTGTATAGTGCTTGTGTTCATGTCGTTGAAATTTGATATGGCTATTTCTTTTTCGAGCAGGGTCTTGTATCTCGCAATGTCGGTATTGCGTGGGTTGCGTTTTGGTTGTGTGACCCTCTCTTGCACTCGTATGTCATAGCAGATACGTCTGTGGTCGGCAAAGGATGGTTCGGCGGACACATGCCAGTTCGTGACAAGTTCCGCGGCCCCATCCGATGCCAGTGTAATGTCTGCTATGGTTTGATATCTAGAGCTAACAAATGTGGGCTCTGAGCCTTTGTTGATTACCGTTAGTGTTGTTGTGTAGATGTATTCAGTTAGGATCTCACCTCGTCTATTTGCCTCGGGGCTTCCCCACAGTGGATGGTGGGCGTTAGCATCTGCCGAGAGTATTTTTGGCCAGCCGTGGTCCTCACAGTGCTGCACCAGCTCGGCCAGCTCCTTCGATGGGATCTCCTCATCACCGGGCATGTAGACCGAAGCTAGTACTAGCATCTGATCACTGGGCCCTGTTCGTATTCCCACGGCTCTGAGATCTCTAGAACAAAAGTTAGTCAGCAGCAATGCTGTTACCGTTCGGAGAATGTATATGCATGTTCTCGGCTTAGGAGCCGAGCTTCAGTGCAATATCTTACCTCCGATGTTGTTGAGTCCACATATGGTGTCGCCTCTAATCCACGGCTCCTGGATTAGGGCTATTGTGTGGTGGTTAACCTCCAGCGGCCTGCGTAGCGTAGCCGTTGCAATTTGCTTGTGCTGGAGGTTGGTCTGTACGACTCTAGTCTGACGAAGATCCGAGAACATTGCTGTCCACGGACTCCCCGTCAGACGAGTCGTGCTCGTCGTCAACTGCCGTCACAGCGCTCTTTGTCGCTGCGGGCGTTGTGTGTGCACGGGCTGTGCCCGACGTGCTGGGAACGGCCGATGTTGTCTTTCGTCCCTGCGTATGCCCGCTGGCGGGCGGCATCTCCCTGGGCGCGGCAACCGTCCTGCCAGCCCCTGCCCCGGTAGCGTGGAACAGTACGTACACGCTGCCGCTGAAGAAGGAGACTCGGCGGTCGCGCGCTTCGATTCTCGGGACCTCCGATTCGGGGATGCCCAAGGACAAGTATAGGCCGTGCTCTTGCATGGTAGCGCTATACAGTTGCCACGTCTGGACAGCGTACCATGGATTTTGGGCAGCTAGGAGTTGGTGGATCTTCGGGAGTTCCAGGTTGGTCGACCTCGGCAGCCAGAGCGATGTGCGTGCGCGCTTCGCAAGGTTCGTCTGCCCGATGACAGCCAGCCTGGTTCCTTCGATCCAGTGGGGGGGTGCGTTCGCCGACGTCGGCGATTCGCTACCTCCCGCGGGGGGTGCGTTTGCCGACGTTGTCGGTGTGCGCTACGTACTCACGCTGACGTCTACGATGACGGGAGCGCTTTCCGCGGTGTTTACCTCTACCGGTTACGGTTGCAGCGGAGCTAACGTTTGCCTCGCTGCGTTCGTCTGCTCGACTCGGTACAACCGTCCAGGAGGTGTTGGTCATGTGCTCTGCACGAGGCATGGCATTTGCCAGGTCATGCAGGTCTAATCTACTGCTTTCGCGTGAAACACTTCCCCCCCCCCCAGAATACGTGGGGCAGCCTGGACCCGAGGGTGCAGGGAAGGATTCTCCAGCGTCACGGACGCTGGTACTCTCCTGGGGTAGTTTATTTTTCTGTTCCACATCCATTATTGTTTTTTTGGCTTCATATGAGCGTGTGCGTGGGTGTATGTGTATGTGTTTCTATGTAGGTGTGGTGTGTGTATGTGTGTGTGTGCGCGTCCGTATGAATGATTGGGTTAGTGTAGTGAATGTATGTGTATACGTGCTTGTACATGTGTGTGGGTGAGGGCGGCTGGAGGTTTTCGTTACGTCTGTTTCATAGGGAACCAGACCAAGAAGGGGCGGCAACCTCGGGAAGGATAGTCAACCAGCCTTGCCTTAGGGATCTTCACGACTTGCGCTCTCCCCTAAGGCCATTCGCCAAACTCTGCAACGGACGCAAATGCAGAGAGTAGAAGTCAGTGCAGTTCAATGGAGTTGAAATGAAATGAGGTGCACGGGCTTCCGCCCACGCCAACGATCTCGTGTTCGTAATAAATAATTCCCAGTCTACAGGTAAACTGGATCCAGGTATGCGAGGCCCATATAGGGTCACGCGCGTCCTACCGAGCGGACAATATGAACTTCGTTTGCTTAGTAGATCCTACGGGAAGACAACGCAAGCCACAGCAGAGTACATGGTGCCATGGCGTGGCGAGTGGTGTCCTGAAACGTGTGCTGCGTTCTTTGATAGTGAGTAAGCTGAATGATATGCTTAATTTGTGTTTGTAATCTAGTAAATTGCGAGCATTGTCATCGCGGTAAGCGGCATAGTGCACCTTACAAATTGAGAGCGGACTGCCGGACGCGCCTTGAGGCAGCGTACTACAGGACGCCAACTGCGAAATTATTTTACTGAAAATGTTTTGACACATAAAGGACGGACTGCGGGACGATCCTTTGACAACAGACTGCGGGATCTTTGCCTTATGTGTGTTCTATGTTTACGACAAGTGGAGGACGGACAGCGGGACGTACCTTGGAGCAGCGGACTGCGGGACGCTTGCCGTATAACTTTAGATGCGTTGTGACGATGTTAAATGAAAATTGTAATTTCAGTTACAAACGATTTTTTTTTATTTCACAAAAGAATCTTAACATCCTTTAGCAAGGATTTTAATGGAAATTATTAACAAAACAGACTAGTTACAAGGATAGAACCAGGGTCGCGTGATTCGGCGTATATCTTCGGGAATTCGGGAATACGTTTCCGGCGTCGCTCAGAGAAGCAGAGCTGAAGTACTTAGCTTGGTCGCCGCACAGCCGAAGAAAGGGACGGTGACTTCCGCACGGTCGTATTTAAAGGTCCGAAGTGGAGTGCCTGAGGTGAGGCGACGGAGGTGGCGACGGCCGGCCAAGAGGTGCGACGTCACAGCGTAAAGGACGGATTGCGGAACGATCCTTCGGCAACGGACTGCGGGACGTTAGCCAGCGTGTCTAAAGTATGATGACGGATGCTGTGATGAGATGATGAATGACGAGATGATCGTATGAAACTCATGTGACTGAAGTATCTATGTGAAGTTAGCTATGGTTTGCAAAATTATTTAATACAAGAGGGCCTTGTAAGAGGACTTTGAGTCGGTAAAGGCAAACTTTTGACGATAAATGGATTATTGACTCCAACTTTTTTCAAACAGATGATGAGAACGCTACTTCTGAGGCTGAAGGCAGAACGCAACGGTGGAGAATACAGTTTTCAAATTAAGTAAGTCAACCAATACAAATAAATATTATGTATTTAAGCAAAATTGACCTAACAAACACTACAACACTGTTAACAAATGAGATGTAGCAATGCCTAGCTAAGATACAAGTTTACAATATAGGCGCGGTTGAGTAGCGGTTGACCGCTACTCAACCGCGCTTCTGCTTACCAAAGAAATATGTTCAAAATGCCTTAGGCAAGTGAGAAATTGTTGCAGATGGCAGTGGAAGTTTGAATTACATCCACCTGACTATGGCAAGCAAGGAGTCTAACATTTATTTACTGTGTTTCACAGTGATGAAAATTTACAAGTATAGCTTACCTGAGACCTTCTTGATGTCAGGCTTAGAGCTAAATTAGACACACACACAGATCTAAAATTGGCCAATATTAGCTGAATGTTATGTCTAAATACTTAGCTATCAGGCTGCAAACGCGGCGTTTTCAAGACACGATGGCACGTGGACGTCGACACCGGATTCACACAATTTTTGCAAATGTTCAATATTTTACAATCTATTACAACCCTTGTCGGTAATGATCAAAGGCGACAATTTATAAGATTTACAATACAATTCGCGAAGCTTCAACCATGTGCTTTTCAAAGGGCGATATTTTACAAGACTACAAAACGTTTTAATTTTTCAAAGCAAGAACAAAGAGAGAAGTCTCATCTTACAGTGTGACCAGAGTCAAAAAATTACAATAGACAAAATAATGATACCAACTAATATTATCGATTCAACTTATCATAGACAATATTTCTATTTCATACATATAAGAAACACCTGTTTCACATCCACAGACCTTTCACTCAAAGCACAATATTATGCTCCAGAATCCGTGGATATAAGTTAAAGGAATATGTCATGCACATGAATTTTCTGGTGGCCAGCAAAGCAATGTTAAATTCATGCCGTAAGTAGCACTTACGGCATGAATTATAATATAGGAATTTTAATTTTTTTCTACGCATTTAGATTCTTAGAACGAAGTTCCCGGCTGTGAACTGGGGTGACTGCTTCTTGGAATGCTTTAAGATGATGTCACATAGGTGGGTTTTATTTAATACTTATTTAAACTTCAGTAAAACATCATAGTAAACCACCATAAGAAGGTCATTGTGGTTTACTGTGATGTTTTACTGAAGTTTTGATATTCGCTAGTCAGACAAAGAAAAACATTGCTGAGAGAAATTATTTTATAGCTATCAAGATTTAAGCCGTTTTTCTTCTAAATAGCATAAACTTCAATGTCTATTTTCGTTTTGGACTTCGAACCAACCCCGATTTTCTACACTTTCCTTGTTTATTGTTTCCCGTGGCCCTATCATGTAGTTCTTATTCTCTGTATACAACCGAAATATTCACTCGTTCCATTATGTTCTCCTTTTCTCCTTAAGTTTAAATCAAAGTACAAGTTGAAGTGCCAATAAGCTCGCAAGGTACCTTGAATACAAATTTTCAATAGCGGTATAATGAGTAATGAGATCGTTTATAAGATTGCCATGATTTCCTTGGCGTTTAATAATTTGACACGGACATCAAAGCTAATAGAATTTTCTTAGAAGATTGAGTATTGGCTCGCTTTCAGTTTACACAAAGAACCAATCACAAACACTTAGAACAAAACAAATTTAAAGCGAGCAATTTTAAAAACCCTGTTTAAGAATTCTCTGTGGCGTTATGATGTTATTGTGTATATAATGACTTACTACCTAAACATAGTACCAAATTAGAGATATCCAACGATAAATTGTTTACTTTTAAGAAAAATGTTCAACATATTATTGTCTCATGAGTCATGACTACTAACACTACTGTAGTTACATAAACGTTACGTATGTTACATAATTAGTTTAATTTTTATTATAATTGTTCACTCTCCCAAAAACTGATTTTGATGCATGAACATACTTTGGTATCTAGTTTAGTTCTTAATTCCACATGTAAAAAATTTTGAAAAGTCATATAATTTCACAGTATGGGGTTATTGGGTATAAATGAAACAAAATGTGCATAAGATAAAATAATTATTCGTGTCAATATTTGGTGTTCCCTCCTCTAGCCCTGATCACTGCTCTCAAGCGATTCTTCATCGACCTTATCAACTTTTTAATTGATGATTGTGGTATTTGGCCCCACTTTTCTACCAACGCAGTCTTGAGCTCATTGATGTTTGTCGGAGCTGGATTCCTCGTCCTAACTTTACTTTTGAGCTCGTCCCATATGTGCTCAATGGGATTTAAATCGGGGCTGAGCGCTGGCCAATCCATAGTGTGAATTCCAACTTCACTCAGGAACTCACGTGTGGCCCGAGCAGTGTGACATCGGGCATTGTCATGCATCAAGATGAAATTATCTCCAATAAAGCCTTGATAAGGGCCAACTTGATCCAGTAGAACATTTTCAATGTAACGATCACTGGTAAGACCTCCTCCCGGCCTCCCCCAGGAACGAAAACAAGGTCCGTTTTTGCTTCTAAGGAAATTCCAGCCCACATCATGCAAGAACCGCCACCATATGCAACGGTTTCAACAAAGCAGCACTGTGAAAACCGTTCACCAGGACGCCGGTACACCCGACCTCTCCTGTCGCTGCCATGGAGACACATCCTCGTCTCATCTGTGAACAGGACCAACTGCCATTGCTCTATGCTCCAATCCAAGTGCTCTCGAGCAAAGTGAAGGCGTGCTTGACGGTGGGCTGTGGTCAACTTCGGTCCTGTAGCGGGTCTTTTCGGAGTAAGGTTAGCTGCCTTCAACCTTCTTCTAACTGTCCACTGACTGACAGTTACTCCGCGAACTTGACGTAGCTCCTGCTGCACATCCACGCCGATTTCGGAGAGAGGTCGAGACCAAAAACCGGTCGTCACGCTCCGAGGTGCACCGGCGTCGGCTGGTATTAGGCCGCCGAGTGAAGGCACCACTCTCTTGAAACCTCCAGTACACTCTCGAGACAGCAGACTGACTCATATTCAACCGACGAGCGACTTCTCGCTGGTTCAACCCTTCTTGCAACAGGGCAACGACTTGTTTATAATAAGTTCATAATGATGATTCTTATTATTGATCTCAGTTTATTATTTACTTAGTATTTGTTTTTGTTATTCTTACTTTATAGTAATTTTTTTTAAACCTACCTAATGTGGTGGTACGTACCTACCTACTTTATTATGTTGAATTAAGAATTGGTAAATGCAAAAATTTCGTTTTATTTTAATAATTTCATTATTTTCTTAATAAAATACGAATATTTTGTTAATTTATTGCATGTTTTGTATAGTTAACAGTTAAAATTTTACTTACTAAATCTTGCCCCATTCCTTTATAAAAGCCTGTTCAGACCTAAGCGGTATTCGCTACCGTCTGCGGCAGAGAAAACCCAGTAATGCGGTAATATTACTGTTCAGACCTAAGCGGTATTCGCTATCCTTGTGGGTAGAATAACGCGCTGTAGTCGAGTTTCGCCCAGAGAGGTAAAAATTTTTGGTCGCTCCAGCCGCGGTACTTGATACCAAATACCTGAGCGAAACCTGCGAGGTATGTACCTCTACCCACAGCGGCAGCGAATATCGCTCAGGTCGCTTTAGCCGCGGTACTTGATACTAAATACCTGAACAAAATCCGCGCGGTATGTACCTCTACCCACAGCGGCAGCGAATATCGCTCAGGTTTGAATAGGCCTTAACATCTCCTAACTTCAACTCAATTTTAAATTCGTTTAAAGCAATACCTCCTATCTTACAAAATCAAGTATAATTTATGTTATTCAGTACTTGTTGTTGTTTTCTAAATTAATAATAGTTTTCTGATGCTACAGAGAATAGTTTACAAAGAGAAATAAAGTAATTAATAGGAATTAGAAGAAATATTTACAAGTGGAAATACCGTATAACGTCAAAACTTTCAACATAACACAGAAATCAATAGCTTCTATCTTACACTAACTTTGAATCCTCTATGTCTACTAAATTAACATTAGTTTAAAAAAAAGGCTATTGATATAATAAAACAACCTTCAGAACATGAGGTCGCGCTAAAATTATAAACAAAAATTTTATTCAGTTTTTTCCTCCTCCTGTAAAGTTAGGTCTGTGTAAGATAGAAGTATTTGCTTCTTCCCCGTCGATATGGCAATATATACCAGTATTGATTAATCTGTAGTAAAATTATTTCATAATTATTATATTTTTCAGAAACTTATTCTATTCTTCGACAACCGTTGAAAGAATAAAATAAGCCTCTAGTGTTCCTTCACATAGCGAAGAAAAATTCAATCATGCGAGTCGGACGCGCCCATGAATGGTTCCGTAGTAGAGTCATCCACCTAACATACCTATTATCTTCAACCAACAAAATACCACCACCACTTTTTCGCCACCACCACCTGTTTTCCATGGTGTTTGTATTACCGAAAGAAGTTATATTTGCGGTTTTGGACATTGTGCTATATCTCAAAAACGGCAATTTTTGATTAACATCTACAGTATATATTTCTTTCAGATTTGTCACTCTTAAAAGTTAGATCCGGGGGACACGAATTTTTCACTTTGGAGGCATCTATCTTTAAAACGAAAACCTTTAAACCTTAAGAAACAATGTTGTAGAAACCTTAATGTAATTTTTAAAGACCTGTCTATAGAGACTCCGCAAGTATAGGACAGATGAATATCTTTTTATTATCACTTCAGTTCCATGTATGGAGACCCTCCCTTAATTGCCAATTATTTTTTATTCATCATCAGCAATGTACATATACGGTCCCACTGCTGGGCACGGACCTCTTCTCACTATGAGAAGGGTTCTTACCCTTCTCATCGTGAGAGAGGTCCGCATAGTCCACCACGCTGACCAAGTGTGGGTTGGCAGACTTCACATATATTTGAGAACGTTATGGAGAACTCTCAAACGTGCAGGCTTCCGCACGATGTTTTCCTTCATTGCTAAGCAAGTGATAATTAACAATTTAATTCGCACAAAACTTCGATAAGTCATTGGTGCGTGCCGTGAATTCGAACTCGAGACCCTCGGCGTAGCAGTCTATCGATATATCCACTAGGCTATCGCTACTCTTTATTTGACTTAAATCGTCAAGCGGTTCATAGAATACATCTATCTACAATTTTTTATATCTGTTGTCTCAATAGTTTCAGCATAAAGTGCCTGTGGCATACGGACGGACAGACACACAGACGGCGAATTTATAAAGGTTCCATTTTTTGCCATTTTTGGCTTTGGAATCCTAAAAATCAGTTCAGTCGTAAATGGAATAAATACAGCATTTCAATAGTTCTACAAGCACTGTGGATAATTTAGATAACATTAGTAAATCGTATTAATAGATTTCAAAGATTTTTATCGCGATTCTTCGTAACACAGAATTCACAAGTAGATGAACGCACACTGATGAATACCACAAACTTTGGAATAATGATAATTTAACTTTTACATAGTACCTATACTTACATAAAATTCTAAGAAATCTCGCAATTATTATGAAAATACTTGATTTTAGAATTTCACAGAAAGCACAAGGCAAAGTAACTAAGTAAGCTACGTAAATCTTAGAATAATTTTTCCAAGATACTAATAGTAATACGAATAGGGATGTTGTTTATATGCCTTACAAGATTTCGTCCGCGGCTTCACCCGCGTGAATTACTCATTTAAACCTTCCTATCACATAATCTTTTGATGAAAACCATACAAATTTGGTTGTTCTTGAATTTATCACCTTCGTACGGACAGTACAGCAAGGAAAAGGGACTGTATTTTATAATACATATAAATAGTATTGTAATTGTTAATCGTTGTAAGTAATTGCTTACACTGGCTAACATAATGATACTATTTGAATTTTCGTTAATATTTAATTTAGGGTTTGGAACAGAAAAGCAATACTGAGATGTAATATATTAATTTGACATAGTATTTTCTTGAGTTAACGCTAATGTTACACATTGAAATCAAACAACGATTGATGAATTCTATCGCGATAAGGTTTTAAAGATATTACATTTAACCGTATGATTTAAAAACTTCATTATTTATTACTATCCGACGTTTCTACTAATTTACAGCAATCGTGGTCACAGATTTAGTCCATTAAAAAGTTACATTTGGGGTTTCATTTATTAGAGGCCGCAATTTTATTTTACAGATGTGTAGAGAGGGCTACTGTAATATTTGTCTACTGTAATACTAATCCTAATTTGTGGGGTCGTACTTCTTGTCCCTTGGCCGCCATCTTGGAAAGAGTGCGGGTGCAGATGGTGTTTCTTGATTATCTGGTAAACTATTGGCCACACAAAGAATATGTGAAAGAGATTTTTGTTGCAAATGAAATTCTCTACAAGTTTGGTTTTGAAACTTTTGTCGTAAAGCCAAAAATAAAAACTTATGTCTTTATTATTGTTGTAATTTGGCATTTTTTATGTTTTACAACAATAACTTTATCCCCAGTCTCTGAAATGAGCCAGATCTTGGTACAGGGTCCGATTAAGCGTCAGTATACATTTTTTTATGAATTAATTTAGAGGAAAGTCGCTTTTTTGTCGATATTCATCATTTTCCTCTATGAATTTTGATATCTCAAATAATTTTCCTGCAGGAGTCCTCAGAACATTTAGGCATTGCAGAACACATTGCAGTATCCGCTGGAGATAGAGTTTGTCTTTATTTTTCGACCCCGGTTTTGAAGGTAATTGTTACGGGTGAAAATTGGACCTTATGGTACTGCAAAGTCTCAAGTTGAAAGACTGGGTCTTGTTTGGAAGAAGAAAAGACAAAGACAAGGGCAGCAACCCCACAAACTTGGATTTAACATTAACCTCCCCCTCTAGACTATCTATAAAGTAAAATTGCGTCCTCAGACAAATGCACGCTAAGCCCAAAAATTTTTTACATTTTAATGGACTAATAGCCAAGATGGCATTTGTCTTAATTTGAATTTCGAAGTTATCTCAAAACACCCGAATATTGTTCAACTATTAGTGTCACAATTTTTTGCAGAATGAGCTTACTGTATCGTGATGTCTTCTAATGTCTGTATCCTTCTTGGGTTTGATTAACCTGATGACAGGGTTCCAAGCTGGATGAACATTTTAACCACCTAATTAAAATTAGAGTGGTAGACGGTACACCATCCCGTCTGGCCAGCGTTGGTTTGATCTCAAGTTTTACTATCGGTTTACTTTCATTAGTCGCCTCTTACAACAATCACGGATTGAAATAGGGTGCAGACACTTTGTATACTTAATCCATCTCCACACATATATAAAAAATAGAGTACGTAACTGTGAAATAAGTTGCCTATCAAATGAAGCAACCATATAAAATCAGCTGCCATGAGTAGGTAGGTGTATTATAATTATATAATATTTCTACATACAAAGTTGATGATCATTTTAGTTATTAATTAAACTTCAAAACCAAAGAAAATAAAACATTCGAAGAGGTAATTTTAGTCACCTAGCCGTACATAATATACTCGACGAGCTATTCTCATGAAATTGAATACAACCAATTTCATGAAGATCGGTCAAGCTGTTTCGATTAAATGCGAGCTCAAACACACGAGATATTTAAGAAATAAGTAGGTATAATTATCTTTTGAAGTCTTACCTCTTTTCATTCCATTGCTATAATCAAAGGTCGACAGCCTTTTATTTAATCAAAATAATATTAACTATCTTTTAAGAAATGATAACAATGTGAAAATTAAAGTTACTTATTACGACTTTAACGAGTTTGTTTAAGATTTTTCTTCACAATTTACGATTCACGATTTTTACGTGTATGTTATTTAAACCTTGCTAAGTGTTACAGTGTTACGGTTGTTTTACGTGCTAACAAAAGATAGCACGTGAAATGTTGCCCAACATGTAAATAAAAAAAAAGTCCTTTCTTTTAAATAAAATTCAAACCCTAAATATACTGAGGGAAATCCTTGAAATGTAGTCAAATAGCAATCTCTGAACAAAATTTTTTGATTATATATTATAGTTTTTTCTTTCATTCGTGTCTAGACAGTAATTTTACGGCAAATAAACATAAATATTCCTTTCCAATTACTAGGGTAAAATTGCTAACCTGAGTATCTAGTTACTTATAAATAACGGAGCCAAAATGTAGGTGATATGTATGACGATAAAGAAATGGAAACAATCATAATAGCAAATATAAAAAATCTTGTTATTCTATTGCAAAAATCAGTGATTTATTAGAAGCAAGTCGTAACAAACTGCTATGCGGCAGGTCTTGGGTTGAGATGAACGGTTGGCACAATTTGCAAAGTTATGTGGATATTAATGTGTTTAACGATGAATGCAAACATCATTAAGAAACTTGCATATGGTAGATATGAGAGTTCTCCAAAATGTTTTCGAAGGACATGTAAGGCTGCCGACCCGCCCTTGACCAGAGTGATGAATTATGGCCTTACTTATCTCATGGTGGGCTAAGGCCCGTGTCTAGCTGGGGTACAGTTTATAAATACCGCAGATAATTTATTTTAATGTGATCCTGATATCCATTAAACTGAACTATGTGACGTGACATGTAAAATTTTAAGCTCGGTCTGTTGTCATAATCGCCAAACATGATTGAAATCGTGCACGTGTTCATATCACATTTCTTTCAGTTTATTGGCAGGTCCGGTATCCTCAAAGACCGTACCAGATTTAAAGAACAAATAGTTTTTGCATAGATTATGACAAATATTTGCATAGTATACTGAATCGACACAGATTCTACTACATTCTACCACATACACACACATCACCATCTAGCCCAAAATAAGCAGAGCTTGTATTATGGATACTAGATAATGGATAAACATACATATATACTTTTTCTTTGTAAATACATACATATTATACATAGAAACACCCAGACCAAGACAAACACCCATGTTCATGTACACAAATGTTTGACTTGAGCGGGAATCGAACTCACGACCTTCGGCGTAGCAGTCGCTTACACTCCCGCTGCACCAACCGGTCGTCGATGAAAGCTAGAATAAAACAAAATCCAAAAGGAGCAACGGCATTCACAATCGGATGAAATAGAGATAGCGCACAGTCACTCATTATATTTGTGTACCAGACTTTCTGCCAGGCTACGTTAATGCATGGGATTCTCGCCTCTTCGTTAGAGAGCCTTTTGTTGAGATTTTTTTAACAAAGCATTCCATCCATTTCACTGGTATCCGAATAATAAACATGGTTGTTTTAATTTCCTGATTTAAATAAATTATCAGCTATTTGCAAACGAGCGTCCTGGGGTTCTGCGCCGAGGGTTTTCACCCTATTTATTTTACTCGAGGAACGGTTTAACTGGACCAAGCAAATACTCTTGCACTGCATTTGTAATGGTGGAGTAAAAGCTAGTAATGCATTTTATTTTGAACGTAATATCGAAGTAGAGTGTATTCTAGAGACACGTGTAGACAGCATTATTTGAACACTCTAAGTACGTTAGAGTAAGCATGTAAGATGGTAGAGAGCTCTGTTTTTTTTATTTTTTTATGGTAATAGGCGGCAAACGAGCAGACGGATTGCCTGATGGTAAGCAATTACCACCGCCCATGGATACAAGCAACACCACAGGAGTCACAAGTGCATTGCCGCGCCTTGGGGTTGGGAAAAGGGATAGGATGAGGAGTGGGATCAGGGAGAAGGGATAGGGGATAGGGCCTACGGCACTCTCACTCACCGAACGAAACGCAACAGATTAGGTATTGTTACTTTACGTCGATTTTCTGTGAGAGGGTAGTACTTCCTCGGTCGAGCCGGCCCATTCATGCTGAAATCAGCAATTTGAATGTGAGGAGAGATCTCTACACAGTAGTGGACTACTTGACTATATTGTACCTACATGTATTTTGTTACAGGTACAAATTTATGGTTTTGCCACTTTTTAATAGGGTCTTCTGAAGTGTAAACTCGAGTTCAATGTTATTATCGGACTTAGTTTTCATGATATTCGTCATCTTTTCAGAAGGAAGTTAAAGTAAACACTCTCTCAAGGTTTATCAAATAGGTTTATCATTTATACAATTGCACTCGCAACTAAGGCATGACAGTATAAGTTAAAGTGGCCATCCTTAATAATTTAACTGTTTTTAGTACAAGTTAAAGCTTGAAATGATATGTGGCCACGACAACCGTACCATGTTTGATCTTCTTAAACAGTTTGCCACGTTAAGTAATTCATTAACTCCCTATAATCTACATTCTCGACGCAACAAGCTAATAAGATTACATTTAAAAATAGGCTTGTGATGCTTTTCTTCTAGTGAAAAGAAACGTAATTACAGATTCGGCACATATTTACACATCATTATATTATATTCTTACATATGTAAAATGTACAGGAAAGAATATATAAAAGTACGTTTTTAAAGTTCAAAATACATATCATACAAAAATTGTATCTCGTTGCTAATGCAATTAATTGTACAACTCAAGTTACAAGTAAGCTAGTTTCAAAAACGTGGCGGCTTGCGGAACTACGTAATTGGATAGAGTGATGAAAATGTATCAAATAAGCGAATAACACGTGAAGTTATGCATGGATCTCGGGTATTTATTTTTTATTTCGTGCTGCTAATTGCGCTACAAAACTCCGGACGTGCAATGATGGATGTACCTGTGTGGTGGAATACTGAGTTCACTATGTTTAAATGCGCTGTTGTATGTGTATTGACACGATCGTAGTATCACTGACGGGTATGCTTACCCTTCAGTGATACTACGATCGTAACACGATACAACGTAGTAAATTTATAAGGACTGCTTTTCATGTGTTTATTACCATTTTTGCTAATAACAGTAAAGACTAAAATAATAACATAAAAAATGGACAAGAAAAGCCACATAGAACACAAGTAACAAATATTGCAGCGAAGAACTTAAATATTGCTGAGTCTTATCTGAGGGCCAATTCTCGTATTTTATATTACATTGAAATTATATTTTGAACGAAATGAGATTATATTTTGAATTGACTCAGAATCGGTATTCTGCTAACCTAATTTCAATATCGTATAATATGAAATAAACAGTTCGACGTTGACACATATTTTGACACTTGTTTCAATTTATAATCTAGTACTACAATATTAGTCCAATACCAGTTAATTTAGTAGAATACCATTTGTAACGTTAGTATGACACTGACATTATATCTAAACTGTATTTTGATGGTATTTTGAACAAATTTATTTAGGAGAATTGGGCCTCTGGTATTGATGATGATATTCAGAAAATTATACTGAAATAAAAAGTTCCGCCACTCAGCACCCTTTGTTATAAAAACGTTGATAGTATTATGCCATCGGAATTTATATTTAGAACAATCGCTGGTTAACAACCTTAAAATGTATCAAATGAGTTCCCAGTATGATAGCATTTTTTGATCTAGATTATTTTTATAACAAGATACTTACAATTCATAAATATTAATAATATATATTCAAGTTATTAATTTTATCTTAAAAACCGCTCATTTTCGATTCCTTATTTATTGAAGGAGTTAATTAGTTGAAACTGCTGACAAATATGACCGCCTTCAAAGAATACGTTAAATAACCAGTCACCAGTTCTTACATTTTTATTCAAGTATATGAATAATTACTAACGTAAAAAAAAACAACTTGCGACTTAAACAATTCCAATGTTATCGTACCCTTTACGTCTGACAGATAATGTTAATAATGAAATGAAGATATGAAAGTAACTATCTATTCCTTCACATATTTACAGGCGTCACTTCATGTCATGAAGATAAACGAAAGTAACACATCATTCCACATTTTATTTATTTGTCACAGACATGCAATTTGAGAACTTGAAGTCAACATAAAGAATATTTCAAAGTGACCTTTCCGAAGACATTTCTAGAACATGAAATTCCAAAACTATTGTTTCGCTTTAACTTTGAAAGCCTTGGCTATTGTGGTCCCTTCTTAGAAACGCGACGATGCAAGACGTTCTAAAGCACTCCTCCATATACACGTCGGCGAAAATAAACGCTTATATTCCTTGATCCTTTATCACTTCAGATGAAATATTTGAATATTTATGAACCGGCTTTTAGACAGACTATCGTAGGCGTATTATACCTTGAAGTGTTTAGACACATCGTTTTCTCTTAGCCGTTCTGTGTTTTTAGATGGTTACTTTGAGATAGTAAGACTGATAAAAAGCTAATGTGCGTTAAAATAAAGTATCGTGCAGTCATTCAATCTGAACATATCAAATTACTTTGCTGCTTATTGACTGACAAGCAAGGCATCGCCAAAACAACTGGGCGCAAGAAGCTGAAAATTGGTATGTATGTTCCCATGGGAGTGTAAGGGAGATTTAAGAAAGGATTTTTGGAAATTACTACTCTTAGAGGGTAAAGTAGTTGCAATGCAAGCCGGCGGAGCTGAGGGTTAAGTTTAGTTTTTCATACCAGATGTTATGAAAGACACAAAAAAAAACTAAATAACTATAAATAAATGAAATAGTGTATACTACTTAAAATAAACTCTGCATGCATAAATCCAAGTCTTTATCTCCAACTGTATTTTACAAGTATCTTACAGTGATTCAGCCTTCGTATTATACTACGTGCAAAATTAAATGCACATATCATAATTCCACGTCAAACTATTAACCATCGCCTCCAGTCTGCAAAGTTTGCACATTTTACAGATATTAGAGTGCTAGAACTCAAGATTAAGCTGGCAAGTTTGGAATACGCTAGATTTACCTAGAATCAAACGGTGAAAGCTACCCGGTGGTTATAAAGATTGTTTGAAAGCAATACAGAAACCCGTGTGACTTTAGCTTTATCAGACGAATAGCGCAATTATTTTAGTAGTAATATTTGATATTTATTGAATCTTAAATATATTTTCATTGTGTACTATTGAAATATATATTCAGTGTAACAACACTGAGTAAATCAAATTCGAAATGTACAACTAGCGTTATTTTTTTTTATGCTCTTATTGCTATAAATTTGGTGCACGCTTCACCAACTGTTTGATCCTCATGGCATCCCACAGAAAATGGTGTGAATCATAAATCGTAATACCTAGGTTTTTTTTAAATATCACAGTGATGTTGGTTAGAGCCGACATAGGGAGTTATATAATTTAGACCAGACTAATAACAAAACCACAAACCACACAGACTGCAATGTTCCTCTATTTATGCAAAACTATTATTCTGTTATTTGTTATTCAAAATAATCGTATAGTTCGAACAGTGAAATCCAGTCCCATCTGTTCCGCATTGATTACAAACTAAAAGCAGTTTTGCCACGTGAAACATAGCAATCGAAACCTATTCTATATTGTGTCCATTGCGTTCAATTCACTTTGAATGTCTAACAATAAGTTTTGAATTCCGCAGAAACCGGCTGTGAGATGGAAAAGAATATTGCTGTATGACCCAATACAATGTGCGAGGTACTTCTATTGTGATCTTGGGATGCGACCCGCAAACAATGAAGTGCGACAAGGCTTCATCTATATGCTTACGTAAGTTGTCTTTTAAAACCTATTCGATATGATTTGTGATGCTTTCAGAATGATTTGAATGGCGATATTACTAAAGATTTTGTATAGAGTAAGTTTTGTAGACGGCCTACAATTTTTATAAACGGGTCTTATTCGCGATATTTAATTAATTAAAGGTATAAATACCTCTGTTTTACCGACGTTTCGGCCGTCTTACATACCAGTGGTTTTGTAGACGGATTATAAATGACAACGTAGTAAGGTAAATACCTACCTAAGGCTCCTTATACCGAGGTATTTGGTGACATTTGGAAGCAAGCAGGAAAAATTAGCATTTGTAAATATTTTAGCCTATGTAAAAATATTATTTCAGCTAAAATGGACATTAAATTTTGTATAACTTCTATTATTATGTGACTTTTCAAAAGATTTATTCATGAAAAAAAACAGTTTTATAGCAAAGTCGATTTTCCCTAATTTCGAGGTATTTTCAGGCTTGAAACCTAATACTGCGGTAGTCGGTTCCTAATTCCGAGGTAGAATAAAAAGGAGTTAATTGGTTCCGTACAGCAATTTTATAAGTTAAATAATAATAGTAAAATAGTAGTGCTATTTTTTAAAAATATGCTCTTACTCTAGTCACAAAGGAGTTTTGAAATAAAATAATAAATGTTTAAAAAACTTTTTGATTAAATTTCAATTAGGTAATTTACTTATTCTAAATTGTTAATAACACACATATTCGTTGATATAAAATTTGAATATATCTTAGTAGGTAGGTATTAAGAAAATCCAAAATGCGGCTAAGCGCAAACGCTAAATTTTAGAGGGGCGGTCGGCGCGTGCACAAAGGATTCCGATATGACGCGAAAGTTTTGGTCTAAGGAACCCTAAAATACTATTTGTTTTTGCCATACCTCGGTATAAGGCTCTATGGAGATCCTTATACGGAGGCATACCCTTGGTATTAGGAGCTCATAGAGCCTAACACCGAGTTATACAAAAATCCTACCTCGGGATTAGGAGAAATTCCTGTAATTTGTAATCCTAATTCCGACCCATAAAAATTCGGCCGGATAAATAACTTATTCAATTCTTACTGGTACCAACATTTCTGTGTTTGAAAAGTGTTAATATCAGTCAAAAACTGTACAAAATAATTACATTTTATTAGACTAAAGAGCTACTTCTTATTTAGGCCTTTCAAAGAAAATGTTGTTTTCTGGATCATGTTTGACAACATTTAATAAGATTTCTATCCAATAAAACATACCACGGAATAAGGTTTTTACTTCGAAAGAATATTAATAATTTTAAATGAACAAACGCCTCATTAAAAAAATATTGTATTAAAAGTAATAAGCAAGTGAATACGATGTAGTGTTTCTCCTATTACCGATTGTACCTCCGAATTAGGAACTACGCTTAAAAAACGTACCCTAACTCCGTGGTATTTTGTTTTATATTTTTAGATACTAAATCAATTTAAAACATAAATTATCTTGATAATTATGGCAAGTAAAATAACACAAAATACTGACAAATTGCTTACCTTCAGTACCTTATGTTAAAATCACAACAAAAACTTACGATAAAAAAATGAGCTTACTTAACAGGATCCGTGTTTGTATAAAAAAACCACTCGCGTCGACACCGTGGCAGAGACTGATTGATTTTAGCTAGTTGCTCCGGGGTTACACTTACGAACTTCTCGTATGTGAGCAAGTTTGAAACATGGAATGAGTGAATCCTGTTTTTAAGTAGTTACATAATAATATTCAAAAGATAAGAGCGAAAACAAAAATACCTCGGAATTAGGAGCCGATTTTGACTACCTCGGTATTAGGAGCCTTTATCTTAGATGGCGTGATAGGCTAGAAGAGAAATCCTCTTACGTCAGAGATTATGGTCACCTTCGCTCAAATTTCCTTCGGTATGAAGTCGTAATAAATATGGCTCCTATGACCCAGCGCCGAGTTTTGTAGGTTCGATATCCATGCAAGACAACAATATGTGTGGTTTTTTAATTGTAGTTTTGAGTCTGGGTGTCCTTTGTGGTAGTTGCTTGAATGTTTGTGAAATTCTCCAAGGTACAGGACTTATTCAATATATGTATAATAGCGGATGAGAGCATAATAATATGACGCACATTACGTCATTGCGCTTCTGGGTATGCTCTTCTGTTGCGTAATTTTGAATGACTAGCTAGCTAGAAGTGTTGGTATGGGGTTAGATGTAGAGTTCTGTTTTCCGACTCTTCACAAAGATTGTATTTGCTTTCTGTTGTGCTCTCTTACGACATCCACTGAATGAAATGACGTAGTGACACATTGTATTCTTAATCCGTCACTTCAGGGGTTGCTGTCGAAGGCATATATATTAAATAAATAAAATGGCAACCGTTTCGAGACTTAAAATTTTAGATGTAAAAATTTTGATGGAAAATGGTAGAATAGAAACTCAGTGCTACATAACGAATGTACAATTATATAAATGCTCTATATCATCATCAGCCCTTTATACTGTCCCACTGCTGGGCACGGGCCTCTTCTCACTATGAGAAGGGTAAGGCCATAGTCCATCACGCTGGCCGAGTGCGGGTTGGCAGACTTCACATGTCTTTCGAGAACATTATGGATGAACTCTCAGACATGCAGATTTCCTCACGATGTTTTCCTTCACCGATTAGTAAGCGATTATTAACAATTTAATACGCACTTAACTCTGAAAAGTCATTGGTGCGTGCCGTGGATTCGGACCCGAGACCCTCTGCATAGCAGTCCGTCTGTCTCTCCACTCAACTATCGCTCCACTCAGCTGTTCTATATTAATTTTTTACTATAATAATTAAGTCTCTCTTTTGATGCCAAGCAAAAGGGGCCCGCAATTTTTTATTTACTTGAAGTTATAATATAACATTACGGTAAAATAATTTCAAAAACATTAAACCCTTAAGGGTCTTGAACAGCAACTACCTTTATTAATTTCTGAAAATACAAGTAATTCGTTCATGTCCTACTTTTCAACAAAAGGTATAACAAATATAATATTATAATAGCCTTTTCTCAACTAGGCTTCCTTTTGAAGTATTTTCTCACTATAGTTGTTGGATGCCTATAAATATAATAAACAATATAACTAGAGAAAGCCTGCAACTACGCCCGTACATTTATTTTAATTAAACTGTTTCTTTACCATACAGTGTGAATTTCGGGTAATACCTTCTTTGTGCACCCATACATGCCAGATTTCAGCGTCTTGAGACCAGTCTGTAGTACCGGCTATACGGTGTCTATCACTCAGAGAGTAACGAAAGAATGATAATAAAATAAGTGCCCATAATTTGGGAGCATAGGGTTCCCACCAAGAACTTAGGGTCCCAAGCCAACCTCACCTGCAAGTGGTGCACCTGCCGATAAACGGACGAGGCTCTGGCAAACAAAATGTCCCAATAAGCGGCAATAGGCTCGCCACCTATTACGTGGCATCAAAACACTGGCGAAAAGTGGGCGTTTAATATGCCTCTGCCTACCCCTTCGGGGAAACAGGCGTGAGTCTATGTATGTATAATTTGTTATGTACACTTAATCTTCACCAAGAGGAATACTTCCATGCTTTTATGAACAATAGATTCAGAATATAATTGCAAAAATGTTGTAATGCATTTTACATGGTCAAACGTGCGTTATTAGTAACATCAATATAATTATGGGTCTTTTGCGCGAACTGAGAGACGCCGCTGGTTATAAGTTACGTTTTTATATTTCTTGTATTCAATCCCGTATTTTTTCAGGCGTAAAATAAAATAATTATCTATCCATCTAATCCACAAAAAGATCCTCCCTCCTCAACCTTAGTTCGTCTATTTGACATCAATACAGAGCGTATAAAAGCTACATTATACTAAAAACGTTAGCTTGGCCTAAATGATGATGATGGCCTTGATGTTTCTGAGTTTGTTTCGGACGTTTCTTCTCAGGGCAGTCAGATAGGAAACAACAGACCCATCTAGCTTAATTTAAAAAAAATATGACTTTGTATAAGTGGTTGTAATGGACCCATGAACAAAAAACTGATTTGACTTTGACTTTGATAATTTGATTTATTATTTTAATGAGCTTTTGTTATAATGAAAATATGACTATGAAAAGTAGTCTATATATTTGGTTTGAATCTCAAGTCTTGAAACTGAATCTTTAACTACGTTAAAACCTATTAGGTATATATTCTAATATATAATAAAGCTGAAGAGTTCGTTTCGTGGGTTGAACGCGCTAATCTCAGGAACTACTGGTCCACTTTGAATAATTATTTTCATGTTGGATAGCTCACTTATCATAGAAGGCCATAGGCTATATAACATCAAGTTATGAGGCTCAGGTGCGGAGGAATACTCCAAAATACGCAGATGTAACTGCTCATCTACTTAAGTATACTTATCAAAGATTCGCGATATGTTTTTCTTATTTGAGTTATTTAAATTGCTAGTCAATTTTTTTCGGTCGTTACAATATTTAGTGCTTAAAACGTGAATTAAGGTGTAAAAGTAACGATAAGAACAGTATGCTAAATATTACATAGGTGAAACTAATAAGGCATAATATTATCCCGTAATATTATGCCTTATATGTATGTCAAACTACCTAACGAAATGACTCAAGTCTGGGTCACCTAATATATCATATTAAGCTTGAACAAATCGATTCGAAAACTTTTGTACTAAATTTTCATGCTTAAACTAAATATTCGCTCGCCCAGAAAATAAGCTAAATCACATGAGTAAATAAACCGAACAGAGAGACAGCTTCTTAAGAGCTTGTAAATTTGTTACATATTTTGGTAGGGTTGTCACAATAGGTTAAGACAAATCGCTTGTTCGGTATACGACAGATTCTGGATTGGACAGATTCGTGATTTGGCAGATTCCCAACTCGACAGATTCGTGGATTGGGTAGATTCTTGGATTCGACGGATTCGCTATACGGCAGAAGTACAGTTGTAAATAAAATAGCGAGTGGAACCAAAAAAGGCATGCACCTGAAACTTTTAAAAGAACGGAATAAAAATATACATTTGTTACCAAGGACACGACGTGACGACGTGATTTATTTGACATTCCCAACGATACCACTAATAGTGTTGAATATTTTCTGGTAATATGATCTATTTTGCTAATAAACATAGGAATCTCCTTTAGCTATTATGGCCACTAGTTTTACCACGGGGATAGGTATCTAAAACAAGTTTAAAAAGAAATTGTGTAAGACAAAAGAACGTCTACAAAACAAATGACTATAAAATGATCAACCATCGATAGGGCTTACAAAAAACAGGTGTATGCAATTTTCGACCTTATTGACAATTCATGACAGACTTTTTTTTGGTATTTTCTTGCTTTCTGACATTGATACGTTATTAAAATTATAAATTCTGAGTTACGTCAATAAGGTCGAAAATCGCATGTACCTGTTTTTTGTAATCCCTATCGATGGCTGATCACTTTCTGATAGTCATTGGTTTTGTAAACATAAATTGCTTTTACACAATTTCACAACTAATGAGTTGTTAAGTATTTCGTTGCCAACATTGACAATATTTATTTCAAGATCGAAATATTCGCGAAACTTTTGCTCGAGCAATTCAACAAATGCGACAAAATTATCAGGAGTTATACCTAATTAAAAAACCCAATTGTACGTTACCATTGTTAAAATCTTTATAATGATTTAATTATTTCATCTAGTATTATTCATACACACAGGACAATAAACAACCATTATTAATAATAAAACACCACTTTTTTACATTAAAATATTAAAACTTGCAACGTACAAAATAAACAACGTGCGTCGTAATAACCCTAAGATTGTCAACTGCCTGTGCCTACTTAAACCGGTTCTTTCCACTCTCGCCACGTACACGACAAGCGGCCAGTGGTCACGCACACATAAGCCGCGTGCTCGTAGTAGTGCAACCGATTCGCGCTGTTGTATGAAGCTGTGTCTCTGTTCCGTTTATCTACTCATGTGGCTAAATATCAGTCAGACAATTACAGCTGTTTAAAACATTTTAACCTTCGTCGCGAAAGGTTAAACTTTCAAAGTAGTTTCTGGCAACCTATAGATTTGCCGAGCCAAACTTAACGCAAGAAAGATGTAGCACGTTTAATACTGTTATATTCAAAAAGTTATTTTCTCTGCTTGAATGGAGCAATGGAGTTGCCCTTTACTAAAAACTTCGTGTTGTAGAAATAAAGGTTCGATTACCTAAGGGAAAACATTTTTGTAATGCGCACCTTGTATTCTTGATTTCAGGCTAATTAAGATCTATCGATTATTATATCAAGTACCTACTATATGCAATAAATTAAGCCAGTATTGTATACTGAATTTCTCAGCTCCTATAGATTTTTTTTATACACTCACGCCTGTATCCCCGAAGGGGTAGGCAGAGTTAATATTACACGCACATTTCGCCATGAATTTTTAGGTCCCACGTAATAGGGGGCGAGCCCATTGCCGTACCGGGCACATTCCCAGACTCCGTGCTGCTACTGAGAATTTCCTAGCGGAAAAACCCAATAACACTTTGCCCGACCCGGGAATCGAACCCGAGACCTCCCAATCCCACGCGCACATTTATGCCGCGAGATCAACGAGGCAGTTCCCTGCCTCCTTTAGAATCTGTAAAATTTTTCACATAATAACAATACAAAATGTTTCCAGCGTTTCCGTAAGTCGACTGCGTACTGTCAAGGCCATACGTCACTAGCATAAACTAATATCTCAGGAGGGCATTCCAAGTTACAGTGGTTCAATAATAGCGCGCTGTTGCTGACGTGTGATGTTGTGGAGAGGCACTCTTATAGTTGGAGAGAACATGCTGCCTTGGAGACCTGTCACGCTTACATCGCCTTAAGCCTAAATAAAATAAAATAAAACATTCTTGTCGCTTGTCGTCTCGTCTCATTTTTCCTATAGGGCAAGGGGAGACAAATTGAGACAGACAACGAGGGCTTATAAGAAAATTGCAAAGATAGCTATTTGCTACACATGTATCACTTTTACACACACTAGCATTTAAAAGTAAAAATATACGTACTTTTATCGTAATTTTTATTTAATGTTGCAATGCGGACTATCTTACAAAACAGGATCATCATCATGATCCTCATAGCGTTATCCCAGTTTCAACCTGGGGTTCGCTTACTAGTCTAACCGGATTTGGCTGAATATTAGCTTTTCCACAGAGCGACTGCCTGTCTGACCTTCGCAACCCGAAGGTATGGCGATATGCCATGGTTTAGACCAGTGTCAGTTTATTTAGAGGGTAATGATGCCTTGTGCCTCTGTAATCCTGCGGTAGTGTAAGCGACTGCGGATCACAAGTTCTCGGGTTCGATTCCCGGGTCGAACAAAAAGTGATATTGGGTTTTTCTGTTAGGAATTATCCAATAGAAGTTCGGAGTCAGATAGTTGGCGGTTTTACACACCCGTGCCTCGGAAGGCCGGTTAAGCCGTAGCACTATGGTTCGTCTAGAACAAGCTAGCTAGACAAAATTATTTTATTTGATTTTTATGTCTAGATGCGGTTAATAAGCAAAGATATAAGGTTTTTGGTACTTTTTTCAAGGCAGTTTGTCATTTGAGCTGGTATCATGAAAAAAAAACATTTATCGGGCATATGTGTATAATATATTTTTTGAACATTTTATAAAGTGATTTATCCCTCGACGTCGCTATAAAATCTAATAACAGATGCATAAAATATCTAAGAACTAAATCTATTACTCATTATCATCACTATCATCAGATGAATCATCCATTGAATAGTCATGATCGTGAGGGGCAGAACTATGAAATCTTTAATTTGACGTGCTACACTTCTCTGACCCGAGATTCGAGCTGACACTTCAGCGGCGTAAATTAATTCACTAGCACTTCTGGACTGTAATAGATCGTCTACACGTCGTCTCTTCGTTTTGAGACTAGAATGTTCAAAATCTTTAGTAGGTCTTCCGGGTCCCGGTTCTCCAGATGTAGTTGGCAGAGATAAATAAACGGACACATCGAAAGATATGTCAAGACCCTCCAGCCACGTCGAATACTTTTGTAGGAATCGCTCTCGATTTCTTCCACAGCTGCTCCACTTTTCAGCAAATTTCGTTGAATATCTTGAGATTAGTACTTTAATATCTCGCAGAGACTGCTCCGTAACACCATCAAAATTATATCTCAAAGATATAAACCGAAAGAGCTCCTCATTCCGCGTTTCCTTCGGGTGTTTCAGCCATTCTTCGAAAAAATCCATTCTTGAGACGGTAAAAACTGTTGAAAGAAAAAAATAAATAAAAATTAGTTGTGCAAATATATCGCAATGAATTTTTTTACGTATAACTACTAGACACTTATGAGAATCGTATATGATAGGTTCTACGGTGGGGACAAGTGGGGACATGTTATTATTTGACCGATGAATTTGAAAAAATGAGTAAAAAAGTGGGTGAAAATTCAAACATTTCATTTTATAAGACTAAAGAATGAAGTTCCCATGTTGAAAATGAAATAAAATATAACTACTTACCCTTACGTATACAATCCATCACAAAAACACTTTCACAAATTTCTTTTAGTGACATAAACAATGCTATCAAATATGATGTAAAAATGCAAATGAATGCCCTTTAAATAGTCAACATCTTATAAACATACCTTAATGACGCTCTTAATGAGGGTAGTATTGATAATTAATAGGTGTAATCCTCAATGTATAGGGGTAATGAGTTCGTAATAGTAATTAACTTCCAGGAATTTAAGAGTTGTTTTTGTCTAGCTAGCTTGTTCTAGACGAACCATAGTGCGTAGGTCCTGCGCCCAATCTGTCTCCGGTCGTGTCGCATGTGGCGTCCCATCGGACTATGTGAGTGAGGTAATAGTGCACTTGTGTTTACGCACACACCTGTGCACTATAATATGTCCCGCGCAGTTGGCAAGTCTCATATAAAGACAAGCCGCTGTGGCCGAAATCGGTCGGAAGACATTATATTATAATGACGCCCTATAACGACTGTCAACAATATTCATAACAACCGGGACCGACGGCTTAACGTGCTCTCCGAAGCACGGGGCAAGCGATAAGACAAATCACTTCGGACATAACTCCGAAAAGTCAGACGTGGATTCGACTTCGATATCCTTTGTATGACAATATGTTGGTATCTCTACTAGACTATCGCTGCCCGCTGCTGCTACAAAGCAGGATAATACATATAACCCAAAAATATAAACCAAACAATTTAAATCACAAATCAATTTGTACAAAATATATAGGTACGCAGAGTATGTATTTACAATTTGCCGGATTCTATTGATCCATGGGTAATTACTAATGGTCGGAGTAGGTAGTGCCATTGGATTCGACAGTCGTGGCATAACATGGATATACCCACTCATCTCAAAATCCCGGGATCTTATAAATCACTTTCGAAGGAATACAAACTTTATTTTATTTATAAATACACACTTCTATAAGGACTTCACATTCATTCAAAATTAGATACCATTTTAGTAATATAGAAGCCGTTACGTCTCCGCGATATCCTTGAAATAGGGCTTTTAAACCAAAGTTTAAAAGCCTAGCCTAAAAAATATGTATTATCCAAAGATAATATATATTTAAATGTTGTTAACAAATACTTACTTCTTTCATTATTTTCTTAAAAAATATTTGACCAAACTATTAATGTGTGTAGATGAAAAAAACATACACAACAATAAAATTGTCCCAGTTAGAAATGAATAGCATGAAGCACGTATTGGGTAAGTACCTATTAAATAGGTATATCGGAAACGGTGCGTCCTAGCTCAAAAATAACAATATTTTTTCCCCCTTTTATAAACTCCTTTCAAAGGAGAGCCCTGTGCAGCAGTGGACGTTAAGGGCTGATGATGATGATTATAAACTCCACACATGAGCTCTTTAAGCTCATTGCTCGGTCACCCATCCATAAAATGACCGCGATGTCCATTACTTTACCTTAACTTAGTTTGCATGTAATTAAATCGGCAAAAAGCTTGATATTGACGATAAGGCTCTTTATATTGATCCCATGGTCACCCATCCATTAAATGACCGCGATGTGCAAGACAACGCCCTAGAAAATCTGAAAAGTCTTACTATCCTTAACCACCCCCTTTGACACCTTTATATGAATATGATTATAATTCATTTAAAGTAGCTGATAAATAGGTAACAAATAAAAAACAAGCATGCGGCAACCCCCAAAATCGTATCCTGACTCAAAACATGATTTTGGGGGCTGCCGCCTCCTAAATTACTAACAAGCACGGCGACGTAGGTAACATGGGCTCGCTCTTCCGGCATCTCGCATCTTGCCACCTGCACGATTTGCCTGTCTAGATGCGTTCCTTGAACGATTGTATGGATTATTATTAGACTTTGCTGATAGTATAATATTCCACGGTAATATTTATCATTTAATGAAAAATAAAAAAATAAACACGTTTTTGATATACTGAAAAGTATCTGAAATTAAATGTAGAGAAAACGCTCTAATTATATAAATTATCTAAACATTCTCTTTAAAATATATTAACATTAACTCTTCACAGTATTCAGCCAGATGAGCATTAATACACGCATCGGCACTGAATTAGTCAAACCATTTATAAAAGACTAATTGTAAGTTCTTATCGCATGAAATAATATATATCAGAAAACAATAAGTATAATATTAAAAGTGCATATTTTAAAACGAAGTTATTTTAAAATCCCGGGTCCCGGGAAGCAGGTCCATATTAACATCAACATTTGAGGTCATTCACACAAAATGGCACTACCTATTCCGACCATTAGTAATTACGCTACCGTTGTTTGCATTCTCAAGACACTCATCAGTCCTTCAAATAACTTCTCGCTAAGCAAATATATTTTTACTCTGTAAAATAGGTTAAGTGCATTAGCTTCCCTAACAGTTTGGTTACCAGCTTCAATTTCGCTTCTTTAATATACTGTAGGAAATATAAACCGTTGGTGAATCAGTACAAAATGTAGTACAAAATGTAATGTTAATTTATGTGTCTATAAACACAAAACACTTCCTCACCCACATTTTACTTAAATTGTTACAAGCATGCAAATTATATGATTTATACTAAATAAGCATACCTACATTGTGCACTGTCGACACAGCATTTTTATGTAAAGAAGCTCTTTTTTCATAAAACGTGTGGTCCAGTGAAATCTGAATTTTCTTTAGTCATTTTCGTATTTTCAAATTTATTTTCACAATGGCTGATAATAATAACAAATAATGACGTCAACTTTTGTTAGCACTTACATGAGCATAAAGCATTGTTTTGCATAATAATATATCACGATCTTAAAAATATAATAAAATGGTAGAAAAGTCAAAACTGTTCATTGAATATTTTTTTTAAAGAATACTTGGGGTGTGATATACCATCGATACCGAAGCCAAAAATATAGTTTTTAGAATTTTTATCTGTTTGTCTGTTTATCTGGGATAAACTCAAAAAGTACTGCATGGATATACTTCAAATTTGGCACGAATATTATTAAAACGTCGGGTCCACATATAGGCTACATATTATCACGCTGTGACCTACGGGGAACGAGCAGTAAACCTTCATTTCTTCAACGCATTCTGTAACATCGTGTAATCTAAAGATGCATATTTGAATGTTGTTATTATGTTAATCATGGTATAAGGTAGCATCACACTATAAAAATCACGCAATATAAGTAACTTAGGCCGATAAACATAATTAAATGAATATAAGTAGTATCAAGACAATTTTTAAGCATCTTATTTATATCAATTTTTTATCTTTGAGACTTCAAAAACAACAAGTAAAATTACATGTGTATGCCCTTTTTGGATATAAATAATATAAATTTGATCATGTTGGCAAGGTTAACAGTTATTTTTAAAAGTCATAGATGGAGTTGTGCATTTTCTTCTTAAAAAATATATTTTTAATTGTTTTCAAAAACAGTATGCCAGGAGTCTCCACAAGTGAGCAATTTCAAAATATTTACGTAATTTCGAAATCAATCGCTACCTAAGCAATACTATAACTAAGACTCATCATTTAAAGTAAAAGAAACTTTCCAAAAAAAAATGCCAAATGTCTTTTTATAGATAGATTTTCTGAGGTGACCGAAATACGGGTTTTATAATTTGAACCAAATAAATACTGATCTTATATGAAAATGTTGTTGATGTTTTACTGTTTGTTAAAATAATAATAATAATCTCACAATACAAGTTAATAATGTACAAATTACTAAATAAAATAAATATGATCTGTTTCGATTATTTATATGTGAAACGTCACGTCACAATTTATGATATGACCACAGACCCTACTTTTTGATATGACTAAACCACGTCAGTACTTAAAGGTTAACGTGAAAACATTTTCCTGATATAAACAAATGTTACTTAAATAAACTTCAATCGGACTACTGCTATCATTATCTTTGTGTAAATTCTCAGTGTGTAAATTATTTTCTGTTATCTTTCAAACTTAAAATAATCAAAATGCCTAAAAACGGTCTATCCCAATCCTCAAAAGATTCTCGAAGGAAAAGGTTAGCTCGATCTCTTGAAACCGCCGTTGAGCGTGAGGCAAGGTTGGCTACTCTTCGAGATCACAATGCGGAAACTCGACGTGGAGTAAGTAGAACGTCGCGCCAGTCCCGATTAGAAACTATGCGCACTCAAAATGCATTGTTGCGGTCTCAGGAAACTATAGAAGCATACGAAATGCGGCTATTAAATTATCGAGAGCGCCATGCTGAGTCTCGCGCGTCAAAGACATACACACAACGAGAGACAAGACTGAGTTTGCAGCGCAGCCGCACTGATGCTGCTCGATCGTGCGAGAGTGCTGAAGCGCGAGAAGCTTGACTGGAAAGTGACCGGGAGCGCCCTGCCCGAGATTTCACGGTCGATAGAGACCGATGAGCAGCGTGAAGAACGTCGTGCAGCTGCTCGGCAGCGGTACCACTACGCGCGTGGCGATACGTCTGCTCATCTATCGCAAGAACGGGACAGAATTCAAGAGTCTCGGGGATCTTGGTCGGGTGAACAACGTGCGGCACAACTAGAACGAGATCGTCTGCGGCGTAGCATAAACCAACTTTCAACATCTGACGATGAATCCATGGTTTACGATATCGAAGAGCAAACGTGGCTAAATAAAGGGGAAGTGGATTCATGTACAATGTTGCGATTAACTACGCCGCACACGGATATATTGGCATCTTAGAAAAAGTGTGTGCCCACTGCCAAGCCCGCAAATGGAAAGGGGAGCCCAATGGGATATGTTATGTATCTGGTAAGGTACGCTTGGAGTCTATGCAAGACCCACCAGATCTGTTAAGAGTCTTACTAAATGGCGAGCATCCGAAGTCCAGCCATTTTTTGCAAAACATCCAAGCTTATAACTTCGCCTTACAGATGACTTTGTTTGGTGCAAATCAAATCGTTGAAGCAGGGTTCATACCGACATTCAAGGTCCAGGGACAAGTTTACCATCAAATTGGTTCGCTGTTACCTACAGACATTCCAATATTTTTGCAGATTTACTTTGTAAGCGATTTTGAAGAACAAGCAAACCTGCGTAGTAGGCACATGCCCATTTTGGACCCTGGTCTGGTCAGAGGATTGCAAAGTATGTTGCATAACGTTAATTCGCACATTGGCAACTTCAAAGGCGCCCTGGCGTCGGTGCCTGAGAACGAGCGCAAATGCTTTTAGTTTGTCATCAGCGCAGATACATAGAAGGCCGATTGCAGCCCATCTGGGGCGATATAATGCGCCAACGACGAATGAGGTAGGCGTTCTCTTATTTGATCAAGAGTGTGATAAAAGAGACATCGTTTTGCTCACGTATGATAACCGGCATCAAAGGAAGAAAGGCTAGCATTTCGCCCACTATAATGTAGACTCCAGACAGGTTCCCCAAATTATAACAAAAAAACGTCCACCATGCAGTTCTACAGCTTCTTGATCCAGCTGAGGGTAAACAATGGTTCTTATCTCCACCATTACCGTACGATCTTTAGTTAGTTTCTGGTGGACATGTACGCCAAAATTGAGAGCGTTTGGTATTTATAAGGTCCAACCAAAGAAAGCTGAGAGCTGAGAACTACATCCATCTCAGAGATGCCATGCAAAATGATACAAATGCTCAAGATGTAGGAAGGATGGTCATTCTCCTCTCCACCTTCGCAAGAGGTCCGTGGTACATGCACGAGAGGACCCAAGATGCATTTCGAGACATGCGAGAGTTTGGTCACCCGGACGTCTTCATTACCATCACTACTAACCCAAAGTGAAATAATAGCTCATCTCCTTGCAGGACAGGCTTCGTACGACAGGCACGACTTGATCTCTCGCGTATTCCACCTGAAGTTGAAGTGCCTTATGGATCTTCTAAAAAAGGCAAAAGTGTTTGGCGCAGTTCGACGTCATATGTACTCCGTGGAATGGCAAAAAGCAGCTTGCCACACGCGCACCTGCTTTTGTGGTTGGAAGAGAAAATCAGGCCCAAACAGATTGATCAAGACTGAATCTGATGATGATGATCTGTTCTGCATCAGATTATGAAAAGTCGTGCTTCCAGAGTGTCTAGGTAGAGTTGTATCTAGCTTAGAAGAACTCATTCGCTGTGTATACGGGGACATCAGTCGTATACCGCACCAGCAGAATCCTTGTGTGTGAGAGCGGGCCATTTTGACGCCCAAAAATGATCAGGTTGCAGCAATTAATGAAAGCATTCTTTCGGAAATTTAGGGGAATGAAGTGGTCTACACCTCTATAAACACTGTCGTCGAGCAGGATGACACCACACACTATGCCGTGGAATTTCTGAACTCCCAGTCAGCAAGTGGACTTCCAGTGCATACCATCAAGCTGAAAGTGTCCCGATTATGCTTCTTCGGAACCTATCTCTTCCGAAGTTGTATAACGGGACCCGCCTTAAAGTCATCTCGCTCCACAGACACACCATTCAGGCGGAAATTCTGACGGGTTTTGGCGTTGCCGAAGCAGTACTTATACCACGCATTCCCCTCACATATCTCATAACTTCCCGTTCCAGTTCAAGCGCGTACAGTTCCCCGTGAGTGTTTGCTTCGTGATAACCATCAATAAGTCACAGGGGCAGACAATGAGGGCAGCGGGTGTCGACCGCAGGACGAGCTGCTACTCACACGGGCAGCTGTACGTCGCTTGCTCTCGCGTCTCCAGTCTTGACTCTCCTTACATTTTGGCTGCGGAGAGCCAAACCACTATTTTTGTTTATCGAGAAGTCCTATAAGTATGTTTTATTACCCTATTCTGTATTCCTTATTCATTATTTTCACCATCTGCTTCGTCATGAAGTCATTTATTCAAAGCAGGCTGAAAATCAGCACTTTTTGAAGGTCAATTTTACAAAAGACACTCTGTGTTACTGCACTTTCGGTTGTTATGAAATGTAAACAAGATACGGGTAAATAAATGTTATTTTAAAAGGTATAATCGTATTTATTTTTGGTGCTGTATAGCGTTCACGCAGACGACGTCGCGGGCAGCAGCTAGTACATTTTTAAAATGATACATATGGTATATAAAAATGTTTAGCTTCAGGTAGTCTGTACGTTATCTAGGGACACCTCGTTCTATTTTCTCTCAAACTATTCAATGTAACGAAAATAAACGCACATAGTGCAATTTCCGTTGAAACTAATATTGATTCAAACATTTTGCATGTGGCTCTTTGTTCTGAAAGTAACCTTATTTTCTAACACTTAAAGTTTGTTTCTTTGTAACACGACATTTCATGCGATTTCTACTTGAACACTAGTTTAAGCTGCCATGTAATATTTTACTGATAAAATAGGAAAGAGAGAGTACGCTCTTGCGTAAAGGTGAAGACAAGCTTAACTCGTTATTGCGATCATAACAAACCATATAGGTTCATCATCACCATCATATCAGCCGAAAGACGTCCACTGCTAGACATAGACCTCTAAAGCTCTCCACATGGACCGATACTGAGTTACCCGCATACATCCGCAGGTTGATACCAGACAATTATAATGTAGATTATGTGTATTTTTCCTCCAGGCCCATTTACATTTAATAGAAGCTACAAGATATATATTAAAAATAATAAAATAAAATATATATATGTAAAATAATAATAAAAATAATAAAAACGTTTATTTCCAAACTGGGATTGTTGGTTTTACACAAGTTGTATTCATGAGTTGTTAAATTACAAATTACAATAAAAATGGGTGAAGTACTGTATTCCTAAATAGGCTCGAGATTGGTCTGTGATAAGGAAAAACAGTGCCGATCCCCTTTTTGTTGTGTGTGTGTATGTGTGTGTGTGTGTATTTATTACTATGTGTCAATATGGTGTACTTGATTTTATGGTAAGGAATATTTCAGTGCCATCATAATCCAGCAGGAGAAAAGCCTGAACAGTTTTCTTGCAGTTGTAGAGCAAGAGGCCGAAGATTGGAACTTTCTTTTTTAATACATGATCGCGTAAATTCCCGATCTGTAATATTATATATCCAATAAGCTGAGCATATTCGAAAAGTCGGTCTATAAGCCTTGATCTCTACATTGCAAATCCCTCTAATATTAAAGGAATTCTCCTCACATCTGCGAATGTAATGGGCGGCGAAAAATTCTACAAGATTTATCACGTATTCCATTATGATTCTCCGTGTAAAAGAAGTTTCGCATGTGTCAAAACAATACCGAACTTTACCGGAATTCTTTAAAAGGTTTACTTATTAATTGGTTTCTTTTTTCCTTGAGTGAATTCAAGGTCGATTTGAAACAGGAGGGGAATTAATAACCGATAAAAATGGTTTGTCGGTGAAAAATGTTTTGTAACTTTATTGTCTTTGCTCTTTGTTTAGTTAGTGTTTCTTTTCATTTATTTGAACGTCAGTTACACCAAGTATTTCAAATAATAAATAGGAAAATAAGAACATATTTTACGTCAAACAAGTCTTATTTATCTCAATATACCCAAGTCACAATAAAAGATTTTCTTATAAATATGTTATTATTTAAACCTTTACCGCACTACATACGAATCCTGCGTCGCGAAGGACTTTACAAATAGACAAAAATAACGGATACGATGGACACGAAACAACAACAATTTATGGATCGCAAAGTCTTGTGTCGTGAGCGGATCGAACACAACACTCGGCACTATGTCAGACGGACGCATCTGTCTGTTTTACCTCAATGGTTATAACCTGGAAAAGGAATTAATGTCGTAAAAAATAAAATTCTCTGACGTTACTATACTGTACGTTAGACATTCATGCTTGTATCAGTGAAATCGCAGTAACTTTTTGAAATCAACCAAACCAACATGTAGACCCTGCACTTACTAACAGTATAGCGATAAAAATATAACGATAGCAGTAGTATTTCGACTTAATACACGAGTATCTACATACGATTTTTGTGCGAACTTTTTTGTTCAATAGTAATTCATACGACTGAAGTGAAAATATTTTGGCACATTTTCATTCACCATTTTTATTCTAGCATTTTATCTGTAAACGGTTGCCATTGTTAGGTTTTTTAATTATAATGATATTTAATTCTCGTTCGGCTATATAACACGAAGTATATATAATACAATATATATATAACAAGAACCTCATATACTTGATCTTTTGATGAAAGACAATGCAAATGTCAGAAAGTTAAAAAGTAATAGTCGAATCAACCTATAATACAAAGCTTTACACGTAGGGATCTAAAATTTTGCACATAGGTTTTTGCGACGTAAGCGTTCGAAAATGTTGTGATCCACGCCGATAAAGTTAAAGGTAAAAGCTACTAAACTAATATATTGCACATGACTGCCAACTATTTCACCCTATATATTATCCACCATGGAGTATTACGAACTACGTCACACATAAATTATATACCAGTTAGTTGTGAAACAAAATGTCTAAGCCGATTTAATAAAACTTCGCCGTGTTTTTGTTTCATCATAGGTAAAGTCATGTATACACACTGGTATAAAGCTGGTGATTCACTGAAAATAAAACAGCCGCGTCGTCGCCACACCTGACTGGGCTGCCGTCTAGCTTTTCTTAAATAGAATACGTTAGTATTTTTATTCCAGACATTTTGTTCGTGTAGCCGTGTGGTTGACGGCATAGAATACTAGTGTCATCACCCCCTCATCCCCCCCATCTTCCTGTGGGTGTCGTAAGAGGCTACTAAGGGATAACACGATGCAAATACCACCTTTGCGTAGAGACGGAAAACTCGACATCAAACCCTATACGACTGCCTCGTTGGTCTCGCGGCATAAATGTGCGCGTGGGATCGGGAGGTCCCGGGTTCGATTCCTGGGTTGGGCAGTGTTATTGGGTTTTTCTGTCACGAAATTCTCAGTGGCAGCACGGAGTCTGGAAATGTGCCCGGTACGGCAATAGGCTCGCCCCTTATTACGTGGGACTAAAGTATATCTGGCGAAAAGTGGGTGTAGAAATATACCTCTGCCTACCTCTTCGGGGTTATAGGCGTGAGACTATGTATGTATGTATGTATTGTTCGTGTAGGTATTTTACATGTTTTTATTGTATAATATAAAACTAAAGCTTGTAATTTTTCCTGACCTTATATAAAAGCCTGTGTACGTCAATGTGTTAAGATAGTGGAGGGTTAATCAACAGAATATTCTACTACACGTCTCACGAATTTAAATTACAATCAGATCTGCTTTATCACTTATTAATAGACCTCGAAGGCCTGAGACATGACCTCATAATTGGACCGACGACTTTTAATGCACTCCAAAGCATGGCAGTGCTCTCATGCTTATGCCAAAACAAGCGGTCACCCATCCAATTAGTGACCTGTGTAAACGTTACTTAACTTGTTCGATCTATTACAAACGTCAAGTCACGCTATAACTGATACCAGGTCTTCATTAGTTCTTGCCAAAACTACATCCTAGTGAAAAATCCGCTTAACACTGTTACGGTGGAACAACATCGTGTAGTCATAATAACGCTTATATCGTGCTTTAACAGAAGCTTTTTTATACGTATCCATTTCCATGCTAATCTAAATTGAATCCGAGATTACTGGAACATAGTTGCTTATTATCTTTTAGATTTGTGTCGATTGAGAATCAAGTTAATTTAATAAAAGGCTTCGTATATTGTAATATTAGCTTCTGCCCGCGGCTTCGCGCGCGTTATATTCGGGGTAACACAAATCTACTTTCAGCCTCAAGTTGTGTGAAAGCACTCCTGATTATTCTAAAGACTTCAGAAACTCTACAGGGTACAAAGTAGCTCGGTCAGTATTCATGACACTATATACCTACCATTATATCTACCGAAAGGTACCTACATAATAACATCGCCTTAGATACAGTCAAATGCCAAAGCCATGTGCCAATACATATCCAATATTCATATATCTATAAACACTTTCGCATTTATAATATTAGTAGAGAAAATCGTTTCAGCCGTTTAAGCGTAGTATATAATTATTCGTTTATATAATATGCGAACAATGTAATCACCGTGAACAATATGACAATATGTCAAATGACATATTGCCAATTAACTTGTATTGAATGCCAAATGACTTGCAATGGCAAGTCATTGTATGATGTGTCAGTACTGACAGATATACGCACATGCGCACTCAATTATTATAGCGCATGCGTTCTTACTTCCAAGAGGTAAATTTGTGCAGAACAAACTTCTAGCCTCCCTACAATCCCTCCCTGTTTATTTTTGCATCTTATGGTAGCCTATGGCCGTCTCCATGGTCCAGTATATCTCTATATCGGGATCCTGTCGTTTTGCCGAAAAGATTTTGACAAAATTTCATTACCCAAACATGTTTTAGCAACCTTTTTTTATACCATTGCAATATTTTGAATCATTTTAGTACGCATATTTTTATTTGGTCAAATTTTTACTTGGCAAAATATTACCAAGTATAATGTCATTATGGCATTTGGTATTTAATCATATGATTTATTACAACAACAAACAATCTTCAGACAATAAACGTTTGGTGATATTAGTTTATTTATGGAAGTAGAGTAGGTTAATTATTTAAAAAGTGGTTAGGTTAGGTTAGAACTGTGACCTCCAACGCACGAGCCGAGCGAGCGCAGCGAGCGGTGCCGCGACAGCGACCGGCGAGTGGCAGAACGACGACGCATTAATAGAAAAAGATATTGTTTTTAGAAGGTTAACCTGAACTGAATTATTTAGATTAGGATAATTATTGATTTTGCGTAAAAACTGATATTCCAACTGAAATATTTGACTAAATAAAAAATGTTAAAAGTACTAGTTGGTAAACAATTTATAGTTTAAACGTTCATTTCCCCAACATTCGGTTTGCGTTAAAAAAAATGTGAATAGATTTTTTGCTAAGTAATAATTTGGCAAATGAAATTATGCGAAAAATTTTTTGGGAAGTGAAAATTTGTCAAATTCCTTTCGGTCAAACAAGGGAGACCCCTCTATATCAAATTTCAACAAAATTGGTTCCAATAATATTATAATTTCGAAAGTCTACATGTATGTACACTTTCGAAATTATAATATTAGTAGGGATAATTTGACTTCATAGCTTGTAGGAATATGGGAAGTATGTTTATATCTATCTTTATATTTTCTCTAACATCTGCTTAGGGAAACGTTGGATACAGTAAGATCAAAGAAGTATAAAAATAAAGATAATTTTATTATGGCACAGACTTGAGTACTATATAACGTTATTACGATAGATTGTCGTTTGATTACAACAGCTTCTGGTCATCTAACTCCAAATTAAAACTCTGGATCTAGTTTACGTCAATACTTTTTTTTTTTTTTTTTTTTTTTTATTCTATTTTTTAAAGGACTTCTGTACGACAACGTACATGTGAGTCCGATTATTACAAAATAGCAATTACTACTCTCTTATGTCTAATTGAGAATCTAGGAGCCTGAACAAGACACATGCTTCCTCACTATTAGGATTTGACAAAATATTAACAAACACACCCATTTGTGTCCTGTTCAAGCCAAATTTTATGAAAAAATCGTTTCTTTCATCTTGCCACCGAACACATTCCATCAACATATGATGTACATCATCTAACACCCCACAATTCTCACAATTCGGAGATAAGATTTTACCCATTAAAAATGCAAATTTTCTTGATGGAATGTGTCCGGTTCTAATTCTATGGGCTATTACAATAAGTTTTCTGTTTAAACTACTATTAACACTCCAAGGTATACGGGGAGGCTCAGATTGGATGGTTTTATACCATATGCCTTTTTCTAGTGATCTTTTATCAAAATATTGTTTCCATATATAAAAACAGTGTTTTTTATATTTTGGCAATATTTCTGTATAATAAGGTATTACAGAAATTTCTTTACCTTCAGTGCTGCCAAGTTTTGCCAATCTATCAGCTGTCTCGTTACCTTGTATTCCTATATGCGATGGAACCCACTGCAATCTCAGATGTACACCTCTCAACAATAGTGTATCTATTTTAGACAGTATTTCATATGCTACCGGCATACCTCTCCCCCCAGAGGCGCATCGGTTTATATGATATAACGCACTCTTACTGTCCGAGCATATGACAACTTTTATGCAACCACTTCTTAAAATATATGACAGTGCCTCTGAGATTGCAATGAGCTCCAACGACATGATAGATACATTACTATTTATTTTAAAGCAAAACCCATTATACTCTTTCAACTTAATACAAAAAGCAGCACCTCGACCGTTTCCATTAATTGACCCATCTGTGTAAATCATCAAATAATCCAAATATTTATCATTTAATTCTTGTAAAACTGAGTATTTTATTGAATTTAATTCATACATTTCTTTAGCTATACGGACGCTATCTAAACTAATTGAAATAATATTCTCTGTATTAATGTTAGTGATCCATGTTCTTAAAGAAAACATCTCTATGGAAGAGGATGAAGCAACATTTACATTTTTAATTTCTTCATAAATTGCAACAAGCAATGGAATCCTTTTATTTATCCAATAACTGTTATGGGAAAACGTGATTAGATCACCTAATAATTTAATTGTAACGTTATTCTGCTGAGAAAGACATTTAAGACAATACTTGTAGGCTAAGAACTTTCTTCTCGTATGCAGTGGAGGAATACCAAGCTCACTTTCCATTGCGTGAATCGGAGTAGTTCTTATAAAACCACCTATAATTCTAAGGGCTTGGTTTTGCACTTTCTCTAATTTATATAAATGAGTTTTAGCACTATTATCATAATTAAAACAACTATAGTCTATGCGGCTTCTTATTATTGCTATATATTATTATATTCTCCGTAAGTGTTTAGGGTGTACGCCCCAAGATCTACCAGCTAAAACTCTCAATATATTTAAATATTTCTGACATTTCTTAACAGTTTCATTAATATGTCGTCCCCACCGCAACGATCTGTCCATCCATAGCCCTAAATATTTAAAACTATCTACTATATCTAATACATTGTTGTTTATTTTCAACGATAAGTTCTGTCTCCGAAATCCCCTACTAAAAATGCATAGTTTAGACTTTCCATCTGATAAACGTAACCCTAATTCATTTAAATGAGTCGAAAAAGCATCCACCGCTACTTGCAATTTAACAGAACTTTCCAAAAGATTTTTTTCTGTAATGAATAAGACAAAATCATCAGCGAATTGACACACGTGTACATTGTTGACTTTAGAAAATAATCTAAATGTGAATATATTAAATAATATTGGCGAAATTGGGTCACCTTGTGCTAATCCCGTACTTGTGTACCTAATAATAGTGTCCTTTCCCTTAACATCGTCCATAATTTTAAGATGTCTTTCATTTAGAAAACTCCAGAGATATGAACATATTTTATTGCCAATGCCAATTTCATTTAATATTGTCAACATTTTATTAATGATTACATTATTGTATGCATTTTCCACATCTAGAAAACACGCTAGTGTTGCACAGTTATTTGAGAAACCCAACTGAATTTGAGAAATCAATCTTGTTAAACAGTCATGAGACGATTGTCCTTTTCGGAATCCAGACGTATATGGAGACAAAATATTATTATTTTCTATAAACCATTCAATACGTTTAGTAAGTATAGAATGTAAAAGTTTACATATACAAGATATTAAACAAATGGGTCGAAGTTTAAGGTTACTATCTGCAGGCGTCGTCGGTTTCGGAATAGGTTTTAGTAATATGTCTCGCCACTGCACGGGTACAACACTAGTGCTTAAAATGTCATTGTATAAATCTAACAAAAATTGTTTACCAATAGTTGGTAAATAAAATAACATTGAATATGATACTTCATCCTCGCCCGGTGCTGTGTCTTTGGATTTTAATGATTTACATAACTCATGTAACTGAATTGTGTCATCTATAAGTGCATTCGAGTTATTAAATCCAGGTTTGCTATTACAAACATAATCAGGAGCTAAATTACAGAGAAGAGAAAGCTTCTGTTCATCTGATGGATAAGACCTAGTAGAACTAACTGAATTACATCCTTTCATCCATCGCATGCGTCTCCACATATCATGAACAGTTGTTGATTCATCAATACTAGTGTAAAAATTCTGCCGATCAGCTCGTTTAGCCTTATTGATAGCCTTCTTAGCAATGAGTGTTTTTTCTTGTAGAACATTCAAATTAAATGGGGTAGGGTTTGATCTAAACTTACTTAAAGCTAACCTGCGTTCTGCTACTAATTTTGACAAAGTTACATTCCAATAGGACTTAGGTTGAAAACCTTGGTTATTACTGGGTTTTGTATATGGTATACATTTATTAGCTGCCTTATTGATAACAGTAATGAAACTATCATAATTCATTTGAACACCACCCTTTTCATCATATTGTAAATGTAACATAGAGTTTTCAATCATTTTAGTGTATCTTTGCCAGTTGGCTAGCTTATAATTACGCTTCTTAAGTACATAAATATATTGTTTACAATTACTTTTAATTTTGATACACATGTGATCACTGCCCAAGTTTTCACTCAATACATACCACTCAAAATTACAAGCCAAATCTGTTGAAACAAATGTAATATCAGGTGAAGTTTTTTGTATACAACCATTAACTAGTTTAATTCGTGTGTGATCCCCAGTGTTAAGTGAAGTGTACCCAGCCTCTAAAGCAGCATCAAAAAGCATAGTACCTCTTGAGTCAGACTTACTCGACCAGTTAAAATGATGTGCGTTGAAGTCACCGGCTACCAAGCATTTGCTGGAATATCTGGTAAAAATGGAATCCCAATCAGATTGATTGGTATGTACTGAGGAAGGACAATATATCAAGATAATATTCTTAATGTTATTGCAATTTAAAAGTTTTATACATTTAATTTCTATTCCTGAATTACAAATATTCCAATTTTCTACCTGGACTTTTATTGTATTTTTAATGATAATAGCCACACCTCCATAAGAATCAAACCTGTCATTCCTAAATATATTATAGCCACTTATATGTAATGTAGATTCAGGTTTTAACCAAGTCTCAGATATAAGAGCTATGTGAGTTTTTTCCTGACATAACAATGATTCAAACTCTACAATTTTGGGTCGCAAACTTTGGGCATTCCACTGTAAGATATTAATAAAACAGTCATTATTATATAGATTAGCCATTATGGAAAAAGGAAGTTAATTGTGTGAAAAGTTCGTTTTTGCTTACCAATCTCATAACAAATGAAATGCAATCTTGGATAATTATTTTGACAATTGATCCTAACTTAGTAGCTAAGCTTTCATTTGACAAACAAATATCTTTAGTTTTTTTATACAACCTGTACAAAAGGTCTTCCTGTTTGTCTGATACACTCTGCTTTGCTTCTTTGTCTTGAATACTGTTAGACTTCTCTTCTAAAGTATTTCCACGCTGAGACCTACTTTTTGTCTTCTTCTTAGTTTTCTTCTTTTTTGATTGTCCAAACTGTGATAGTATATTCTGACTTACATGGCTCTCCTCTGACTCCGATTCACATGATGTTGATAAATCTTTATGTATAGAAGCTTCTGTAATGACTACATCCCTATATGACCTTCGTGGTTCTGACTCCAATAAGTTTACCAGTGAAGGTTGTGATATTAACTCTTTATTATTAGCCAAATTTATATTCTCATTGGTCTTCTCTTGTCCTTTTCTTTGACTATGATATAAGTCTAATGCCTCCTTATAGGAACAGTTTTTATCAGACATGACTCTTCTGATTTCCTTTTCTTTTAGAAAAATTGGACACTTTTTATTCAATGCCATGTGTGGGCCCTTACAGTTTATACACTTGAATACAGATGTATCACAATTAGCATGGCTATCCCCACACTTTGGACATATAATTTTCTTAGAAGGGCATACCCGTACCAGATGTCCATATCGCCAGCAGCCAGAACATTGAGACACAGGAAAAGTGTAGGACTCAACTTGAAATCTGCATCCAAAACCATATACATATGATGGTAATGTAGAATTTTTAAAACATAATCGGATTGTTTCTGAGTTAACCCATTTACCATCCTTTTCCTGTCTTTTAAGACGCTTTACTGAGATTAATTCAAAATCACATTTCAAATTTTCTAAAATTTCTTTGTCTTCCATGTCAAGATCCACATTCCGCAGAATTCCATAGCATACTGATGACTCACCTACTAAAGAAACTTTGTATTTCATGTCACTTAGGAATTTTTCACAATTCAGCATCTTCAGAGCACTTTCTTTATTATCAAAATATATTAGCACCCTGTAAGGATTCTTGTAGACAATTTTTGTAATATCCTCAATATTTTGAGCTTTCAATTGTTTAGCCATTCCAAATTGTTTAGGGAGTATGTCACTAGCAGTAACACACACAATATGCTGTTTTATGTCATCAGGTATTTTTGAATATGTTTTTGCAAAACGTTTGTTTCTTTTTACTGCAATGAAGCCATCATCGCCTATAGCTATTTCATCATCATCTTCCTGCCAACCTCTCTTTTTTTCTAATAATACTTGTTGCTCTCTTGTTGTAGTTAAGTTATCTTGTGCCTCGCACTCTAGCTCGCACTCCATTACAGACTCTTCTTCTATCATCGCGCTTCCACTAGAGTCGCAAAATTCTACATGTTCACTCATCAAATTAACATTAATAGTAAGATTGAATAAGTTTTTACAATATACAGTAGTTTTATCGCGTCGAAATAGAAAATAAAATATTAACAAAACAAAATTTTGTTAAATTTCCCGCGTCGACCATAGACAATGCGTCAATACTTATGTGCCTATTCGGTGTTTATCATTATTTTATACATTATTCTGGAAAGACATAGAGATCTAATTACATTACGTTGTTTTACAGTGTACCAGCTCTTTCAATTTAAAGAAAACAGCGGTGTGTACTGCTTCATTTTCACAAACAATAGCAAATAATTACTATACTTCTATAATTATGATCCGTCCAATTAATTTATCGATGAGCCTGCTTTATCCATAACACAAAGCCACAGTTTTTAATGAGAAAACAAACAATATGTAAATATATTCATACATTTAATTTTAGCCGAATTGTATTTTTGTTCACACTGAGTAACAAAAGCTGATTTAACTAGATAAGGAATAACGCAAACGCAATTGGTTTGACAATACATTTATTATGAGTACTGTAAAGAAGTGTTCTCGTTACTGGCAGTGGTGTTTCAAATAAGAAATAACTTTTTGTTTATGTAGTATGCTGTAGCGGTGATATAATAATGTCATCCTAAGGAAACTGGCACTACAAAAAAACGCCAAGATTACAAGAATCGAATCGCGCAAGCGAAGTTTTCATACGAAATACATGTATTGTGTATAATATCACGCTTATATGTCAGATGTGAAACATACTTGTTACAGTATTACAGATTTATCGGCAAGAAGTGGGACTGATCTTGAGTTTCTCGAAAATAAAAAAATTGGGCAAGTGCGAGTCGGACTCGCGCACGAAGGGTTCCGTACCATCATCGATAAAACCAAATTACGTTCGTTGTATGTATACTTAAATACTTTTTAAGTTTCTACCTGTTCATTAAGATCGAGTAACAAATTGCTTAAAAATTACGTTTGTTGTATGGGAGCCCCCCTTTATTATTAACTTTTTTTTAATTTCATTATTTATTTGAAAGGTAATATACAATTACATATTCTGTGAAAATTTAAAGCGTCTACCTGTTACAGTTAGTAATTTTGAGCAAAAAATACGAAAAAAAACACGTTTTTTGTATGGGACCCCACCTTAATATTTTCATTTTTTTTATTTTTAGTATTTGTTGTTATAGCGGCAACTGAAAGACATAATTTGTGAAAATTTCAGCTTTCTAGCTATCACGGTTTATGAGATTCAGCCTGGTGACAGACAGACAGACGGACAGACAAACAGACAGACAGACAGCGGAGGCTTAGTAAAAGGGTTCCGTTTTTTACCTTTTAGGTACGAAACCCTAAAAATATAGTCTCTAGCAATCTCCAAGTAACATCGCAGACAAAATGATAGACATTATTAAAACTAGAATTTCTTGTATTTTACTACGGAACCATAAACGGGATAAACATAATAATACGATTATTAATAATCACGGTACTCACACGCTCTAATCTGGAATATATTTTACTTCATTGTTAATCGTTTTAATTTTATGCAATGTTAATTAATACTTACTTATTAATTCATTGTAAATCCCACATCGATTTTTCAATTTTATTGTGCGATAATTTATTTCACCACTTGTTTATGTATCACAAAACAATAATTACTTTCTATTGGCGATGGTAAGATTCTAACCAGCGTCTCTAGCAGCGAATTTTGAAGTTGTCCGGGTACGACACTTTTGACAGCTCAATACAATTACCACTATAACCTCGAAGCAAAGTTGTATTGAAAGCGACCAAATTCGCCCCTAGAGGCGCGCGGCTAATTTTTGCATCGCCAATTGTATCATTTAGTTTACGTATTCATACTTAATGTGGTATTGACATGATATTTGATCGTAAAGACCATCTATTATGGGCTAGAAAACTTGCCAAGTTTGCCAGGGTAAATTATGAGGGGACTTATTACATAACTTTTTAAGCAATTTGTAAATGTCGCGGAATAAAAGCTGTTCATAATAATGAGTATAGTTGTCAATACTACCTAAGATTGAGAAAGGAATGCTGAAATGGTTTGGACACGTGGAGCTAATGAGTGAAGAATGTTTGATGAATCAAATATATATGCCAAAGGTGTGTGGGCAAGTCGGTTGCGGCAGTCCTCGTAAGACGTTCGTCGACCAAATTGGGGACGTCTTTAAAAACGGAAAAGTCGGAAAGTATGAGAAGAATAATGAATGTAGAGGAAGCGTGAGGTGTGTAAGGATAGAAGCAAGTGGCATTCTGTTGTCTCTGCCTACCCCGACGGGAAAAAGGCGTGAGCATATGTATGTATGTACTACCTAAGAGGTTGATTTTTATAGCATCACGCCTGTATCCCCGAAGGGGTAGATGATTATGCCTTACACTATTAATACTAAGAATAACATTACATAATTAGGAACATAGGTCAAAAAGTTCTATTCGTGTTTGCGAAAAATGTTTTTGACTGCCTCGTTGGTCTCGCGGCATAAATGTGCGCGTGGGATTGGGAAGTCTCGGGTTCGATTCCCGGGTCGGGCAAGGTGTTACTGGGTTTTTTCGTAAGGAAATTCCCAGTAGTAGCATGGAGTCTGGTAATGTGCCTGTGCTCGTCCCCTATTACGTGGGACCTAAAAATTCATGGCGAAATGTGGGTTTAATATTACACATCTGCCTACCCCTTCAGGGATACAGGCGTGAGTCTATAAAAAAAAATAAGACAAATGTTCACCAAACCATCGATTATTGAACATGTTTATATCATGGTAACATTACTACGTACATTCTAAGCATTTTACAGAGTATATTTTATAACAAAGTGTGTCAGCGAACCAAATTTTGAATAATAGATGTTCTTAGAAACATTTTGAATATTTAGTATGGACGTTTCAAATTTATTTTGTTATGTATTTTGTCCGTCCGTGTGGTGGCGGATTAAGAATACGGATGGTCACCACCCCACATCATCCCAAGGGTGTCGTAAGACACAGACAGAGGGAGCATTTCTCCTTTCAAAGGAGAGGCCTAGTCCAGCAGTGGACTGTTAAGGGCTGATGATGATGATGATTATGTATTTTATAATGTAACAAAAGTGGTGAAAGCTTTATTTATTCACTCGTTTTATTCTTAACTGTCTAGTTTTATCTTAAGTAAGAGCCTTTGTCAATTGAGTATAACTATTAGACTTCTATTCTAATAAGGATTTAAATGTCTGATTACATTTAAAATAAATATAATGTCTAATGTAATATATTTGTCAACCTTATTCAATGTAGGAATTACATATATGCCGAATTCAATACACTACAACATCCCGAAAGACAATTTAAAATAACTTATTCAATGTAATTTAAAGTATGTGGCTCATAAAAATTATTATGACGTAGAAAAAGGAACTTACGTGCGTCTCAGTTTGGTTTCCTTCTTCCTTGGTATTTTAAAATAAAAAGACACGCTCTGATAACAGTAGGCACTTTTAGAGGGACTTGCAAACAGATTTATACTATTGTGCTTGATAAATACTGCTGAAATTTTTAGAATTGTATTGAAAATTCAAAAGTAGAAAATATTTGGTTCAAGTCTGTATTCGTCGCCGCAACAATGTTTATAATTAAGTGTTTATTACGCGTTTCATTCCTACAAAGTCGAGTCAACTGCATTATTTTCATTATGCCATGTTTTCTTTATGGTGATTAAAGAAAATATAACCTAACCACGCCCCTGTACTCGATTTTCTTACACAAAATTGGAGAGATTTTCTTATCCCTTTTGTCGTCTCTTCCCGCTAAACTACCTCTTCCGGAAACTTGGTGACCACATTTTATGATTTTCCGCCTCAAATAATATATTAGCCCGACTAGAAGTGACACAGTACACCAACTTAACTTATTTGCGCTCAAATCTTTGCAGTTTTATAAAAGTACGAACACATCGCTTGTTGTTATTTTTCTTTAATATACTTCTAGTCGTAGTCTAAAGGTATTATAATAATAGTCATCGTTCTGCAATCATAATCATCGTCCTAGCGTTATCCAAGTTGCATTAACACTTTGGAGCCTTGGGTCCGCTAACTAGTCTAACCAGATTTGACAGACGGTAAAGTTCTGTATTATTAGTTATTGCTTACGTGCTTTGGAATTTTCTCCTATCGTAAATCAAAGTAATATTTTCTCGAATTTAGAAAATCGAATTCTTCTAATATCCACAATATTTTGCCAGGTATGTTATAAATCTAAATCTATTGACAACAACGGCATTGTCTGTGATTACACAATTCATACCGTCGTTGACTGATCACCTATTGTTTCATAAAGGACCTTCACAACGGCACAAACATAAACTCTCCATCACTCTCTAGTTTTAAAACAAAGATAGTAAAACTACATCTATACTTTATTAATAGAGTCGTGCTGCTAAACTGCATTTGAAATTGTGCCAGTACGCACTAACAATGAAACTGCTGGCTTATCTAGTGAAATATTATGTTGGTAACAAAATAGTCAGCATAAGGCCCTTTTATTAAAATCAAGTCGGGCAGCATTCACCCACATACTCGCTGCAGCTATTAGCTAACCGCTTTTGTGTATGGCCCTTATAAATTACAGTTACTTTTGCATATATTTCTAAGGCTCTCGCTATATATAGCTTACTTATGTACGAGAATGCACGGACAATGGATAGAGGAAATATGGAAGTAGAAAATGTAAATTCGAGGCAGATCACAAACGTCGCAGCAACAGAAATTATTATCTTTGCGATTTCGGGATTACAGGATCATATTTAAAAAACAATAATTGTTTTTAAAAACTAAAATTTGCTGAATACTTATTGTGTGTTAGTAAAATAAAAAGATAATAAAAGGGAGATATTAAAAAACGGGAAAGCTGATTCGAAGAATTGAAAACATGAACGAATCAGCCCAACCAGCCTATGGCTTTGAGCAAACTCTGTCTGCGGACATAGAACTACAAAAATAATATATATAGGTCTTTACAGCTTGTTTTCTAAATGTTTTGTTGAATGAGTAACACCATATGAATTCAGATCGTCTGTACTCATTGAAAGTAGGGGTCTATATGCAGTCTATATCACTGACTGCTGCCGCTTGATCTTGTCAATCTCGCCTGATTTCGCCAATTTATGTTTTATAGCTGATCTCGTAAAAAAGATCGAGATCTCGCAGATTGCATTTAAGATTTAAGTTAATACACTCAGCTGCAGCAGTGCGGCTCAAAGCGAGCACAATGACTTAGAAGTGATCAATTAGGTTGTATTTTATATGAATTAAATGGTAAATTATGGATCTCATGTCAATTTAAGGCACTGATTAGTAAAAAAGGTATTATTAAAATGACACATATTCATAAGTTGATTATTCTTATAGAACAATCCAATATCAATTTTATAACAAATCTTATGTTAGTTATCTCAAGGTTTTGAACCGGGGACAAGATGAGAAATGACCTGAAGAAAGGAAAATTTTTACCGAATTCTTCGAGTTGGTACTTATTTAACCGTGGCAAGCGTGCAAGAATTCTGTTAAACCTTTTTTGCATTGTAAAGTTTAATTTAAGTAGAGGTGATTCTCTGGTAGAAAGGGAATAATGTTCAGTTTTCATCTCAAACAATAAGACTAGAGTAAGCAACGGTAACATTAAACAATGTATGCGCGATAGGCAAATTGCTTCTAGTTGTTGCTTGGAATTTTAAATTGAATTCAACGTGTAGCTTTGTTCTTAGGGATTACAGACACAAAACAATGACGCATTAGACTATTGCGATATTTGACTGGACTTCTTTTACTGCCTGCCTCGTCCCCATGCTACTTGGGGTCGGTGCAGAATATATTTCTCTTCCATACTCCCCTATCAAATGCCATCTGAACATTCACTTCCTTTTCATCCAAGTCATCCTTCACACAATCCATCTTTTTTTTGGTTTCGCTGTTGCTTTATGTCCCTCAACTCTCTTATTTATCACTTTCCTAGTTACATGATTGTTATCCCTGCTCATTGATATTTGACTGGACAATTGATATATTTTAAAAGAGAGTGGGTATATATATAGTCCAATATATTTTTATTATCAAATAGATAATTATCGCATGAAAAGCTTTGGTCAGTAATGTTATATATTTAGCATTTTGTCATTTTGTTTGTTAAACCGCGGTATATACTGGCTATTTTAATCATTCAAACATACGCTAACAATGTGTGTCTTTACTCGTATGAATAGATTCCAGGAGGGCTTAGTTGCTTTCAGTGACGCTAGACCTTGCTTTAGACAAAAACTAGCCATATAAAAATAGGCGTAGTGACTGCGTGTCGAACAAATATGTTCAACAAATCTTCAGGAAAGACCAGTTCGTTAATAGTTTGATTACGTCACCCTTCGCACACGTATAGTAGCCTAGTTTACCTATGACTACGCTATAATGAGGGCAGTTCGAATAAATTCATGCCAGTTATAGTGATTTTACCTGGCACTCACGCCCACAAAATTTAGATTGAATTTGCGATCAGAAGGTCGCACAAAGGGCACCACCATTATTGGCAGCGTTTACATGGCTGCACATCTATCATGTTTGGAATGAACTGACACGTTTAGTTTAATTTTTCGTGAACTTTTAGCGAAAAAAGTGGCGTTAGCATAGTGATGTACGTAACGGACTCTGAGGCGATGGTCTCGGGTTCGATTCCAGGTACCCCGGGCACACACCTCTGACTTTTTAAAGTTATATGTGTATTAAAAATGTTAATTATCGCTCGCTTACTAATGTGCCCGGTAGATGGCAATAGGCTCGCCCCTATTAGATTGGGACCAAAACATAACTGGCGAAGTGTGAATGTGTACCTAATACACCTGTGCCTACCCCTTCGGGGATAAAAGGCGCGAAGTTTATGTTTCAGCGTACAGAGTTTAAGTAGGCTATTTTGTAATAGTGCCTCTATCTAAGATAAGCCTCGTGACTAGCAAATTTTTATAGTACCTACGAGTGCACACCGGAACCTCGCAAAGTTTAATGTGAAAGTATTTTACAAAACCTCGTTCTCCTAAAACGTTTGTATGTATTTTGGAAATGACTAGTTTCGATCAATAGATGTATAAGTATTTTGCGCGTAGTTTTGGCACCAGCAGTGAAGCAATCGAGTATCTACCTATATGTAAGGTTGATAAAATTTCCTAGCTTGGCAACATAGTTTTTTTGTTGATGCCTATGTTATAGTTGAGTCCTGAAAATATGTATACTCGTTGACTTTTTGTTTTGAAAAGGCTCCTCCCATACAGAGTTATATTTGTTTACTACCTTGATTTATAATGTGAACTTTTTGTCGGATTATTGCGTCATATTACACTTTATCCAATAAACTTTTGAACACAAAATTGTTATACTTATCTGAGGTTTATAAATTAAATTTACTATCAAAATCGTAAATGCACAGGAACTAATACATATATCCACAAATGACTTGGAAAGCTCAAAAAGTCCTTTCATAACGGGAGTATTTTAGTTATAAATCCAAAGGTTGGCAATTTCTGAACGTGGGCTTACTAATAGCTTCTTGTGACGAGAACCGTATAAAAGATGACATAAACTCGATCCATGTCTGAGCCATGCCTTTTTTACTAAGTAAGACCTAGGTGTTCAACTAGTACTACAGTTCTAGCTCTTAATAAAAATACATTATATCTACGCCGTGTATATGCCGCGTATATGTATCGGCGTAGTGTTGAGTGAATCAATTCGACCTCCATGAATCGGAATTTAATCAAAGCAGGCAAATTAATATTGCCTCTACGTGCAACCAACTAAGTTTGTGCGACCGGTATATAATCTCGTTAAACTTACTGCTTCACTGCCTTGTTATTGCTAAGATGACAAGGATTTCCTCTAGGATATATAGCTGATTTTATTTATATAGTAGAGGTACTGCTATTTTGTACAGCTTACACTACCTATGTAACGAAATAATTATATTGGCTGTTTTGATTGGAGTAGACTAGTACAGAGTAATGTAAAAATAATATTCTAAATTAGGAAACCTAGCGGTTTCGCGTGTTTTAATATCGTCTAGAGGACAAACAAAGCAACAATAAAAATTACCTGGTTACTAATATTTTTTGTTGACTAGATATTGGTTGCATTTTTTTTAAATAGTGATAGCGGAAAAACCGTTTTTGTGACTTTTGACCCCGTGTAATTTTTTTTCCAGGGAACGGATCGATGAGGACTTTTTATATTTCATTTATAATGATGTTTTGTACATCCAAAAAAATTTCAACTGCGTGCGAATCATTTTAACCTCATTCCTGTATTTTGGTCTAATTTGGCCGGACTAATGAAAAGAATTGGCAATAATTTTCTGAGTACAAGTTAGCTACCAAGAATTTTTGCAAGAGAATAATTTGGTGTTTTATCAAAATGCAGTTTTTCTCGGTAAAGTAGCTTCATAGTAATCAAAAGTAAACATGGGCCCCCCCTCCCATTCTAGACTAAGATGGTCTGAAATTATGAAAATCTGCGACAGCAAGTTTAGTATAATATTGTGTATTACATTATGTACTAGCTTTATAATCATCATCCTACTAGCATTATCCCAATTTCATGACAACCGGGACCGACGGCTTAACATGCTTAAGGGTTTTAACGTTACATTCTGAAAACATGTCACCAGGATTCAATAACATATCATTTTTGTTACAGATTGGAGCCAAGTAAAGAAGACAGAGCTGCACACCAGGTGTTCAAAAAAGCATACGAGCACGGTGAGGCACATCCAAAGCAGTGTAGACAGAGATATCTAATGTGTATCTTCAGCGAGTCACTGTTGTATAATATCATCAGATATCTGTTACGTCATCCAGCACTTTAGTCGACAATGTTGTTTATTAGTTCTGTATGTTAAACTGTTCTCATTAAAATAGCTTGGGTTACAATTGTGTGTTTTATTTTGATTTCCATTCATCACTATAGGCTAAGGCCTGTAATAAGTTACATCTATCAACTATAGCAGATGATTTATGCAGCGTCCGAAGAGTTATCGCACTTTTTTTGGTGACTTTAAATATCAATTCTGGAGCGGCAGCAACGACTTCACCAATGGCAAACCAAGCCCTGAGTTCCTATATGTATACTATTTTAAGGGGTTATATTTTTTATATTCTTTGCTGAAATAATCAGCATTGCCATTCAGCGTGGTATCTTAGTTTCATTTACAAGGAGCTGTCGTAAATGAAACTAAGTTGTAGCATAGTCTGAAGTATTTTTCACCTCGCAAAAGGCGCCGGACCCGATCACATATCACCTACATTTATAGTTAACTGTGCCAAAGAACTGACCAATCCGCTTACTATCTTGTACAGGCGCTCTGTTAAAGAAAGTACCGTCCCTAAAATTTGGAAGCCTGCATTTATTACACCTGTCTATAAAACCGGTGACAGAAAGGACGTAAAGAGCTATCGACCTATTTCTAAATTATGTATCTTCGCTAAACTATTGGAATGAATAGTTTATACCGTTACACGGTTTCTTTATCTCGGAACAGCATGGATTCATCAAAAATAAATCGACAAGTACAAACCTTCTAATATTTATAGACTTCACGACCACTAATATGACAGGGAGTGGCCAAGTAGGTGCTATTTTCACCGATTACAGCAAGGCATTTGATCGTATAGACCATATAATACTTTTTCAAAAACTTTTACGTGCTGGTAGTCACGGGAACCTGTTCAGATGGTATTGTTCTTACTTCGAAAACATATCTCAGGCAGTTGTACTCAATGTGTCGATCTCAATATGGCATAATGTCCCTTCCGGTGTTGCACAAGGCTCATTAATTGGGCCATTGTTATTTAATAATTTCATAAATGATGTCAAATCCTGTTTCCTTCATTTACAATTTCTGATGTACGCCGATGACATGAAAATATTCAAAAATATTGATCAACCCTCTGACTGCGTTTTATTACAACAAGACCTAATTAGATTCGAAGCTTATTGTCAACTCAACGAATAAGTATAATATAAATAATATAACTAAGATTTAAATACCTCTAAGTGTTACTCAATAACCTTTTCTCGTAAGCCTGAGCAATTCGAATTTAATTATTGTCTAAAAGGAGTGCAACTTAAGCGAGTCAATGAAATCCGCGACCTGGGTGTAACTCATGACGCTAAATTAACGTACGAAAAACACTTTGACAATGTCGTTAATAAAGCTTATAAAGCGTTAGGTTTTGTCATGAGATCATGTTCCCAATTTTCAAGCATAAAACCTGTTAAAGTTTTGTATTGCTCATACGATCGCAGCATCCTCGAATATTGCTCTCAAATTTGGAGTTCACAGTAAGATGTGCATAATATGCAGAGACTGGAGGCCGTGCAGCGCAAATTCACTAAATACTTGCAGTATAAGTGTAAGATAAATATTGCCGAGATTTATGAAGTAAGGTGTAAGCGACAGCACTTACTGCCACTCTATGAAAGGAGGAAAATTGCAGATATAACACTGCTAGTAAAAATAAAATAATCAAAAATTTCCCCACCTGCTCAGTAGCTTGCATTTGAAGGTCCCCACTAGGTCTATAAGGTTACCGTATCTTCGACACGTCCCTCGTTGCGCTACTATCTACAGAAAAGGTACGTTCTTTATAAGAACTACAAGCTACCTCAATAATTTAGCACACCTAGACAATTTGGACCTCTTTAATACAAGTGCCTCCAGCCATAGACGTGTTCTTGCCGACCAGTGGTTAAAATCGGTTCTTTGATTTTGACTTTGATTTTGTTTTTTTTTTTGTTGTAATATTTTTATTGCTTTTGTGTGTTCATGTTTTATCTTTATATTGTTATTGTGTGTTTTTTATTTATATCCACTATGTAGTTTGGAACTTTTCAATGATCAAGACCTAAATATATATATGTGAAAACGTATAAATGGTTGATAGTTATAAAAATATGTACTCAATTAGTTATAAGGAACTGTTTGTTTTCCAAATAAAAAGAAATAAAGAAAATATTGGTTCCCACTTACAAGGGGTCAGTTGCAAGGCAAAAAATGACAATTACTAGATAAGATAAGATAAGATACTTTATTTACTAAAGAGTTGTGTATTTGTTGTCAATTGCCAACTTATTTGAATGCAATTCAACCAAAATGGTGGAATAAAATTTAAGCCGTATTTATATGCTTAAGTTTTTAGTTATTAATTTTACTATATTATTTAAACACACACATATTGTGAAATTCACATGTATAGAGCTTATTTAATGGTTATTAAAATATAAATAGTTCAAAAGCAATAAAAGTTATGCCATTCATGTAGTCAGTGTGCTTAAAATAATATGTTTCCCTATATGGTGCAGATAGGTTTGTAACAGAACGTCGAGCATTCGCCATTTTTAAATTTGTTGAATGGAACAACAAACAGTTCCAAACATAGCTACGAACATTTCCACAATCTTTCTAGCGACGATACGATGCTCTAAACACTAAACAGTAAAAAGCTCGAAGCAAATTTACTGTCGATTCACTAGAATACTCGCCATAACGTTATAATGCTCGCTAAGACACTCTGGTTTGTTTTTCTGTTATTTATTTATTTACGATGTAACATTTGCAAGAAAGCTCACTGCAGGTGAATCCTCAAGTGTATCAGTGCCATTTAGCCTGAGTACTTCTGTCTAAAATATTATTGTCGAAGGTTTGACCCAGACCTCGATAGATGGCGATTTCCCGGCCGGCTGAATCGCGCTATGGTTTCGTTACCTGGTCAGGTAAAAATACTAGGCGATGCTTTACATTTTGTGTCGGAAACCTAGTGAGAAAAAGTGAAATTAAGTATAAGTCGTTGTGAATATAACAAGTTTATCTGCATCCGGGTGTTTTATTCAAAAAGCGCTGTAAATCCGTGTTTATGATCCTTCGGAGTCGGATGGACATTGGAAGATAGCGCTATTTTTGGTAGCTCTTCGGTGGTGATATCGGTATCACCCGCCTTGTTAGGTACTGGGATCGCAGATCAGAGCAACAATTCCCTACAGCGGGCACAAGGGAAGTGTCGAGCGCTGGAGGAGCGATTTATTGGCGTCAAGCAAGCTTTTGACCTAAAGATTGCTAGCCATCGGGTAAAGGCAGAAGGAGCAACATCCTGCGGAGATTTGCAGTACTGGGAGAGGTCTAGAAAACTAGATAACGACGCAGCTTCAAGGACCGACCAATAGAGGGCTGGATTGGAAATTACTGGTTTGTGCGGTGTAAAACTGTGAGTACCTACATTTTGAACTTCATTTCTAAGAAGATTCTAACTAAATTTAGAGATTCCAGTGACTTGTAAGTTTGTAGAATATTTATTAAGATTTGTGTGTTTTATTAGGACTTGCTATTTGAAACTTGTAATAATTTTGCCTTAAATTTAAAAAAGCTTTGTTCTGGTCATTTGTAATTATTATAAAATTAAATATGGAAGCGTTCGATATTCTTCAGGAGGACATTAAAGAAAAAGTGCTCAAGGCAATTAGTAATTACAAAAAGTCCCCTAAAGAGCGGCGAACGATTGCATATTTGGAAACAAGGCTTGAGAATTTTGAAAAGCAGTGGACCATGTTTTGTGATAATCATGAAATGAAATGAAATGGAATGGAATGAAAATCACCGTATTATGGTTCGGCAAGTCAAAAGGGCAGAATTTTATAGTTATAATTATCATAAAATTTGTGTTTACGATGATGTCGAAGAATTATACGTAGAACATAAAACTCAAAAACTGAACTGAAAGAAATGTTGTCAAATCTGACATCTACTTTTTTTGCTTCACAAAATATGGCATCTGACGGTCAACCAAAAAGGTTTAACACTAGAGTCAAGTTACCTGAAATTAAGATTCCTATATTTTCTGGCAAGTATTCGGAATGGCAAACATACAGGGATTTATTTTTAGGGTTGGTTCACAATAATAGCGATTTAGATGAGTCACAAAAATTTTATTATTTGAAAGGTCATCTAACGGGCGAAGCAGAGCAATTGCTTCGAAACATCAAGGTTACGTGTGACAACTATGAATTGGCGTGGTCGAAATTAGATAGTACCTATAATAATAAAAAGTTTTTGGCAAAAGGTATTCTTAAACGGTTGCTCACTCAAAAAACGCTATTTAATGAATCAGCTCTCGGAATTAAATATCTATTAAATACTACTACTGATTGTTGGGAGTCAATAAGAAATTTAGGTGTCGATATTTCCTCTTGGGACATTATAGTCATATATATCATTAGCGAGAAATTAGACAATGATACAAGAAAGGCGTGGGAATAAAAAAATTCTGAGGACTCCAACGAAGACTTACCCAGTTTCGCGGCATTCTCTCGATTTCTTACGGGTCGATTTAGGGGTCTTGAGGGAATAGAGGTAAAGTCTAAAATGACAAAGAATACTCAACAAAATACGCAATCTTTCCTATCCTTAAAAGAAAAAGGATCCAACGATATAGGATGTGCCTTTTGTTCAGGAAGTCATAAAATAGGAAATTGCAAGGAGTTCATTAAGGATTCTGTAGCAAACCCGCGTGAATTTGTTCAGGAGCATGGCTTATGTTTGATCTGCCTAAACAGCAATCATACTGCCAGAGTTTGTAAAATTCCAATCCAATGTCAGACGTGTAAACGGCGTCATCATTCAGTGTTACACCAGGACATTGAAGATACAGTTAAGATTGTTGAAAATGTTGGTGATTCTCACACGGGAGCTTCATCTTCATCTATGAAGGAATGTGACACGCAAGGGTCAGATTCTAGCAAGGCAATGGTGTCCTGCCTTTCAACCGGGAATAGCAAAACGGTTTTGCTAACTACGGCTTTGGTAAAGGCCGAGTCGAAAGCTGGGATATATAGGGAAATTAGGGCATTGCTAGACCAGGGGTCACAGGGTTCCTTCATAACGGAGTCTATGGTCCAATATTTAGGATTAAAAAGAACTGCCACAAAGAACACCGTGTTAGGTGTCGGTGGTGGAAAAAGTGTCACGTCCAACCACACTGTCATGGTCAAGATAAAGTCTAGGAAGGATTCTACACTTCACATAAATGTTAATGCCTATGTGTTGAAGTCGGTGACTACCCTCCTACCAGTTACGAAAGTAACCCAAGTAGGATGGCTAAACTTGACAGAGGATGACTTAGCTGACCCTGGATACTACAGACCCAACAAAATTTATATTTTGCTGGGTGCTGAGGTTAAAAGCCGGGTCATACAACCAGGCATGAAGCGTGATTTGAGTGGTACCTTATTAGCAGAAGATACAGTACTCGGGTGGATAGTGTCGGGTGTATCGGATGTTGATAATACGTCCTATCTTTCGTCACACATTACGGTTATGCCTGCAAATATCGAAACGGACGATTTATTACGAAAACGTTTTCGGGAACATGAAAATAAGCCATCTGAAACTACTAACATGCTTACAGATGAAGAAATGAAATGTAAGGAGTTCTTCACTACAACTACAACTCGAGATGAGAGCGGTCGGTGTATTGTACGATTACCGTTTCGCGATACAGGCCTAATGAATAAGATTGATAAAACGAAGGCTATCGCTAAAAACGGTTGAAGGGTTTAGAAACAAGGTTAGGTAAAAATCGAAGTAAAATAAATACAGTCCAATCGAAGGCGGGGTCCCATTTACAAAAATGGACCGGCAATAGCAAGAAACTATTGGCCAAATTAGAAAACCGAGATATAGTCAAAGAGGGAGAAAACAAAATCAAGGTGGATACCCAAGATTGTACCCACCTTTCGTCCAAACAAAATTCCGCTGATTGTGCTTCGCGTGGGGTAGCCCCAAGTGAACTACAGAAAATGTCACTTTGGTTTAATGGACCTGAATTCTTGCGTGATACAGTAATTGGTTATAAAAAACCAAAGCATTTGATAACTGACTTAGAGGAAGTAAAGGTGCCTGCGGGAATACTTGATCAGTCCTTTTGGCAAAAATATTCGTCATTGCAAAAATTGGTTAGAGTCATAGCTTACTGTAGGCGGTTTTTTTAAATATACGAGATCTCGAGAGAACAAATTGAAGCAACGAGATATTTCTTTAACTCAAATGGAACTGGATGAAGAAATAAAGATATGTATTAAGAAGTGCCAAGTGGAATGCTTTCTTGAGGAAATTAAAGAATTTGAGTCTTCTTATTTGAAGCTAAATACTAAAGGTAAATTTAAATCATTAAATTTATTCTAGGACTCAGAAGGAGTCATAAGGGTGGGCGGTTGATTGGAAATGTCACAATTGGAGTTTAATCGGAAACATCCAATTCTCATACCCAAAGATTCTTTCCTCACGAAGCTGTTAATAGCTGATGCCCATATAAAGACGATGCATGGAGGACCTCAAGCTATGATATTATACTTGAAATCTAATTACTGGGTTGTACGAGTTAAGTTACTCGTGAAGGCTTGTTATTGAAGTTGTGTTGTTTGCATTAGATATGCGGGCAAAACTAGGAACCAATTGATGGGTCAACTTCCCTTGCCGCGAGTATCTATGAATAAGACATTTTTAAACACTGGAGTTGATTACGCGGGTCCTTTAAATATTAAGGTATCACCAGGTCGTGGTAATAAATCTTACAAGGGCTATATTGCTCTTTTCGTTTGTATGTGTACATGGGCTATTCATCTGGAGGCTGTCAGTGACATGCCATCTAAAGGCTTTTTAGCCGCATTTAAAAGATTCGTAGCTCGACGGGGCCGCTGTACTCGACTATACAGTGACAGTGGCACGAATTTTGTGAGAGCTGCTCGTGAGTTAGCTGAATTATTTGACGAGGAGAAGTCGAGGTTTATATCGGAAATATCGGAGAGTCTAGCTATTAATGGCACTCAGTGGACTTTTATCACTCCACATGCCCCTAATCAGGGTGGACTTTGGGAGTCAGGCATAAAGTCTACCAAGTACCATCTCAGACGAGTAGTCGGTAATTCAACTTTGACATTTGAGGAGTTAACGACAGTTCTACTCGATGGCAATGTCTCAATTCGAGACCGCTCTCTTATGTGGAAGATCAAAAAGAAGTCTAACTCCTGGTCATTTTCTGGTTGGAGAGCCTTTGATATTAGTGCCTATGTAACTATAAAAGTTCTAATATATCTAACCTTAGACGATAGCAACTCACCCAAAAAATTACCCAAGATTTTTGGCGGCGTTGGTCTCAAGACTATTTAAATCAATTTCTTCAAAGGCATAAATGGACCCACCAAATACCAGAACCCGCTATTGGCGATGTCGTTTTAATAAAGGAGGACGATTTACCTCCTGGTAGATGGTTGCTGGGACGCATAGAACATAAGCATCCTGGGCCTGACGGTATTACACGCGTAGTTACACTTCGCACCAAAAACTCTTTTATAAAACGACCGGTTTCCAAGGTGTCTGTCCTTCCGGTATGTACCTACTTAGTTAAAGTGATTTATGTTAGTTTTAGAAATAAAGATTTTGGTTTGGTTCTATTTCATCATTTCTATCAGTTTTAGCTTAGAAATAATAATTGTTTAGGTGTTAAGTTATACGATATATATAAAATGATACGCGTTAAATAAACGCATTGTTCGTATCAACGTGGTATTATGTATATATATGTCAAGCTATTTTTATTGTAATTTAATTTCATTTAATGTACTTTCAGTTGTGTCAATTAAATTTTTCGGGAATTGTTGTTACTAGAATTATGATAATAATAATTGTGAACCACTAATGACAAATGCAATTTCACCGATCTAAGCTGTTGCATGGTGGGCGGTTAACCCCAATTGTTATTTAAGGCGCTGTTATACCTCAGAAGCCGTGAAACACCTAATTTTTCGTCGCGCAACTTGCCATAACGGTACATATTACAAACTAGCAAAAAAATGAGCTTAAAGTCAAAAGTCTGAACAAAAGACTTTTGAAAGAATATTTCATGTATGTAAAATAGAATCACGGTAAAAAAAATACAAAAACGAGGCAAAAAATAATCTTTCGTCTCACTGTTTGCAATATTTTGATCGTAAGCTGTCATATTTTATTTAATAATATTGTAGGAAACTTAATGAACTAAAGAATTACCCTATTTATTTTCATATTATACGTGTAAATTTTGTAAAATTAAATAAAATCTGCCAAACGTCTATGATTTTGACGCTCGGGAGATTCCATCAATATTAAACGCTTCGGCAATTTAAACCTTATTAGCATAAGCGGTGTACTGAGTGTCAGTTGCTAGTTTATGCTCCGCCCAGACCTCATCATTCGGCTATGAGCCCTGTGAGAGATAGGTCATGTCGCTTGCGTCTCCGATTGCACGATATTTTACGTAAGCCTGTTTGTTATTGTAATACGCCGATTTGAGTTTGTGATTTCTTGTTTTATGTTATAGACTGAATACTTTGAATCAAATAGGCTTTTCATATGACTATGGGCACATATAATTAGGACCTAAGTTTATATTCTTGTTGTGTCTCATGTGTTATTGTTTCTGTGCTTATAATATATAATTAGAAGAATTAAATATGGACAATTAGAGAAATAAAGTTCTACGAAGGATTTGTACAAGAAAGCGTCGTAATATAAAAAATATTTTTAAATAAAAAACAACCGACTTCAAAAACACTAAGGAACTAAAAAACATAAAATAATTGGTTTTGGAGCAAACATTTTTGGAGTCGGTGCCAAGCCAAGTATTTCTCATCTGACTATAAAAACCTCTACACATATTTATATAACTTTCGTTGTTGATAGAATAGGCATAGATTTATTATATATAATAAATCTATGAGAATAGGCAAGTAGTTTGTAATTTAGTAACTTTTTGCGTAAGGGCTTGGCACCGGCTCCAAAAATGTTTGCTCCAAAACCAATTATTTTATGTTTTTTAGTTCCTTAGTGTTTTTGAAGTCGGTTGTTTTTTATTTAAAAATATTTTTTATTTTTTGCTTTTTAGTGGTATACTAATAAAAAATAGTAATATGTGATAAGTAGGTACATAGGATAGTCTAGGTGTCCAGCATCAAAGTCTATGTAAAGACGACTCAAACGAGCCCAAACTCGATGGCATTGCGTAATTGTATTACAATTATCCCATGGCTACCTTACTGCTCCATCATCAGAGTTTGGTAAACATTCAGCACTAAAGTCCATGTAAAGACGAATCAAACGAGCCCAAACTCAATGGGATTGCGTCTTTGTATTACAAAGACCTCATGGCCACCTGCTTGCTTCATCATCAGACCCTGGAAAACATCCAGTACCAAATTCCATTTAAAGACGGATCAAACGACCCTAAACTCGATGACATTGGGTTATTGTACCACAAAGATCTCATGATTGCCTTCCAACTCTATCATCAGACCATGGAAATCATCCAGCATCAAAGTCTATGTAAACACGACTCAAACGAGCCCAAACTCGGTGGCATTGGGTTATTATCGTCAAATCACTTCAAGTGAGCTTATAAAATTTGGAGAGTTCCTACGATTTTTCAGGATTCCATGATCAGATCCTGACCTGATGATTATGGGACCAACTAGAAGGTATATTCTTTCAATCAAACCAAGAATTTTTGAAATCGGTCCAGGCGTCTTAGAGAAATCGGGGAACATACATAAAAAAAAAAAGATTCCGACGAATTGTAAACCTCCTCCTTTTTTTGAAGTCGGTTAAAAATAGAAATTCATCCATGGCCAAGTGATTATGAAATATGTAACATACATTATTTTCATAAGAGTCTTTTATGAGTATAACTGACTATGTTATAGATTATCGATTATGCATAATATAATTATATAAATTATTTTCGCAATACATAGCTGCCACAGTTTTCAATATTTGGAAGAGTAATAACATAAAATCGAATCATTTTATGTATAGGTCGGTTCACGAAATTTGACCAGAAATGGTGGCCGTCGCGCATATGTACATTCGTGCACCAATGGCGTGGCTCCATTCTTGACGCATTTAGGGAATGCGTCAAGAACGGAGCCACGCCATTGGCATTTCACCCGCGCCTCACAAAAATGATTTCTGCGCAGTGGTCATCTTTCGTGAACCGACCTATACCTATATTGCAAATTCATTAGCTTGTCAGAGCGCCTGGAGCGCTAAGATGCCGCCACGGCGAACAATAAACAGCGTGCAGCGCTAATATGGCGCTCCGCAGTCCGAACACAAGCGGAAACGAATGTTGTATTATTGTGTTGTGAACATAAACCTATTTAGGTACATCGGGTAAAACTTTGATTATTCATAAACTATTAGGTATGTCTCAGTACATCTAATATATATTTTTAATTTCTAAAATCAATAATTTATAAGCAAGAAGGTGACTTCTCTGTTTGCTGTAACACAAGTTAAAGTATTTTTTTTTATAATAAAGTACCTAACTAATTATCTTTATTGTAATTACAGTGAAGTTAAAGATAACAGTTCTGCAACATCTTATACACATTTGACTGCAGTAATTCCTAACACGATTTGTTCAAGAGCTAGCCAAGAAATGCCAAACAATTTTTTTAACAAATTTGACTCAAATCCCTAGTGATAAGCAAAAATACAAAAAAAAATAATTTTCCATACAAACATGTATGAGGAGAGCTAACGGAAAAGCAGTAGCTCAAATTTTAGTTCTATAATTTTCTAAGCGATATAGAACTATCTCATGAATAAGGTACGAGTATATCCACATATATTTTTGATATTTCCTCTATTTTGAAAAATAATAATGGGTTGGGTTTCGAAACGAGTCGCCTGAATTTGAGGGTATTGGTGGTGTAAGGGAGTTAGTTTTAATCCCCTAAAAATAATTTTGGCTGCCGGAGTTGCGTCTAAATATTTTTAAACAATTTCCAGAAATTCCTAAATACTTCGGCAATTATGCAAAACGGAACGTAGTTTTTATACTTTAGTACATTTTTAGAAATATCATTTTTAGGTTTTATGTGAAAAACATGAAACGAAACGCAAACCCGCCATCTTAGAATGATCATTATTGATCACACAAATTTGACATTAGCTGTCAATACAGCTAATGTCAAATTTATGCGTCATTGCTTTCGAGTGCCTAGGGTTAGGTGCGACTGTAATAAGTAACTAATTAGGTTATGTTAGGTTCTCTTTTGACCCTCAATCCGAAAATAGGAGCCCTGCGAAGCAGGGCTCCGTCAGCCTTAGTTTATTAAACTAGTGTAAAGAATGTGGAAGTTGGTAGTGCCATACACGCCGATGTTTAGAGATATTTTTTTTACAGAGGAAACCAAGAATTTCCGGCAAGTAAAAGTGGTGAGGGGGGTTCCGAGACCTCCCCTCTTCCCCCCTTATCACTTACAACCCCTAAAAACGGCGACGTATTTCAAAACCTTTACCATAATAATTATACCTAAAATAACAATAAAACATCCATAAAGAAATAAAATACATACATACATACATAACGTCACGCCTTTTATCCCCGAAGGGGTAGGCAGAGGTGTATTTCTACACCCACTTTTCGCCAGATATACTTCAGTCCCACGTAATAAGGGGCGAGCCTATTGCCGTACCGGGCACATTTCCAGACTCCGTGCTGCTACTGAGAATTTCGTGACAGAAAAACCCAATAACACTGCCCGACCCAGGAATCGAACCCGGGACCTCCCGATCCCACGAGCACATTTATGCCGCGTGACCAACGAGGCAGTCGTATAGGGTTTGATGTCGAGTTTTCCGTCTCTACGCAAAGATTGTATTTGCATCGTGTTGTCCCTTAGTCGCCTCTTACGACACCCACGGGAAGATAGGGGGTGGTGACACTTGTATTCTATGCCGTCAACCACACGGCACAAGAAATAAAATAAATCAACTTTTACTAAACTTCAATTATCTCGTAACTCGCTTTACTTGAGATTCGGCTTTTGCGCTTAGTAGGGCAGTATTGTGGTTTTTAGGGTACCGTAGCCAAAAATTGTAAAAACGGAACCCTTATAGATTCGCCATGTCTGTCTGTCTGTCCGCCCGTATGTCACAGCCAATTTATTGCAAAACAGATTTGAAATCTGGCAGGAATGTAATTAGATGTAGGTATTCTATGAACCGCTTCACAATTTTTATACAAAAACAAAACAAAAATAATAAGGGCCTCTCCATTTTTGGAACTGACTTAATTATTTTTATCATCTTACGGCACATAGGTATTTACCTGCTTTCGTCAACTATACCTATAACATCTAATGTAAACCAGTTTTGCTCATGGCGCTACTGAGAACAGAAATTGCGCTATGCCTATATTGTACAAACAGATTTATTTATGTCATTTAAATTTTAATATCAGTATCTCAATTATAATTATTCAATATGCTGAAACGTTTTGATTGCGATTTTGAAATATTGGAATACGGATGTTGCCAGAATACGGCCGCACGCAACGAGAATGAAGGGGGGCGCCCCGCACAAGACGGAGCTACGCGCCCTTCACCTCCCCTGCTTCACCCCCTCATTTACCAAAACAGTCGCTTAGGACAGCGCCTTAAGGACACTCTGCAATGTGTCCTTGGTGGGCGGTATGTCTAAAATATTATTGTCGAAGGTTTGACCCAGACCTCCATAGATGGCGATATCCCGGCCGGCTGAATCGCGCTATGGTTTCGTTACCTGGACAGGTATAAATACTGGGCGATGCTTAACATTTTGTGTCGGAAACCTAGTGAGAAAAAGTGAAATTAAGTATAAGTCGTTGTGAATATAACAAGTTTATCTGCATCCGGGTGTTTCATTCAAAAAGCGCTGTAAATCCGTGTTTAGTTGTATATGTCCACATTAATAGAATCAGTCATAAACCGAAACTCCTATCTTTCATCATCGTCCTAGCGTTATCCCAGTTGCATCCCGGAGTCGGATCCGCGGGCTAGAAATAATAATCATAGATCAATATGCACATAACTCCGCAAAGTTAGTGGTGCGCACCGTGGATTTGAACCTGATCTCCTCTAAAGTAAAACAGTTCGCTGGTATGTCCACTAGGCTACCGCTGACTTATTAAAACATATAAATATGTACTTTATACCTTCGGTAGTACTTCTAGATGTATAAGAGCATAAATAATAGATCAACGTTCTAATATAATAATACATAATAATAGTCCCATGGACTATATTTATTGTACGTTGATTAGTTGAACAAATAATAATTAAAAGAAAATTAATCAGTACATTTAGATTTGCCAACCAAAGGAGAACGTCCATTTATAGTGAGAACCGCATTTCAAGAGCTTGCAAGAGAATCGTAAGTAAGTAAGTAAAAAATCATTTCTAGACTTTTCCATTAGCCTGGTCAAATGAATTTCCAAGATTAATTTAGTGTTCATATAAAGTTGGGGTTATATGAATCTGCTTTCGTTGGCGAACAAAGACTACTGATGGCGGTTCTTCCACAATGCACTAGCTTTTTAACAATAGAGCTGTGGCCATTTATCTGTTTCTCATTTTTAATTAAAGAAAATGGATGTTATTACTAGTTTAAGTAGAAAATATTTTAAGTATTATGTCTACCTCGATGGTCTCGCGGCATAAATGTGCGCGTGGGACTGGGTGGTCTCGGGTTCGATTCCCGGGTCGGGCAAAGTGTTACTGGGTTTTTCCGAATTCTCAGTAGCAGCACGGAGTCTAGTATTGTGCCCGGTACGGCAATAGGCTCGTCCTCTATTACGTGGGACCTAAGAATTCATGACGAAATGTGGGTGTAATATTAAACCCCTGTCTACCCCTTCGGGGATACAGGCGTGAGTCTATAAATATATTTTTTTTCTAAATGCGGTTTTACCAGTAACGATAATTAGTTCGCTAAAAGGATTTTCAACTTACTTGCTGAGACGTTAAATGGAAGCTAATTAAAAATATTAAACGAACTTCAAAACTTTGAGCGCTGCTTTTAAAATTTTACATGATAATGGCGAACTGATATTTTAATTTGGATGAAGGCTTTTTAAACGAAAACCTTGATTGATGGTCACAGGATTATGATTATAATAATTGTTATTTGAATAAATAGGTTTTAGCATATATAAAAAGCAATAAAGCTACATTCGACCTCATCCTCTGAAATTCAAATAGGTATGATGTCTCCACAAAAATTTGAATACAGTGGAATTAGTTTATAATGACTCTATGTATATCCAAGGGAAATGACAAACACGTCATAATAAGCGGACGTCATACAAAGCATTTGGTCAAAGAGATTGGATGGTTTAGACTAGAGAGAACATGCCCTATAAATTTCCTTATACCGAACGTGCAACATGTAATGTCAGTTGGTCTTAGTTGGTTAATCATAACGTCAAATTACGCGTCTCATTTAAAGAGGCATAGACTCTTTACATACTGTGCTGTGATCTGTCATCGGTGTTAAATTTGTTGGACGGTTGTGTTTTCATTTTTAATAACTTTTTTGCATTTAATTAGTAAGTAAGCTTATAATAATTACATAGTGAACTCATTAATTAATACACATCGTGGATGTGATATCGGGATGTGGATTCCGCTATTCTCGGAACGGAAATAACAGGAGAAACTTTATCTTCTAGCGGTGAGTCGGAATTTTCCAACAAATTTATTTACTTTTCTCGTATTAATGCTATAATGAGTGTTAAGTTTACACAATATCATTGTATTGCAAATCAAAGGAACAGCTTGCATACATATGTGTTATGAATTTAACCCACAAATTGTTATTTTGTACATTTATTGATTTAATAGCCTTAGTGATGGGATTTGACAGTGAAAGGAGATATCGATGTTTTTTGAATGAGGGATAAATACGGAAACTAACTATCGAACATGAATGTAAAACTGTAGCTGGAAGCGACAGCGGGTAGCCGCGGTTGCTAAGTTGGCAATAAACAAAGACGTCCAGCGGTCTAATTTTCTATCGCGCGTTTGATAGTAAGCGCAGTTTAATGTACATAATTTACTTAGATACCTACCTTAAAAGTAGCGTCTATTAACCTAAAGCCAAGTGTTCCAGTGTACGCACGTGTGTGTAGGCTTACATTTTTGCATCTATAAAATAGTAGATGGATTAGGGATGTGAGTAGCATGTTTTATTATTAAGATGGTGTTTTTTATTACAGGTTGCCTATTAATGACGTCACAAGAAAACTTTGGACATATGCCGTCGGACGGTCTAGTTTGATTTAGCAGAAGTACCATCGTATTTGTTCACGTCATTTTGAGAAAGACTGTTTTTTAAAGACAGAAAGCACCTGGCGTCGTTTAAAACCGAAAGCTGTGCCTACATTACATTTATGCCCGGACATTGCACACCCGGTAGAATTATTTATCCAAAGCTAAACAAAAAGTGTGTAATTTTAGTTTGAACATATTAATAAAATATAATAATTTCAACGATTTTAATTAATCTACCTACTTCTATATTATTTATCATATTAGTGCTATCCTGACTGATCAAAGACGTCTTGCCTTGTAGTCCGCTACATAATATTCTACCATAAAATATAATATTCTTTCACATTCACACAACATTATCTGGTCCCAAACTAAGCATATCTTGTACTACGGGTACTAGACAATCGATAAACATGCATATATACTTTTCTGTAAATATATTACATATTATACATAGTACCATCCAGACCAAGACAAACATCCATATTCATGCACACAAATGTTTGACTTGAGCGGGAATCAAACCCGCAAGCTTCGGCGTGGCAGTCGGATTACTTACAACTCTAAAAAAATCGAGCAGTGTCCAACGTTAGCGATAGCAAGCAACGTGATATGATGCGACGCAAACAAATTGCCAAAGCCTGCCGTGCCGCATTAGCCAATCTGGTATAATTCGTACAATTCATAATCTAAGTGACAGTTTCTTAGCATCGCATCGCAACGCATAGTTCATTAGTTTATGAATACTTTTTTGTCAATAGATTTTATGGCTAAAACGAACAATTAAACACGTGATTTTTTAAGTACTGTCTGTCTGGCAAGTCTTTGCAAAGCACTGTCCGGCGTCAACAGCAAAAACTACAATTTCAATATTTTAGTTGTTTACTTCTACGGTTTAAATATATCGACACATACTGAAGTTATAGACATTTGACCAAAAATATTTATCGATAAATCATCACTGTTACGACAACACTCGGTTTAATAACTCTATGTTTTGTCTACTGTTTGCCTACCACGATGCTGCTATAAGAGCGTGCTGCTAAACATATCGACAGCTCTTTCTATCATACTGCATGTGCCATTAGAAAGAAGATATCAATCATAGCAACCGCTGTTGTTATTTAGTGTTACTTCTATGCCTTAGGTTATATTTCTTTGCATTTGGTAGAAAATAAACAACCTACTGTTTTGTTTAGTATATGTACATAATTAAAATAAAAATTAAATAAGAGTTGGAGAAGTATAACTTACATCAGAGATAAGCATGTAAGAATAAAGAAACTCATATTCATTCCTTCACTCGTCCTCTTTCCCTTGGTAAGTGGTTACTTGTATGAAAATATGTATTTTCTATATGAAAATATGTTTCATTATCTATCTTCTATCTATTATGATCGTCGCTTATATCGGCTTACTGTCTGTCCTAATATAGGCACTAGCCATGGATATGGAAATAAGAGATACGTACTTCGTTTTGTATGAAGCCTACGTAAAATGATTATGCATCTCTAATCTCTGAATCCATGGACAGGTTGGATATTGAATCCCGCCGTCTGTGAATCTGACACCGATGAAAACAACATTAAACTGGTTGTAATTTTATTAAGTTGCCTCTAAAACAAGTTAAAATACAAAATGAAAAATCATGAACGTACGTTCAACAAACTTGGTGCTAGATTATTTTACATGAACACGCCACGTAAACTGCATACGATGTTAAGATTGACTCGTTTCGGGCTGACCTTCAGTCACGACGCTGGAAGCTCTCAAAGAGACAGTCGCTGTGGCTTAGAATTAACTCACGCTATGGTTACTGTAGTAGAACACGTGTACTTAAAACGATGAGCTTTTCGCCGAAACTGGAACAAAGGTATCACCCATGTTTCAAGTTCAACGAAAAGCTTCACAAAAAGGAACATTTTCCTAATTATGTGAAGTCATCAGTCATCCAGGTAAAGAATGTGTCTAAAGACACATTCTTTACCTGGATGACTGATGATTAATATCGTCTGGTACATAATTTCTCATTCACATATTTTTTTAATATTGCTACTGGTAACGACAAGTATATAGGTACCCTCAACATTTTGTAACGTTTTCTTGAATTTGAAGTAAGCAATAACACAAAATAATATTAAAGCAGACATATAAATATTATAATTTAAAGTGTTATGATAATATTAAAACAACAGTTATAGTGCTGATATCATATTATTATCACCGAACTTATCACCGAATTTATTTACAAAAGCATTCTCCATAGTGATTTACCTACACAAACGAAATTGTCTCAATGTAATTTAATAAAGCACTTTTCAGTTTTCAATAATCTGACTTCTTTTATTAGAAGTATAAAGTTCCAATTTATTCTTATGAAATTAATAACTTTCAAAGTCTTAATGAGGCCATGAGACGGCACCAAATGAAGTTGCAAACTGAAAAATTTTAGCCGACCGACACTTGCTAACTTAGCGAAATAAGTTAAGAAAATTATTTTATAAGCACTTTGTTTGCGAAATAAGTTAAGAAAATTATTTTATAAGCACTTTGTTTAAATAAATCTTATACCAAAATTACAAATTAAGTAGGGGTTATCAAGATTGAATGTTTTCTTGTGTATCTTTTACGAGTTGGGCTTTCTCGACTTCATCTTCTAATTGGTTTAATTCTTTTTGTGGGTGTTTGATGTTTTAAGCTGTGGTTTTAATAAATAAATATATTGAAGTTAAAGTGTTTTATGGATATTGAAAATATATTTGGTAGAGTTTTCTAAGTATTGCCAATCGAGATAGTATTTGTAACTGAGAAGCAATTACGACGACGACTAAATTAACGAATAAAATGTATTATAATTATATTTTCAACAATTATAGAAAATAACTATTTTCATTGCCTTTATATTAATGATCCTACGTTGCTAAAATCTTAGCCACTTATGTTAGTAGTGCATAGACGAGTTTCTTAACTGACTTACTGATTGAAAATGAGGTACCTACACACAACATTATTCAAGGGATTCTAAACAAAACTATTAAAATAATGTAGGTACTCAAAGTATATTTCACGGAGTATCCTTATAAAAATATATTTGTAGACATGTCTGTCCAATAACTAACGTATTTTAGCCCGGGAAAGGGTATGCATATTTCGCCAAGGCCTCTATACACTTAACGCGGCAATATATATCGGTTACCGGGGTTTTATAGACTCCCAATGGAACTAGATACTATAAGTTTAAAGTAATGCCGCTACAAATAAGCTGTATGTGCATGCAAATGGACCGAAAACACATTTCATTAAAATGGTTGGTTATGAAAAGTTTTTTGGATTTTCATTGTTTAAAAACATAGATTATCTTAATTGCTGAAGTCTAGGTACCTATAAATGGGTTTTTTTCGATCAAGCAACTAATATGAGTAAATTATTAAGTTTGCATTGATGGTATGACAGACTAATGGGTATCTCTGTCGCTGAATTCTGCGCCAATTGTGGTGAGTTCGATCCCAATACGGTACCGATTGACTACGGTGTGATTTACAATAATATTGTTAACGATCGAGTTAACGTGTTCTTTGTGATTTTTGATGGAATATTTGTTAATTCGCCCGCTAATGATGATTTATTTTAGTGCATTTCAAATTCTAATTCAAATTCAAATTCAATTTATTCTGTTAAATAAAAAGGTACAATTTACTTATTTAGAGTACAAAAGCTTAGTTTATGATCCTTATATAAGATTATGTGCCTGAACTAGGATAAATCTGTGTTTCAGGCGATTAGGGCTACTTAGATACTATAAAATATATAATCACTTACTTACTACAATATTACGTACGTCATGTTTTAGTACACTAATACTAGATCTATAATATCTTATGAATAATTACAACTAATAAATTGAGGTAAAAGTGTATTTTGTTGAGATAATTATTTTAACACAATTAATAATTTTTCTGTATCTTCGTAGGACATATTCAGAAGGATATTGTTGACAATTTTGTTGCATTTGAAGTAGGTGCAAGGAATTAGGTTATTTAATGCGTTTAGTCTTTTGTAAAGTAGCGGCCCCAGGAATATATAAAATTTGGATGTGAATGCGTGTCTTGTTTGCATTTTAGTCGGAAATATTATATTATGTCGCCTTTTGCTGTTAGATATAGTGCTGTAGGGAAGGGCTGTGTGTTGCTTTAATACGATACCCTTGATAAATAGTTGTCGAACTGTTAATACTTTACAAGCTTGGTATAGGGAATTTGTTGGATATAGGAACGGTTTGTAGGTTGATACTTTAAGAATTGCTCGCTGAGCTCTTTCAACAGACAGTAACAAAGTTTTTCCTGCGCCCCCCCCATGTCGTAATACAATATGTTAATAATGACTGGCATAGAGCAAAGTGCCTTATTAATGTTGGGTCAGCAATATGTCGCATTTTCTTGAAGACATATATTAACTTACGTATTCTACCGTTTAAACACTCGATATGCTCTTTGAAGGAAAGTGTTTCGTCTATTATGATACCTAGATATTTTATTTTATTTGTGCCATTAATACAAGGACAAGCACAGGGAATTCCAGGAAAGGCGTCACAGTGATGGGCATACAGTGGTGTGTTAGTTTGTTGTGCTGTTAATTGGCGTATGGTAAACTTAATATAGTTGGTTTTCTCTGCATTTAGTGTTAGTAAGTTGAATCATCAAAGTGGCGCAAATTTTTCGCTGCTATGAATAAATGGTAATTGTAAAATGATATCGGTGACCTGTGCTAAATTAATGTATATAACCGTGGCCTCGTCTACCCGTGTCAATATTAGTGCATTGAGAAAGTGAATTTCATGAATAATTTATGTGTATTGTGGAAAAATGTTTCACATGGTGTAAGAAAAAACAAAGTGACCTGCATTTATCAATTTCTTTTGATATGAAAAGGTTAAAGGTAAGCTATTTTAATATAATTCTCATATAGAGTAAATTCTGAACTGTATATGGTTTAAAATTTAAGTCATATAATTACACCAAACGCGAGAAAATTAAAGTTTTATAACCTAGGATCTTACAAACAATACCTGTAGTGTCCGGTAGTGTCCAGCCTTTATTATCCAAATTTCTGGACACTACCGGAGAAAATGCATTTTGGAATGCGAGGGGTTAAAATAAAAAATGTCAACAGGCAATCCCTGGTTGAGCAGCTAGTGTATAAATATTGCACCGTATCACTATTATTTTAATTAAGTTAGTACCTAGGTACAACCCCCCCGTTGGATCTCCACCTTGTCGTGGTGGGGGGCTCAGTAACCGTGGGTTTGAGGTACACCCACGGTGAAGCTAAGCGGGGTCCCGGGAGGGGACGCTCCACGTGGGCTTCCGTGAGGCCTGCGTAGGATGCGTCCCAAGGTGCGGGTGCGGGGGACAGTTCTGTCTGTCCCTCGCAGTCGGATGCGGTCGCGAGAGGAGAGGCGTGTCGGTGTTGCGTTGCCGCGCGCCCTATCTCCCGCAACCAAATGGGGGCGCACCATCGTTCCGTAGCGGTAGGGCCGCAGAGGAAGAGGAGATGCGGTGTTGCGTTGCCATCCTCCCTATCTTCTGCGGCCGCTGGGTGTTTTGGCGGCGGAGCCAACACCTTTATCCGCCGCCAAGGGGGCTTCGTTCGGGGCCCGCCCGACCATCTGGCGGGCCAATACCCGTCGGGGGATAGCGAGGAATGCTTCGGTGAAACCCTACCCTCCGACACATGGGTACATGAGGAGCACGGGTTGGTTTTTAGTCAGTAAGAGTCTGACAGTCTCCTTCGTCCTTCCCCCCCAAGGCGAAGGAACTCTATGAGGATTTTCCAACCCGACACAAAAAAAAAAAGAAAAGGTAGTAGGTACAAAGGTTGTTACTGCTTATTTGATGAGTCAATGGATAAATGTACAAGTAGATATTGCATCATTACATTATAATTAAGATTTGAACATAAAATTGTAACACTCACTTTCAATAACAATTAGCGATAGCAGCAGTATCATACAGTAACTATTTTATATTATTTCATTTGAAAGTTATAAACATGGGTAAACCACCACTTCGCAGTTCGAGCAAACCTTAGAGAAGTGTGGTACAATAGCCATAGTCATAGTTGTACTGGCTAGTATCTATTTGGCATATATACTGTATAAAATATGTAAACAAGATACAAGGAAAATGATACAAAAGGAAATGGCAGTGTGGCATAGTACAGCGTCTATGTCAATGGCGCCACAGCAGGCGCAACCGCGTCAGCATGTTGTGTAATCTTATAAAGGCTAAATATTTTTTTGAAAAGTGAGTGAATGTTAAAATAAAGTTTAAACGTAAATAAAACAACCAGTAATCATGTAACAATTAATATAATTGAAGTGTAACTATTAAAACAACTGCGATTTTGTGTACGGTAACAACTTAGTGTAATCTTACCACCTATGTATTTTATAAGCCAGTAACGTAGTACAAGAGTACAATAATAATTGTATCTATATTACTTGCTATGTGTTTATATAACAATAACTATTAGGTGACAATAATTAAATATAAAATATATGGCATTTAAAGTAAAAATGTATGTAATGCAGTAAATATCAAGAAGTTATGTAAAAACATGTGTTATATTTTTTTCAAAAAAGGAGGGAATATTGTGAGGTCTTGCATTGGTGTGCGAAAGCTTACGTTTGCGAAATGCATTTGTGTGTGTGTGACGTATGAGCGAGCTAAATAAGTTTTTAAGTTTATTAATTCAATAAACGAGATGGCATCTAACATCTGAGTGTTTCACTTGTCTCCAAACTCCCTACACAATACACGCACACAGTACAGTGACATACAACACCTACTTGAAATTTCAGCATTATCTGACAAGTTGAAGCGTAAAAGTGTAGTAAAGCATTCACATTAAAATTTATTATATAAAAAAACGTATCGATTAGGTATTTAAGAACATTTTTGTTAGTTACCTATATGATTGCCATCTTACAGGTTTTGCATAGTTTGCCATTGGAAGGCCGTATTTGTCCCAAAAGAAAAGGCTTCTTTTGTAACAAAAATAGTTAGTGCATATTGTAGTCTTTTGTGTTATATTACCATAGTACACGAGTTACCTTTTTTGGAATCGGATGTCAAAGTTTGAACTAATGGACCAATTTGAATAATTATTTTTATTTTGGAAAGTCCATTTAAGGAGGAAGGCTATAGGCTATAAAACATCATCAAGTAGCCTTATAAAAGGCAGGTGTAACCGCAGTCCCAGGTAATATTAATACACAGGTAGTTCGGATGTGATACATATGGCATGAGCGACACGCTACAACGTCCGACAATGCTTAATTAAACATGTGTGAATTAACTGAACGGCTAACATGCTGTACGGTTAATAAAACGTGCAGTGTATAAGAGGCCTATTTCCTCATATCAATTATCACAGCCCACTAATCAAAATCTGGATCCTTCATGCTTAAGTAAACAACACCTCATCCGGTTTCTTCGCTTACAGGTCTCGACTTTCAAGTCAAGTTCTCAATACCACGCAGAATCGATTCAATATTAATAAGGGTAACTTTGCTAGCATATTGTTACTTACTAGTTTGGGACGTGAATGAAGTCTATATGTGTAAAGTTAAATGACATAAAACAAGGCTGTGTTCAAGTTGGAGCCTTGTTTAATGTCAATTCTTCGGTTACAAACTTGAGGCGAGGCAAATATTTGGAACATTTTCCTAATTATGTGAAGTCATCAGTCATCCAGGTAAAGAATGTGTCTAAAGACACATTCTTTACCTGGATGACTGATGATTAATATCGTCTGGTACATAATTTCTCATTCACATATTTTTTTAATATTGCTACTGGTAACGACAAGTATATAGGTACCCTCAACATTTTGTAACGTTTTCTTGAATTTGAAGTAAGCAATAACACAAAATAATATTAAAGCAGACATATAAATATTATAATTTAAAGTGTTATGATAATATTAAAACAACAGTTATAGTGCTGATATCATATTATTATCACCGAACTTATCACCGAATTTATTTACAAAAGCATTCTCCATAGTGATTTAGCTACACAAACGAAATTATCTCAATGTAATTTAATAAAGCACTTTTCAGTTTTCAATAATCTGACTTCTTTTATTAGAAGTATAAAGTTCCAATTTATTCTTATGAAATTAATAACTTTCAAAGTCTTAATGAGGCCATGAGACGGCACCAAATGAAGTTGCAAACTGAAAAATTTTAGCCGACCGACACTTGCTAACTTAGCGAAATAAGTTAAGAAAATTATTTTATAAGCACTTTGTTTGCGAAATAAGTTAAGAAAATTATTTTATAAGCACTTTGTTTAAATAAATCTTATACCAAAATTACAAATTAAGTAGGGGTTATCAAGATTGAATGTTTTCTTGTGTATCTTTTACGAGTTGGGCTTTCTCGACTTCATCTTCTAATTGGTTTAATTCTTTTTGTGGGTGTTTGATGTTTTAAGCTGTGGTTTTAATAAATAAATATATTGAAGTTAAAGTGTTTTATGGATATTGAAAATATATTTGGTAGAGTTTTCTAAGTATTGCCAATCGAGATAGTATTTGTAACTGAGAAGCAATTACGACGACGACTAAATTAACGAATAAAATGTATTATAATTATATTTTCAACAATTATAGAAAATAACTATTTTCATTGCCTTTATATTAATGATCCTACGTTGCTAAAATCTTAGCCACTTATGTTAGTAGTGCATAGACGAGTTTCTTAACTGACTTACTGATTGAAAATGAGGTACCTACACACAACATTATTCAAGGGATTCTAAACAAAACTATTAAAATAATGTAGGTACTCAAAGTATATTTCACGGAGTATCCTTATAAAAATATATTTGTAGACATGTCTGTCCAATAACTAACGTATTTTAGCCCGGGAAAGGGTATGCATATTTCGCCAAGGCCTCTATACACTTAACGCGGCAATATATATCGGTTACCGGGGTTTTATAGACTCCCAATGGAACTAGATACTATAAGTTTAAAGTAATGCCGCTACAAATAAGCTGTATGTGCATGCAAATGGACCGAAAACACATTTCATTAAAATGGTTGGTTATGAAAAGTTTTTTGGATTTTCATTGTTTAAAAACATAGATTATCTTAATTGCTGAAGTCTAGGTACCTATAAATGGGTTTTTTTCGATCAAGCAACTAATATGAGTAAATTATTAAGTTTGCATTGATGGTATGACAGACTAATGGGTATCTCTGTCGCTGAATTCTGCGCCAATTGTGGTGAGTTCGATCCCAATACGGTACCGATTGACTACGGTGTGATTTACAATAATATTGTTAACGATCGAGTTAACGTGTTCTTTGTGATTTTTGATGGAATATTTGTTAATTCGCCCGCTAATGATGATTTATTTTAGTGCATTTCAAATTCTAATTCAAATTCAAATTCAATTTATTCTGTTAAATAAAAAGGTACAATTTACTTATTTAGAGTACAAAAGCTTAGTTTATGATCCTTATATAAGATTATGTGCCTGAACTAGGATAAATCTGTGTTTCAGGCGATTAGGGCTACTTAGATACTATAAAATATATAATCACTTACTTACTACAATATTACGTACGTCATGTTTTAGTACACTAATACTAGATCTATAATATCTTATGAATAATTACAACTAATAAATTGAGGTAAAAGTGTATTTTGTTGAGATAATTATTTTAACACAATTAATAATTTTTCTGTATCTTCGTAGGACATATTCAGAAGGATATTGTTGACAATTTTGTTGCATTTGAAGTAGGTGCAAGGAATTAGGTTATTTAATGCGTTTAGTCTTTTGTAAAGTAGCGGCCCCAGGAATATATAAAATTTGGATGTGAATGCGTGTCTTGTTTGCATTTTAGTCGGAAATATTATATTATGTCGCCTTTTGCTGTTAGATATAGTGCTGTAGGGAAGGGCTGTGTGTTGCTTTAATACGATACCCTTGATAAATAGTTGTCGAACTGTTAATACTTTACAAGCTTGGTATAGGGAATTTGTTGGATATAGGAACGGTTTGTAGGTTGATACTTTAAGAATTGCTCGCTGAGCTCTTTCAACAGACAGTAACAAAGTTTTTCCTGCGCCCCCCCCATGTCGTAATACAATATGTTAATAATGACTGGCATAGAGCAAAGTGCCTTATTAATGTTGGGTCAGCAATATGTCGCATTTTCTTGAAGACATATATTAACTTACGTATTCTACCGTTTAAACACTCGATATGCTCTTTGAAGGAAAGTGTTTCGTCTATTATGATACCTAGATATTTTATTTTATTTGTGCCATTAATACAAGGACAAGCACAGGGAATTCCAGGAAAGGCGTCACAGTGATGGGCATACAGTGGTGTGTTAGTTTGTTGTGCTGTTAATTGGCGTATGGTAAACTTAATATAGTTGGTTTTCTCTGCATTTAGTGTTAGTAAATTGTGCTGAAGCCATTTATTAACACAATTAAAACCATGTTGCGCATACTCGAAAACATCTTTTTCTGAATCAGCGGAAAAAAGTAGAGCAGTGTCGTCAGCGTATGATATGATAATACCGTGATTTATGTGTAGATTACAAAGGTCATTTATGTCAATGAGGAATAACGTAGAGGCTAAGATGCTACCCTGGGGGACTCCGAAAGATGTGTTATTTTCATCAGTGCTAACTGTGTTACCGATTTTTACGCATTGCGTGCGGTCCTCTAAGTAACTTTTAATTAATTCTAACTGTTTACCTCTTATACCAATGTTCTCGAGTTTACGCAACAAAATAGGGACACAGACGGTGTCAAAAGCCTTAGGAAGATCCAGAAATATTCCTATTGTGTGGTTACCCTTGTCAAGTTCTTGCACCAAAAAGTCAGTCAGGTGATGTACGGCGTCAGCTGTCGATAGTTTAGGTCGAAATCCGAACTGTGTCTTGGATAATATCGATTTGTCCTCTAGGTACTTTATCAGTCTATTATTAATCATATATAATATTATCTTTGATTCCAAGTTAAACGGTTAACATTAATGTCAGTTGTTCTCCAGCATTAAAATTAGAAACAGTTGTTATAACACCAATATATGTGTGTAAATTAGTGAAAAGTGTTTATAAACCATTGTAAAAGTGAACATTAATACTGAATCATATCATAAACAGTGCAAAATACATTAATAGTGAGTGATAATCTTGAAAACTTTTTAACATTGAGGGTTAATTGTTAATATATGACAAGACATTATACGCGCAGCGCACGCGACTCGCACGGTTACGCAGTAAACATAACCGTGAATATTGCTTGCACGTTGGCCGTAGTCGCGCTAGCACTGGTGATTAAACATCGCAGACGGCACAAGTCTATCCTACCTATTTGGTTTGCCTCTGTGAGGACTCACTATTACTCATACTTATTTTAAATCTTTGAACGGACTATATGCCAGTGGAACTGAAATAGTGACTTTCATAATACCAACCAATTAAATTATCAGACGGCTTGAAATACCCGAGTGGATTATTTATTGGCTTATTGAATACGATATTCATCATGGCCTCAACTTCATTACTATGGGGATGTTGTACCAATGAAGATATGGAAGTTAATACTGAATTTATTAACTGTTGTCGATGTAATAAGTCTTACCACTTTAGCTGTTTATCCATACCTCAAGTTCCTAGTGACTCAGAGGATTATTGCAAATGGAAATGTTCGAGGTGTTTGAGTCTGACAGCAAAACAATCAAAGAAAGATAACACACCCATTCGTAACGTCACCACTACAAGGGGAAATAAGAGATCTGCCCTAAATTCGCCTCCCAAGTCTGCAGCGGTTACCGTTGACGATGTGCGCGCCATCGTGGAAGACGTTGTCAAGAAGGAACTAGCTACATTGCTTCAGAAAATAAATACAACTATTTTGAATGTCGTAAATAAGGAGTTGGAACCGATAAAGAGTGAGATGAGAGAGCTTAGTGCGTCGTTAAATTTTCATACGAAGCAATTTGATGAGTTCCAGTCTGAACACTTGGCACTGAAAAACACCACGCTTAACCTAAAAGATGAAAATGATCAACTGAAAAGCACTGTCGCTGATTTAAGTCACCGCCTTGATTATCTGGAGCAGCAGACACGATCAAGCAATGTTGAGATTCAATGTCTACCGGAAAACAAGCAAGAAAACCTGTTCACCATTGCCAAGCAGCTGGGCTCAGTGGTTGGATGTGAATTAAAGGATAATGATATTGTACACTGCACTCGTACGGCTAAAATGCAAACCAACAACTCTCGCCCCCGGTCTGTCGTACTTCGGTTAGCCTCGCCAAGAATCCGCGACCAGCTGCTGGCCTGCGTTATAACCTACAATAAAAAGAACACCGATAACAAGCTCAATAGTGCAGACTTTGGACTTGCTGGCAATAAAACCCCAGTTTATGTGGTGGAGCATCTGTCAGCGTCGAACAAGGCTCTCCACGCGGCCGCACGGATTATGGCAAAGCAAAAAGGATACAAGTACGTTTGGGTGAGGAGTGGCAGGATCTTTGTTAGGAAATCTGATGACGCGGACCACATTCTTATAAAAAGCATGGACACTTTGAAAAAAATACAGTAAACGGATAAGTAAACGCATTATATTTTCTTATTAAGTTCGCATGCGCTGGTGAGAACTATTTTGGAATTCTACAGTTTGAAAATTTATTATCAAAATAGCCGTGGATTAAGAACTAAAACCAATACTGTATATAGTAACATTTGTTGTAACAATTATGATGTGGTGATACTCTCAGAAACCTGGCTCAATTGTTCTGTACTGAGCAGTGAGCTATTCGACGATAGATACATAGTTTTTAGAAGGGATAGGTGCAGTTCTGATCTGCAAGGTAACAAAAGAGAAGGTGGTGGAGTTTTAATTGCCATTAAAAAAAGTATTAAATCTAAGCGCGTCAAAGATTGGGAAAGTAATTGCGAAGATCTCTGGGTGACAATTGAGCTACCAGTTACAACCACTATGCGTCGAATGGCTCTCTGCGCAGTGTATCTACCTCCACCTGTACGCCGTGTTGTTCTGGAAAATTTTGTAGATAGTTGTAATGCAGTCTTTGAACAGATTTCAAACTGTCATGTCTGTATTGTAGGCGATTTCAACTCGAGCGGTATCGATTGGAATCTATTGGAAAATTGTAACAATAACTCCAAACTGACCAACAACGAAATCTTAATAGACTTCACTTGTGTTAATAAGTTAAGCCAGTTTAATTGTGTAAAAAATGCCGCTGGTCGCGTACTTGATCTGGTTTTGTCTACCAATCCGCTATGCAATGTAAGCCAAAATTTGTTTCCATTAAGTAATGTTGATCAATACCACCCGCCGCTAGACATTGTTATTTCCCTTGACAAGGAGGCTAGGCTTCCCTATAATACGGCCAATGCAAGACCGAATTTCTATAAGGCGGATTATGAGCCCGTTCGTAACTTCCTTAAAGATATAAATTGGGATGAATTGTTCGGGTTACAGAGTGGAGTGAATGAGATGCTAGGGATCTTCTACGACATTCTTAATACCGCCATAAAACAATTTATACCTATACGTGAACCAAAAAAGCAAAAATTTCCTCCGTGGTTTAGCCGTCAATTAATTAAAATGTTAAATAGAAAAAATAAAATAAGAGTACGCTATAAAAAATACAAAAACCCGTTAGATGCGATAGAACTGAAACTGATTAGCAAACGTTGTGAGAACCTAGCTATAACTTGTTATAAAAGTCATATAAATAACATAGAGGATAATTTGAAGAAGAACCCCAAATTATTTTGGAGTTATGTGAAAACCAAACGAGGTGGATCCAGTGCATATCCCTTGACGATGACGGATGGATTAGTCACGGTTACAGATGGATCGGAAGTATGTGAGTTATTTGCTAACTATTTTTCTTCCGTATACGATGATTCTCATGGTGTAAATGTACCAAATTCTGAGCTGCTTCAACATTTAGATAATTATAGCCTTAATTTAACATGTCCATATATCAGTCACGAAGCTCTGCTCAAAAAATTAAAAAGCATCGACGTTAAAAAAGGCGCTGGACCTGATGAAATTCCTCCTGTTTTTATTGCAGCATGCTCGTCTGAATTGGTTCTGCCACTTTATATCATTTATAATAAGTCTTTATCCACCGGTACATTTCCCTCAAAGTGGAAAATAGCAAAGGTGGTTCCGGTACATAAATCAGATAAAAGTGACGTCATAACCAATTACAGGCCCATCTCAATTTTATCCTCGTTTGCCAAAATCTTCGAATCTCTAGTCTGTCCCGTAGTTCAAGACCATTTAAAACTCTACTTAAGTGACCACCAGCATGGATTCGTAAGGTCTCGATCTACATGCACTAATTTAGTCCCCTTTACCGAATTTTTAATAAAGTCCATCGATACAGGTCACCAAGCTGACGTCATTTACACAGACTTCAGCAAGGCCTTCGACAAAGTGCCTCATAAAAGCCTAATTTCTAAACTTCGCGCATACGGAATTTGCGGGTCCTTCTTGGAGTGGCTAAGCTCTTATTTGATTAATAGGGCTTTCTTTGTTGTGGTCAATGGTTACCAATCATCCACGAAAAGTATTGTCTCTGGTGTCCCGCAGGGCTCAAATCTTGGACCTATTTTGTTTAATTATTACATAAATGATGTTTCTAGTTGTTTTCAATCTTCGGAGGTGTATATGTATGCAGATGATCTGAAGTTTGTTAGAGTTATTAAATCCGAGGAAGATAAAAAATGTTTGCAAGGTGACATTGATCGCCTTGTCCAATGGTGTAATAGTAACAATATGCATCTTAACTCAAAAAAGTGTTTCCATCTAACATTTTCGAGACAACACAATTTAATTCACGCTGAGTATTTTATCAACAAAGACAAAATTACTGAAGTTGACACCATTCGCGATCTTGGTATAATATATGACAAAAAATTAACTTTTGCTCCACATTTAGACAACATTATTAAAAGAGCTTCTAAGCTACTAGGCTTTGTCATAAGGACCTGTAAACAGTTTCGTTGCAGCAAAACAAAGATACTGCTTTATAATAGTCTCGTTCGTAGTGTGTTAGAATATAACAGTGTAGTGTGGCGGCCTCATTATTCCACACATTCATTGCGTATTGAACGTGTTCAAAAGCGTTTTGCCTGGCATCTTGCGTATTCCTGTGGTACAGTTAAAAAACTAGCATCGTATAAAACTAGACTGAAGCACTTCCAATTAAGTTCCATTACCAAGCGCTTACACCTCAATGACGCAATGTTTGCTTATAAAATATTTTCCCATAAAATTGACTGTCCCCCTTTGCTGGCCCTTTTTAACTTTCGTGTCCCGTACAGGGTCCCTCGCAGCTCTATCACACCACTATATCCACCTCGTAGGAGAACTGTGTTAGGCGCCAATTCTCCCTGCGCCAGATTTTGCAAGACAGTAAATAGTTATAGCGATGTTATAGATCTACATTCTGACTCCCTCATTAAAGTAAAAAATGCTCTTAGCCGCTCAACTAGCATTGAATAATATTTATGTCATTTGTCATAGTCCATATTACGTGGATAATGTAATGTGCGGTGGCAGTAGGTTATGATAAAGGTACCTATATCAGTACGATATACTTTTATCATATATATTGTCATCGTGGTGGATAGGAGCGCGTCAAAGTTCTTAAAGTAATCTAGGAACCTTCACGTTTTCTATTTATATTTTTTATTTCTGCCTGTACAAAATTGTTATTGTTAGATGTGTACCTAAATCTGCGTTGTAAACTTGTTTAACTTTTAATTATTGTGCATGCTGTGTTTACCTTTAAGTGATTGTTGCACTGTTATAATAATTTAGATATATGAGCTTTAAAATGTATCCAGTGAAAACAATTGTTGGTAAACCAAATAAAATAAAAAAAAAAAAAAAAAAAAATATTTTTTTCCAGTATTTTTGACATACAGGGCAGTAGAGAAATCGGTCTATAGTTATTTACTTGTTCTTTATTACCGGATTTATACACCGGCACTACCACAGATTTTTTAAGGCACTTGGGAAATATACCTCTAGACAAACATTTTTGGAAAATGTTGGTCAGCGGGGGAACTAAGACGTGCTTGAATTGCTTTATGATTTTGTTTAGTATATTATCCCATCCAGTGGCACAGCTGTCTTTTAGGGACATAATTATATTGTTAACTTCAGTTTCGTCAGTGTGAAGTAATACAAACGATGTTAAAGATGTGCTATGAGGAGTGCTAAGGTATTGTGATTGACCCGGAACCTTTTCTGCGAGGCATTTGCCAACATTGACAAAAAAATTATTTGCAATATTAGCAAATTCTAGGTGTGATGAGTGCGCGCGTAATAAACTTGACGATGACTCATGTTGTTTATTAGTGTATGTCGTCTTTTTAATACATTGCCAAATGTTTTTGCTATTTTTACCGGCTTTTTCTAATAGACTTTTGTCATAGCTTACCTTTACTTTTTTAAGCAAATCATTACAAAAATTGCGATATCGTTTATAGGATAATTGTATAGTTGAATTGTCTGGATTTAATTTAGCCTCCATATTCAGTTTATCTCTATGTCTCATACATCGTAAAAGGCCTGTAGTGATCCACGGCTTAATGTTATAATTTTTGTTTTTTTAAACATATTTTGTTGTGTTTTTCTGAATTGCAAGTTGCAGATGGTTTATAACATATAACATACCAAACTGCGGATCACTAGAATTATAAACTGGGCTAAAGTCAATGTTGCTTATGTCATCTTCAAGTTTATTTATATTTAATTTAGAAATAGTGCGAACGTGGTCTTGTTTGGGTAATTTACAATTTAAGGTAAGTAGGACAGCATTGTGATCAGTTATTGTAGACTTCATGACTAATGTAAGTGATGGAAACCTTGATTTTAGTATGATATGATCCAAACAAGACCCGCTTTCGTGTGTAGGAAGTGTGTGCTGGAAGTAAGCCATGAAAGGAGCAAAGGTTGAGGTAGTCTTGGGCATTTGTGTCACAGCTAGATGGAACAATATTGATGTTGATGTCTCCGAGTAACATTATATTTTTAAAAGAAGATAAAGATTGTAAGGTCCCGTTGAGAGAGTCAAAGAAATTGTTAACATTTTTGAAAGATGGAGGTCTGTACATGGCTAGTATGGCAAATTCTAAGCCGATTTTAATTAGCAGTCGGTTACATTCTTGCATGTTAGGCTTCTCTACAGTGACAGTAAGGTGATTTTTTACGTACACTATTACTCAATCGTTTTGATTATAATTTACATTACTATTGTACATATTGTATCCTGGCATGGTCGGTACGTCGTATTTCTTAGAGAGCCAACATTCGGTTAGTATTATAACGTCACAAGTTACTTTTAATCTTTGTTGAAAAGTGACATAATTATCAATATTATTATAAACGCTGCATATGTTTTGTGTTAGTACGGTCAAGGAGTTAGAATGGGATGGAAGATATTGTTTACAACTCTCAACTTCGCATATCATCGACTCCGATACAGATAAATTATATAAGTCATTCATTAAGTTGTTTATCATAATGTATAACAACAATAAAAGTAAATAAATTAAAGAAAAGAGAGATAGAAATAAAGAAGGTCTGAGATACCACAGATGTCAGCGCTCTTAGGCGCCTCCATAGTCGATAGAATTCATGAACCTCTTCTCTGCCATCAGTTTTGCGGGACAGTCAGCAGCACCTGAGTTATGACTGCTGGGTTTTTTGTAACGTAGACAGGTAGCACATTTGGGTTCCGCGGCTTTCTTCATGCAGTCCTTTAAGCTGTGTCCAAGATCGCCGCAGTGCCCGCATGTGTCGACAGGTTCCCGACAGAATTTCGCCGCGTGGCCATATTGTTGACACTTATAGCAACGTGTGACCAGGGTGAAGTCTTTCACCGGGCAAGAAGACCAGTTTATAAATACTCTGTCTTTCGTTATCAGACCTTTTCGAAGGACTTTGTCTGCTAAGTTTTGGTGGTAAAGGCAGTTAAAGACGTCTTTCTCTTGCATGCTTGTTGGTACTCCTATAATTACGACTCGGGGTTTTCGTTTACGAGGCTAGTAAGGTCTGAGTGTTTCAATTGTGCGGATTGCCTTAGCTTTTCAATGTCATCTTTGCTGTCAGTGCTTATGATGACACCGCCATTTCGGGTCTTTCGCATCCCTCTGACAGAGAGACCGATTTCAGTTTATCTTTGGGATAAATGGCCACTGTGCTGAAATTTGACGTCTGAACAAAATTGTTTGTACCTTTTTTGACCATATCGGCAAAGGAAGTTACTTGGGCAGGTTTTGATGAGTCCTCAATACTTTGCTTGATCTCCTTTAGCTTGGTTGCTATGTCAGCCTGGTCTTGGAGTGCTTTGTTTTCATAGTGAGCTTGCAATGTTTTGAATTTTAGCGCTTGGTATTGGACCATCACCTTAGATATGCCATGGCTTACTGTACGACATAAAGTGCTCAACTTTTGCTCTGAATTTAGTTTGCCCTCAGTTGTGATGGTGCACACTTCCTTCAAACATTGCTCCACGGATGACATCCAGTTTTGTATTTCTGGTGTGGATAATATCTTTACGTTCTCCTCATCCTGAGGTATGACTGGTCTGGGATTGGGCGTGGGGGTTGATTCACGTGAGGGCGAAGCGGTAGGAGAGCGAGGAGTCTTGCTACTCCGGCTGAAGGGGCTCTCCATGTTTCGTTTGCTTTTCTGTTACACACTTTTTTTTTTATAGTAACTGCACTTTTGTAGGCACGTGTTTTGTTAAACATATGACCCAGATTACGCTGCTGGAAATTGAGGTCACAATTTACGGAGTGATTATTTATTTATCGTAATATGTGATTGACACGACTGTTCTCAACAACGCACGTATGATAACTGTATGTTAATTTGTAATAAATATTTGCAAACTATACCTATACCTACGTTGAAAATCGAAATACGTAGATTTTAAGATTTGCAAGTACTATAGGTGTTTATACTAATTATAAAAATCTTTAGCTGTGTTAAATAATTTTATATTAGCTGTATTGGGCGAATCGAATTTTATAATTATTATAAGCTTACTATAACATTTTTCTTTCAGAATTAAACATTAAAAAGGATTGCACATTAATTTGTCTAGTGTTTAGTTTATTTTCTTAAATTAATATTATTTCCAACATATTACAGTGTTTTTGAACTTCAATGATTAATAGTTTATGACTACAGAATAATATCTAATTAGAAAGTTTCATCCCGTGGGTGTCGTAAGAGGCGACTAAGGGATAACACGATGCAAATACTATCTTTGCGTAGAGACGGAAAACTCGACATCAAACCCTATACGACTGCCTCGTTGGTCTCGCGGCATAAATGTGCGCGTGGGATCGGGAGGTCCCGGGTTCGATTCCTGGGTCGGGCAGTGTTATTGGGTTTTTCTGTCACGAAATTCTCAGTAGCAGCACGGAGTCTGGAAATGTGCCCGGTACGGCAATAGGCTCGCCCCTTATTACGTGGGACTAAAGTATATCTGGCGAAAAGTGGGTGTAGAATTACACCTCTGCCTACCCCTTCGGGGATAAAAGGCGTGACGTTATGTATGTATGTGTATGTAAAGTTTCAATTCATAAGACTTTAAAACCAATTTTAAAACGTATCTATAGCTACTTCTTTTATATCTTTGGCTGTACTATCCACCCGTGCCCATCTTATAAACCAGGATAAATCTAAAATATAGCAGCAAGGATCTCAAGAAATGGAAATATATGTTGTCCTGGGCCTATATGAAGTATCTAGATGTTATATAGATAACTGTTGATCTCGGAGCAGCAGCAGAGTGTAAACGATGTTTTTTACTTAGAAATTGTGGTAAAGCGTAGTATGTAGGCGCGCACTGAAGATGTTAATAACCCATGTAGATAAACAAAATTGTGTTTGTTGCTTTAAACTGTTAACGAAAACTATGTCGCGTTTATACTGAGTGAGATTAGCATTCCAAAAGACTTTTCAGGCCCATGTAGTATAGGAAAATGTTAAGAGCTTTTCTCGGCATTGTTTGACAACCTTGATTGGGGTGTAACAAAAACGCATCTTTAGTCTAGTGGAGACACCAACAGACTGTTACGCAGCTTCCAATCCATAACTCACATCAATGTTTTTCGAAGCTATGTGCGTATTCAATTCTTGACACTTGTGAACTTGACAAAACCTACGTGTCTGAGATCTTTCCATACTGATCTCAAAAGACATGTCAAGTGTGGTAAACCGTGTTAAGGCAGTGTGGTGAACAGTTTATATACAGGGCTGATAATTATGAAAATATATGGTAACAAAACTTTTAGATTTGCAGATAACTAGTATTATTAAGTATTTATCAGTAATTTTGTATTTAAAAAGGTTAGGCCACGAAAAGGTTTTAAATCTGATGATATTTTGAACGAAATTCGAAGATAGGCGAGCAAGTATGATTATAGTTCAGTAATCGAATCACTCATCAGGAGAAACCGCAAGCATATCTAGTTATAAATAGAATACAAATAGAGCTTTATCACAAAATTAACTAGATACACGAGTACACAATCACGTTTTACTTGATACTTATGTGGGTCAGATGAGATCATTTTAAAGATTACCCAAATGTATAAAATAACATTAAATAATTAAAATACACGATGATTGTTCCCAAAAATTAATATTTGGCTCGTTTTTTATGCCTGTCATTCGAGTTTTCTTTATTCCGATTATTTATAATGAGCTACTTAAGTCCATATATATTGACGTGACTTTGGATGGTATACCGTGGTCGTATATCGTCCCAACTAATTGTGGTGATCAATATGTTGTAGGATCTACAGACCAATTAAACCAACATAAAATTATTTAAAGATTAATAATAGCTTTCGGGGAGTTTAAATTCATAAAAGTCTCGGCAAAAATTTTGAGGTGTAAAGCGACTATTGTAGTTGACTGTACATAAACTTTGACGAAATTTCTTTAGTATACCTTGATTTTATAGGCAAATTTTGAGGGAATCGCAGTCAATGCCTTTGAGAATTTACTAATAACGTGACGCCAGAAACTCACAAGGCGATACCTTTACACAAGGCTGCATTAATTATAAGTCGAGTGAAAACGAGACTTGTATTTCACACTACCGTCGCGCTCTCATTAGGCAAAGTGTCGAATCCGAGAGCTTTTGAGCTGCTTTACTGTGTACTAGTGAGACATAAGTATAACTTAACTGTGAGAATAGTTACTGTGGCCTTCTAAGTCGTTACCGTCGAGATATACCGACAACTAGATATCAAGTTTTAAGCCGAAAATAGAACTAAAGTCATCACGTTGATAAAATTTTTAAAAGTTATACGAATGTTAGGTTAAAGCCGCTGGCAACGGGTAACCATATTGTAGATACTTTACGTTTAAATTTCGAGAGAAACTCCTTTTCATACGATCAAGTCACGCAGTACTGTACACAGCAACATTCTATAAATACAATAACGCTTTGTCATCATCATCATCCTAGCGCTGTCCTAGTCGCCATCCGAGACTTTCAACTTGGAAGCCGGGGTCTGCTTTCCGGCTGTACCTCCTCCACTTCACGCGGTCTTCAGCATCCCTGGTGCTTAGTCGATTGGCAAACCTGTCATGCCTCATCATATCAGCCAAAAACGTCCACTGATGGACATATGAGCTCCCCCCAGAGCTCTCCACATGGACCGATCTTGAGCCATCGATTCATATCACCCCGTTTTTTTTTTGTTTTACATGGTGGAAAATCCCTTCGGATCTCCGACTCTTGGGGAAATGAGAGCCGGAGTATGTGGTGTTACCACTAAAAATCACCTCGACTTTCTCTTGTACCCGTGTGTCGGAGGGTCGGGTATCGCCGAAGCATTCGTCGCAACCCTCCGACGGGTATTGGCCCGCCAGATGGTCAGGCGGGCCTCGAACAAAACCCCCTTGGCGGCGGATGAAGGTGTTGGGCTCCGCCGCCAAAACACCCAGCGGCCGCAGAGAATAGGGAGGACGGCATCGCAACATCGCATGTCCTCTTCCTCTGCGGCCCACCGCGACGCAACAATGGTGCGCCCCCATTTGATCGCGGGAGATAGGGCGCGCGGCAACGCAACACCGACACGCCTCTCCTCCCGCGACCGCACCCGACTGCGAGGGACAGACAGACGTGCACCCACACTTTGGACGCATCCTACGCAGGCCTCACCCAGGCCCACATCGAGCGTCCCCTCCCGGGATCCCGCTTACTGAGCCGCTCCACCACGACTAGGTCGAGATCCCACGGGGGGGATTCATATCACCCCTAAATTAACTTTAATACTGCTTTGCGTTGGTAGGAAAAAACACCTTAGTGATGAAAATGATCTGTAGCAAAATAATTATTTTATATTAAGGAACCGCCTACCGCTAGTCGCATATACATAGCACTGTATTCTCCTTTAGGTAAGAAACTTTGTTCGGAGCCCGCCTGACCATCTGGCGGGCCAATACATGTCAGGGGTAGCGACGAATGCTTCGGTGATACCCTACCCTCCGACACACGGGTACAGGAGCACACACTCCGGCTCTCATGTCCCCAAGAGTCGGAGATCCGAGGGGATTTTCCACCTCGTAAAACAAAAAAAAAGGTAAGAAACTTTGTCTTGTACTTACTTTTGTAGCACTTCATACATTTTTTTTTTGTAGCACTTGTTTGTTGTTTAGCCACTCTAGTTAGACATCTCGAACTCAAATAAAATGTGCGGTTTAGTACATACCTTTTCCACAAATGTTTTTAGTTCTTTCTTTGAGTACCTACTAAAGCTGAATTCCCAACATCTATTAGGAACGATTAAAAGAATATAGCTCTTTATTTTATTTGTTTTGTTTTTGTTGCGGAGAATACTGTCATACATTAGTGAGCTTTATTTCAGCAACTAAAAAGCGCCGGTGGTTTCGCAATTGTATATTAAACGCCAGGGTCTCCCACAGGAATCATTGTGGGACATCCAGATCAAATAAGCGGATTGCATGGTATTATATATAATTATTATATGGAAAGCTCACGTTTTTCACAATTACAGCAAAAACGAATGGATTTGTTTTTAATAATAATAATAAAGTATTTTTATTGAAGTAAAAAACAAATTACAATTTATAAAACCCACCAAACTGCATAACAGTTAGAACAGTTAACGTCTCGACTTCCTGAAATAATATGAAACTATCGATTAAGGAATTGGTTTGAAAGAACGGTATCATAAAAGTCTCTATATCGACTGAATTGTTCGTTGGCTTTTTGTTGTTTACTCCCATGATCATCTCATATTTGTTTAGTTTCCAGTATACACGGCACAATTTTGTATTGATTTTTTTAATTAATTTACAAGCGTTTTCCTGGTACTTGGGAACATAACTTTTCTGTCCGAGATTTGGTGATTGCGGATGAATCGCAGTATAATTTATTTGTATGTGTCAATTACAACTCGCCCGCCGGAGAAAATGAACTTTGAAAGTGTTTTCTATTAGAAAAAATCTTATAGTTGCAATTCAAAGTACGATTTGAAGTTTGCAAACTAATATTTTATAGAAAACAACGGTACAAAAGCAATCACTCAAGAATATAAATATTTTATTTATTCCCCTACAAATCAGGAGCGATAGTTGTTCCATAACTTTTGATACATATTGCCCACGGCGCGGCGTATGTTGCTATGAAAGTTTTTTAATCACTTCAGATGACCCACTTTATATTCAGATGGTGATTAAGTGTGGTGAACTTTTTCGGTGTTGAGGATTGAGACCGGAGATAGGTGGCGTACTAACTTTGCCTTTGAAATCTTTACTGGGCTTTTTATGTTAGTAAATACTTATGATACGGTACATCCAAATTCCCCATTTCACTGACTTGCGTAACTTTTTGTTGGCGTACTTACCTCCATGGATCGTGTTAAAATGTACGGAGCCTGAATTTTAACATTCTATAAAAGTCCTAAATTGAAGTCAGCTTTTTCATATAAAGGTTATTTGCAATAAATTGTATTAATCATAAACATGCAGAAAGGCAATTTTATTTCTGAATATATTTGGGTGAAGTAAACAGATTTTGTTAGTGATTTTCTCTGTATTTCGGTTGTCCATTAGTGAGTTTTACTGAAGGCTGTAAAACCACAAATAACTCAAGTAATGTCACACGTGATTGTAATACAGAATATATTAGAATAAACCATGTACAGTCAGTGTTTTCCTGAAAAATATGTACTTAGTCCATGATAAAGAAGCGACCTATAATATTTATTTAAAAAAATATACAAAAAAAATTATATTCCATTAAAAAATTTCTTTAAAATCAGCATTTCATAGGACTAAAATGTATCGTGAACGAAGGGTAAGCTACTTTTAAGATAATAAATTAAGTGCATTGACCTTACGCATTGACCGTCACATTGTTATGCTATGAAAAATTAATTTTGGCCAAAAAAAATATTCGGATTTTTTTTATTGTTACAAATTTTGTAACATAAATGTTATAAGTAGCTTCTATATCACGGCCTGAGTACATACTTTTCGGGAAAACACTGACTTAAAATACACGGTGTATAGTGTAACACCAATATAATATAGTTTAACACCAATATAAAATATGTTTACTTAGTTATAATTTTAAGTCTTCGAGTGCGAGTATAGAAAAATTGTGAAATATTAATCTATAATTACTTTACATTTCCGCATATATGTATGTATATTTCAGGTGCGTTGCAAATACAAAGCTATCTAATAAATTACATATTAGCAGCACAATCGCACCTGCACTTAAAATTAGCTATAGTCACTCCATGTGTTTCATATATCATTCTTTATGATATATAACCGCCTAACACCATCTCTTTATATTTCTCCAAGAATACTGGCACTAAACGAAAAATTCAACATTTTAGATAAAAAATATGCTATTTTGGAACATAAAATAGAGGAACAAAGCACAAAAATAAGCAACCTAGAAAGACAAATTAGATGCAAAAACCTGGTCATGTTTGGGGTGGAAGAAGGTGAAAAATCCTACCACGAATTGGAAGATATACTGATTGATATACTAAACAAATACTTCAAACTCACATATGATAGATCTCACTTCGAAGCAATCAGAAGACTAGGGAAAAAAGGCGAAAAGATCAGACCAATTATAATAACAATTGCTACAATGGGCTCCAAACTTAAGGTTCTGAAAAACAAGTCGTGCCTGCAGAATACAGCATACTATATAAAAGAAGATTACCCTATAGAAGCCCTGAATAAGCGCAAGAAATAACAAGCTCAACTACAGAAGGAAAAAGAAGCCGGAAATATTGCTAAGTACGATAAACTTATAGTATTGCCTAATAATGAGAGCAACTATCGCCAGCCGACAAGTAAGAGGAACCTGTCTGAATCCTCGGAGAGAATATCACCGCACTCCGGTAGCCAAAAAGCTCAACACAACAACAAACAACCACTGAAGTAAAAAATAAAGCTTCCAATATAAGAGATTATATACTTCAAAAACCGAAACTTACCTACAATGAAACCGATACCTCGAAAAAACAAACACATACATCACAGACCAGATTAGCATAGCAACGACAGACGGCCCCCCTACTCCCCACACACCTCCCAGCACGGCTGGTCACCGCGGGAGCGTTAGGCCAAAACCCTCCAAAGAATATTCGATCAAGAAAGAAGAATTCAATAAATATTTGTACCCTCAACGTCAGATCATTATCAACACCTGAAAGACTACTAGAACTGAAGACAGCTCTCAGTAACATAAAACACGATATACTGGGCCTGTGCGAGGTGTGCCGTCTAGGTGAAAATATAATAGAAGACGAAAACTATATTATGTATTACATAGGACAAACAAAGGGCTTATATGGCGTAGGTTTCCTAATCAAAAGAGAATACAAAGAAAATATCATAACATTTTCTGGGATATCTGAAAGAGTTTGCATGTTAGAAATGAACCTGGGGAGTTTACACCTCGCAATTATACAGACATACGCACCAAAATAAGGCTCAACACAAGAATACTTAGATAAATTCTACACAGACTTAGAAGAGGCTCATGATTTGATCTCTACACAGTTTATAATAGTCATGGGCAATTTTGATGCACAGATTGGCAAACCAAAGTATTTTGAGACCAAAATTGCGGGCATTCACGGTTTTGGAAACAGAAGCAAAAGAGGAGAACGACTGGTTCAGTACGCATACGAACATAATTTGAAAATAATCAAAACAATGTACAAATTAAAAGCTTGCCAACGGTGGACCTGGATTTCACCCGACAAAAATACTAAAAAAGAAATTGATTATATAACAACAACGAAACCTAAATTGTTCACAAAATTTGAAGTGCTGAATTCTCTCTCCTTTGGCACAGATCATAGACTCCGGAGAGCAGCATTAAGCTTAAGTAGGGTAAAACGAAGCAGAAGAAACTAAACCAGTCCCAAAAACCCTTTAAAGACTGAGGCTGAGATGGACAGTTATTTAAAAAGCTTAAGCGAATTTATACCTGAATTAATAGAAAACCAGGAAAGATACACAGTCACGGAATATTACAAGAAAATAGAAAACTCTGTATTAACAAGCCTAAAAAATAAAAATAAAAAACAATCAAGAAAAATAAAATTTCTATCAAATAATGCAATTCAATTAATGGAGAAAAGAAGCACACTACAAAATAAAAGAAATCTCACTAAGAAGGACAAGGAAGAATTAAAAGAACTATATAAAGAAACAAATAAAGAAATTAGAAAATGTTACGAAAACCACAGATTTCACATACTGGAAAAATGTATAGAAAGCACAAGACCAGCTAGAAAGGCATACAAAGAACTAGACAAGTCAAAAAAATGGATCCCGTCCCTTCAGCGGGGTGCTAAAATTTGCAATTCTAGAAATGACATCATTAACATAGCTACAAAGTTCTATACAAGCCTTTATAGTTCTACACCAGGCTTAGTAGAAAATACAGAACAAGATCAACTAAAGAATACATCAACTGTACAAAATTTTACTGAATCTGAAATCCTAAAACAAATAAATAATTTAAAACCAGATAAGAGCCCGGGACCGGACAGTTTGAGCAATGAGTGCATAAAGATCGGTAGAACACTTTTATTAACACCCCTTACATTACTCTTCAATAAAATACTAGAAAAAGAAATCGTGCCAGAGCAATGGACAGAATCGGAAATTATTTTACTATATAAGAAGGGCGACCCTAAAGATGTAGGAAACTACCGTCCTATAAGCTAAATGTGTTCCTTGTACAAACTATTTGCATCCTGCTTACTACACAAAATATCCTCACAAATAAACTCATGCCAACCCATGGAACAAGCGGGATTCAGAAGTGGCTTTAGCATAACAGACCATATTCACACCGTAGACCAGGTCGTCGAAAAGTACGTAGAATATAGAAAACCGCTCTACATAGCTTTTGTCGATTATATGAAAGCTTTCGACTCTATCTCTCATAATAGCATCTGGGAAGCATTTAACAAACAATATATAAACGCCAAGTACATAAATATTAACAAAAACATATACGTTAATTGTACTAGTAGAGTCGGGCTAGATAGAGTGGGCACCAAGATCAGCATTAATCGAGGAGTCAGACAAGGAGACCCTATATCACCGAAGCTATTTATAGCTGTCTTACAAAATGTAATGGAAGATTTACCGTGGTCAAAGCAAGGAATTAATGTGAACGGGAAATATCTAAGCCACCTACGCTTTGCAGACGATGTCGTCGTGTTCTCTGAAAGTCCATACAAGTTCAACACAATGATTAACGAACTTCAGACAGCTAGTGTTCAAGTAGGCCTGGAAATGAATCTAGAAAAAACAAAAATCATGACGAACAGCGAGATGACGCCAGTACTGGTTAACCAAGAGCCACTTGAGTACGTACAGAGCTACATTTACCTCGGCAAACAAATTTCATTTAGAAAAGACCGAAACATAGAGGAAATAGACAGGAGAGTAGCTATTACATGGAGAAAGTACTGGGCACAAAAGGAGATTCTCAAATCGCAATTACCGATTAAATTAAAAAGAATAATTTTACACACAACAATTTTACCCTGTCTAACCTATGGATGCTAAACGTAGATATATGACAACAAGGCAAGACACAAAATACAAACAACTCAGAGGGCAATGGAAAGAAGCTGTTTAAATATAAAACTGCGAAATAGAGTAAGATACATAAAAATTCGGAAAATAACCAAGGTAAAGGATGCTTTACACTTCTCTCAAAGTCTCAAATGGAGATGGGCTGGCCATGTTGGGAGATATGTTGACAATAGATGGACAATTAACATCACAAAATGGAAAGGACCGCATGGCGTGAAGAGAAGAGGTCGCCCGGACGGCCGGTGGCAGGACGAGATTGTATCCGTTGCAGGAAAAGACTGGATGAACACTGCGAAAGATAGGGATAAATGGAATTCTTTGGGGGACGCTTTTACCCTGAGGAGGTCCACATGAAATTGCATGAGTAGATATAAAATTATTAATTATCAAAATTAAACTAAAATGAAATTTAATTAAATTTTATTAAATTAAATTATATTAAATTAAATTATATTATATTATATTAAATTATATTAAATTAGATTCAATTAAATTAATTAACTAATCAAATCTAATTATTGTGGAATTTAAATAAAGCTTTATTATTATTATTATTATATTCTGGCACTAAATAATATCGAAGTAAAAGCTAGGTTTCAAAATAAGAACTCTAATGATCATAAACAAAATAAACAGGCACTTGTTTTGACGTACCCACTACAGCGAGTGCTTGTTCTTACTCTATTACTCCGAAAATGTCGCCGCTATTCAATAAATAACCGACCCACAGTAATTTCTATCTTCTGAAGAATTCTGTGATAAACTAGATACTATCACTCCTATAAAAGCGTTATTTGATGTAAGTACTCTATGACACCTAAACCGTTCAATATCAAAGACTGATAGTTTTGGAGCATATAAAAGTACATATTAACTTTTATGACGCAACTTTTCTTGCCCACTTTCTAGGCTAAGGCAGTGCACATTTTGCTCGCAATTTTGTGAAAATTTTGCCATGCATGTTAACAATTAGATACACATGAACTCATGATGTGTAAATGTGAACCCCGTTTCTATTTCTTCTCCCACGTCCTGTTCTTTCTCCTATACATTTTCCCAATCTCACTATTAGGTAGCGTCTTCGTTATGTTTTCGCACACATGCATATATGTATATGAGTCGGAGATTACACTTACCATCTACGGTGAGCCTCTAGTTCGTCTGTCTATTGCTAAAAAAATGCATAGGAGCGCGATCCTTTAAGCGCTATCGGAGTACTCACGCTAGATCCGAGTCAAGTACCATCGATCTTGTCTCCCAATCTGAAAAGGGCTATGAAGAAGTTATAAATGTTTAATTGGCACAACTAGCAGATTTTTCGAACTACGACTACACAGTACTGGTAGCTATAAAACTCCTTGCACACCACAGACACACAACCATGCAGGACTCGTATTCAATTAACAAGTACAACGTATATTAGTAAACGTAGATATCATATTATATCAGTCGTAAAAAATTGCGTACATTTCTACTCTTTGACCAGTTTGTAACTATTTTCAGTTTTACCCAATATCGGATGACCAAACTTGACGTAAATATTCGTACGAATACTTATAATTATGTTCGCATCCGACGGTGCATATTAAAAGTACTTAAAATAATGGCATCCTGCACATGTCGCTGCGTGAACGGATTTCCATAGTATAGCTACGCATGCAAAGGGAGCACGGCCTATTGCTCGGGCCACACTACCTTACCGTCTACCGGGCTGTTACCGCCATAATTATGGCAATAAATTACCGTTTAATTTACTGCCTGAAGTCATGTGGTTACACCAGAGTTTACCGAGATATGTCAATAAACTAGGCGGTAAAAATATCATTTTTCAAGATGGCGGATGAAGCTGCAGTTGTTTGGTATTTTATGAGTGCCAATTATTTTAACATGAATCTTTAAATTTTTTTGCTTTCTGTCGGGTATCCCAAAGAGACGGTTCGGATTGGAATAATTCCAAAAATTCGAGCGCTTTTTCATTTGACCACCCCATATCGGTAGTGTAGTAGATATACGTGCGTCGTCGTCGAACTCGTGTTGCACACTGAACAAACGGTAGTGTGGCCGCAAACGCATTAATTATTGCCATAATCTTCTTTGATGTGTGAAAAAAAGACCGCCGCCGGAGTTATTGCCGACCGGCATATGCCATATTGATTGGCATTGTAAAATTATGGCCATAAATCGCGGTTACACCTAGGCGTTGTTGAAATTATGGCAATAATTATTGGCATATCACGGTAGTGTGGCCGCGACATATGAGTCGGGTACCCAATCTATTTAAGGCAATTTCTTAGCAGGCCCTGAAATACTTTTAACCTAAGCTTTATAGAATAATTTATACGGTGTTTATTAAAGTTGAAAACAGGCGAAGTATTTGACACAATATTACTCGGGAATGGCATAGGCCTTCCCACATGGTATAGCTTGGCTATAGGCATGGATATTGGTCCAGCAGTGGACGTCTCTAAGCTGACGTGATGATGATGATCCTTAGAATTATTATAAAATATGATCATATTTAAATTTTATCTAAAAAGCTACGTATGAATTTGTGAGTGTGAATTTGTTGCTACCAACTACTTTCAATAGAATGGCCTCCCTTAAAATAATTAGATTGCACATACATACTCCATACATTTTGCATGACTTGCAGTCCTCTGAAAGTGTTGAAAGCTCTAAGGAAACCAGGACACGAAATTAAATTCATTGGAACATAAAGACAAGTGCTTAATTAAAAATTTTCCTGTAACTGAACACAGAGGAACTCTCGTGTCGCCCTTCCACAAACAAAAATTAAAAACCGCGCGTGATGACTTGTTTGAACTTCATTTTACAAACTAACGTCTTGATATATAGTAGGGGAGCCCACGATGCTAAATTGGGATTTACTCGAGCGTCATAGAGACTTATTGGGTTGCAAAGCTTAGATGATAAGAAGATAAAAATGTAAATAATGTATAATTTTTCATCGGTGGGGGGAGCGGCTAGAGACCTTCAAAATTTTTAAAACGAACTGTTGTCTTAATCCCTGCAGATAATCGTCAGATTAAGAGTAAGCACGTCTAGGACGTTAGGATAAAGCATATATATCTTAATCTGACGCGATTGAATATTTCAAAACGTCGAATTCACTCATTCACATTTGCAAATTTTTAATAATGGCCACGAGTTTGCGTGATACCTAAATCGTCAGATTATTCAAGGAGAACCTTTTTTTAGGTTCACTTAAGATCCCCTTAGAAAATCTGAAACGCTTGATTAATTGTATTATTTTTACATGTTGAAATCTTACCTCCACTATACAAACGATCTGATTATCATTCCTACTTTATTAAAAATATGTAGGACATGGATGCTATCAATATCTGACGCGCTCGAGTAAATCCCGAAATCCCTTCACTAATACGAGTCCTGATGTTTCAAGTGAGATAGAATAAAACCATGCTTGCAGTGAACAATAAATCAAACGTAGCGTCATGCGCCATAGCATTAAGTATGTTACAAAAAAAACAGCATATGCTTTTTTAGGTTGTTCCACTTTAACTACTGAAAATTTAATAGAATTAGTAAAAATACTGAATCAGGGGTATTTTCCACCAGACATGTGTTGTGCTACGTGGCTGTGTTGTGTATTGCGCTTGATATCCAATCACCACCAATCATATTCATTGATCCACGTGAACGGGTTCAGCTAAGCTTAGTTTTTTATTTGAATAGATGCGTGCTATGTATGCGTGCTTTAGATGGTCACGATGGAGTGGCTATATGCAGAGCGATATACTACCAGCAGCCGTGCGATTGTGGACGAAAGTAGTGTCTTGAGCTGAGCATATTCTCGTACTTCGCGGTGACGCATCTTCGTAGCACATCTTATTCATCTGCTATATAGTTTAGTATCGGTGGAAACGGGCACGTAGTTTCATAGCACAGCTTTCGAATCCTCGCAGCATAACACATACATGTATTATCTAAGTGAAAAGCACCCTTATATACCCATAGCAATATATTATTAGGACTAATTCATAACGAGTTTTAAAATAGACTGATGAGCTTTTCACGCTGTCCTCCTAATTTGCTAACGCAGCAGGATATAATGTAACTGCAAGCATTAATATGTATACAGGGTGTCACAAGACCCATCACTAAGCCGAAGTCTACTCGTTTTGGACATCGACATAAATCACCTGAAGTACAACTTTTTGATGGTTCGGAAACTGCTACATACAAAACTTGGTGTGTCACAAAAGAAAAGCGATTGATTAAAGGACAAGAAAAGGAGATAAGAAGAACAGTGAAAGGACAGAAAACAGTTACGAAACAAGAGCTAGTAGAATCGTTCTTAGAAGACTTGAAAATGTTCTTAAAACATCAATTTAACATTTATCATCAATACAAACAATCCACCCTATTGAAGAACAATCTTGTTGATGGAGAGATATTTATGCAGGTCGACTTTTCAGAAAATTATTTCTGCAAATATGTGAATGAGATCTAGTCAGTCCATTTCGGTGCTTCCAGACAGCAAGTCAGTCTTTATGCTAGTGTTTATTACTATAGATACGAAAAAAGTGAACAGTTGTTAATTTTGCACATTTACTGAGAATTTGCGCCACGATGCAAGTGCAATATGTGCTCATCTTCAAAAGGTGCTAGATCTAATTGTATCATCATGTACAATTCAGAAATTGCATATTTTAAGCGACGGTCCTAGTGCACAGTACAGAAACAGATACATGTTCTATCTGTATACTCAATACCTGGCAAAGAGATACAGTTCAGAAACGGCGACGTGGAATTTCTATGAAGCAGGCCATGGCAAAGGGTCCATGAATGGAGTGGGCGCAGTTATAAAGCATAAGGATCGTATTGTTGCTCAAGGGTCAGATATAACCTAATTTTAATACACTAATGAAGTGTATTAGAGAGAACACTACCAATGCCATAATTTCAACCGTAACTACAAAAAAAATTGAAGAAATTAATAATTTATTGCACCGAAAAATCAATAGTATTTCTAGAATCACAAAAGTCCATCAAATGACATGGGATTCGCGCATCACGCAAAAATATTTTTAAGAAAGTTTACATGCCTCATATCCGCTTGCTTGCCCGTGTTATATGGCATATAACAAAATTCAAACAGTAAATTGCCCGTGTTATATGGCATATAACATCGCATCTCAGTCTACTTTGCCCGTGTCATACTGTATATGACATGGCTCCCGCGGTCGAAAGAGTAAAATATACTCGTCTCTGTCGCTCTAGGGCTTAGTTTGTATTATGTATCTCGTTTCTACGTTAAATTTCCCGTCATACTAATCCCAGTCGAGTTTCGACTCCATAGAGAAATTAAAAAAAAAACGTTCGTTGTCAATGTTGTCATTGAGTGTTGAGTCGGTGCGGAATGTGCGGAATGTGTGAGTGTATTTGTGCTGTTTTTTCTGTTAAATTTAGTTTTATTCTTTAAGATCTATTGTGTTTATCAAGGTATGTAAATAACTAACACGTATATATAATAATTCCAGCATGAAATATAAGATTTGACTTTTTTCGAGACCTTTAGTAGATTTTGGCGCGCAACCGTGATTTTACTGAGAGCATGGGAACTGTTTCAGAAATGTTCATATTACTCAGAAGTGGTGAATGCTATCCGTATGATTTCTTTTTGTTTTAAAAGAATATGAGACTACTTATTTAGTGTTTATTTATTTGTATGTTTAAAACTGTTATTTGTGCATTATATGGCCTTATCAAATTTAACATAAATTACGCCGCGCGGCGCCAGGTAATGGTTTGGAATCAGAGGCCTGTAATTCATAAATATGTATAAACAAGTGTACTTTTTTATTTTTATCTTATTATCTAATATATAAGTAACGTAATTAAATATTAAAAACGATATGTCACCGCTTTAAGTTTTGAGGTATGAACTTATAAATACAAAGCGAGCTCTAAAACGCGCTATCTCAATTTCAAACGAGCATCACTCGACACCAGAGTCGTAATCTAAATAAACAAAGATAACATTGTATAGTTAGTTTCATAACAAACATAAATAATATAACACTTGACAACCTTTCAAAACAAATTGAGTCACAAGGACCGATTGTGTGGAACCCGACCCGCGCGCCGAGGCGATAAAAAACGCGCGGGCATTTGATCGTTATCGCTTTCAAGTGGCCGGGCAGAGGGGCCGGCGTGGGTTGCGGCGCGGAGCAAGCAAGCGGATATGCACCCCTGGAGAACGGTGTCTACACTACTTGTTGCCCAACAGTTTTGAACCCATTGCTGCAGGAAAAAATATATGACAAAAATAGCGAAGAGCAGAGGAATAAGGAAGCGGATAGTGAAACCGAAGAACAGGAGAATGTGATACTTGACAGTAAGACAAAAGGGCAGGAAGACAAAGAACTGGATAGAGAGACTGCAGAATAGGAGGATAAAGAACTAGACAGTGAGATTGAAGAACTGGAGGATAGAGAACTTTACGATGAGACTGAAGAGAAAGAAGAAAAAACTAGACAGTGAGATGAATAACTGGAGGATAGACAACTTGATGATCAGACTAAAGAACAAGAAGGTAACGAGCTTGATAGTGATTCTGAAGAACAGGAAGATAAGGAACGTGCCAGGAAGACTGAAATGAGGAGGATGAGGACATTTGACAGTGAGAGCGATGATGTCTTTAAAGTAATCAGGAGTGTCTTCACACAAATTAAGACTGAAAGTAGATTTGTGTTACCCCGAATTTAACGCGTGCGAAGCCGCGGGCAAAAGGTAGTAGTTTGTAAGAATAAACTATACTAAATATAAAGCCCTGGAAAACGGAAGCAGAAATGAAAAAAATAAATGTAGTAAAGGTAATGTAGTAAATCCAGTGTGCAGATATTTTTTTCTAATTATCTTTAAGAACTTCGAAATAGAATTCACAAAAAATCCGGTGAAACAGTTTGTGTATCAGTCTTATTATATTATTATCATTATTAAGAATGATTATTATCGTTATGACTGCCTCTGTGGTCCAGTGGATAGCGTATACGATGTAGATTCGATGTAGATTATTTTAATATTTGATGTCTGGTTTCTTAACTATATATTTACATATGATTATAATTTGTATACTGTACGAATAACTCTGACTGAATATAACTAAGCAATAGATGTAAAACAGACAAACTGTCTGGCGTGTTCTACTGACAGCATTACTTTTTTGAATCGATATACATACATAGACTCCACGAAGGTGTAGGCAGAGACATAATTGGACATTATTATGATTTTCAGTTTTATAAGACAGAGCCCTCTGATTAGTATTAGTTTTCATATTAAATCTCGTTAAATCCCTGGATTGACTACGTAGATAATAATGCAACCTTTTTAGGAAATATTAATTTGTTAATGATTGCGTACCCCGTGCCTCACAGAGCACTTTAAACTTTCTATGGCAATGTTAAATATTTTTTCAAATCTGGTTAGACCCAAGGCGATGGTTTTGGATCAACAAGGATAACACAAGGACAATAATGATGCCTCAAGGCATACAGTGCACTATGGGTATTACCTCATTCGATAATTTATTGGTTAAAGTCTAATTAATTGTAATAAATAACGAGGTTGCTTTAATGCCTTTGTAGTGATAATTGGACAAATAAACATTATATCGTTATACTTGCATGAACATAAATAATGTAATTTACAGGTCACTGACGACTTATTTATGTTGCATACTGACCTTTATCATTTTCTTTGTTTTTGTCGTTAATTGGAACGTTTTCGATAACTATGGACACTCGCGTTGATTATTATGTTAATTAAGAGTGATTTACATAAGCTGTCTTTTTTTTGTTAATTGTTCTGTCTGCAACTATATGGTCTGCGTATCAGACAAAAATTTATCTGATATGTGACTAAATTCCACCAGCATAGGTCGGAAAAAGTAGCTGCCATGTTCATCGTTCGTATGTTACAGCGAAGTTTTACCTTTCAATATTTAGTAGTACAGTCAGCTTCATAAATATATATACATTTACGTTATTTTATATGGTTATATTGTCCAAAATTGTCATAATTTTTATTATGTTTAAGGATTTTTACACAAGAAAATCTTGCCTAAATCATAATTTATAAATTAAGTATAATAAATGAGGAGTTTTAATTCATAAAAGTCTCAGCAAAGATGTTGAGGTGTGTAGCTACTTTTAGAGTTGACTGTACTCCAGTTATCATCTATAAGGGTAATAAACATTCATCCATTCTCATAAATTACGTTAATATTAGTACACTTCACACAAAGTATTATTTTTATTTACTATGACATACATACATGGTCAAGTTATATTGATTGTAGGCGTGATTCGCTACACAGTAGACTATCTTTCACTACCTAATATTACCTTCTGCCCGCGGCTTCGTCCGCTTGGGTTATCGCGATAAAATTGCCTATGTGTTATTTCGACGCATTAGCTCTGGCACTGCAGAATTTCATCAAAATCCGTTTAAAAACTTCTGTGCGAAAGAGTAAGAAACATCCATCCATCGTCACAAACTTTCATGTTTATAAAAGTTTGTCAAAAGTATATCAATATTTGAGGTACTAATCATCCAAAAGCTGTATGCAAATAAAACGTAGTCTTATTTCATAAATTCTGCCATCATATTTGTTTATTGCTGCTACGAAATGGCACGCCACGCATATTAAACTTAGAATGATGAAAGTCACTGAACCGAATATTAGACTAAAGGTACTACTTAGACACTTGTGAGAAAACCAGCGCAAATGTAAGATTTAATGCACCCCCAGCGACCCATGCCAAACCCAAAAATTGCCTTGTGATATTTAAAATGATATTTATACATTTTCTACTTATGTTATTATCCTCCTAGCCTTGTGTAGCCCGGGATCCGCTTACTACTTTAACTAGATTTTACTGAATAATAGTTTCATATTTTCTACTTAGGAATACTAGAAAGCTACCTAATTGCCAGAATAAGTAAACGTGTTTTTAACTTCATTTTAACTACCGGGCTTATAATTGGACGGTGTCGCGGTAAAGTTTGTTTACTATGATTCGAGTAACCCCGCCACACAACATAGGACGTTGAGGACACCTTGGAAGTTTAGTGAATAGGTCGCAAACGCCTTTGGAAGAGAGTTTCACCCATCTTCTCCGCTAGCCCCAACTCGGTCAATCACACTATATGGCCGAATGGCAGAGTTGAGACGGCTAAATAGAAGTTGCCACTGCGTCATCAAAGAGAAGAAAAGGCTCCCTCTGGTCGGATATTTAATTGCTTAAGATTGTTTATTTAATAGTACCGGTCACACATTGATGCTTTTACCGTGGTACCATTCTTTAGACAAAATCCGATATTTATTTGCTGTATTAAGTTATACAGTATTTTTTCTTTTTCTACAGCACAAATCTAGTAATAAAATTATTTTTAGGACATTTCATTTGGTAACAACGCCTTATCTTTTTACCCGACTACGGGGAAGCCAAAAGGAAGAGTAATGTTTTTGGCAGTCAATATATGTGTGTTTGTATGTTCCACCGTAGCGCCTAAACTACTGAACCGATTTTAATAAATGTTTTTTTTTATACTATAAGGCAGCAAACGAGCAGACGGTTCGCCTGATGGCAAGCAATTACCGCCGCCCATGGACACAAGCAAGACCACAGGAGTCACAAGTGCGTTGCCGCCCCTTGGGGTTGGGAAAAGGAATAGGATAAGGAGTGGGATGAGGGAGAAGGAATAGGGTATAGGGCCTCCGGCACTCTCACTCACCGAACGAAACGCAACAGTTTAGGTACTGTTACTTTACGTCGATTTTCTGTGATTTGTCAATAGATTCGTAATAATGACCCGCATGACATAGGCTTTATCAATTTTATCTTTTTTTTATTACATCGGATATAAAGAGTACTCAAATAACTAGGGATCTCTTGACAATAACTTGTTTTCTGTCTGAACCTTTTTTCAGAACACTTTTTATATCAGACACACTACCATAGTTCTTGCCTCAATTTATTCCTCAGATATAAAAATTGAAATTTAATATTATAAGTGATTATTTACTCTTTTTTATTCGATTTATTTCGTAACTTTTCTCTTATCTCCTCAAATCTCTACAAGTCACTCTATAGTATGCTGGCCGCCATAAGAACGCCATGTTATCGTCTGCAAATTATTATGATTTATCCCACACCCTTGTCTGCGTGTTAACAATGTATGACACTTTTGGCTTGCATACCCGCTTGAGGTATACCTCTGCAAACTGCGAACGCTCCTTATATCCCGACATGTCGGAGTATGCCAGGACTCTCTTTTATTTGTATTAGATCTTTAAATTTTAATAAATAACCGGTAGTAGAGCCTTGCTGATTTCAGTATAAATGGGCCGGCTCAACTGGGGAAGTACTACCCTCTCACAGAAAAGCGACCTAAAGTAACAGTACCTATTTTGTTGCGTTTCGTTCGGTGAGTGAGTGTCGGCGGCCATACCCTATTCTATCTCACTCGTCCCACTCCTCCTCCTATCCCTACTCCTAACCCAAACGTTCCTAACCCATGGGCGACGGTAATTGCTTACCATCAGGTGATACGTATGCTCGTTTGCCACTCATGAAAAAAACACGAGACTTCACCTGCGGCACCGCCTGCCTGAATTATAAGCCTTCTTCAGGAATCACACTATCTAATTGGCGAAACACCTACAAATATGTATAGATAGCAAAACTGTAAGAATCATAGAGAAATCTCAGCCCTATAGAGAAACAATGCGACAATTAAGATAGATATAGATAGAAACCGTTTAACTGTTCGAAAGCAGTACTACAAAACAAGTCAGATAATCCGAGGTAACAGTTTCGTTGCAATCATAAACGGTCTCTAAGTTTAATATTCAACTCGTAGCACTTTGACTTGGCAAGATGTCAGCAACACTTTAGACCATACTTGACAATTATTGTACATGTATGTCAGACCGTGGGTGTGGTGTGTAATTATGTATTGATTCCTTTATAGTATAGTAATGGTAGTAAGTTGTTACCACCTGTAATTTGCGTCAACCGTCATTAAATACTTTTAGGCCAATGTCACTAGGACAACAAATACTCATACTTATATGACTTTAGGTGTCATAAAATCAATAAGGTATTCCTTAAATGGATCATAATTTTTCTATAAACCAAAAATGTTATGTCATCAGTGAAATAAAAACGAAAATAATTCATGAAAAGTTGTACTTAGTACATCCCTATTTCTGATCCTAATTGGTTACATATCTAATATTCACTCATTGGACATAGATGACCACAGAAATTTGTGACACGAAAAGTACCTAAATATATAGGTTGACAACCAACTATATTTCAAAGACATGTGTATTTTACGCCTCAGGACAAGTAGATCCCGTTATTCACGTTTATTGCTGCTCTTATTTCAATATTATACTAAGTAAAGTGGGACGTATGTATTGACCGTACTCGGTCTATTTACTTTTAGCGATATTACTAATAGCTTACATTTTATTGAAGATACGCAGGCCAAATTATAAGGACTGTGTAAACTCACATCGGTCATATGAAAATTTTTTAGGAGGAAAATACTATAGTGATTATGGTTGAACTGAACTAACTGCGTGGATAGCACAAAGTATAATAAAGTTTCAAGGCATATTATAGAAGTGGGCTGTTCAAATAATTTATTGAATAAAACTGAATTGTCCGTTGCATATATTTAATAATTTCATAGCTTTCACATTATATTACTGAGTAAAGTTGAGGACAAATGAAAGTATAAGTAAATGAAAGTATAGTGGATAATTACTGAGACAGCCACAAAGGAAGTGCTGTATATTTCAGTGCGGTGTGCAACTGCTATAATTTCGAAACATTATTTTATATTTCGCCAATTCTCGAAAAGCTCGTTACCATTTATAGTAAAGCAAATACCGACATGTAGTGTTGCCACTGTGAAGACAAAAAATGTTGTCAAACAAAATATGTATGATTTTTCTGCGATAGTCAACGATAGAGTCCGATCAGCCAAAAACTGCTATAGATAAAGGGCTTCATATCAAGGTCACATACCAATCAAGCGCGTCGTTGATTTACAAGTAACAATAAAATAACTTGAATAATAAATAAAATAGCTGACACGTATGGTTTCAGTTAGTCACGTCAGGAAACCGCACACAAATAACATAAATTATGACGAATAGACAAGGCAAAATATTTCAAATATGAATACCCAAGAATTTATAATACAGCATAAAATATTTTTATAGGCGCTATTGCCAGTAAAAAGTTTGAATCAAAGTTATTTCACTCCGTAGATGTTTTATATTTCGCCAATTCTCGAAAAGCTCGTTACCATTTATAGTAATGCAAATACCGACATGTAGTGTTGCCACAGTGAAGACAAAAATGTTGTCAAACAAAATGTGTATGATTTTTCTGCGATAGTCAACAATAGAGTCCAATCAGCCAAAAACTGCTATAGATAAAGGGCTTCATATCAAGGTCACATACCAATCAAGCGCGTCGTTGATTTACAAGTAACAATAAAATAACTTGCATAATAAATAAAATAGCTGACACGTATGGTTTCAGTTAGTCACGTCAGGAAACCGCACACAAATAACATAAATTACGACGAATAGACAAGGCAAAATATTTCAAATATGAATACCCAAGAATTTATAATACAGCATAAAATATTTTTATAGGCGCTATTGCCAGTAAAAAGTTTGAATCAAAGTTATTTCACTCCGTAGATGTTTTATATTTCGCCAATTCTCGAAAAGCTCGTTACCATTTATAGTAATGCAAATACCGACATGTAGTGTTGCCACTGTGAAGACAAAAATGTTGTCAAACAAAATGTGTATGATTTTTCTGCGATAGTCAACAATAGAGTCCAATCAGCCAAAAACTGCTATAGATAAAGGGCTTCATATCAAGGTCACATACCAATCAGGCGCGTCGTTGATTTACAAGTAACAATAAAATAACTTGCATAATAAATAAAATAGCTGACACGTATGGTTTCAGTTAGTCACGTCAGGAAACCGCACACAAATAACATAAATTACGACGAATAGACAAGGCAAAATATTTCAAATATGAATACCCAAGAATTTATAATACAGCATAAAATATTTTTATAGGCGCTATTGCCAGTAAAAAGTTTGAATCAAAGTTATTTCACTCCGTAGATGTTTTATATTTCGCCAATTCTCGAAAAGCTCGTTACCATTTATAGTAATGCAAATACCGACATGTAGTGTTGCCACTGTGAAGACAAAAAATGTTGTCAAACAAAATGTGTATGATTTTTCTGCGATAGTCAACAATAGAGTCCAATCAGCCTAAAACTGCTATAGATAAAGGGCTTCATATCAAGGTCACATACCAATCAAGCGCGTCGTTGAATTACAAGTAACAATAAAATAACTTGAATAATAAATAAAATAGCTGACTCGTATGGTTTCAGTTAGTCACGTCAGGAAACCGCACACAAATAACATAAATTACGACGAATAGACAAGGCAAAATATTTCAAATATGAATACCCAAGAATTAATAATACAGCATAAAATAATTTTATAGGCGCTATTGCCAGTAAAAAGTTTGAATCAAAGTTATTTCACTCCGTAGATGTGGGTCCTAGGAGCTAGCTTTAAGTCTGAAGTAATATGCGACTAAGTTTTGTCATCTCCTTGGCCTTTATCGGCCTGAATCTGAAATCCTATGGTTACCCTCGCTAAACTTAATGATAACTTTCAGTGCCTGCTAGTTAATTAATTTTACTAATTCTCTTAACAAGGAGATGAATAGATTGACAGACTATCAGAATCTAATGTGTGCAATTTTACTGATAGTTAGCCCTCTGAGACGTAAAATACATGTCTTACAAAACAGTAAACAATGAATTACTTACATCAAATTACAATTTCGTTAGTTCAAAAACATTTCGATATATTTTGCCTATTGTCTGCATAGCTGTTCAACTGAATTGCTGGTGCATGCCTGTAGGTATTGTCGAAATAATTGAATTGTTCAATGTCGTTCAGTTTGGAGTTTGTGGTAACTTTAGTAACAATTGCTACATGTTGATGTTGTAATTAATTTCGTGTGTTGCTCAGTAGTTTGATTTTGTGTAAGCCTTAGTTATATATGTATGACCGCCTATGGATAGTTTTTTTCTTCGATATGAATGAGAAAACATAAGCACAGCTTATAAGACAGTGGTAGGCCAGTACACAAACCCAGGTTCTAAACAAAAAAACACACCGAGGAAATAAAGTTGTAAAATACCACGAATGGAAAATCGCTTTCTGAATTACAAATCTAAATTACTAGAATTCCTTTAAATCGGTAACATAGCATTGAAAACAAACAACAATTCGTAAGATTTGTGGCATCTAAATTCGGTACACAGATCCGTAAATGTTTCCCTTAATATAAATCAATGTAAAGGCTCGGCCCTAGCTGTGGAGTAAAGCCTTAAATATTTTATGAATAAAATATGTTCTTGTGCGTATGGATATAAAGACCTTTTGTTGTATATACACTAGTAAATCTTCGTAGAACTAAACTTGAATAGTTGTAGCTGTACAAGTAAATCATCAAATTAGTATGAATATGTATGCTGAAGCACTACTAAGATTTATAACACAAGACATGTTAATGATGAACTACTATGGTATACATATATGAATAAGATAATATTTTTCTATTTCCTCGTCAATATAAATAATGTTTTGCCGAGCATGGCATGACAAAACAGACATAGACAAGTTTGCTTTACAGATTGACGAGTCGTATTAAATCAATATTTTTTTTTGCAAAATTGTAAATTTATTTTAAGCTTGACTGATTCTAAAAGCAACAACCAAACATTGGCTATATTATACATTATAAAAAACTGACAAAAAAAATCCATTACAAAAAACTCTACCAACGCAAAACCTTATAAAAAAGTCTAAAATCAAAAAAGTCATAACTAATGTCTCTTATGTAAATACGTCTTAAACTGAAAACAAAGTATTTTTCATAATAAAATTAAATGATTAAACGCTTTATGATGTGAAACTAAGTAAGATATGTTTGCCCTCGGCACAAACAATTTCGAAGTTTCTAGAAAACTTTGCCACTTACATGCAGTTAGTGCTTGCAGAAAACAAAACTTTGTCTTTATCTGTCATAGTTAACTAAAACTTAGTATAAAAGATTGTATTTTTTTTATACTCAAATGCACGTGTGTGTGTGTTTGATAGCTTCACAGTAATTATATGTAACGAGAGCGACGTTTATAGCTAGAGGATTACTGCCAAAGCGCCTTCCATGTGATCCTGTATTAAATTTTATAATCCATGTGTTTTTGTGCCCGTTGATTGAATGTCCTCCGCCGTACAGGATTCTTTGTTAGTGCACGAGTTGTCTGTTTATATGAAAAGAAAAAGTAAATAAACATGAACTGAAAGGAAACCAAAAATTCAAATAGACTACCTACGTAGTTTTTTTTCAGGTGTTGGATCAATGAGGATATTTTTGATTTCATTTATGATGATGTTTTGGACAATCCTACCAATTTTCAGCTGGATGTAAATTTTTGTAACTTCCCTCCTATTTTATTCGGTCTAATTTGACCAGACTAGCTGTACCATTTCGGATTTGACATTTTGAAGGTTTGTTTTCGAAAGTTAACCAAAAGTATCGACGATTTTATTTCCATGACCTTGGCAAGAATTGTTAACACCATTTTCTCACCATCGGATCGAAACGATTAAAAAAAATTACACAAAAACTTTGATAAAATTTAAAATATGTTATTACCTGCACTTAATTAGAATTATTCGGAGTATAATTATCACGCAACCTTTATAAAGTACTAAATACAATTTTGTTCTGTCATATTACTTACATAATTACACTGTGTTGTTAGGCGCCTCTGACGCGTGCACTCGGCACACTCAATTGTATAGACAAAGAGATAGACATATTCTATTGTACTCTGAGTGAATTTACAAGGTGCTCACTGTATATTATTTGTTATGTTAGGTAAAATGTATATATAATGTTATTAGCTGCACTATTGTTTTAGGATTTATCCTGTCAAAATAGTAGCATGTAAGATAAATAAATAAATAAATAAATATTAAGTTGGTAATTAACAAAAGTGCGCACTTGACTTGGATAGGTACCAAGGATAAAAAAAAATATGTAAAATGTGTGTCGGGTAGTTCTGTAATTATACATTTACTTATGCTGTAAAGCTGCGCTATCCGTGTGGTGACGGATTAAGAATACGGAATATCACCACCCCATGTCATCCCATGGGTGTCGTAAGAGCCGATAGAGGGAGCATATTATGCAGAGAACAGCACTGTGAGAGAAGGAAAACTTGATACAAACCCTATACCAACCCGTTTGGCCAGCGTGGTATAGTAGGCCAATTCCTCCTTTCAAAGGAGAGGCCTAGTCCAGCAGTGGACTGTTAAGGGCTGATTACGAAAGCTGCGCTTATTGTCGGGTTCACAATTCTAAGAAAACGGGCGGTACCATTATGACATCCGTGATTTATACTGGTTTCACAACTTGATTTAAGATCCTTTTAAAATAGCCATTCTTTATAGTATATTATAGTAGGTAACAAAATTTTCTTGACCGTTAAACAGAGACACATATGGACAGTCCAATGAACGAAGCTTTTGTTTCAGTATACGGAACAAATTGCCTAGTCACTGCATTTAATTATCTATCGCGAGGTTGAAGGTTAAAATCGTGATCGCGAGTTTCCCTCTCACACATCGCACTTTCTACGCGAATTCACTTCTAGCGGAACAATTAACACAACGCAATAGCGAATTCATTTTACTATTAGTTTAGAAAAACACTAGTCATTTGAAACACGAATCTTTTAATAATATAACATAATAATAATATTCTACCACATTCACACAGCACCATTTAGTCCGGAACTAAGCAGATCTTGTACTATGGATACTAGATAATAGATAAACATACATAATATAGGTTTTTTTTTGTAAATACATACATATTATTCATAGAAACACCCAGAACAAGACAAACATCCATGTTCACGCACACAAATGTTTCACTTGAGCGGGAATCGAACCCGCAACCTACGGCGTGGCAGTCGCTTACACTCCCGCTGCGCCAACCAGTCGTCTAAAACGTGTCGTCCTTAAAAGTTATTTCAGATTGCTAACGTGGTAATTAAGGTTACCCGCATTTTGGGTTACAAATTCGTCGTCCTAGGAATGAAAGGTATTCAAGTGGGTTCGCTAGAGCTGAGAGTGGGTCCATTGGTATTTGGTCCAATACTAGTGAGGCTAATACCTAAGCTATTGGACAATAATTCGTGTATTTACTTTGATATTAAGTGGAATGGTCACTATTATAGGCACACGTAGTATATGTGCTGCTTTAGATACAAGTTCGACTACATACCCATCTGATTCAGAAACGAATTGCTCCACAGATATAGGAGATAATTGAAATTGAAGTTGAAACCAAATGGTCAGGGTCTAACCATCAGCAGACATTACAATATCTTGTTAGATAGGTAGGCCATTTAATTGTGCAATCTCTGTCCAAAGTGCAGATGTAGCAGACAATATTATAATATAATTTGTGTATCCGCTGTTGGGAGATTCCCAATCAAATATGTAGGTATCTTAATCCCCACAAATGATATGGGTTGTGTGGTTCGTTTATTGACAGTCAGAGCAACTTGTTACGTAGTCTTACATAAACCCAAGTTTTGAGGTTCTATCCCCATTCAGAATAACATTTGTTCTAGGCTCAATTTGTTTTTGTGAGTCGGGTGTATTCTGAGAATGCTCTGTGACGTAGATCCCCCGCGGCGTACAAATTGATACCAAACGTGTACGAAACGCATCAATACTCATCAAAGTATTATGAAACACATTCAATAATACTTTGGAAGCATCAGTATTAAACGATATTGTTGTAGGCGTATGCTATTCCTAAACAGGTAATATACTGGTTTTGATTCCCATACTTTATGTATTCCACAATTTGTTTTTTCGAGCTTAGGTGATGTTTTTGTACATTCATTGAAAGTATCTCAAGATCAGCGATACTGGATTTATTTATGGCGCCAGAGATACCATTTTGAATTTTAAAAGAAGTTACTCTTGAAATAGACTCAAAAGACAGAAGTATATACTCTATCAAGCTGTAGCATTAATTCTGAATATAGCTAGTGTTAAGTAATACATGTAACTCCAAAACCACGTAAATGCCAAAACTTAGGTTGACATTCAAGAAAACACTCAAGTGTAACAACTTTCATGATTGCAGTCTGATCTTATCGCCCTACGTGACTAATTGAACCAGTAAAAACAACACGAGTACTCAAGCGAAAAGTAAAGTATCACGTCATAATATCCAAATAAATTATTTTGTCATATTGGTGTTGCACGCACTGAAAATTAAGCTACCGTAGAGTGTTGACTTAAAAAAAATATCAAACATAATATTTTTACACTGATTTTTCTATGTAGATGGTATTTGATTTTATGAGTGGGCGTTAGGTTAATGTTATGGTTTCACGTCAAAATATCGAAATAAATAATTGTTACATTGATGTTGTACACGCAAAAAAATAAGTTACCCTAAATATGAATATTTTTAAGAATTTTGAATGTGCATACTTCTACGCGGCAAGCTAGAGACTTTGACATATGTACCGTTCTTATAGCGTAGAGAATAAGTATTAAAATCGTACTCCAACTGTAAAGCTGGACTTGGCACGTGTACCCCTTTTTCATTACAAAATTATTTTTTTAGCTACACAATAACGTGAGTATTAAGTAAGCTGTGGAAAATAATAGAAGCATTGGGTGCCAAGGTACAAATATATCAATATTTTGATTGCTATCAGTTACGCAATAGATTGTAGAGTGTTAAGATAAAAACGAAATACCTGAGTATTCAAGCAGAACATCTAAAACTCTCACAATATAAAATAAATTAGTTTTTAGTGTAGGTATGCGACACTAAAATTAAGCTACCACTAAGTGTTGACTTTAAAATACTATACAATGTTTTTAATCCACTTGTTTTCAGCTACGCAATAGAGCGCTGGTAAGTTAACCGTGGAAAATACGAGAACCGTTGCGTGCAAAGGAAATAAATTATATCAATTAAATGAAGGAAGCCATACATTCTCACCCAAGTGATATAAACCTTATTTATTGTACCGTTAGTAATCATATTGAATGGATGGCTTGGAATACAACTGGCCCACAATTAGGCCTAGCCAACTCCTGATACTTACTATCTTCCAGAAGTAATCAAAACTAGAACGATAGCTGAATGATATCGGTCGATTAATTTAAACGGAGCTTATCAGGCAGGGCTCAAAACTGGCCTTTATTACGTGTTCTTTCTGCTCTTAGTATTTCTATAAGTATTGGTGCCAGTGTTTTGTCAAGGGTCAAATAAAATTTAGGCCCAGTTTCACCACCTCTAAATAAGCTCTATCTGCCTACGATAAATAAAAAATAAATTAAATAAAAAACACATATCGTGCTACCTGACAAAAAACATTAACAGGGGCTTGTCAAACTGCAGTGAAATTGTCCCTTAATCTAGCCAAGCATTCGATTCAATTTCTCACAGATGTGTATGATGTCTAGCTGAACCGATGGAATACTAAATAAATTCTACATATTTTAAATTCAAGTAAGTACAAATATATATTGAATACAAATTCAATGTGAGCGTGATATACATTCAAAGTATTTTGTTTTTCTATTACAGATAACACACAACACGGCGAGACATTTAGAAGTTTGACGACTTGACAAATTTCAATATTATTGTTAAATAATGGGTGCATAGGGTTGCCACCAAGAACTTAGGGTCCCAAGCCAACCTCACCTGCAAGTGGTGCACCTGCCGATCAACGGACGAGGCTCTGGCAAACAAAATATCCCGATAAGCGGCAATAGGCTCGCCATCTATTACGTGGGATCAAAACACTGGTGAAAAGTGGGCGTTTAATATGCCTCTGCCTACCCCCGGGGAAACAGGCGTGAGTCTATGTATGTATTGTTAAATAATTAATCAATATTAATCTTTGTTCCAAAACGTTCTTTGCCTTACCGTGCCGTCCATGGGTCTTCACTTCTTCAGTGCTATTCGAAACATATTACCAGTTTAAGTCTTTATTACAATCACACATTTAGTTACTCCTAAGCAAAGAGCTATTCTGGTTGACCCAGGGCCTTACGAGTCTATTAGTGGTTTAAAACATATAGTTCCTGTAACACTAACTGCTACATTATCATTAAACAGAATGGTATTGTTAGATACAGATGTTCCGCTCATAATCCACTGAAAGGGTATTTTATATTAAAATTAACTCCATTACTGAATTTTCAACTATGTACATAATTTGAGTTGGGTAGTTTTGTTACAAGTAGTTATTGTGCAGTCATGTATTGTATGGCGTATCTGTATGTTCCGTTTTGGTAAAATTGTAGCCTATTTAATATCAATGAATAGTGTCATTTACAGTATTTATTTGTTTTGCTTAATATATTGTTTTTTTTAAAGTAACATTTTTGAACTGCTAAACAGCGCTAAAAGTTATAAGCAAACTATCGCATTATAAGTTTTTTAAATGCTTGTTTGTTATTTGTCATATTCATTGATTATCTTAATATATAAAATCCTTGCGTTACTGACTGACTGACAGACACGCTACAGCCGAAACTATTGGGCGCAGGAAGCTGAAATTTGGCATGTAGGTTCCTTGGGGACCGTAGAGGTGCACTAAGGAGGGATTTCCCGAAATTCCCACGGGATCGGCCAAAACGGGTAAATTTAAAAAAAATGCAGGCGTAGCTGCTGGCGTCCTCTAGTTATTATATATAAGTCTTTCTAAGATAGCTATTTAAGTAAAACGACAAATTATGAAAGAAGGTGCAAGCTGAAAGCATATCAACGAATATAATACAAGGCCTGTATGTTTATAACTTCAGTATTCTCGAGCACAGTCTTATGGATCAGTTTAATGGTGATTGGAGAAAAAAACAAGTAACAAGCAGGAAAACAGGAACAGCAAAAGTGTAAATGCATTTTACTGCAGCGTATTAACTTTATTAAACTATTAGATGTGAGCTGGTTGGATAATTGGTTCAATACGCATAGCTATTGTCTAACAACATAGACATTTTTAAAAAGAAAATTGACTTCACGTTTGGAGTAGTAGTTTGAGGCCGCCTCGCTGTGCGTTGAGTGTTGTGGGTTCGATCACCATACGAGACACCTCTTAGTGTGATCCACAACTGTTGTTCTTGGACTGACTATACTTTGTGTTCATTGATTGAATGTGTTGCTGTGCTGCTGCACCGTCTACTACAGTTTGTCACTTTTAGACTACAATCATGTAAATTAGTAAAATATCTTTAATAATATGCATCAACTTCAAAAAATTATAGTTTTTTGTGTCTTTCATTGATCAAAGCATTACAAATATGTTTTTTCCTGAAATCCATGACACACGATTGGACCATAGGTTTTTAAGCTAGGGTGGTTTGTAGGTACAAACCTGAATAACAAATAATAGAATAGATAACCAATAACTTATATTATTACAATTGCATCATTCGGTCATCTTTATGTAATTTAGGCAACAATAGAACGTTGTTCCTGCGTACACCAACTGTCACGTGAAAATAAATATTATTACTAAATAGATACGTATAAACCTACCAAAATCTAAGTCAGTGGGTATAACAATCTTGTAACGAACAGCCTAATAAATCGTCACTTGACTTAAGGGTTGAGCTACACCTATCAGCACCGCATCACACTTTTATATGCTTCTATCCTTTTCTGTCACTTAGGACCGTCATTTACTAGAGCGAGAAAGAGAGACGGAACGCTTCAGCACACCGCGGAATCGAAAAGGCGATCGTGTTCCCTCTCTCTTTCTCGCTCTAGTAAATGACAGAAAAGGATAGAAGCATATAAAAGTGCGATGCGGTGCTGATAGGTGTAGCTCAACCCTAAAACGAAATGGTCATTGGTCTACATGAGACAAAACCACGCACCGTCACACAAAACACGCATCACACTACAAAAGTCTGTCAAATTAACATAATATTATCTGTATTGTCTAAAAAGAAATTCTTTGTCCTGTTTAGATAAGATTCTACAGCGACGGTATCTTTAGGTTGTCAGATGCTAAGTATTAGATCTTAATAAAAATATATTTAAACTATACAAGGCTCTTTGAGTCCTTAATGACAGACACTACGGAACGTAAACTTCCAAACAAAGAGAAATATATTTAGATCAACAAAATTTATCTATTAGGGGACGATATTTCCAACCCCAAAACCTTGGTATAATAAATACTTCTACAAGTATTCGGGGTGCACCCCACGGACAAAACATGGGGTGTTACGCACCACTTGGATAGTCAGATATCTCTTAAAAAGTGTTATTTTTTATACTTTGTGTAAATTTATTGCATGCCAGTCATTTTCTATGTTTGTGTCTCCTCGCGCCATGGTGTTATCTCGAATATAAGGTCTAATACTTACTTACTCCAATGGCTCATCGAACCAAAGTGTGCCTTGGCCTCAAATACGAGAGAACGCCACTTCACCCGATCTTTGGCCACTTCTCGCCAATCATCAGCTTGAAGCGCATAAGGTCTAATAAGTTAGCAAATTTTAAACAGGATAATGCGGTAATTTATATGAAAACAATATATAAATAATATCTTGAACAATTTCAAGCAGAATTCCGCCAACGTGGGGAATATTCTCGCATTTTTTCGGCAACATGGGCGGCGTAATCCTTATCGTAGGCGTAGAGGGTTTAAGAGGTCACCACACGAGACAGAATTTTGTGGTATTCATAGAAATATATCGATATTCTAAGACTCTAACTTAAAGTATTACAGGGATTTGCACGATACCCAACCAGTTTCTAGCAGAGTCTTAAAATGGATTGGGTATTTGTATTATTAAGTAGCAGCCCTTAGTAGCAACAGATACGCTGTTGCTACTAAGGGCTGCCCAACAATAAATCTTAACATTATCACTACTGCCGTAAAGTTATAGCCGGCGTTATTTAAAACTGTTGCATAACTGCTTGTCATATCTGTTCCCTAGCATAAATAAGCTCGACTTACGCTTAAGTACGAAAAGTTTGTCAAATGAATTTTAAATGAAAATGCTACACATTTTGCGTGGCATGAAAAACGAGTATTAGGACCGTCGGCGAAGACAGTAAAGTAACAAAGAATACAAAAAGTAAAGGCTTATTTTAAGCGTCAGAGTACAAAGAAGCTCATATTACGATCACAATGAAATAGGGCTTACATTATTATGAACTCAATGTGTAGTAATTTAGAATACCTTCATTTAAATTTTACATCCTTCAAATATAGTCAGGGAGTTGTACTAAAATGTCTAGATGTATTTAAATGAAATTATGGCTACCTAGAAAATTTATTTGCCGTAAATTTTTATAGTTTAGTGCCGTTTGAGTAAATTGTACGTCTGTAACTATTCTAATTGCAATTGATAAACGTGGTTATCTATGTAAGTAGTTATCAAATAGTAATTACTGTACTGTGAAGACTTACTCTGTTTGATATACTTCTACCAAAATTCGTTAGAGTACTGATCCAATTTTACAATATATTATTATAAACGCAAAAGTTTGTGAGAATGTATGTCTGTGTCAAGTTTTGATGTATTTAATAAAGCTTTACAGTAGTATAACTTACACATCAGAATAATGCATAACAAGCTCTTATCGCTATAGATGATATCGACGCCTTCAACGCGGGAGAAGTCTGGGGGCACGGCAGTGCCCCCACCAAGTCGAGCAAAAAAGCGGCACGGTCGTACCATCCTTTTCTCGAAGCAATTCAGGCCAATTTCGACCCCCTGTAACTTCATTGTGGATAAAACTAGAAGCCTGATTTTTTTAGTAACCATGCAGGCTTTGTATAAACATGGTGTATTTAAAATATCATTCAATTTGAACCAGTACTATAAGAATTATAACGAGTCAAAATTCGTAATTTTGTCACTCACTGACCGATCATCAAAGCTTCAAATTTTGAATACTATTAATGTTTAGTATATGAATCAAGAAAAAACTAAAATATTTTCAATTTCTGTCCAGTTTTCGAGATACATCAACTGCATAAATAACTTTGTAATCCCATATAAATATAAAGTATTACAAAATTATATTTGCAGTCAAAGGTTTAATTAAGAAAATTATTTGTTGGTGAACAAGAAATAGAAGGACAAAAGGAAGACTATCTACAAAAAGAAATGAGATCCTATAAAAACAATACTTGTCAAAAATACCAAGTCTCGCGACCGTAAAAAGTTGTGAGATCCATGTAATACCAAGTCGGTTAATTAAACATCTTAATGTTTTATATTAATATATTGAATTGGCAATATATTAATTTAAAATATATCGTAAAATTCAAAAAGTTCTTTAATGACGCGTTTTCTTGACTGCGTAGTCGAGATTTCTATTTCTTTTCCAAGTTTATTGAATGAAGTATTAAGGCACGGTTCAATGCCCGTAATAAAAGTACCAGCGCTTTAAAGTTCCATGTTTATTTCCTTCTACACTTTATAGTCGATTATTAGAAAATATGGGGTCTAAATGTCAAAGGCTGGACTCCGTTCAGCACTGGGCTTTAGTGCTTTTCCTGTAACTGGGAGCTACAGTTGGTTTATGATATTAAACAGGATTTGCCGAGGTACCAGGTTTAATCTGTAGGTTAAAAGGTCACTAAGAGAAAACTATGATGCGATCGAAGGTATTTTTATGCTACTATCTCAACAGCTTCTTTATAAATTGAGTACTTAACTAAGTTCTCAATTTATGTACTCAATTTATATTCAAAAAAAATTAATGAAGTGTGAAATATTAGAAAAAGATAATTTTCTTAAGAGTTTCCAATTATTAGAAATATTATTTATTAAAGATGGCATCTTCACATACATACATACATGGACTCACGCCTGTTTCCCCGAAGGGGTAGGCAGAGGCATATTAAACGCCCACTTTTCGCCAGTGTTTTGATCCCACGTAATAGGTGGCGAGCCTATTGCCGCTTACCGGGATATTTTGTTTGCCAGAGCCTCGTCCGTTGATCGGCAGGTGCACCACTTGCAGGTGAGGTTGGCTTGGGACCCTAAGTTCTTGGTGGGAACCCTATGCACCCTTCTTCAATTTTTCTTTAATACATTAAACGGTCACGAGTAGATGTTCGATTAATACGCATTGGGCTGGCCGAAATAGAAAGTGATCTCAAGATTATTTAATAGAGAAAGAAAATATTATATTACGATTTAAAATAAAGAAAGCTTTGGAGAAAAATCGACGAGATTATTTATATAGGGTGCGACAGATGGCGAGTTAGTTTGACGACTATTGATTGGATCCTCTGCTAGTAATAAGGGGCAGCTTCCAATTAGAATTACAGAATTAGGATTAAACGGATCGGGGGAGATAACGAGAAGACAACTTTAATTTCCAAGTAAGAAATTTCTCTGGCGTTTTTGCCAATAATTCTCTTTTTTTTCACTCCCTCCTAATTTCTTTGGAAATAAAAGGAAAATTGTGGCTAGCATAAATCTTTATGGAGGACTTTATTAGAAGTGAAAAAGAAACAATTGTGTTAGTGTTTGGGTCGTTCTGTTTTTAAGTGCAATGTTCTTACATTTGTTTCTTAATTATACATCTATAATTAATTACGTGCTCATTTCTATTGAAAGCTACTTAAGGGCTTAGGGTCTGAAAACATTGAAGTAATGAAATATAGTTGTAAAGGTAAAAATATGACTTTGTATTGTCATTTAAAACTTAATGTCACGAACAAATGTAATGAAAAATTGCCATCAGTCACAGCGCTAGAATATATTTAGTGATGTATTTTACTAAGCAAAATATGACTAACTCGTACTGGTATATATAGACATGGTGTATATCAGCAGTGTTATTTGATTAGTAACGGTTTTCCTCATTGATCCAGCAACATAGTTTTGGGTCTGATTGTGAGCTAGCGGACTATTGTCGGCTTACAAGTTAAATTAATAAAACTTCTTTTGCCATTCTACGGCTATGTCCTCGACTAAAGCGTTAAGCTGTGTGGCAGCGATAGTGGAAGTGAGACCATTCTAAATGCGTTTAACATTTTTAAACGACCGTTCTTGATGACAGCAGCAGCTACGGTGGCGAGCCGAGTGATTTTCTGAAACAGAAGACTGTCATCACTGCGCTTAAGGTCCCGTTTCTGCTTTTGACGTTCCTTGCTTTAGTAGTGACCGTAGGTACTTTAGGTTAGCAATACCTACTACAGACCATTTTCGGTACCAGCCTATCTATTTGGTGATCCAACATTAGCATAATTATATTTGACTGCCCATAGAGCTCTTTTTATAACCCTTCGCTTCTTACATGATGGCGAGCGGTATTCTTTTAGCCTTACAGGGGGAGACGAAAAGGGGGACCAACTAGATCTTAGTAGCTTACTCTATTACTACTGTATAGAAAAAAGCCACTATAATATGCTGTAAAGCGACTATACGCTTAAGTGTTTTGAATTAACAAGGACCTAAAACTTTTGCATTACAATAATTGCTTGCATTGTGGAGAACTTTAGAAACATTTATAACGTACACAAAAAATCACACTCATAGAAAGTGTTGTTTCGTGTATGATTTAACTAATGACACGCGATACACGTGCTGACGCCATTATGTGACGCCAGTATGCACACTACCTACTCAAACATCCACGCCAAACATAAGGCTTTTTGCTTTCATGTAAACATACCGTAGGAAGACATACCACTTTCCATCCAAAGCAATTAGTAAACAACAAGCGACTAAGGGTACACCTACGTCATAACTAGCAATTACGTAGGTAATGTAATAAATACAGAGAAACTATAGCATGCGACACAACCGCTTTTTACAGTCGACACCTATGCATTATAATTTGTCTAATTGGTTAAAATAAAAACAGCTACGCCACTAAATACCACAAAAACATTTTCTGGTTGTAGCATTTTCATACACGTACAGCTTTTACCTAAAATTCGATTAATATTTATGCGATTTAAAACATCGCGCCTGTTATAGATTAAGAACATTCTAATTATAACATTGATATTTAAGGTAAAATTGCCTCTTCTTTCTCAATTTATTCAATATTCCGACCAGCTTACACCAATCCCTAGTAATACATTAAGGGCGATTTCAAACTAGCGAATTTTCAGCGCATTCGCTAAAATCGTCTTAAATATACGTTATACTAGATGAACCCGCGGTTACACCTGCGCTAGATTAGATAGCGTGATATTACATAGCCTATAGCCTTCCTCGATAAAATGGTCTACACACTGAAATAATTTTTCAAATCGGACCAGTAATTGCTGATATTAGCACTTTCAATCAAACAAAAAAACTCTTTAGCTTTATAGTATTAATGTAGTTTTTAGATCTAGCTGTTGCTGTGTACGAGAAAATTCTCTGATCGACTCCATCCCACAGCTGGTGTTACTTTGTTGTATCGTCGGGTATAAAAGAAAGGTTTTCACCTTTTATTTAAAGTTTCACCCGAATATTACATTTATGTAAACAAAGTCTGCATACCGAATAGTCTAAACGATGTTTGTTCATAAACTTTATACCGATATTTTTACCTTAATATAAAAATATTCCATCAACTTTTCTAGAGCTTGTTACTTACAACAACTGGCGTTTTATATTGATACAATACCAGTATCAGAACAGTTACATACGTACAAAGACCACATACGTAAGAATAGTTGCATACGTACAAAGACCACATACGTACGAGCATATTAAATGATGTTTGTTCATAAACTTTATACCGAAATTTTTATCTTAATGTAAATATTCCATCAACTTTTCTAGAGCTTGTTACTTACAGCAACTGGAGTTTTATATTGATACAATATCAGTATCAGAATAGTTGTATACGTACAAAGACCACATACGTACGAGCATATTTATGAATAACATAAAATTTATTTCCATTTTCATAATGTTATTAGAATGTTTAAAATTTGTATCTTTCTTGTAATTTTGATGTTAACATCTCAAGTAATTGTGAAGTCGTACTTGTTGGATTTTAGATAACAGGTAATGGTACTCATACGTAGTTGATTATTAAAATATTACTGTAGCATTCACAATCATTGCCAATGGAAGAAAGAAGATAGAACGTTTAATTCATCTAAACCTAGCAGATTATATATTTTATAACGATAATTTTAAATAAAAACAGTTATATTCTTGCTGCAAACTTATCGCAACTCAGCAAGATGCTATTTGTGAACAACTAACACGGGTTTTCTTTTATCAACAACTAGACGTCGCCAGAGGCTTTGCCCGCATCAATTATACATATAAAACTTCTTCTTGAAACATACCATCTATTAAAAAAACCGCATTAAAGTTTCCCAAAAAAGCCGCATCAAAACCGTTGCGTAGTTTTTAAGATTTAAGCATACATAGGGACAGTCAGACAGAAGACAGACTTTGTTTTATACTATGTAGTGATAGGCAACCATAAAAAAGCAAATATTCACTGCAACTCCAGATCTCAAAAAGAAATCCTGCAAAACGTATCGCTGTGTGCCGATTCTGATAGACTTTTCACGCAACTGGTTTCAATCCACAATTTCGGCAAACGCATTTCGTATCGCCATTCGTTATCAAACATATAACACGAACTTTAAAAGTGAGTTACTTTTTTCCAATATGGCGCTACAATTTGTCTGAAAATTTCATTACAACATAGTTTCGCGATAAAAGATATGGAACAACTTTATTTATCGCTGAAACTTTAAGCAATTTTTGAATGTTGCCAACTAGAATAAATTCAACGTTAGAACAATATTTATTTTTTGAGTGAAACAGGAAAAAAGATGCAATATTACAAAAGGTAAAAGTTTGAAGAGTACTTCTTTTTAAGCATTTCATAATGAAGTTTTAAGTGAAAACGTAGATATTCGTTTTGTTATTTCCAAGTATTGAGCTGTGATCGTTCAGTTTAATAGAGGTGTACACGGCGAAAGCATTCAACGTGCAATATTTGCATTTAGGTACCACTTTAAAATAATTGAACTTGCGCTTATGTAGTTTCTATTGTATAGACCAGTGCAGATTTTGCTTTATAGAAACGCTGTTTTAATTTTAAAGTAATATTATTTGCAATTGTTTACATTGACTTTACAGCGCACGTACTAGGATACTGTGTTACGAGGGACTTTAAAATAAAGAACACCTAGACTCAAAATGACTATTAGTGGATTATACAAAGTGTATATCGTGTGGTGATCGAACCTAGTTCTAGAGGAAGAAGCGAACGTTTAAACAAATAATCATCGGTGCTGTCCAACTTAACATAATTTGCACATATTATATATTTACGGATCGCTAGTAAAGATATATTTTTACTTTTGTATTTTGGTTGTATACAAATCAAAATCCTATTCTAATATATATATCCTATCTAAGCTTTTCTTGAAAAGAAAGGCCGAAACAAACTCAGAGTCATTGCTTATTTTTCATGTCATTTCAATTTCATTCATTTTGAAGTCCAGACAAAATGGATTTAGTATACGAGTACAATGCAGGACGTCTGACGCTTTTGTCTGACTTAATCCGCTGTCGCCCCGCTTTTAAAAGCCATCGTATGGCTCGACCTTGATTGAGGAAGCCAGCACGATCTGAATCACTGTGTTTCCACGCCATCAGAAGGTGTATGCAAAAGCATGTCAGTCGAAGCTACTCAGACAGGTTGCCACAACTAGTAGTTAAAATGGATACTAATGCCCACATCGTACTCAAAACTTTACATTCTATTATATGTTGTAAACAAAATATTAAAACAAACAAAATGTAAAAATTATTATTTAGAATGTTTGAAGAAAATATAGGTATAATACTTAACTTTTTTAGACATTCGTGAATTGACATTACTATTTAAGAATGTCTAAAAAAGAATATATTACATATGTCATTTTAAAAAAATTTATGTCACTTAGTAATTTGAAATGTCGAAAGAAAATAACTATCCGTATTAAGCCAATTATGCTTACACCTAATTGTTTTGTACAGTTAAAACGCTGCAGTAAACCGCTTTTTACTTTTGCTGTTCCAGTTTTCTGCTTGTTAAGATTTATTTTACTCCAATCAGCACTAAGCAAGTTGATAAGACATCGCCTGAGAATATTATAACTAATGAACATACTGGTTTAGTGTTATTTTCTTTTTCATTCAGTCATTCTACCATGTAATTAATAAAGCTGCGGTCGAAGCTTATCCCGACTTACCGTTCGTTACAGGTTGGAAACGTAAAGGAACGATGGCATATGTTGCGAATTGGATGGGTGGCCGATTGTTGTGGTATTCAAATCAGAGCACTGCCGTGCTTTGGAGAGCACGAAATAAGAGTCATTATATGTCCATGTAGAGTTTGTTTCTAGTGTGGTATTTCGTTCGACGAGAAATTCAATTCTCTCTTTTTCCTATAGGGCAGAAAAAGGAAAAGAAGTTTGAGAGAACGGTGGAAGAATAGCTTTGTCTTTTTCTCAATTCTCTTGGGATAGCAATGCATACCATCTAGACACTACTCGCGGGCTAAATGGTCATTGTCTCTTAGTTTAAGTATACGAAAAGTAAGTAGATACCAAATAAAAGAGCAACCGAGTAGAAATATTCATAAGCAACCCGGAATAGTACACTAATAACGAATAATGGACACACGAGAAAATTCGATCCATTTTTGTAATATTGCAACACCTACGCGGACTCGCCACTTTTTGATATCAGTTTCCTATAAAGGCATTCGAATATATAAAATCATTCGCATACGTGCAAGTATTATCCGTTTAACGAGTTTCAGAAAAGTGTCATTCACTTAAATTGTAAGAATACGCTCAAATTCTACCGTTTCCCGCCGTTGTTATCCGAAAATTTCATTTTATTTTATATCTATTACCTCTTAAGTTAAGTTTTTATTTCATATTTGAATGCATATCTGTGTTCTAGTTTCGTACAATGGAATATTCAAATTTGGGGCAGCGCCAAAGAGCTTTGAACATTTCATGGTAGAAGCAAGCTTGTAGTTGCGTGGCTGTATGATACAGCTAGTTTATTCAGACGATTTCAAATAATTATTGATGCCTACATCGTGATTGGTTAGATTGTCTGGATCTGGTTGGAATAGATGTGTGCAAATCAGCGCTCCGAGACGAGATTGCTGAGCGACGAGTCTCTGCTCTTGACAGATGCGTAATGGATTATGGAAAGTTATGGTAAATGTGCGTCTGTACATTCTGACGGAATGTAATTTGCTACAGAGGATTTTTTGTTGAGAACGAATCAATACAACTTGTCGTGACCTACAAAAATAGACTTCACGCCCAGTTATTTTTAGATAGAATTTGATTAGACTTCCTGAGATTCTGACGGATGTTATGTCTGCTACAAAATATTTGTTACATTTTAGTGTCGTCTAACAAAATGGTCACGTAAGCCATCTTGAATACGTAATTTCAAACAGGGAATGTGTTTCTTATTTGTACTAAACGAGCGCACCATTACTATTCTCTGCGCTTCTGAGACGACAAACTACTACTACATGATTTTATACTAGTAATTCCTGGCTGTAAAGCGCCTAAATTATACAATAGTTTGTTTGAAATTTACGAGAGAGCGGTACTGTGTTGCTTTGCCCGAAGCCATCTATTTCTTTTATGACTTAGCGCAGTCGTTTCTGAGATAATCAGGTGTAACACATAAATAATGGAGTAGCAATAAAAGCGTTCTATGTTTGTAAAATATTGTCTTCTTATTTGCTTCTGTTTAGCATTATATCATCAGAATTTGGTAGAAATAGGCTTTAGAACTGATTCATTGTGCTATTCGCTCTAGAGTCCAATGTGGCGGTCGTTTATTAAATGGGAGTGGCTGAATAGAGTTGCCTTGGCAAAGGTCTACCTACATAGTAATTTGGCTTTTATCTTGACCCTGAAAAGGTGTACATTACCGCATCAGCGATAGAGATTATTGCGGAACTAATTCGTCAATGCCCTTTGTTCCTAATTACTAGCCGTTGATTGGTCCGTAGAGATTGATATTGACAATCAGTTAATTTTCACCTCACTCGGGTATGTAATTTGTCACCGGTGTAAAATACGTTCACACCTGCTCAGTTTCTATGGCAGTTAAGTATTGAAATCTTTAGTTTAGTGTTCAGTCTTGCCCATAGCCCTGTTACAAAATTTGTTCAAAAATGTGTAACAAAATTAGTTTCACATTATTTAGTAGTTCACAAAACAACTTATCACTGTTCATATTTACGTACATGATTATTTACTTTTCTCGGCGAGAGACCGTGCGGTGTTTTAGGCCTTTTGTTTATTTATATTATTTATTGTTATTATTATGGTTGTTATTTACTTTATTTAATCATATTGCACACTATATAATATATTTATTTTAATATTGTTGTATTACTTATTGAATGAAAAAACTTTCGCGACTTGTACACATAGTAATATTTATGTAACGGGTCCATTGCTGGGCACGGGCCTCTTCTCACTATGAGAAGAGGAAGGCCCTAGTCCACTACGCTGGCCAAGTGCGGGTTGGCAGACTTCACATGTCTTTCGAGAACATTACACAGAACTATCAGACATACAGGTTTCCTCACGATGTTTTCCTTCACCGATTAGCAAGCGATTTTAATACACACTCAACTCCGAAAAGTCATTGGTGCGTGCCAAGGATTCGAACCTGAGACTGAAAAATAAAAAGTAAAATACTTTATTTTCCTCTCGACGTTTCGGCATGCGTTATACCAGCCGTGGTCACGAGATGACTGTTACTCTGCAGGTATTATTATGTCATTCTTAGTATTACAAGAAATCTGTAACTATTGAAGTATTTACGTATTTACCTTAGGCCGGCAGTCCGCCTTATCAACAGTCTTAATAAAATTTACGTGCCATACTAGGCGTGTACTATGAAACGGCTAGCCGTGCAACTAAGCGACTGTTTCAACTAATTAGACGCGATATACCCGTTGTAAACAATGGATATTTAGTGTCTAATTGACACCAACAGACTGCAGAAGTTATTGGTTCCAAGCCCACAGTGTACGCCACTGGCTTTTCAAAGGTACTTGCGTTTTCAATAGTAAATTATCGTTTGCCAAAGGGAGGAAATCTGCATGTCTTTATTTCGTTCTCGGAAGACCTGTGAAGGCTGCTAACCTACACTTGATAAGCGTGATGAAGCCTTATTCTTCTCACAGTGCGAAGTGGCATATCCCCAATTTATTTAACTATCTATAGGGCTGATATTATGTATAATGGGTACCCTTAAAAATCATAACATTAAAAGGTAAATTAATCTTTTACGGAAGCCGTTTTCTTCGAAAACTGTTAGAAAACGCGTTTTGATACAATTTATAGTATAATTTGTTACCGTTTAAATAATTCAAGGCTTTGGAAACACTTACGTTCCCCCAAAATGCCCCTTAATATTTGATAAGGCATACGGCGCATAATGGCTCTAAGAAAATATTAGATGTGTGAACTGAGAGAATACTCAAACATACTTTATATTACTAGATTATTCACTTAGTGTCTCCAAAAAATGTTTCAATAGAAATATGGATTGGAGGTGTTATATTTGAATTATTTATTTCTTTTATAAGGCAGTCACTTAAATATAGTGTTATGAGACCGCATAAATCATGTATAGATTAACCCGAGGTTTGGGTTATTTTGGATTTTATTTAAGAGATCATACCTTCTTCGTATCAGTAGCTATAATATACAAACATATATACATACATAGACTCACGCCTGTTTCCCGGAGGGGTAGGCAGAGACTACGGAACACCATTTGCAACGATCCTGACATACCTCTCTTGCTTCATTCACTCCCATCAAGTTTCTCATGCATGTTCTTCTGTTTAGGGTACTTCTGACCTGTCCTTTTTTTAGGATATCTCCAATCAGGTCAGAGAACGTCCGCCTAGGTCTTCCCCTTCTTCCTGTCCCATTCACACTTGCCTTATATATCTTCTTTGTCAGTCTTTCGTCATCCATCCTCTCCATGTGCCCAAACCACCTTAACATGCCTTTCTCGATGCTTGTCACTACATCTTCTTTTACCCCATAGACCACTCTCGTATCACACAATTCTTTCCTCTGTCGGTCAAAGGTACACCACACATACTTCTCAGTGCTCTCATTTCTACAGCATTCATTCTACTTTCAAGTCTCTTTTGCCATACCCAACTTGCACTACCATACATAAGGGTAGGCACTAATACCCCACTATGCACAGCCAAACGTGCCTTTTTGGACACGTTTTGACTGTTCATAAACGCCTTCAGAGCTCCATTCACTCTATTACCTGCATTAACTCTTCTTTCAATATCTTCTTCATTCTTACCATCTCTTGTAAACAACGTACCTAAGTATACGAACTCATTCACTTGTTCCACTCGCTGTCCATCGATCAAAACATTACAAGCCGTAACGCATTCTTCCTTTTTAAAAACCATAACTTTCGTTTTACTTACATTCACTTTCATTCCTTTCCTCTCTAACGCACCATGCATGACTGTTACCATCTCCTGCAACTCCTCCGCTGAAGATGCAAGTATTACCTGATCATCAGCATAAAGGAGGCATTTGACGAGTAACTTATTCATCCTTAATCCGCAGTCACAATTTTTTTAAAGTTTGCAAACAACTGTCCATGAAGAGATTAAACAGCCACAGCGACGCTACACATCCCTGTCTAACACCTTTCTCGATGGTAAATCAGTCAGTTTATGCCCCGTTTATCCTCACACAAGCTCTAGAATCCTCATAAAGGGATTTCAGAGCTCGAATGAGGCTGCTGTCCACCCCATTCATTGACAGCACCGACCACATTTCATTAATCACCAATTTATCGTAAGCCTTTTCCAAATCCACGAATGCACAATAGCCCTTTTGACCTTTGGCCAAAAATTTTTCGGCTATGCTTCGCAAGGAAAAAAACCTGATCCGTACATCCCATACCCTTTCGGAATCCCGCTTGTACATCCCATATTTTCTTGTCGGTTACTTTAATAACTCTTTCAATCAGTAACTTTGTATACAATTTGCCAACAATGCTGAGAAGGCTAATGCCTCTATAGTTTTTGCAGTCTTGTTGCGAGCCTTTTCCTTTATAAAGAGGCACAACTACAGCTGTGGCCCAGTCATTAGGTATTCGCCGGTGCTCCAGCACAAGTTATGTAACCGCTGCAACTGACCAACTATGATGCCCTGGCCAGCCTTCAGCACTTCGACGGTAATCCGATCATATCTTGCAGTCTTACCTACTTTCATACTTCCCAGTGCTTTCACGATCTCATCCACGCCAATAACGATTTCATCATTGCTATCGTTACCGTTCATTTCATCGATTGGTGTCTCTATCGCCGTTTTGTCAAATAAACCTTCAAAATACTCGTTTCATCTCTTCAGCACGCACGATTCACCATTCACTATCTTTCCATTCTTGTCTCTGATCGATGTGTATTCTGAGGATTGAGTTCTTCCTCGAACTGCACGATAGGATTTCCAGAAAAACTTAATGTTCCTCCGGAACTCATCAGAAAATCTGCTATCAAACTCATCTTACTTTTCCTCCTTTTTCCTTGAAACCATTTGTTTCACTATTCTTTTTGACCTAACAAACTACTTTCTTGCTTCATCTATGTCCTTGCTCGTTGCTTTTTCCATTCTTTCATTTGCTCTGACAGCCAACCAATCTAATCAAGCTTTCTTCTTCTCTGACACTGCTGATTGTACATCCTTGTCCTACCATGTATTCTTAACCTTTCGTATTTTCCTTCTGTTGATCACACCATATACTTCAGACGCTACACATACTTCCTCTTCTTTAAAGGACTGCCACAATTCATCGATATCATTTATGCCATCGAACCTCTCAAATCTTGCTATCAATCTTCGTTTATAGTCATCTTTCACATCTTTCTCTTGTAGATTTTCTACTTTTATTCTTTCCAAGACTCTATTTTCATTATACTCTAGGTGTCGCCATCCTTTAAAGAGCCCACTTATCCGGCTCAACACCAAGAATTGGTCTGTGGGGATGCCGATCTCTCAATACGCCCTTGTACCCAACAAATTATTTCTCAATCGTTCATCTATTATTACAAAATCAATCATACTTCTTCTAACATTTTTCGCCTCACGCGTATACATATGTACCCTTTTGTGATCAAACATGGTGTTTGTCACACAAAGGCTCCACTCCAAACAAACCTCAAGCAGTGCTTTTCCATTTTCATTCACATTCTCATCACCGAATGCACCTAACACCTTTTCAAATCCATCTCGTTTTAATCCCACCCATCCATTGAAATCCCCTAACAAGATCAATCTTTCGTTATCTTTACATTTCCTCAAAATATCTCTCAAACTCTCCCAAAACTCCTGCCTTTCGTCTTGCTCTTGCTGTGACATACCCGTAACTATATTGACCGGGGCGTATACCCCTATAGTAGAGACATGAGTAAGTCCTACTTTCATTCTCATCCATAGTAGCCTAGCATTTACACATTCAAACTCTTTGACACACTCATTTATTCACGCAGATAGTATTGCACCAACTCACTTGCAGGCTCAGCTGGTACTATCTACCCCAGACCAATACGCCGTATATGCGCCATGCTGGATGGTGTCACATCCTTGCCTTTTTGTTTCATTCACACAAAGAACATCAATTTTTTTATCATCCATCATCTGACATACTTCATCCAATTTGCCATCCATCCCTCCTCCAATGTTCAACGTTGCAAACCGGCTTTACATAGACCGCTTTTCGCCCTCGCGGGGAACGAGACGTGACGGGTTGCGAACCGCGTCGCCGCCGTATGGACAAGAAGTAGATTTTGGTCCCATAGCGTTTCCATGAGATGTAGGGATCTAGACTGTCCACCCTCGCTGAGCCCTTTACAGGGGTTTAGTGGAATATCAGCTGTGCCCTGTGACCACAAACACAGGCACTCTCTGTTTACGACCAGCTTGCCCTCGGGCCTCGAATCCCTCGGCACGGGTCGGTTCACACCTGAGATCGGGGTTTTGTGTCCGGTATGCTCCCTAGAAGTTGGTGTAATTTCGGAGTTTTTCTTCTCCTAGATTTGTTGCCAACCAAGGCTAACTCGGCCCATCTCCTCGCTATATTATAATATAACTAATTTCATGTATCGTACAATGAGACCCATCAGAGACATCTAACGGACACCGACGGAACTACGAAGACCTGAAGATCCTGACTCACGGTATTAAAAGCCTCGCGTGATTATTATACATTTAAACAAGTTCTCAGCACTATCCGTCAGACCACGGTCCACCAGAGGCCCAATGAAAAAGAATGCAGTTTCGATCTAATGTGATCTAAAATCAGTGTCATACTCATGTCACAAATGGTATTCTCCTAAATTAACTAGTATTTGAATCACCATTATATCAGCCAAACGACGTCCACTGCTGGACAGAGGCCTCTCAAAGGTTCTCCACACAGACCGGTCTTGAGCCGCCCGCATCGAACCGCCTCCCGCGATCTTGACGAAATCGTCGGTTCACCTTGCGGGGGGCCTACCTCTGCTGCGTCGTCCGGTACGTGGCCGCCACTCCAGAACCTTTCTGCCTCAACGGCCATCGTTTCTTCGAGCTATGTGCCCTGCCCACTGCCACTTCAGCTTGGCTATCCGGAGAGCTATGTCGGCGACTTTGGTTCTACTGCGGATCTCCTCATTTCTGATTCGATCTCGCAGGGAAACTCCAAGCATAGCTCTCTCCATCGCCCTCTGAGTGACCTTGAGCCTTCTGATAAGGCCCATAGTGAGCGACCACGTCTCTGATCCGCAAGTCATCACTGGCAACAGACACTGGTCAAAGACTTTCGTCTTGAGACACTGCGGGATATCGGACGAAAGATATGTCGTAGCTTCCCGAACGCTGACCAACCGAGTTGGATTCGACGATTGACCTCCTTCTCGAAGTTGGACCTACCTAATTGGACTACTTGTCCCAGGTAGATATACTTGTCGTCAAGCCTTAGAGATCGAGCTTAGAGTTCCCAACCTGAATAGGAGCAGGTACAGGCAGTATTTGAATGTTATGGGAATATTAACCTGACTAGATCGTAAATTGAATAAATATAGTTTCAATATCATATTAAATACCTACAAGAATTGGCCTTCTGGTATGAACACTACGCCTGGTCAGAGGATCTTTCCTCTACTAGCAGGAAGATTACCTACTCCTCTTTCCTCGAAAGTTTCTTGTAGAAATTTATAAGTGCGATGCATTCTGTAGCGCAGTGATGTGATGTCACCACCCCCTATCATCCCATGGGTGTCGTAAGAGCCGACAGAGGGAGCATATTATGCAGAGAACAACACTGTAAGAGAAGGAAAACTTGATACAAACCCTATGCCAACCCGCTTTGCCAGCGTGGTATAGTAGGCCAATTCCTGCTTTCAAAGGCTTAGTCCAGCAGTGGACTGTTAAAGGCTGATGATGATGATGATGATTCTGTAGCGCATTATATATCATGATCATAGCGTGACTTGGTTTGCCGTTTGTAATAGACCGACACAGTTAACTAACGCTTACATAGGTCGCCACTTGGATGGGTGACCGCGTGTGGTAGTTACATCGGAGTACTACCATGCTTCGGTTGGCACGTACAGCTATCTGTCCCGGTTCTTGTGCCATGACAGGAACGTTTGTGCAGAGAGATACTTGTTCTATTATTGAGTTTCGTCGATAGATATCGCAGACTAACACGGTGAACAGTAGTCGGTGTGGGATTTATTTCGTTATCTACACGGGAAGAAACATGTGGCAAGTTGTGAAACTACCTACTATCAATGATTTACACTCCAGTGATTCGGTTGTATGATCCTTTTCACTTACCTGTTCGATTTATTTGAGATATTTGTCATGATAAATAATACTTACGTAATTTTTATATCTTTTCTAACGGTGTATTGGTGAAATGATTGCAAATTATAATTAAATGAATTGATGAATGAATTGATTGCGCATTTCATTACGGTTTATTTATAGCTCTGCTTTTAAAATATCTTATATTACCGAAAAGCGTGCATGCAAAATTTGATGAGATTGAATGAAGCAACAGAGCGATCGTAGAAATAGGTGTAGTCTCAAAAGACCTGAATTTTCTCCAAAAACTCAATCGCATGAGAGTCGCTGAGGAAATGCTAGAATAAGTCAATTCCGACCCAATATTCACGAAACGAATTATTACTAGTGACGAGACGTGGGATTACGAGTTTGACATGCAAACTTGGCAACAAGCTTCGGAGTGGCGCCTTCCAACTGAACCGAAACCGAAAAAACCACGCCAAACTCGTTCAAAAGTCAAAATCATGTTGATTGTTTTCTTTGACTATCGCGGTGTTGTGCACTCGGAATTTTTGCCGGAAGGTCAAACGGTAAATAAGACACATTATTTGAGCGTTATGCGGCGTTTAAGAGAGCATATTCGACGAAAAAGGGCCAGATTTGTGGAAAGAAAATTCTTGGATTGTGCACCACGATAATGCGCCTTCGCACAAGGCCATCATTGTGAACGAATTTTTGACCAAACACTCAACAAATACCATCGAGTAACCACCATATTCACCAGATATGGCTCCAGTCGATTTCTTTCTTTTTCTTAAACTCAAATTACCACTTCGTGGCGCCCGTTTTCAATCGGTAGAAGACATAAATTATATTATGTTATATAGCCAAGTATTTAATTATATAGCCAAGTATTTATTCTTATTGTAATGTACACCTTATCTTTTTAACGTGACCAAAACTATTTGTACACCTACCATACCTATCTCTGCAGTACCCTATGGTTGACTACTAGAGAATGCTTATAGCATTAAGTCCGCCATTGTACCTATGAGTTGTACATAAAGTTTAAAAATAAAAAATTAATAAAGGAGAATCCGCGGCTAAAACTGAACTCAATTCCGAAAACAGTGTTTAAAAATGTTTTGATGATTGGATTATTCGTTGGCGTAAGTGTATCGTTTCCGAAGGAGCACACTTTGAAGGTGATAAAATAAATTTGGATGTACAACAAACAGTTTTTGTATTATTGATCTTTTCCCGGTACTTTCTTGACGGAGTAGTTAATAAGTGCACAGGAAAATGTGACAATCTTCGACTTTTTATTCGCCGTCCATCAATCCTTCTAGTCAGTCGGACAGTTCACGGCAAATTTTCCCGTGCCCGTTTAATTGAACCAATCGACGCGTGTGACCGGCCTAAAGCTGCGTTGCCACGAGAGATGTACGAGGCAGCTGATTGATGTCTGAGGAAAACTCACATGTATATTAAAAATAGTATCAGCCTTAGAAACTTTTAAACACTCGCGTTGCATGTTTAAAGAATATATATATATACTAGCTGACCCAGCGAATTCAGTATCACCTTTTTAAGAATTTTTATTTAATTCCCTTTTTTCGAAGCCCCTTTTCCAAAGTTACCATTGACTTAGCGCTTAATCTCTTATCATTTCAGAGTATATAAATGATGAAGTCCCCATTCCTTAAAATATCGGAGATGATACCCATATCAACTTTAAAAAAAAAATCCCATCCGCCATCTTTGATTTCCTATCCGCCATATTTGATCACGAAATAGATGTTGTATTTGGATTCATCGTCCCTTTAATCATCAGAGACGATAACCATATTGATTTTAAAATTTTTCCCATCCGCCATCTTTGATTGCCCATCCAACATCTTGAATCACGAAACAGATGTTGTATTTGGATTCCCCATCCCTTTTAACATCGCAGACGATACCAATATTGTTTTTTTTAAATTTTCCCATCCGCCATCTTTGATTTCCCATCCGCCATCTTTGCTCACGAAATAGATGTTGTATTTCGATTCCCCACCCCTTAAAATATCGAAGGCGATACCAATATTGATTTTTAAAATTTTCTCATCCGCCATCTTTGATTTCCCGACCGCCATCTTGGATCACTAAATAAATTTCATATTATTAATCAGCATCCCGAAAATCTCGAAAACGATACCCATATAGATTGTATCCTATTCGTTTAGCCTTTTTTGCCTTTGACCCAACCCTCCCCCTTCTCGTTTGACCATTTTATTATTTTTGTCTGGCCCCTAAAAGTTGTGGCGTAATTTAATATAGCCTTAGGCAATAACAATTTTTTAAATCCGACTGCTAGTTCCTGAGATTAGCCGACATTATCTTTTAGCCTTTTTAGCCTTTTGCCCGGCCCCAAAGAGTCGAAGCGTTATGTTAAATAGCTTCCGGAATAACTGGGCTATCGTATATAAAAATATTTTTTCAGATCCAACCGGTAGTTCCTGAGATTAGCGCGTTCAAACAAACAAACAAACTCTTCCGCTATATTATATTAGTATAGATAACTGCAAAAAGTATTTACGCATATACACACCGACACAATTAGGGGAACACAAAAGAAAGGTCGTTTTTTTCAATTAATATAGTTCTATATTTTTTGCAGTTATAAAATAAATACATAGTCTTAAAATATCTTCAATTAAAGCAAAAGAAGCTACGTATTGGCAAGTTTTTAGAAAATACACCTGAATTGCGAAAATTTGCAAAATAAAACATTTTTACGGTGAGATTTTAAATATATTTTTTCTTTTAATTACACAAAATTATTGAAATTAATATCGAGTATTGGTTGAACACATACAAAAAAAATCATCAAGATCGGTCCATTCGTTTAGGAGGAGTTCAGTGACATACACACGCACACAAGAAATATATATATTAAGATAAACGGGAATTAACGCGAACATGCATTAGGTATTTACATACCTTATTTTGCTTGACGTTTCGAGACGGTTGCACGTCCCGTGGTCGCAAGCTGACTGGTGTAGCGATGTCACGTCTCCGAGTGCGAGGTAGAATATTCTATTTCTGCCCCCGCGTCGTTGTTTTTCGATGTACCGGCGCAAAACACACTAACCATATCTGTATATTGAACATCCGCCGACTGCGCATTAAAGTGGGGTGTTGTTAGTCGAATCACTGGATTCCACGCCGATGACAATTTGAAGCCCTCTTCCCAAGAAGCACACCGTCCAACTGTCCCTACCTAGGTAGACGCTACCCAAAGCAGATTTAACCGTCGGCACCTCACAATTACACAAAAGATAAATAATGACGTGTGGTCCAAAATGATAAAGTTCAATTGAATCTTTTTATTGAAAGAAAGAAAAGATTTATGTCGACTTCAGAAATCTTTTATTTATATGTGTTGTACTCGTGTTTAGTGAAGAATGACCGCATGTCGCTCAACGCATACTCTACTCGTAATTGGTTCAGTGAATTTTGATACTGTGTTAGAAATAAATTTGACAACCGCGTCTTTGTGATGTATACTTTTCAAGATAAAATAATGAACATTTAATTAGTAAAACGAAGTTAAAAAATGACAAAGAATACAATGTTTAGCATTGAATTTTGTATACATTTTAACAATCGAATGTTTCCTATTACTTTCGATAATGATAGTTAGAACCTATCCACATTCGTTTTCGTGCTTCATCATCATCAGCCCTTAACAGTCCACTGCTGGACTAGGCCTCTCCTTTGAAAGGAGGAATTGGCCTACTATACCACGCTGGCCAAACGGGTTTTCCTTCTCTTACAGGGCTGTTCTCTGCATAATATGCTCCCTCTGTCAGCTCTTACGACACCCATGGGATGATAAGGGGTGGTGACATTCCGTATTCTTAATCCGTCACCACACGGATATATTTTCGTGCTTATAAAATCATAATGTTTCTTTTTAGGGTTCCGTACCTAAAAGGTAAAAAACGAGACCCTATTACTAAGCCTCCGCTGTCTGTCTGTCTGTCACCAGGCTGTATCTCATAAGCCGTGATAACTAGAAAGCTGAAATTTTCACAAATTATGTATTTCTGTTGCCGCTATAACAACAAATAATAAAAATTAAAAAAATATTAATTTTTTTCGTATTTTTTGCTCAAAATTACTAATGGTAACAGGTAGACGCTTAAAATTTTCACAGAATATGTAGTTGTATATTACCTTTCAAAATAAATAATTAAATAAAAAAAAGTAAATAATAAAGGGGGCCTCCCATACAATAAACGTAATTTTTAAGCAGTTTGTTACTCGATTTTAATAAACAGATAGAAACTTAAAAAAATATAACATTACACACAACAAACGTGATTTTCTTTTATAGATGATGGTACGGAACCCTTCGTGCTCGAGTCCGACTCGCACTTGCCAAAGTTTTTATAAAGATTTGCCGTAGCAAAATTAGCTACAGCTACTTTTGGTAAAGATGCGTTTATAGTCAACCGCAATATGGGAGCATACAACAAAAGACTTGCCTTCCGTTGTGTGAATATTACCGCATAAGTTGGCAAAATGACGATACTTCTACTCCACTTCGGGGTGAAATACGTATGTATCCATTATTTAGTATTAGAGTCAAATTGAACACAACTGTTTTTGCCGCCATTACATTAATTATTTCTAGAGTTCGGATATATATTTGTTGGAACCAGGTCAGCATTCTAGTGTTCTAAAAACAGCATTAATCATGTAAGTTTCACAGTTCAGACCGTGTGTAACGGCTGCGCTAGATGTTTGCATGACCGCGATCGTAAACTTGACAGAAAATCGACTTTGTTACAGACCACTACAACAGCTATCAAATAAATAGTCTAGACTGCTTACAAGATTATATAAGGATTGTATCGTAACTATTAATAGTGACATTACATAGATACACGACTACGAAGTTTTGAAGGGGAAAGCAATGGTGTCTCGACTCGTATTACTAGACGGATACTGGTGCTAATATTCAATTAATTTTGGTTATACCAGTAAACGTACCCCGGATTTCAAGACGAAAAGTCTTCGTTTCTACCGGGATTACTCTAGGACGATGATGATGATAATGGTGAAGACAGACGCTGTGATTAAAGCGGGCTAGCTACTTTGATGTATAGAAGCTTACCGGTTTACTGTCTGTAGACACAGCCCGTCTGTTAACTAAAGCTGTAGTTATAGGAAATAAAATTCTGATCAAAAAGGTCTGAGGTCGATACAATCATGTCATATCTCTCTTGTTTCTCTTTCACATGTAACTCTAATCTCACACAAAGCTTACACGGGCCTCATGTGGTTTATGGCACGCACTCCGCTATCTAGGCTGTTGATTTCACTTAACTTGATGGTGTGTCTTCGCTGTTGAACACAATTTTAGACTGTTACTAAAAATAAGATTATATTTTTGTTTAACGCAGTTTGAGTGTGAACTAAGTATGGCAGCTGAAGAAAAATCTCTTTTTCACCACAGCAGTTCAAACATGCCGATTTTGCTGCGAGACAACAGTGAACAAAATGCGATTTTGATTCGAGCGTGAAGCAAAGTAGCTTTTTAATTTTTCAATCTTCAGTGCCACGAATTGACATTGTTCAGCTACAAATTTGAAACATTCGAATTTTACTGTGCTATGTCTCTTTCACATGCATATAAAAAAGCGAGTGAAAAAAACAAACTCCTTCGAAATTCGTTTTTGGTATTCGACCTCAAAGAAAACACGTTCGGAAACGCGTTAAACCCTAAAATTTAAAGATATACAAATATCTTTATATATAAAAAAATATGTTGTTTTTTAAATGTTATTGTTTATATGTTTAATATATTATTGGATTTTAATAAAAATAAGTCTAAATTATGAATAAGACTTATTTTATTAAATATGCTATTGTATAAAATTGGTATTTAACCAATACATTTTTATATGGAATTTAAACAATGATACATTTGAAAAGTAAACATCAGGGACGCGGTATCAAAACGCGATTTAAAAAAATAGCGTGAATAATGTAAACATTTCGCTGATGCTGATAGTGTATAGCGTTATGTGTTAAATGATATTAATATAAATACTTAATCTAAAAAGATGAGTGAAACTAGCGATGATGACTGTACTTTAACACCAGAAGAGTGCATAATTTTGTTTTCAATTTATTCCTGTTAATTTTTATGTCTCATTAGTAATAGGTATGTGTTCTCACTGCTGAGGTGAAAAGTTATGTGTGCTACACGAGAGCAAAGATTTTTGCATCTCGTGCTGTTGAGTCCCTCACTACGCTCAGGATTCTTACTTTGATTCACTCGCTACGCTCGTGAATCAATCATAGAATCCTTCGCTTGCGCGGGACTCAAAATCAGCACTCGAAACAAAAAACAACTTTGCTCTCTTGTTGCACAAATAACTATTATCTTTGCAATAAGTCAAAACTGAGTAATTCTCCAGTCTTATCTAATATTTCAAAAGAATATTTTTACAGATGGCTTAAGTTTTAGCCTAACTTTGTCCAGTGCTTATAATAAATCTGTTTTATTTTTGTAATATAAATATTCGGGTTTCTTTGAACACAGTTGCGTATAAGCGGTCTATATAAAATGGCGTAGTAGGCATTTCTCAAGGACAACATTTTTCGGCTTATTTATTACAATTGGTGAAGGTCCTTCCTTTTTCTGATAATTTATGCCACATGTTACCAACTCTTTGACACCCTTAGATTTTCGGTGTACAATCAATCGACCGATGAAATGTCTTGTCGAATATGTCGTGTTTTTCGTATTTCTTGAGCTTATGTAATGCGATGTATTGGATAACCAGAAGTATATGTGTATCTTGTAAATTGTATTCAACGCATTCTTTAACATGGGATTACTAAGAAAATTTTCCACTGACCTATTTACCTATTTGTTTAGTAGATTTACATAGTTTGAACTATGGCACACTTAAAGTTAGCTGGCGAAGGGCCTATTCTATGACCTGACTAACTGCGTTAGCACAAGGGTGAGATTCTTGGAACTTCACGGATATAGAATTTACTTTCTGGATGTTCTGAGTACAAGTCTGTGGAGAATTTATTATGCATGGAGCCTGCCTACCAAGGTAGATGGTCCATCGATGACTGGTTGCGAGTCTTCGCCATGCAGTGATGGAGACTTAGATTTGAAAACACCGTGCGTCGTCCGCTTCAAACAGTTACAGGCGAGCGACCACCGTTAGGGCTCTTTTCCTGTCATGCGTTTTATGGCCCGCGCGCGGATCTGATCCGCATGCAGGCTGCCCGCATCCTATCATTTCATATATGTTTTTCCTATCATGCGGGCATCATGCGCGCGGAACGTGGATTGGTTACGGACGCACAGACTGCGTGCGTGCTATCCGGATGCAGACGGCTTTCTTCTGCCTTCAGTGTTGTTTTTACTGTGACGCGGGTCGCACGCATGGTCATAGTATGCATAAAACCGCAAATGAAGTAATGAAAATCGATACAGAGAGAGTCACTGGTGACACGCACGACACTGCAGCGGCAAATGAAATCTTTGTCTTGCGTGTGGCCAGGAGCGTGTTATCACCCGCATGTGGACCAGATCCGCACGCAGACGAAAATACGCATACGTACCTACTACATAATGGAGTGTCATTAAATATTTAAATGTACACAGAAACAAAACTAAACGCCTTTTATGTATATAGTACAAAATAATAACGGTTCGTTTATTGGAATAACTGTCTAGTAGCATGTTCAAATTTACTAATAGTTTCCTAACTTACTTATCTCTCCAAAAGGTTGGTGTGCGAAATATGCCATTAAGGTGTTCAAGGCTGTCGAAGTTATAAAACGGATCGTGAAAACTCACAGCTTTGCAGATTATTCCGTAAAAAATTAAGTTTTGAACGAATATATTTATAAATATTATATAGTGTAATATTACATATGTATATAAATATAATATTAAGTAGTGGGAAAGTTTATATACAGGGCTGAAGATGATGCATATATTTTACAGCCAGTATTGCTGATAATCCAACGTGTTATAATTATTTTTTTCATTGAGTTTCAGTATTGTATAGTATTACTACTGAAAACTTTCATACTAGTCGACATTCATGAAGTTGGACTAAAACTACAGTCCCAAAAAATCCTCGGCAAGGAATAGATATTTGTTACCCACAAAATATTTCTTTCTTGAAGGAATTGAAAGCCCAGCCATCGTTATAGCAAGTTGCGGCAACGTGATCACTTATAATATTGAGCCTTCTAGGTATCCTAAAAGTCTTAAGATGTAATATTCGGTAAAGTACCTACTACACTAAGATAATTCTTGCTTCATTTGGGTATATACGCATGTCTTTCTGCAGCACGGATAGGAACTGAAATTGCATGAAAATTCCTTAATATTTTATGACAATAAACAGGCCCGTGACGCCGTAACCATTCTTTCGTGTTTTGCTTCCCCACTGTAACATTACGGCAGTAAAGCAGAAACTTTAGAGTAATGTTGACTTGCAACTCTTCATTCCACTTGATAAAGAAAAGACATCGTAAAGTATGTTGTCCGGGATACATTAAAATTAAATGAGGCGTCCCCCATAGGACCACTTAAGATACGTAGCGAAGAGAAAATTTATACTAAGCGGTGCATTTTCTAAGCTTTAAAATGTTTCCAGTAATTCAACACGAACTTCACTTAATTGCTATAGCCTTATTCGAAGTTCGTTCGATGTGTGTAAGGATAAGGAATGGAAGGCTTATTATACATGACGACGCAAAGAAAGCCAATGCTTCTCATAATATACGGAGATGTATCAGGGGCAGTTTATATCTAAAGCGAAGTGCACTATAAATTAAAATGTAAGTAACATAATAATACGGTTGATATCTTATACTTTTCTGTTTAATCAGAGTTGTTCAATATACATACGTCTTCTCATATATTTATGCTCGTTCATGATTCTCATCCGCCACCTAACTTGTCATTTACAGTAACGATACGACAAGACTCTCCAATATACGCATTGAATAAAATTAACAAGACTGTTCGCAACCTCGTAATCAATTTAAAGCCCGTCACTCTCATTTTGTGGCGCGCTTTGTCTGTTTACACGCCTTGGCTCGCCTAACTCGGCTCGGTTGAATTCATTCAGGAATGGCAGAGAATAGCCTTGCCTTATCGCCTCATATCTACACTCACAAGTTTCGTTTCCAACGACTTGTACTCCTATCCGCTTGGCAATCTGCCAACTCTGAGTCCATTTCCCGAGTAATCATAACTTAACATGAAATTTCAATTTTTATGCTGGTTAGCGCTCGAGAAAAAAGACCCCCGGTTTAATTTTATGCGCCGAAAAACTTGTTAGTGGCGTAAATAGCATGTTCTGTATTTTCATTCTACACGTTCTTTATGTTCCGATCAAGTTTTATTACTTTTAATATTGTTTAATAATCTTAAAATGTTTCTGCGTACATGTTTGATAAAAAGGGGCTGTAAGCATGTTATTCTACAAAGCTTTTGTAATGTTAAATATATTATCTTAATATCACCTTGTTTATGAGATAGCTCTTGGAAATATGTCAAAACACCTTCTCGTCGTAAATTGGTCTTATGATAACTTTCTTTCGTGGCCAAATAAAAATCTATTACGACAGCTTCACAAAGGGCCAACAAAATGAATTTTCCTTGATTCTCTTTGTGTGTGGTTGAAATACATCAGGAAACAGATATTATTTTAGTAAGAGATCCGTAGAAGTGCGACCTTAACCGATCTGATAATTGGATGAAAACTATTTTATATGAAATTTTGCATGTAAAAAATATATCGCGAATGGGTTGGTAAAAAAAAACCCGGTGCAGACTAGGAACAGTAGAAAAAAAAATTGGCTTTTCATTTAACATTGCATTTACGCGTTTAATTAATAAGTTTAGTACTTACCGAATGTATAAACCCTAAAGGTTACGGTAAACATTGGTTTATAAATTTTTCCTGGCGTATTTGTAGGGTTGCCAGGTATAAACACTTCGACTGTTAAGTTGATACTAGCTATATTTATCAACTTCATTAAAAGGAAAATATCATACTAAGATGTCCGCTACTTCACTGCAAATACGATTGGGTTGCCTACGAAAAACCTGTCAGGAAAAGTGGTAATTTTTTTTTTAGCCTGGACTGCATGTCTTTTGTACAACCCATTCGCGATATATTTTTTAACATGCAAAATTCATCCAATTATCAGATCGGTGAATTTGTCAGAAGTGATTGAACGTGGCCGCGGCTTGATTGCATGGTAACGTCATACGACGAATAGGTTAGCGTACGTTAGCATTCAAATGATGTTAGCTACGGTTCTAGAGATCTTTATCCGACAATGTATTACTTATAAAAAAAAATTGGTTGCCTGTAAAGTCGGTATACGGGCGAAAGTTTTACGTGACAACGACTTTGAGTGGTAAAATAATTTTAATGTGAATATTCATTCGTATAGTAGGAAGAAGGATGAAAGACGCGTGCCTTTCACTTTTTATGTCTGTCTCTCTCGCTCTTAGGCGGGACGCGTGCCTCTCACTCGCTCTCATTGTGAGCGCATAACGTGAGCGGAGCGTAACGCAGTTTCTTGAAGTGTCACCCGGCAAACCAATTTATAAGACGTTGTCACGTCAAAAGTAAATAGCTCTTTTTATTGATAAACATGACATTTATTAGGTATGTTTTCAATATTATTTTTAAAAGAAATGGTCGCGCCAATATTTATGATAGGTCTGAAGTCGGTAAGTCATTGAAACTGTTCATTTTTTTATAGCAAGTATAATAGATTTTGTATGGAAATCATCTACACTGCAGTGACTCTAGTTTACAATCAGACCTATCATTAAGCATGGTTAGTATAGTTTCTGAACACATTCATTACGTTAAGCGAATAAAAAGACGTACCTCAATAAATATATTGGTTTGAAATATCCTTATCAAACGTTCTGGAGAAGCGGCCACGCATCAGACATCGTAGCAGAGGTAGGCCTCCGGCAAGGTGGACTGACGACCTTGTTGAGATGGCGGGCAGCGGATGGATGCGGTTGACTCAAGGTTGGTCCGTGTGGCGAGCCTAGGTAGAGGCCTATGTCCAGCAGTGGACGTCTTTCGGCTGCTACAATGATCCTTATGAAAATATTATCAAGAAAGAAATAGGTTATATTTGTGGGACTTAAAAATATTTATCAGCTTCGATCGTGTCGGTATAGTTTCGTGTGTCGTAAAAATGCAATTTTTGTAACTGAGATTCAGAGTTCGCACGTGTATTGTGGCGGCCACGACTTTAACTTCATTATGACGGAATTAGACGCGAAATAGTAATTTCATTTCCACTAACGGCTTAGAATGATAATGATATATTTATTTCCTTGAGAGATGAAATGCGGAATTCACTACGAATCCTTTATCGAATTCGTCTAGTAGAAAGATATCAGGGACAATGTCCCTGATATCTTTTTCTTATTCTTTCTAGCATTTTAAATGTGAAGTTATAACATCATTTGAATGATTGCTACTTCATGAGTTACAAACTGCTGAACTGTTTTGGATGAAATTTGGCACACATATATTTTACTGGCTATACCTATGAGCGTATTAAATACTACAATTATCTTTATCAACATAACAGGAAAACTCGGTCAAAGCTAATATTTTCATACTTTCATAAGTTTAGATTTCTTCGATGTTTGAAAATATTCGATATAACTTACTAGTAGGGGCATCAAGTGCCGTATTTCTTTGGATACTTATCAAGGGCTCTTAGGTGAAGTTGTAGCACGTAAACTTAGATGGGCACTACTAATGATCTTTTTTTTCATGTGAGTGTGTAGCCAAATCTGTCGTGGGAGTTTTCTAACCGCCCGAAGCTTTCCAACATGGGTTAACGATTCTTGTACTTAGTCAAGAACAAGGACCGATAGCTTAAATGTCCTCCGAAGCACAGCGCTCTGATGTAAATGCCACATGCGGTTACCCATCCAAGTGGTGACTTATGCAAGCGTCGTTTAATTTTAGCGACCTATTATAAGCATAAGACACGCTATGAGCGCAGCACAAATGTTATCGACACAATTTAAACAAATGGTCTTCTTAAGATGGAAGCACTGTTGCTATTCCAATTAACTGACACGATGACTATTAGTTCACTCCATTTATTTGAAGTGCCTCGTCTACTGGCTGGCTGTGATTTCTACCGTTGGCAATATGAAAAATATACTGATACTAGTCTAAACTAATCTTTAATGGAATATCAATAATATAAAATCTTGGATGGAACTGAGATAACACTAGGGCGATGATAGTAGTGATAAGTGAATTCACTTAATTTTGCACCATCTCTTTGTACTACAAAAATAACCTAATTAAGCTGATAAAAAGGCAAATCTCTCTGTCGTAAATATAAAGTACTTACGAGTATCAAAACAAGCTTGTATATTGCGCAAAACGTTTAAAACAAAGTCCAGACTAAAGTTATTTTTAATGCTCCGGGCGTATACAATAAGCTCCTAGGGCACCCTTTTAGAAATTCCCTACAGAATCTAAAGTACGGTGATTTATACAATCTAGGAAAAAATCTCTTTATAATAAAGGTGAAAGATGAAAAACTAAATTAAGCGCCTTATGTAGATTGACTTTATTATGACTTAGCACGACTACGTCATTAAGTACTAGAAGATTAATTCTCTCTTTACTTTGTGAGGGGTCATTGGTTGAAATTTTATCTCTACTTTTCCATTCCGCCCTCGGCTCCGATCGCGTGGGTCTCAGCTTTTGCGACGAAAGCCAATGTAATGTTGCTCTGGTATATTTTAATGAAAGTTTGAGGTAATATAACTTATTACCGCATAGTTTCATAAAATCATTCTATAGATTGAGCGTACAAGAAAGACAAACAAACGCTAGTACCGACAAATGTACGTTACGTAAAACGCATGTTTGAAACAATAGTATTTTAAATACAAGTTTAAAACGGGGTAAAGACAATCAGCAAAAGTTCAAACCACCCAAAACGCATCAGTATTAATAATATTGTTAGTAATGTGACGTATTATAGACCAACCATAAAAACACTAAGGAAAGTAGCTCAAAGTGTAAAAATCAAATTAACCGTCCTATCTCCGAAAGTGCCGTCCATTTCCCAAAGTCGTGACAATTATCTCTTCGAATCAAATGTCGTTAGATGTCAGCTGATTCAGGCAAATAGCGTTTTTAAAGACAACTTAAGGAGGGATGATCCCTTTGTCACGGAGGTCTTACAATAGTTACAATACAATAGAAGATAGATACAATGAAACATAATGCCTGTCTATACACCTTTATATACGAGATAGGTATATATATATCTAGACATATTATCGCAGAGCCTAAACTACTTAATCTAGGAGCATGACATTTCAGAGCGAATGGTAATCGCTAAGGAAGAATTGTTTAAATTGATTTATATTTCTCTCCTTTGTTTATCGCATGTGGTCTTTGGTGACGGAGTTTATAAACTGCAGGATTCCGAAATGGCCTTACGCAACTTATTCTAAGGCAAGAACCAGCACCGACGTATTTATTTGGCCTTCGAAGCACAGTTGCGCTCTGATTTAAATGCCATAAGAAACGGACACCTAGCCAAATGTTCATCTTCAGTAACATTGCAGCTTAACTTCAAGGTATGTCACATTTGGAGCTCGAAAATTCACCGTAGAGGTTAAAATGAGCGTAGAAGGTAAAAAGTACTGATTGTGATCCTAGCGATATAAGAATAAGTTTAGGGCTGTAAAGAGCAAAAGGCCTTAAACGTGGTAGTTGTGAAATTATGTTCTTTATTAAGACAGCAACGACCGATAAAAGAACTTCCAGCGGCAAAGTTTCGAATAAAATTGACCTTACGCAGAAAATAATTTCGTAACGTTTTATAGCCATTGTGTTATCTAAAGATGATTCGTTTTCATTAAACTGTCCATTAAGGCTGAGTATAAAACATGAAAACTCAGTTTACCTTAATTAATTTAATTATCATTATAATTTGTGCATTTTAGTTAGTAGTGTTAGTACTTATGTCATATCGACACCATTTTCATCTCATTATTACTGTCAAAACATTATAATTATCACTAATGAACAAATATGATCATCTCATTCAAGAATCATTGTAAAATGCAAATCAGATAATCGACAAACATAATATACACATATATTTCAAAATACTAATACTACATAATATCATAGATCAATTTCAACGAGGCTCGTAAGTTACACTCTAGGTTTGAGCTTTATCATATGAATATCGTAAACAAACCATACATACTTCTGTACAATGACCGTCTATTAGTCTGTTCGCAAACTCATAAACCTCTGAACGGACTTTCATGTGGTTTTCACAAGAAGTTCAAGAGTATAATTTATCGCAACTCAACACATCGTGCAGGGGCCAAAGCGGCTGTATGAACTAGAGGCAGCCCCGCGGCGTGTAGCAACTTAACGAGTCGGTGTACCTGAACTTCATTATTCGGAGTACCTCCGGTTGTGCTTCAATGTGAGGCACTTCAAACCATATAGGTTAGGTTTTCTTATAACTCTGCACCCAAAAAAGGAGCCTTGCGAAGCAGAGCTCCGTCAACTGAGCGTTTTAGTGTAAATTCCATGTTTGATCCTATTAAATATATTATTAAAGTTAAAATAACGAAACATTAAACTACTACATTTCCTGGTCACCCTACTGTCTTTTATTTGACATTTCACCTAAAAGTATTTTATGGTTTGATCAATCATCTGTGACCATTTCATGATGTAGCCGTGCGTTTCTAGATCATATTAAGTATAATACATGTTGAAAAATAAAATTTTACGATATGGCCGCGAAATATAAACAGCTTAAAGAGTCTTTAGGAGGAAATAATGTTCTATCAGTAAAGTTCAATAAATGCAGATTGTGAAAGTGAACCTCTTTAATATAACCTGCGATTAATATAAAAAATATAAATTATAGGGAATTCGTCTAGCTCTCAGTGGAAAGCACGCAGAAAGTGAAATGTACTAAGTATAACTGAAGCTTCGTTCCGTTTTTACGCCTACGATATGAAGTGGCAATTTATACTTGTTACAAAAGATAAATATTTGTAAAGGTATCGGGGAACGAGAAATATTAGCTACTATTGTAAAAAATAGGGTTCATGGGATAGAAATAACAAAAAATAATTTATAACAACAGGGTATTGGATAGTGAAAAATATATTACTAAGCAGGTTTCGTGCCAAAAGGCCTACCTTTTGGCAATTATGTTATATGAATAGTTCAATACTGTGAATTCAATAACGTCTCGTATAATATCTCCACTTACTAGAGTCAGATCCAATTATCTTTTATATTATTCCTATTGTGAATAGGATTGTGGAGCTTTCTAAAGAGGCGCTTTGCTATAAACTAGTAAACCAGATGCACTGTGCACTAATAGCGACAATGTTTTGCAGGGTCTGTAATACACAGGTCCTCTGTGTAATGTCCCGCTGGTGATCTAAGTCTAGCATGAACTATTACACAAAATATCCCCGTGGCAGGAACAGGAGTTATTCCCGGTGCGGAATATGATTTTCTTTAAAACAAGACAAAAGATAGTAAAAGTAAGCAAGTAAAAAATAACTTTGAGTTGTTGGACTGAAAAGGGCTCTTCAGTCACTTAGCATGTGGTTATTTAGTAGACAGTTGTAAGGTTTAAGGTCTCATTTGTTGGTCGGAGTTTCCTGGTAAGATATGTTCAGTATCCGAACAATGTGCGCGGTAATTACCGACATGGTTTGCCATAAAACATCATAGCCTACTATCATATAAAACAGCTCTGTTCACCATTTAAAGAATATCCAGGCGTCAGTTTATGTTTGAATATGAATGTTTTCATCTCGGTTATATTTTTGTTTAATGTGTAATTTAATAGCATAGCCATCAAGATAGCCATGCCATATGAAATCATAATAAATTATACATAAAATATTGCCGAGGGTTCCACCAATACAGCTCCACGTAAAAAAACACCAAAAAAATTTGCCTCAAGTTAAAATCAAGAAGAAAACTAGATCTATTTATGAAATAATATTTTTACAGAAAAAAATAGTTTTAATATTCCAAGTGTTTATCTGATTTTGCATAAAATCAGAGATAATATAAGCGAAAGGGTCGGAAAGAGTCTGCTTGCTTTTTTAATGGAGAGTTCAAGGATACAATGCGGTATGAATTAGTTTTATCTGTATGGTCGTTTCGGCCCCGAGAATGGGCCATAAATGGCTTCATTTGTATGTGCGAAGACGGGTCATAACAATGTTTGTTTTCATATGTGCTTTGAGCCGGAAAATCTTTATGGAATGCTTGTAAGTGCTATAGTATAGTGATAACATGATTGCTGCTTTAAAATATTCGTTAAACATTTTAAACAACGCTCGTTTAGAACGAAACTGACCTAAATTGGCAGGAAAGTCACCTGAATTGGGGACCAAAAATGAGAGGTGAAACTTTTTGTCTTTGAAACGATTACTGTGTAACGATATCGAGATTAGTGATGTTTTACGCTGTTACTGAATAAAATGTAGGAAACGTTACATTTTCTCGTTTTTGGCTATGAATATTGCAATTAGACATATTTTAAAATAAAATAAATCAGTTTACCGCCTTGTGCGTGACCCAAATGCAGACTTATTGCAAAAGATAGTCTTACCCGTGTCTTCTTCGCATTCAATATTTCTGGGTGCAATAAAGCGTACATTGTATCTTCTTTGCTGTACTCCGTACTAAAAAAATTGAGTAGTTTGGCATGGGACAAACACACATTCGCTTTTATAAAATTAGGTACAATTAGATTGGAACATCTTTTTTAACTCCAATATGAAAATTGTCAGAGTATTTATTTTGTGGATATAAAATATTTTTTATGCATTTTGCAGTAACTTTTTTTTATGTAATAATAGGCGGCAAACGAGCAGACGGATCGCTTGATGGTAAGCAATTACCGCCGCCTATGGATACCCGCAACACCACAGGAGTCACAAGTGCGTTGCCGCCCCTTGGGGTTGGGAAAAGGGATAGGATAAGGAGTGTGATGAGGGAGAAGGAATAGGGGATAGGGTCTCCGGCACTCTCACTCACCAAACGAAACGCAACAGTTTAGGTAGTGTTACTTTACGTCGATTTTTTGTGAGAGGGTAGTACTTCCCCGGTCGAGCCAGCCCATTCATCTGAAATCAGCAAGGCTCTTCTACCGAACAAAACAAAGACTACGTTTTAATTTATTCTTTTTGGATCGCATTTATTTCGAGAGAAACTGTTAGTTGGTATACGATTCTTTTGCACAGACTATAAATAGTAAATAAATCATTTGAATTGTGACTGTGTTGCGATGAAAGAGTTTGCATTGTAAAACGATTTTTATGTGGTGATTTTATACTACCATTGATCCGCGGCTTCATCGACGTGGGGTCGGCTATCACAACAAATAAATACCTCCACTGCTATTCTGATGGATAAGCATTATTATTGCAAATTTTGATCAAAATTCGAACAGTAGTATTTGCGTGAAAGAGTAAAAAAAATCCATACATCTGGCAAGGTTTCGTATTTATTTTAGTATGTATGTATATCTTATATACATTTATCTATGGCTTTTTGTTTTTGGTTTCGTAATCGCTCTACATTCATCGAATATATTGTCGAAACCGAGTGTTTTACGCCTTTAGCATACGTGTATAGTGAAACCGTAGCAATGTAACCGCAGTATTTCAGCCGTGAATTGTCAGTTGTATGAATAGTAACGCAGAATCGAAACTTGTAATATACTGATTGTATTGTTACGGACGGGGTAACGGAATTGGAAGGAAACACCGAGTAGCACTGATGACACTTTATTCGACTTTAACACGACGCGCCGTTTAATTTCGACGCGGAAAACACCAACAGAAGCGTCTTTTGCACTGCACTTTTCACTGCAGTTCACTGCACTTTACTGCACTATACTTTCACTTCACTTTATTTTACTTCTTCTTCTTTCTTCCTTTTACTTCTTCCTTTTCTTCTTCACTTTACCACTTTTCAACTTAAACTGGCGCTCAGCGCGTCTACACCGCCTTATATACCCCTAGAAATGTTCTAGATCCACTAATTTCGATTGTCATTTCATAATTCAATTGTTTTTCTATCTCCTATCTCTTTTTAACCTTTCCATTCCTTCCTAGAATTTTCTAATCTTTATTCGAAATATTTAAATTTGTTTTTCCATCTCCTGTCTCTTTTTAACCTTTCCATTCCTTCCTGAAGTTTCTAGAATTTTCTAACTTTTACTCGAAATATTTAAATAATCTTTTTTTAAATATTTGCCAAATATTCATAAACATTTTCCAAATTTCATAAAAACCATTATCTACATAACTGTTATGACTGGGATTTGAACCCACGCCATCAGAACGTGAACGGGATGTGTTATCCGCACGGCCACTGCCTTGTTGTCAATGACTTGTAAATTTGGCGAACACTTGACAGAGTGTATACGTCATCGAACTAAAAACTCATTTCCAAATAATAAAATAGTCTTCAAACCTCTTTGCTAATTATTTTGTTTCGTGACGACGGTTTAACATGACACCGGCCGTCACACTACCGCCCTCTAAGACATGCGCGTCCCGCGCAACCTTAGACCCATAATACACCGCTCTCCTATCGACATGGACCAAATGATTAAACTTCGTAGCTATAGAAGCCTGTGATCTGTGTAAGTTTGCTTTCTTTGAGGCACAAAACTTGCCCCTTGCCACCACTTTTCATTGGAATCTCCACATCTCCACACTTAAGGATACCACCTTTAATATCTAATCTGCACTGATGATCTCTGAAGAAATCCAGTCCAACAATGCAATCGTCTACGATGTCTGCAATCACCGCTCGTTGCCAGTATAGGTTGTGACCGATTTTTATAGCCACCATTTGTTCGCCTTTAACCGGGATGCACTGGCCGGTAGCCGTTGTCAGTCGAGGTGAACTTGACGGTGTTAGAATCTTTCCATTCTTTCTTTTCAAACGAGTTCCTATAACCGTTCATGTTGCACCGGTGTCCAGGGTCAGCAAACAGGTAACGCCATTGACTGCTCCATCGATAGTTAAACCATTTCCATCCATGCGTTGTCGAATACGAACTTTTTGAGCTTTCCGTCTTCTGATCAGCGCTTGCATCGAAGTCCTGGCTGTAATTGCTTCCTGGTCATCTTTCAACACTTGAACACTAGCGTCAATCTTACGCCTTTCTGCTACATGTGTCGGACAGCTACACCTTAAATGTCCGGGCTCTCTACAGTTAAAACACTTTAGAACAAAAGATCTGCGACCAGTTCTTTCTTCTGCTGCAATAACTCTATCTCGATCACTCGTAATTTCTTGTTGAACATCCTCGACTTCTTAAGCATGTGCTAATGCCTCTTTAATGTTGCTATGGTGTTTCAAGCGCACAGCAGCTCTGACCTCATCGTCATAAATTCCGTTGATAAACGCCTGGAGTCGCATGCTTTGAACTTGTTCCACGGGTGCCGACTGATAAGCTTTTCGCACCATCTTCGTCGCTTCCATCGCCCACTGCTGCAAGGATTCGTTCGAATACTGACGGCGATTGCGTAACTTGGCTCGGAACACATATTGCAAGTGCGCATCTCCGAACCTGGATTCCAGGGCCTCAATAACTTCTTCGTAAGTGGCGTACTTTCCCACGGCCTCGAGCCGCCTGATAATGCATCGCCGCTCAACGCGAGGATAAGTGCAAACTTGGCCTGATCGCTATGCCAACCGTTGCTGATAGAGGCGGCCTCAAATTGCATCCTGTAGGCCTCCCAGGACGTGGTTCCATCGAATGATGGCACTTTGAAATAACCACCAGAACTAGATGGGTTAACGGAAACCAAAGGGCTGTTGGTTTTCATCTTTCTTAACTCATCCTCCACCGTAGCTATACGGGACTCAACGGTTGCTATGCGCAACTGCATCTCCTCCGCTATTGTAGCCGTGTGGCTACGGGACTCAACTGTTGCTATTAGTGACTTTGTTCCTTCCTGGAAACCCAATAAAGCTTCAAACTTTTTCACCATCTCGGTCATTTTACCAGCATTTTCGAGTATACTACGGCGAATATCGCCCTGGCTCTGCACAAATTCGCCGTGTTTACGCGTTTGCTCCATCTCCATCTGCTCGAGTTGACATTGGAGATGTTGCAAAGTCAGCTCGAGTTGAGATTCAAGTTCCTGCGAGGTCAGCTCGACTTGCGATTGGAGTTGCTGAATATCTGAAGCGAGTCCTTCGAGAGATAATGTGTAAGCCGCGCTTTCAGCTGAAGACATTCTTTCTCCGTGACAACCTTCCTGCAAAAGTGTGCTTCCCGTTCTCACTTCAATTTCCGGGCTTGAACACCCTTGCTCCTGAACAATTCTCGCACGTTGACCCTTCCTTGGCATTGCTGAAGCCTTCGAACCTTCCGATCCCACTAGTAGTAGTAGCGTCTTTTGCACTGCACTTCACTGCAGTTCACTGCACTTTACTGCACTATACTTTCACTTCACTTTATTTTACTTCTTCTTCTGTTTTCCTTTTACTTCTTCCTTTTCTTCTTCACTTTACCACTTTTCAACTTAAACTGGCGCTTAGCGCGTCTACACCGCCTTATATACCCCTAGGAATGTTCTAGATCCACTAATTTCGATTGTCATTTCATAATTCAATTGTTTTTCTATCTCCTGTCTCTTTTTAACCTTTCCATTCCTTCCTGAAGTTTCTAGAATTTTCTAACTTTTACTCGAAATATTTAAATAATCTTTTTTTAAATATTTGCTAAATATTCATAAACATTTTCCAACTTTCATAAAAACCATAATCCTGTTATGACTAGGATTTGAACTCACGCCATCAGAACGTGAACGGGATGTGTTATCCGCACGGCCACTGCCTTGTTGTCAATGACTTTTAAATTTGGCGAACCCTTGACAGAGTGTATACGTCATCGAACTAAAAACTCATTTCCAAATAATAAAATAGTCTTCAAACCTCTTTGCTAATTTTTGTGTTTCGTGACGACGGTTTGACATGACACCGGCCGTCACAGTATTATGGTGCTGTCTCTTTCTCGCATGGATTTATTTAGTTGCTCTGAAGTTTGTTCAAATCCTCGTCCTCCATCTTCTGAGCAATGTTACGTAGCAGAATACACGTAGCGTTTTCGCGTAGCCTTTCGACAAAGCGGTACTACGTGGCAGTTTTGTTTTGTTATTTCCACGGTAGAGCCGTTACAAACATGCCATAGTTTATGGGTTCCTTATAACCATTGTGAATAAACTCATTGTGTTTACTGGGCTCGTATTTTCACCGTCTAATATTCAATAAGACAAAAGCTTTAAAGCAGGCAAACATTATCCGAACGCCACAATCGCCTATAAACATAACCGCTTTATGATAATAGGCCATATTGTTCAGATTTAATAGACAATATCACACGTTCATACTACTGCGCGTCGAGTTCGATGTACCGACGTATAATCGTAGTAAAACCATGCCTTGAAGTAGAGCTCTAGGCGTCGAAGCAGCTACTATATTTTTTATTCGTCTGCTGGCATTTAAGTAAATCTTTATGATTTCCTGTGATAGCTTAAACACGATCATTTCATTCTAAACCAGGCAGAGCTTGTCATACATAGCAATAATATAAAAGATTAACAAATTTCTATATTTTTAAATAGATACATCATGTTAATTAGTTATACCCAAATACAGAACAAATCATCGTGGTCATCACACAACAATTTGACCTTTGCCACTAACCACTGGATCACGTTTATTACTCGAAGCTTCATGCAATAGTTTTCATATTTACTATTGCAATACCTCGGTCGCATGATCCAATGCTGCAACGTCTCACCTGGCTGACATTAGTATTGGTACTTTACCATACATATAAATTTTAAAGAAATTATGTCAGTCTTATTGTCAAATACTGCACAATATCGTAAATAAGTAAATACTGCATAATAGCGATAGTTTATTATTATTCAAAAGCTATCAGACAGTTCTATTAAAAGCACTAGAACATCTGCGTCAACGGTAATAACTTCGGTGCCAGTTGATACGGGCTGGGCGTATCCTAAAATGATCTGACATATTGTCTTATCGTTATTCAGTCGTCTTTGGTTTGACAAGACTTCAAGGCTCAATATAATGGGATGCATATCTAATACTCAATCAATAAATCGATTCATATGTTGAATAATTCCTTTCCCATCGAAATCAATTGTTGAGACAGGATAACAATCACTGATTTTGAATATTACTCGAGCAAAAAATGTCTTTAATCGTCTATAAAAAATAAAATTTTAGTTTTTTGTGTCTATAGCTTTCTATAGCTTTATTTATAATTTATAAAGCCGTTTTTAATCAGAAGTATGCTCTACTTCATGGAAATATGGAGTCACAATACTAATAAGACACTATGATTTTCATACTAAAGTTTTAGAACCACAACTTGTAGCTATTTGTCAAAGATGGCAGAAGGTTGAGAAAGCTATACTGCAGAAAATAGTTCATTGCATGTACCAGTTATGATTGTAAACTTATTATCTTAAATGATATGCTTATAATGACTAAAATAGTTACATGATATTTATTATCGAGTTTATTATATGGTAATCCCACTGGTGACTCCTCACCTTTTGAACTTATTTTTAGCTCCGATGATTAGTTGAGAACTGAGTGGAAACAACTTTTCTTCCACCTTACTGACATGGAGTTCTAAGTCAAATATATTGATAAAAATCTTTAAAGTAAACTTCTATTGCATATTCCCTACTGCTCTTACCGTTTTATCACGTGTATGATGACAATGATTTATTATTCAACAGCATTCCTAAAACTGCAAACTACAATAAAAGGCAGAAATGCACTCGAGCATAGTACACACAAATGTTTATGAGAGCCTCGTAAACAAACATGTTGATGTTTAAAATAAACTGAACTGAACTAACGTTATGAATATTTGAACAAATCCAGCATGAATCGACTGCTCTCACTGCCAAAGTGGCACACGAACGAAAATATCTGGCTAATAAAATAACCACCGCAGCTTCAAAGATTTGATTTTTGAAAGCGATATTATAAATAAACTTTGGTACAGAAAAAGAAAGTGTATTACAAATAAAAGGGCCTAGAGTAGATTAAAACAAAACATCATCACAAAGGAGTACAAAAAAACCCTTTGAGACGAATTTTATATCAAACACCAATACCTAAAGTAAGCAATTGTATGCTATCAAAAACATCTTATTTTTTCGTCTGTAGAAATATTACTCTATTGGGAAAATTTGGAGAACGATTTCATGGAAAACAATTGAAACAGTTCAATCGGTCCAATACATTTCCAATTGACAGACAAAACAGGCCCACTAATCGAATCGTTTGGGTGGGATACTAAAAATATTGACGAATTGAACTAGTGTGTATTTTATTGTTTGTTCTGCTTATTTTGCGGAAAATATAACAGCCTGTAATAAATTGCTTTCGTACTTTTCTAACGGACATTTAAGCATTTTAATTTATGATAGGTGGCAGACTTTTTGGTTACGTAACCATTTTAAAATGCAATTTACATTAGCCAAGTATTCATATTAGGCATATAATTACCAGTGATTTTTACCTCTTGATTTTTTATATTTACCGACTAATAGCAACAGTACGAGGCCTGGAATAAAACCTTAAGGCTACACACAGTGCCGGCGGCACATGTCACCCGCCTTTTTCCGCGAGGCGCGTGCCTTTACAAATCACAAAATTACACTTCCTTGAGCAGTTCTATCGTCATAAGCTGCTATATATTATACTAAATGATACAAGTTGTTATAACAAAAATAAAAAACATTTACAATCAAGTCTATGACACAAGCTTTGTAAATCATATTATCTATCCACTACTATGCAGACTTCAAAGTCAGCAGTGGATGATTCTAAATAATTTTTGAACAATGTGACTTCATCTAAGTAAGTAAAAAATATCACACCACACCAGCTAAAATAACATTAACACGGAAAAGTTGGTAGAGCATCAACATACCTATATTTCACAATTCCAAAATGAACTTTCCATTTTCTACACCCACACTACCACTAGGAGTATTTTAATTGCCACTAGCAGCTCGGTGTTGTTTACCGCATGACACTTATGTCCCGTTAATTGCCCCGTAGTCTAGGCAATTATTATTTTGTTCATACTACACGGAAATGCTACAGATGTATCTATCAATGACAAGTTGTGCGTAAAATTGCCTGCCTTAATTGTTCTGGATATCTAGTCATTTGTTTGTAGAAACAAATAACTAGTTGTCCAAAACAATTCGGCTATAATCAGCACTAAATTACATGGTACTAAAATTAAACTCGCAAAGCGCAGCGATCACTAAATTTTATTGGTAACACAATACGCAAATGCAATGGTGTAATGGCATTATTCTGGTAGCGAGCCAGCATGGGATAGAATACTAATGCGTCTGGCTGGATGATATAGGCTTAGGGCGTGAAACATGGTGACAGTCGCGGAAATGTACGATAGAATTTCTATTGCAGATTTTTATTCTGTTCATCTTTGAGCTAATTTTTTATAGTGTAAAATACGCTATTTTATTTTTTAACTCTAGGTTCTAAAAACCCTTAATAAAAATAGAGAAAAAAAATACTCTCGGTTCTGACAGATTGTTTCTGTCTAAAACAATAATTCCTAATTCCACGTCAACTGAGATTTTCTCAACAGAAAACGATGCCTTGGGAATCGACATCGGACAACACTAGAAAACTAAGACAGACGTTTAATAAAACGTGTCTGTAACATGTCTCGTGGCTGTTCCCTGCATGTGGTGAGTGAATCACCCCCCAGATTGAAACAAACTTTTGTATTGTTATGTGATTAAACATAACAAGAGAAGAGGGAGGTTGGCCCACTTTGGCTGTCAATACCAGATGCCTTTCTTTATTTCATTTATTATTTACACCTTTTTGTGTATGCAGCTGATACGTTGTAGAACATTCTTTGTTAGCGATTTGCATAGGAATGTCACAAGATTCCTTTTATAGACATAGTAATGATGTATATATACCTACGTAGAACATCACTATGTACTCATAAACAAAGTCTTGTAATTCTAATTTTAGGAATTTAAGAAACATGAGTGTTTCACATAGGCACCCATCTTTTACGAGTGATGTGTTGAAGCCTACTGTAATTGGTTTATGATCTATAGAGGACGCCTGCAGCTACGTTTGCATTTTTTTTAATTTAACTGTTTCTGCCCGATCCCGTAAGAATTTCAGAAAATCCCCTCTTACTGCACCCTACAATCCCCAAGGAACATACATGCCAACCTTCAGCTACCTGCGCCTTATAATTTTGGCTGTAGCTTGTATGTTAGTCAGTCAGTAACGCAAGGATTTTATATATACAAATGAAAGCGATTCGATTAAAAAAATAAAAGATTCTACACAAACTCGTACTCTCTTTCAGTTTCAGATATTTATTTTGAAAATTCTTCCCCTAAGAGTCTACCCTCCTAGGGGAAGAATTTTCAAAATAAATGTCTTTGCGCTCGCTAACGTCATTTGCGGATCCAATAAACAAAGTATGAAGTTAATCCCTTGAAGTACCAAAAGGGTTTCATATAAATTCTGACTCCTCTTTCATCCACATAGGGTAAGAAAAGTTACTGGTAAAACTTTTTAATAAGGTTATGTATGATGCCCGTACTCCAGAACTTTGGAAAAATGCCATAGTTACCATCATACACAAAAAAGGCGACACTTCCAAATTAAACAACTACCGTCCTATTAGCTTTACATCGCAAATTTACAAGCTTTTCTCTAAGATCCTCACAAATCGGCTTACGCGTGACCTTGATAAAGCCCAACCCGTAGAACAGGCGGGCTTCCGGAGCGGCTACTCAACCATCGACCACATACACACGGTGAAGCAGGTAATGGAGAAGTGCCACGAATTTAATCAACCCTTATGCATGGCCTTCGTAGACTATGAAAAGGCGTTTGATAGCGTTGAGCACTGGGCCGTATTCCATGCCCTTCATCGTTGTCACATCGATTCTCGTTACGTGAATCCGCTCCGGGAGTTTTACACCTCAGCCACACTGCAGGTCTGTGTACATGATTTTACCAAACCAGTTCCGCTAAAGCGAGGTTTTAGGCAGGGAAACACCATCTCACCGAAGCTTTTCACTGCTGTCCTGGAAGATAATATGAAAAGCTAAAAATGGGACCACTGCGGGATTAACATCAATGTTGCGTTCCTGTCCCACTTAAGGTTTGCAGATGACCTGATAGTATTTGCGAATAATCTCAAAAACCTCCAGACTATGCTCCAAGATCTAAACGATGTCTCATCAAAAGTAGGTCTTAAAATGAATATGACCAAGACGAAGGTTATGGCAAATGGTCTATGCTGCAAAAACTCACCAGTTTCTATTGACGGTGAAAAGCTAGAACTAGTTGGCCTATATATTTACCTTGGCCATAATCTTTCCTTTGATAAAGATCATCAGAAAACTGAGATATCAAGGAGGATTTAGCTCGGATGGGCCGCATTTTCAAAACTAGATGACATCTTAAAGTCGGTAAAAGTTCCTCAATGTTCGAAGACCCGTCTCTATAACCAGTGTGTTTTGCCCACAATGACCTACGGTGCCGAGACATGGACGTTCACACTAGAGGCGATATACGGAGTGAGAGTCGCACAAAGAGCCATGGAGCGCTCCATGCTTGGTATCCGTCAGATTGACCGAGTTCCCAACATTGAAATTCGGAAACGAACAAAGGTGCGCGACGTGGGAACTCGAATTATAAAGTCAAAATGGAATTGAGCAGGACATCTGGCTAGACGGTGATAACAGGTGGAGTAAGGCTGTAACAGAATGGCAGCCACGGATGGGGAAAATAAGTGTCGGCCGTCCCATAGCAAGATGGGCCAACGATATCGCTGCAATCGCGGGCCGAACCTGGACTAGATTACCACAAGATCGAGGGAAATGGCAAGAACAAAGAGAGGCCTATGTTCAGCAGTGGACACAGTCAGGCTGTGGATGATGATGAGGGTAAGAATTTCCAAAAATACTTTCTTAGTGTTCACTAACTTTATTTGAGGACCCAATATACAAAGTTTGAAGTTGATCCATTGAAGGGATAAAAAGTTTCATACAAACTTTGACAACCTGTTTAGCCCCCTTAGGGGAGGAATTTCCAAAAATTCTCTCTTAGTGCGCCCCTACACACCTCAAGGAACATACATGCCAAATTTCACCCACGCTGTAGCCTGTCTGTCAGTCAGTATGTAACGCAAGGATTTTTATGTACAGATTAATTTTCGTAATTAATTACGTTCGTCTTCGTCTGCTGGATGTATGGGTAACCAATCACAAAATAGTATACCCTATACCCGTCGGCAATCAAGTAAAAGCATCGGCCTCGACCTACGAGCACTTAAGCTAAAGAGAAGTAATACATGCGAATTTAAAAGAAAACTATTCTGTCAACTAGCCGAGGTGCAGGGGGAGGTGTGATTGCTCCGAACTACCCCGAAGTATTCCGAAGAGGTTCCGAACACGATCGCTAGGGCTTGCGTTATAATGACTTTATGCTTTCTATCGATATCGATAAAAGCTTTTTCGTTTTTCAATAGGTACTTGATTTCAATACCTACCGTAAAATCATACAACTATAGTCCGCAGGTAACTTTACAAAAAAAAACTATGGTCCAAAATCAAGTGTCAAAATAAAAAGTTCATTAATAGTAGATTTTACAACAAGTGCACAAAACGAATCATTTTTATCCGAAACTCTTAGCACGTCTGATAGTAATGTCGAGGATAAAATGGTTTTGTGGACGAGTTATAAACTCTGCTTTTCACTTCGATTGCGAGGAAATAAAACAGTAGTATAACATAACTTTTCTTGTAATAATTTTCTTAAATTAATTAAAAAACCTACCATACTTGAATTTAAAATTTAATATATTTTATGTCTTAAAAACACATAAGGAAAATAAATTAAAGTTAATATTATAAAATAACAAATTCTATCAATGAACTTCTTATTGTTAGGCTGTATGGCTCATTTTCTTTGACTTAATATACATTAATACATTTATGATATACATAAATTTATGAGTAGATACGTAATGCACTTGTGCACAAAATTTGATTTTGTGCAGTCTATATCCTGCACAAAATACGCACTTTCAGAGCATGAGAAGCGAGAATGATATTATTGATAGATCATTAACAGTTAATAAAAACGTCAATTCATGTTTCCGTTTGGTCATTCCATTTAGGATTATTTTCCCATGAACTATTATTTGTACACCAGAACCATAGTTGTATGGTTTAATTGTATCAGTAAGCTATTGAGTGTTTAATATTCTTGTGCAACTGAGAAATGCAATCTATACAAATAAATAAAATTGGAGTGTCTCTTTGTAATATTAAAATAACTGCTTTTTTCTAAATGCATTTGAATGTATACACGGTACATATACCGAAATGTCATTTTTTACAATTTTTGTCTGTCTGTCTGTCTGTTTGTTCTCGATAATCTCTGGAACGGCTGGACTGATTTTGCCGGGACTTTCATTGGCAGATAGCTTATGTACTAAGGAGTAACTTAGGCTATAAATTAACCGGGTAAGCGAAGTAATTCCTTCAGGACGCGGGTGAAACCGCGGGAAACACCTTGTTTTAAATAATCTAATATATTCAAGCAGGACTGTTGACCCAAGGAAGGTAGTTAGCAGTGACTAGATGCATAAAATAGGAGATCGTGCATTGTGGTGCACCTTGGGGGAGGCCTATGTCCAGCAGTGGACTGTAATATTGTGACGATGATGATGATATTAGAAGGCCCCGCAAGTAGGAAATACGCAAGATAGTTCGGCTTGAGGTCAAGTCGAGGCACTACATAGCAGTACGGGTAGATTGAAATGGGAATAAAAAAGATTATTACATTAAATTTATTTATATTACAAAGTGATATTATTGATTTTTAAAATGAATTAATTTCGTATTAACTTCCGGTGGCTGAGTTTCTTTAAGTGAGTTTGAAGCAACTTCTGATGCATTTTCTTGAAGTAAATTTGAAGCTGCTTGCTTCGTTTGGTGTATCCATCTGAAAGGTAGAAAATACGATAAATTCTAATCTTAAGAGTTTATGTCAGTTACGTGAATTCCACCAAACTTTATCTGTATGTATCACCAAAAATAATTTTAATGGAACTACACTGTTAAACAATAGAATTTTCCTCATCATAATAAATTGATTCCTAATATTAAATGTGTATCCGTTTGAACATCTTTCATGTTTAAACTCAAACCAGACTACTGTGAAAATGATAGTAACAAAATAATATTAGGCAGTTACATAATATGCATATTGTTACTAACCATTCGAGGCAAAAACAGCGTAGGTACTGCACTACTCATTAGTCGCCGCTTGTTGTTTTTCATCAAAAAACAATCCTCAGTGAAATGTTTTGAACACATGACGCTTTATTTTGAAGGAACTCAAGTTTCTCTTTTAGTTAGGTCTATCCATATGTTTTTAATACTACCGTCTTTTGGAAAACTGTAGGAAAATAATTCACTTTATATAAAACAGCATTATTATCATAGTTATCCAAAAATCATACACGTAAAGAATAATTAATATAAACTAGCTGTCCCGGCCGACTTTTTTCTGCTTTATTTTTCTAAAACAAATAATTTTACGTCTTTTCTCTCCATAAGAACCTTCCTCAGACTTCATCAAACACAACAAAAAAAATTCGGGCAAGTGCGAGTCTGACCCGCGCACCGAGGGTTCCGTACGCATTTTACCTTATTTGAGGTTGGTGCTAATTACGCTAATCTGTATGAGCGCCCATACAAATTAGAGGACTATTTTAAATGGAGTTTACTATGTATGTATGGGGACACCCTTAAATTTTCGACTTTTTTATCTTTGTAATTTTTCCTTTATTTGTGCTGTAAGACCCTGCTTTTGGCCGAATTTCGTGATTCTAGTTCAACGGGAACTACCATATAGGTTTTCGACCCAAAACCTATAGGGTACTTACGGTTGACCTAAAATTGTAAATTTTAGTTAAAACCAAGGTCTTACAGCACAAGTAAAGGAAAAATTTCTAAAATTAAAATACGTTCAAAATTAAGGTTAATTTTGGTACTTACAAGTTTTCGCAAAAATATAATTTTGACCATATCTTTTTATCGGGTCGACCCAGGACCCTGATTTTTATACACCTAATAGGAACCATAGACCTCAGTATCTGGTATAAATTTCAATTTGCTAGGTCCACCCGTTCCTGAGAAAATTGGTGGTGGCACACGGACAGACAGACAGACAGACCGACAAATGGACAAGAAAGTGATCTTATAAGGGTTCCTTTTTTTATCTTGTGAGGTACGGAACCCTAAAAATCAGCTAAATCGGTTCAGCCGTTGAAGAGTTTTTGCGCTTAGCAACACATTTGGCGATTCATTTTTATTTATATAGATAACATTACAAAGTATTACTAATACTAGTAAATTACAAACTCTTTATTGTGTCTATATCTAAATAAGAATGCTAAAAAAACTATATGTTAATACAATAAGCATTTTGTGGGAAATTATCGACAATGCAAAATAAATGCACCGCACCGCACTAGTCATTGGCGCCACGAGGCTAAATATATCAGTGATAAGTCACTGACTCGTTGACAGAATCGGATCGCCTAATATTACGTCTCTATAGGTTAAGTGCTCGTAGGCCTCGACTGATATGAAGATATATATCAGTCATTACGGTCTACGGTATTTTAGGATTAGCACTCACAACTATCATGAGGCTAGGCAAAATCTAAGATTATCTTATGTTTCAGCCAGCATCACTAAGCATAATAGCCTATTCGTTTGAGTGGCAGAGGTCAGGCGGCAGGTTCTCTGTCTAAAAGTTAATAATCTTTAAAATTTATATAAAAAAATTGCAGCAGCAGTACTATTACAAATATTTACAGGATAACATAAGGATGAATAGAATTAAAGTAGTATTGCTTCGTTTTGCTTTTGATATTTATCTAAGAGATCTAAACAAATCTGACAGAAACCAGGACCACATGCTACAACCATGAGTATTAATATTATAATTATTAAATGACTAACCTTGCATACGCTCCCACACCTAAATTGAGTTTAATAGACTGATTCATGTTTTTCTTCGCTACAAATATTTACTACGATTTTGAAATAAAAAGCTAACCGTTTTAGTATGCCACGAGGCAATCAGCAATATATTTAATGCATGAATACCGTGTATTCAGTCCCCAATTAGTTTTTTATACGAATATAAATCCTTGACATTCTAGACCAACTTTAATTCCAAAACATACCAGCGTTCTCGAGCTTCATCAACACGTAACCATAATTATTTCTGTCTTACACCTATAATTTATCGAAACAACAAGCAAATCTGCTTAGAGAAAATCTTGATTGATTACGGGCCTACGAACGGTTATAAATGTAATAATGAAAACAGAAATATATGGGCGACATGAATGATAATAACTTCAAAGATTGCCAAAGTTACTTGGGGAATTTCTATACGAGCTAGCAAACTTGCTGCTTAGCAATAGCGGCAGATATTATGTTTGTCGAGAATTTTATGATCGGGGAAATTACTTCGCGAATATTGTTCACGTCATTTCGCGATATTAGAACCTTCCGCATTTGACACCCAAGTATATAATATCTGCTTCATTTACATTGTACGTTATAACAACGTTAAATTTTATGGATGAATTGTATGGTATGCTTTAACGGGCCTATGATAAGGCCAATGTGTTCCAATCTAGTGCTCAAATCGGCAGTTGAATGAACGATTGAATTAAGTCTAGTCATTGAAACGGCATCTAGTGATAACCAGTTTAGTTGGAACTTGGGTTTAGCAGATAGAGTGAAAATATGGTGATTAGTCTGGGCTATAAAATGTGGTCGTTTCTCTGGATGTACAATACGTTTCACTTGTGAGTTCTCGTGTGGGAGATTAAACGGTTGCCGTTTAATAGCTCGCATATAGTGGGTATCAAAATTCTTGTGAATGAGTTGAGCAAAATACGCCGGTTGGTCTTATTTCCGCATTCAGTAATGGCCGCTTTAACGCATAATGTAAACGAGCCAATCATTCACAGATGACCTATTTTCATATCCAATAATACTAAGGAGTTTATGACTCTGGTGATGAAATGTTCATTTGCTTAACTGACGTCAGACGAGTTGAACATTTTTAATTTAGAATTTTGGGGTAAGGGTGATATGACATCAATCTTCATAAAACGTTCGAAGTCTTTAGCCGAACAATTTGTATTTTTAGGGTTCCGTACCTCGAAAGGAAAAAACGGAACCCTTATAGGATCACTTTGTTGTCCGTCCATCTGTCAAGACCGTTTTTCTCAGGAATGCGTGGACGTATCAAACTGAAATGTATACTAAATACTCAAATCTACGGTTCCATAGAGCTGTAAAAAATTCAAACTTCTAATCCAACGTAATCAAAAGATACAGCCGATTATGCTGCAAATTGCAGCATATTTTCAAACTCGCATTGGAATCAAAACCTATAGGGTACTTCCCGTGAACTCAGAATCTTGAAATTTGGTACGAAGCAACGTCTTATATCACATATAAAGGAAAAATTGCGAAAACCGTCAATTTTTAGTTACATCATATAAAAAAATATTTTTGATAAATTTAAAGTTACTACCCCTTTCTCTTGAACGCGTGGAAGTATTAAATTGAAATTCATATCAAATACTCACGCATATAACACCGTTAGGCTGTAATAAAATCAAACTTCTATGTCTACGCAATCAAAAGAAAGAGCAATATAATCATATTTTCAAACTCGCGATTACTCGCAAGGGAATCTAAACCTACAGAGTACTTCCCGTGAACTCAAAATCTTGAAATTTGGTACGAAGCAACGTCTTATATTACATATAAAGGAAAAATGGCGAAATCCGTAAATTTTTAGTTACATCATATAATAAAAATATTTTTAATAAATTTAAAGTTACTACCCCTTTCTCTTGAACGCGTAGAGGTATTAAAATGAAATTCATATCAAATACTCAGGTATATAACACCGTTAGGCTGTAACAAAATCAAACTTCTATGTCTACGCAATCAAAAGAAAGAGCAATATAATCAGTTTTCAAACTCGCAACTACTCGCAAGAGAATCAAAACCTACAGGGTTACTACCCGTGAACTAAAAATCTTGAAATTTGGTACGATGCAACGTCTTATCGCACAGATGAAAGATGCGGAAGGCTGAGGACTGTGTACTGTGGTGCGTGTTGGGAAAGGCCTATGTCCAGCAGTGGACTGCGATAGGCTGATTGAGATTGAGATTTTAAATAATTACATAGTCTTCAAACCTTTTTGCTAATTATTCTGTTTGACGACCAGCCAGCTTGTCATGTAGACGTCACTATGACATACGCGCTCTTTTATAACCGTAGTGTGGACATGGTGTGGACAGTATAATATACTATCCCAATATAATTATGGCTATAGTTGCATTAATTGTCAACGAAAATACTATTTAACATAGTATAATACCTATGCCTCCCGATGGAAGTTGTTTATTTTATGCAATAGCGTTCTCTATTTATAATACCACTAATTTTGAACAAACACAAATACTAAGGACCACAATACTTGTTTATATTTATAATAACTGGGACGAGTATCATTTATATACAAGCGATTCCCGGAGAGATCCTTTCTCTTCACGACATGAGTACAAAGCTACGATGCTCCAAATTCAATCCTCTAGCTATGGTGGTACTGCTGAGGTGAAGGCAGCAGGATGTTTGTATCCAGTGAGGTTCGAAGTGTATGAACGTAATACGAGTATTCTGAGGGGTGTATTTTGGCAGAAAAGGATATGCAATAAAGCGTTTACTTCTTTCATGCAATTTATCATCAGGTCATTATGATTTTTGTTTGCCAATTGTGTGCGAAGGATTTCTTAATAATACATACAATCATATTAAGGTACTTATGCTTGGTAAAAAGAACTCTTCATTCAAAGGTTGGCCGTCCTAAACGGAATAAAAGTGGTCGTCCTAAAAAATCTGAAATGTACTGCTCAGAACAAGAACGACCAGCTGTAGCGTTGCATAAATACAACAATATACGGCAGTAACCTCAATAGGTATAATTCATGTTCTCGTCTGATTGTCGTGGGAGACTTCAATATTGATTTTAGAATGGATCCCCAAAATGGAATTTTTACATATTTTTCATCTATAAACATGTTTCCGTTAATAAACACTAGCACAACACGAAGTAGTACAACTAAAGATAACTTTTTTTTGAACTTCAATATTCAATGTGGTCCTACCTTTTTCAGTCACCATTTACAGGTCTGGTTCAAATTTGATACTTAATTCCATACTTTAAAATTTCCATTTTTGTTTTATTTTAATTTCCATAATGTATCACATCTTTACATACATCACGCCTTTTTATCCCCGAAGGGGTATGCAGAGGTGTATTACACACCCACACTTCGCCAGTTATGTTTCGGTCCCAATGTAATAGGGGGCGAGCCTATTGCCATATACCGGGCACATTACTTAGCGAGCGATAATTGACGTTTTAAACACCCACGTATGTAACTCCGAAAAGTCAGTGATGTGTGCCCGGGGTACCTGGGGATCGAACCCGAGATGATCGTCTCGGCAGTCCGTTACGTACACCACTGGGCTATCGCCGCTTACTTATTTTTGTTATTTTTTTTTTATCAAGAATATTAATTATTGTTTTATTTTGTGTGCAAATACTCACATAGTAATAGTTTTATTTACATCGCAAATAAATACTATAATTATTAAAAATGCTGTATTAATATTTTTGTTACAGATTTCTAATAGTCACTAAAAACTTTGTAAATCAATAACTTTGATAAAAAATCTTACCATCATTCATCAGCAGACTTTTGCAAGGCTGCTGCAAGGCTAGTATAGGTTTTTAAGTTATATTATAAAATAAGCGATATATGTTAATATAAAATAAAGGATGACTGATTACAAACGACAAAGAGGCCTTTTTCTTTAATTTATGCTCCTCCAGCTTTCCATACTGTAATGTCATGGTTTCCATTTTGCAATAAAAATACCATTACTATGACTGGTGAACTTTTACTTATATACCTACAGGTTTGTATGGAACCCTCGGTGCGCGAGTCCTACTCGCACTTGACCGCTTTTTTTTTAATAAATTGCAATGAGTAGCTTTATTTAAAGTATTTAAAGTGGAACCACTAGTATATTTGTTGAAATAGAGTTTAGAAATATTAGGTACGTACGTTAGAAATTACAAAAAACAAATAATAATCAACTAAGATTAAGCATTATCTAATAAGTTTTAGGGCTTAAGATGTCTCTTGAGTACATTACAGACTACACGCTACAATACTACTAGTAAATCACACGCTCACACGTAAAGAAGAAGAAGACTCTACAATTATAGAGCATTGCCTGAAATAGCATCTCGACTATTAAACACTACTTTTTGCAATGAGGTTTCCTTTATTAAATTTATTTGAGACTAATTCCACCCTTATTTCCACTGCTGTATCACCTGTGTGGCCAGGTTTAGCAGCAGGGATCATAGAAGACACCGAGTTTTGACACTCGTGAAATCCCTGGGAAAGTAAAACTCTCTTGGAACTCGCATCGAATTTAATCAGAAGTATATTGGAGGAGTTGGAAAATAATTCATCCACTTTCCTTCTTAGCAAAGTGGGAGACAAACAACGTAGAGGTATAGTATTGAAAAAAGATAAGCACTACGGACTTGCGATGAGGTATATATTTTAGTCCTGGTTCATATTGTAATCCTCACAATGGCTCATAAGCTAGGCTACAGCGCAAATTTTAATCTAAATTCATAATCAATATTCCAGATTACAAACAGGACATCAACACCATGTCGAGTCGGTGCCAGTATTTAATCTATCCATTGATTTGGCTACTAGAGATACATTGAAATAAGCTCCATACAAAATATGTCAAATACAATATGTTGACCTGTACATATTTGCAAAATATAAAACCCTATAACACCTTAGCGAACTTCTTGAATTCACACATACAAACGTACTTTTCGGCGGATCTATCTTGGCAAGTATGTGCATCTATTTTTTATTAAAGTTGAGCGGCCGTGTGGCCCGTATTACACGTATTTATTTCACACGGAGCGTAACACACGAGGTTATTTTTTAAATTAATAATTTACGGAAAAATGTTTTAGTGAATTATTTTTCATGTTTTTATTCAGTTATCTGCTATAACTGAATAAAATCAACACACTGTGTATATCTCTAATGGCCAAGTCTACCGACAGACAGAGTTCTGAAAACTGGGCGTTTGTTTTACAGAAATCTATATAATATAATATACGAGTAGTAGCTATAATCGCTACTGATCATATAAATAACATTTCAATGATTATAGACACTGTGCTATAATACAAGTTAAGGTTTAGGGAATTAGGTATTCAGAGAATTTCCTAAGTATTTGGCATTTTGAGAACTCTTCCTTTGTGACTCTGTAACCACTTTGAGAATCAGACCTTCTACGCCTTACCATTGAAACAGCTGCTAATTTAATAACCACAAAAATTAACATACCATGATAAAGGAAATAAAAAATAATCTTAAACTAAAGAGAAGGGAATCCCAGAGCCCGAGGACCGCTTTCTAGTCTGACAGAATATTAGCTTTTCCGGTAAAGGAAACTAATATTCAGTTCTGCAAGAAAAATATTTTTAAAATATCATACTGTAAATATGTTTTAACGAAAACATAGTTTGGTATTTGAATATAATCTGCTCCGAAAGTTGTTTCGACAGACATTCATTATCTAATAATGGAGCGCTTATAGAGTGGCTTGACTTGCCGTTCGATATAGATCAGCAAAGTAAAGAACCGCTTGTACAGGCCGCCACTTGGGTGGGTGACCGCTCTTTGTGCCATTTACATCAAACTGCCTCCGTGGTCCAGTGGATAGCATATGCGTATGCTGCTGATTGGAGGTCCCGGGTTGGATTCCCGGACCGGGCTAAAGTGTTACTGAGTTTTTCTGAATTCTCAATAGCAGCACGGAGTCTGGTGATGTGCCCGGTTACAGCAATAGGCTCCCCCTCTATTACGTGGGACCTAAAAATTCACAGCGAAATGTGGGTGTAATATTTCACCTATGCCTACCCCATCGGTGATAAAGGCGTGAGTCTATAAAAAAAATACATCGGACCGCTACCATGACTCGGAGGACAAGTAAAGCCGTCGGTTCATGTTCTTGTCTAAGAAGAAAAATCGTTAGAGCATGTCGTAGGCCTTTGGGCGGTCTAAAAACTCTGAAAACAGAGTCGGCCACACGAAAAACAAATAAACATTACCTAACGCTGTTTCCTTGCCGACCATATTTGCAGTAATTCAAAAAATACACAGCTCTTTACATTTTCTACAACACACATGAAGACACAAAGGGGTGAGTATTGACAGCTGTGTTTGATTATTACCGGGTCAGTCATTTAAATTCCATGGATTGGTCATTGGATATTGCCCACTGTCTATTGTTAGTTTAGAGTGCAGCTGCTGTGTTATGTGATTAAGTGTATATATAATGGTAAATACAGAATTATCTGCTCCAACATCCGACAATATTATTGGATGGAAACTTGGTTGGTTACGATAGACAGATATTATGATAATTATAGGCCAATATTATGCTTGTAATTGATACGGAATATTATGAATAGTTCATAGCACATTATACAGAGCTGTAGCTTTTTGGATGAATAATTTAACTGGTAATGTCAATAACATTGAATGTTCATAGTAGGTAATATTTATATAACGGGTTTATATTTGGCAATTATTTGAAAATACAGGGAATTAGAGGATGTCCGCAGCTACGCACTTACATTTTTTAACGGTGCCGTTTTCTCGCAATCCCGTAGAAATTTCGAAAAATCCCATCTTAGTGCACCTCAGTCTACAATTTAGTTCTCCTAGAAATATACAATACATGCCGACTCACCTTCTTCCGCCTAATAGTTTCGGCTATTAGTTATCTGTCAGGTAATCACTAACGCAATACTTTTTTTTATAAACCTTGATTGACATACCAATATTTAAAAATACACATTAAAATAAAGGTAATATACCTACATTTGAAAATAATTACGCGATATAGACCCGTTACGTATATATTACTGTGTACAAGTTTGGTTTATTTCTCTATTAATTGCCATAAAAAACGCCGCTTCCCATACTTAATCTGGCATTGTCCTATTCACTTCAAACTCGTGTGTTTACGAAGGTTCATTTCTGTCATATTTCATATATTTTACCATTTGCTCAATGTTTAAGTTGCTCCAAAAGTCGTGACCACTTAAATAATAAATAAGTATTTCTTTAAGCAAATCAAGAATGACCGTCCTAGATTTCTAGCGTTTTGTTGTGTATTTATACAGCAAACAAATACTTCATGGCAGTGGGCTTAGTAAACATTTGAATAACCTTGATGTGTCAAATGCACGAAAGCACATGCCCCAGTTAAGTAGGTACACCTGAATTTGACCTTTGGTAGGCTAGGCTAGGCTATAATATTAAATATATTACTCCAAAATATATGAAAATATTGGCAGACTAAATAAATATTAATATGTATAATGTATTTTCGCAGCTATCAAATTAACTTAGAAAATTGAGTCATTTAAATAAAAAAAAAATTAAATTAAATTCAGTGATTTTATTACAGATTACCGCATTATAACTGATATAAACATCGTTATTCTGAATAAGTTTTTTTTTAATAAACCTTATACAAAATCGTTTGTCCACATAATAAGGCCCGTCCTTTTTCATTTTGAAAAGTAAACTGTCTCCTCAAACGCTAAGGCCCGTTGGAAACTTGAATTATAACGTAAATCTCCTTCATTCAACAAATATTTATACTTTTTCGATAGAATAATAAACATTCAAATCATAATTATGCATAAAATATTTTGGTAGGGAATTTGATACTTAAAGCAATCTCATGAAGATTTTGTTGACGCTTTGATTAAAACATAATTAGGATTATAATATCACGATTCATTTCTTGGAACGAATTAGGTCCGCACGACCGACGTTAAAGTAGAAGTATTTATGATGTAGGAATATTTTCCTTTGTTCCCGTTTGTTTGAAATTCGTGCGGTTTCTGTACATGAACCGGATAAAGTAAATAGGTATATCGCGGTATCTCGACGCTACCGTTGTTACAGTAAGTTAGTGTAATAAGACCAAGTTTGAAAACTTGCTAGATGTTTCTTACGTGCAAGATGAGTAGTCGGATAATCTTAAAAAGGGATAAGAACTAATTGGAAAACAAGTTATTTCGGGCTTCCTTAAATCATATCTCCTGCCATGCGTAACTTTCTTAGTTGCTAGAAAAGAAAATTTCTTTAAGTCATAATTTCCAATTCAATAGTGCGAACCAAGCAAATTTTTTAATAGACGTTTTTAATTATCTTTGAAGTTTGTGTAATATCATCCTGAATTTAGTCTGCACGCTTGGCGTCGTGGTTTAAGCGGTCGCCTCACCGCTTGACACTACGCCGAATGTTGTGGGTTCGATCCTTGCAAGAGACAACACTTTTTGTGATTCATAACTTGTTGTTTCGAGTTTGGGTGTTCATTGCGTCCGTTAGTTGTATGTTTGTAAAGTTCCCCACGACACAGGATTTAGTCCTAATGTGGAAGTTGTCTTTAAAAAAAAACTAAAATATAAGAGATTAAATATCTCCAAAACGCCATCTCATTTGCTTTCTCGCATTTTAGTATCCTTGGATCATCATCATCAGCCTTTAACAGTTCACTGCTGGACAGGCCTCTCTTTTGAAAGGAGGAATTGGCCTACTATACCACGCTGGCCAAACGAGTTGGTATAGGGTTTGTATAAAGTTTTCCTTCTCTTACAGTGTTGTTCTCTGCATAATATGCTCCCTCTGTCGGCTCTTACGACACCCATGGGATGATATGGGGTGGTGACATTCCGTATTCTTAATCCGTCACCACACGGAATACAGTAAAGTAATCAGCAATTTATGATCGGTGGAAATTTTCATACGGAAGTTGCCTCATGTTTTTGGCAATACACGATGAATGTAAGGTTATATACAAAAATTACCTTCTTTTTTCGGAACAGGCTGCATCCTGAAATAATAATAATAATAATAAGCCCCCTATAATCCAACCGTACGTCCTAGTCGAACACCTGACTCACGTGGGGGGTGGACACGCGATCTTATGTTACTGGCGCGGCCAACATGGCTCTGGAAACCCATTTTGATGGAGATAAAGATGTTACGAAGTAAACTTTTAGGACCGCTTCCCGGGAGCAATCGCCGGGGCACACCTGGAGCTGACGCTGGGTGTCACAGCATAGGAACCGTCAACGGAGAGCAGTTGAGTAGGCGGGCTCCCTCCGGGTCACCCGAAAATACTACAGCCAAACACACCGATGATAACAGTAGTTTGCATTCACTTAACTCAATAACAGAACCATACAGTCCATCAACAGCTTCTTACATACTATCCCCAGTATCTTCCATTGATAATAACTCACGTGGAACACCTACACCTACACCGACCTTAGATGTTGCGCAGGAGGCAAATGCCTTTTTACCTGCGTCCACTAATGCTGGTAAAACAAGGAAACGCATGAGTTGCAGTAAAGATTCTACTATATAACTAAATTAGAAACAGACATGACCACATACAGACATCAACTTCACGATCTTTTCCCACAACGATGTCCCGAAATTAAAGTGACTGAACAAAGAATATCTGACCAGAGAAGAACAATCATAAGAAACAAATTACTGCCGCTCTGAAACACTGAACCAACTAAAAGAGAACGTGAGAATACAGCTACAGCACTATAAAATAACAGATTGTTCTGTAAAAGTGAAACCAAAAGACCTAAATAAGCCAGCATGGCAAATTAGGCTGGAAAAAGATAATGAAAAACTTCCTGCTGATTCTGGAAGACTAGTGACATAGACATCACTAGATGTTACGCCATCTTCCTCTGTTACCGGCAGCCTACATTGCATCATAAACGGACGTGTCAAGAGTGGTGCAGACCTGATTGGACCAACGCATTGGGCTTCGACCACGAGATCTTTTGCCGTCTACTTTACCACTATACTTTTGTATTGCTAGAGACTGATTATGCCGAGGTTAAAAGCACGATAATGAACTTGAAACCTAACAGTGCACCTGGATGGGACAATATACCAACTCGATTCTTGCAATACTCTAGGCAGTGCACTGTACCAGTCATAACCCATCTGGTTAATCTTTGTTTTAGGACTGGGACTTTCCCGATTCCTCTGAAACAATCTATTATTACTCCCGTGTATGAGGGTGGTGACAGAGATGATATTAATAATTATAGACCTATCTCGGTTTTATCTGTGCTCGCAAAAATTTTAGAAAAAATATTAAATTCTAGATTACTTAATTATCTATCAAGTTTTAATATATTATCGCCTGAGCAATTCGGCTTTAGACAAAAGATTTCAACTGAAGATGCAGTTACGTCTCTTAGTACTTTCTTAATAGATCATTTGGATAAAAGAGATAAATGCTTAACTGTATTCACTGACTTAAGAAAAGCATTTGATACCGTCTCTCTGCCCATCCTTATAAAAAAGTTAGAAAAAATAGGCGTCAGAGATAATGAACTCGCTATTTTTAAGGACAACCTGGTCAATCGGAAACAGAAGGTTAAGCTGGATCAGTACTGCAGTGGGGAAGTTGGAGTATCATACGGCGTCCCACAAGGTAGCGTCCTCGGGCCTACCTTGTTTTTAATTTATATTAAAGACCTCTGCAACATGAGGGTAAATAATGCAAACATTTTTACGTATGCCGATGATACTGCAATCGTCTTCACTGGTAGTACGTGGAACAGGGTTAAGTTAGCAACAGAGGGAGGCCTCACTCCGGTAGCTAAGTGGCTGAAAAATAACTTGCTTACTTTAAATACAGACAAAACAAATCATATCTGTTTTGCCATATAAAATAATAAACAGCCGAACACAGATCTAAATATACATATACATGAATGTGATAAAGACAAAATAAACACCACATGCAATTGTCCTAGAATAAATTAAGTAAGGAACACTAAATATCTTGGAGTCTATTTTGATCAGAGATTGACTTTGTATACGCAAATTGAACAAATTAGTACGAGAATTAGAAAGTTTATGAGGATGTTCAAAAACTTAAGGCATATAACTCAGAGTGAAACTACAGGTGCCAACGTACTGCTTAACCAAATTTACATAGCACTTGTACAATCAATGATTGTATACTTTGAAAGACCCCAAAGAGCTTTGATTAAGATCATGTATTATAGGAAACGCAATTTTTCTACAGAAAATCTATATAACATAAGCAAACTATACATCTTGAATGCGATATTAAAAATGCATAAATCTTTACCGCGTGATGAAATAGATATAGAAACAAACAGAAGAAAAGACATAGTTGCTAAGGTCCCAATGGTCAGCACAATGTTTGCTAGTGTGCAGTATAGAAAGCGTGCGGCAATCCTTTATAATAAAGTTAACAAAATCCTCACAATATATCCTAAAACTTATCATGATTGTAAAGCTACCGTTACTGAGTGGTTTAGTAAATTATCTTACGACGACACGGAAAACTTCCTAAAATACATTAAATAATACAACAACAACTATTATTATTATTTTTATTATTTAAGTAAATATATACTGATATTAACAATATTCATCAATTAGATAGAATACATATACGCAAGCGCGCGCTCGCACACACACACACACACACACACACACACACACAACACATACCACGCACACACACAAACACACACACACATACACACACACACACACGTGAGTGCTCGTGTGAGCTTGCACTCGAACACAAGACTAAAACAAAAGGATATAATAAATATATAGTTTTATACTTACCTCGTAAACATAAGTTAATTTATGAAAGAGCGGAGTGCCCTGGTACAAGTATTGTCATACTTAAAAGGATACTCCAACCACTAGTTTAAGTAAACTCCATGTTTGCGTAAATAAAGATTTTTTTTTAATTTTTTTTTATTTATTTTATATCTTAGGTTAGGTAATTTTGGACGGGTGCCTGGATCCATTCTAGAGTATTGTGTCAGGGTTGTTCTAAACGTGTCATGAATATTTTGAATATGCATATCCCTAACGGGGCTAACATCTACCAATGTTTCTATATCATTTTCCAGCATTATTGTAAAGTTTGCAGTATGAGTTGATGTTTGGGATGTTTGTGTGTAAGTGTAAAGTGGTGGCTGTGATTGTGTAATTAAATGATAGTCGTCTCTCAATTGTGTTTGAGTCTCTGGCCGAACGTTAAGGTCATTTGTGCAACCACCAATTGATATAGAAGGATTATCAGTTATATTATTTTCTAATTCGTGCTGTAGCTGTATTCTCATGTTCTCTTTTAGTTGGTTCAGTGTTTCAGAGCGGCAGTAATTTGTTTCTTATGATTGTTCTTCTCTGGTCAGATATTCTTTGTTCAGTCACTTTAATTTCGGGATATCGTTTTGAGAAAAGATGGTGAAGTTGATATATGTATGTGGTCATGTCTGTTTCTAATTTAGTTATGTAGTAGTAGGATCGCATGATGAATTTATTAACATCTTTACTCCAACTCATGCGTTTCCTAGGTTTACCAGCCTTAGTGGACGCAGGTAAAACGGCATTTGCCTCCTGCGCAACATCTAAGGTCGGTGTAGGTGTAGGTGTTCCACGTGAGTTATTATCAATGGAAGATACTGGGGATGGTATGTAAGAAGCTATTGATGGACTGTATGGTTCTGTTATTGAGTTAAGTGAATGCAAACTACTGTTATCATCGGTGTGTTTGGCTGTAGTATTTTCGGGTGACCCGGAGGGAGCCCGCCTACTCAACTGCTCTCCGTTGACGGTTCCTATGCTGTGACACCCAGCGTCAGCTCCAGGTGTGCCCCGGCGATTGCTCCCGGGAAGCGGTCCTAAAAGTTTACTTCGTAACATCTTTATCTCCATCAAAATGGGTTTCCAGAGCCATGTTGGCCGCGCCAGTAACATAAGATCGCGTGTCCACCCCCACGTGAGTCAGGTGTTCGACTAGGACGTACGGTTGGATTATAGGGGGCTTATTATTATTATTATTATTTCAGGATGCAGCCTGTTCCGAAAAAAGAAGGTAATTTTTGTATATAACCTTACATTCATCGTGTATTGCCAAAAACATGAGGCAACTTCCGTATGAAAATTTCCACCGATCATAAATTGCTGATTACTTTACTGTATTCCGTGTGGTGACGGATTAAGAATACGGAATGTCACCACCCCATATCATCCCATGGGTGTCGTAAGAGCCGACAGAGGGAGCATATTATGCAGAGAACAACACTGTAAGAGAAGGAAAACTTTATACAAACCCTATACCAACTCGTTTGGCCAGCGTGGTATAGTAGGCCAATTCCTCCTTTCAAAAGAGAGGCCTGTCCAGCAGTGAACTGTTAAAGGCTGATGATGATGATCCAAGGATACTAAAATGCGAGAAAGCAAATGAGATGGCGTTTTGGAGATATTTAATCTCTTATATTTTAGTTTTTTTTTAAAGACAACTTCCACATTAGGACTAAATCCTGTGTCGTGGGGAACTTTACAAACATACAACTAACGGACGCAATGAACACCCAAACTCGAAACAACAAGTTATGAATCACAAAAAGTGTTGTCTCTTGCAAGGATCGAACCCACAACATTCGGCGTAGTGTCAAGCGGTGAGGCGACCGCTTAAACCACGACGCCAAGCGTGCAGACTAAATTCAGGATGATATTACACAAACTTCAAAGATAATTAAAAACGTCTATTAAAAAATTTGCTTGGTTCGCACTATTGAATTGGAAATTATGACTTAAAGAAATTTTCTTTTCTAGCAACTAAGAAAGTTACGCATGGCAGGAGATATGATTTAAGGAAGCCCGAAATAACTTGTTTTCCAATTAGTTCTTATCCCTTTTTAAGATTATCCGACTACTCATCTTGCACGTAAGAAACATCTAGCAAGTTTTCAAACTTGGTCTTATTACACTAACTTACTGTAACAACGGTAGCGTCGAGATACCGCGATATACCTATTTACTTTATCCGGTTCATGTACAGAAACCGCACGAATTTCAAACAAACGGGAACAAAGGAAAATATTCCTACATCATAAATACTTCTACTTTAACGTCGGTCGTGCGGACCTAATTCGTTCCAAGAAATGAATCGTGATATTATAATCCTAATTATGTTTTAATCAAAGCGTCAACAAAATCTTCATGAGATTGCTTTAAGTATCAAATTCCCTACCAAAATATTTTATGCATAATTATGATTTGAATGTTTATTATTCTATCGAAAAAGTATAAATATTTGTTGAATGAAGGAGATTTACGTTATAATTAAAGTTTCCAACGGGCCTTAGCGTTTGAGAAGACAGTTTACTTTTCAAAATGAAAAAGGACGGGCCTTATTATGTGGACAAACGATTTTGTATAAGGTTTATTAAAAAAAAACTTATTCAGAATAACGATGTTTATATCAGTTATAATGCGGTAATCTGTAATAAAATCACTGAATTTAATTTAATTTTTTTTTTATTTAAATGACTCAATTTTCTAAGTTAATTTGATAGCTGCGAAAATACATTATACATATTAATATTTATTTAGTCTGCCAATATTTTCATATATTTTGGAGTAATATATTTAATATTATAGCCTAGCCTAGCCTACCAAAGGTCAAATTCAGGTGTACCTACTTAACTGGGGCATGTGCTTTCGTGCATTTGACACATCAAGGTTATTCAAATGTTTACTAAGCCCACTGCCATGAAGTATTTGTTTGCTGTATAAATACACAACAAAACGCTAGAAAAATCTAGGACGGTCATTCTTGATTTGCTTAAAGAAATACTTATTTATTATTTTAGTGGTCACGACTTTTGGAGCAACTTAAACATTGAGCAAATGGTAAAATATATGAAATATGACAGAAATGAACCTTCGTAAACACACGAGTTTGAAGTGAATAGGACAATGCCAGATTAAGTATGGGAAGCGGCGTTTTTTTATGGCAATTAATAGCGAAATAAACCAAACTTGTACACAGTCATATATACGTAACGGGTCTATATCGCGTAATTATTTTCAAATGTAGGTATATTACCTTTATTTTAATGTGTATTTTTAAATATTGGTATGTCAATCAAGGTATATAAAAAAAAGTATTGCGTTAGTGATTACTTGACAGATAACTCATAGCCGAAACTATTAGGCGGAAGAAGGTGAATCGGCATTTATTGTATACTTCGGGACCTCTAATCAGCAGCATACGCATATGCTATCCACTGGACCACGGAGCGGTCACCCACCCAAGTGACGGCCTGTACAAGCGGTTCTTTACTTTGCAGATCTATATCGAACGGCAAGTCAAGCCACTCTATAAGCGCTCCATTAGTAGATAATGAATGTCTGTCGAAACAACTTTCGGAGCAGATTATATTCAAATACCAAACTATGTTTTTGTTAAAACATATTTACAGTATAATATTTTAAAAATATTTTTCTTGCAGAACTGAATATTAGTTTCCCTTCTCGGAAAAGCTAATATTCTGTCAGACTAGAAAGCGGTCCTTGGGCTCTGGGATTCCCTTCTCTTTAGTTTAAGATTTTTTTTTATTTCCTTAATCATGGTACGTTGATTTCGTGGTTATTAAATTAGCAGCTGTTTCAATGGTAAGGCGTAGAAGGTCTGATCCTCAAAGTGGTTACAGAGTCACAAAGGAAGAGTTCTCAAAATGCCAAATACTTAGATAGGAAATTCTCTGAATACCTAATTCCCTAAACCTTAACTTGTATTGTAGTACAGTGTCTATAATCATTGAAATGTTATAAATTTGATCAGTAGCGATTATAGCTACTACTCGTATATCATATTATATAGATTTCTGTAAAACAAACGCCCAGTTTTCAGAACTCTGTCTGTCGGTAGACTTGGCCATTAGAGATATACACAGTGTGTTGATTTTATTCAGTTATAACAGATAATTGAATAAAAACATGAACAATAAGTCACTAAAACATTTTTCCGTAAATTATTAATTTAAAAAATAACCTCGTGTGTTTACGCTCCGTGTGAAATAAATACGTGTAATACGGGCCACTTTTAATAAACAATAGATGCACATACTTGCCAAGATAGATCCGCCGAAAAGTACGTTTGTATGTGTGAATTCTAGAAGTTCGCTAAGGTGTTATAGGGTTTTATATTTTGCAAATATGTACAGGTCAACATTTTGTATTTTACATATTTTGTATGGAGCTTATTTCAATGTATCTCTAGTAGCCAAATCGATGGATAGATTAAATACTGGCACCGACTCGACATGGTGTTATTATGTATTCAGGTATTCCTTTTTTGTAAGGGTTTTCAATTGCCATAATTTCGTGATAAAAGCATTCGCACTCAAAAGTAATCATATTAAATCATTTTAATGACTTTTATTATTAATAATGTCATAATAGATTGATAGCTTTAAGATTAGCAATGACGAACAAAAATACCCTATACTTATAAAAATTATAAAAGATAAGAATGAATATCATTCTAGATGAAAGCGCTATGGTAATAATGTAGATTATCGTAGATTTTTACTATTAAGGGATAGGCAGAAGGTTAGCAGGCAATGTGATAATTTGTGCTCTGATTTTTCTATGCAAGAAAAATCAGAGCATAAAATATCAAATAATAGTAAACGATTTTGGTCATTTGTTAAATCTAAAAAGGCTTTAAATAACTTACCAGAAAATATGTTTTTCGGTAATAATTCTGTGTCCTAATGGTAAATCAAACAGTGATCAATTTAATTCTTATTTTAATTCTGTTTTTGAACAGGAGGACTCATCTGCGACACTCTCCATCCCTTTTTCACGTGCCAATCAAGTAATGTACACATCAGCTCTATATACATCCCGTTTAATACAATTACTATGTTTATTAAACGCTTGGATATAAATAAAGTTAGTGGTCCGCATGGTATACCTCCAATATTTTTACAGAAATGTCTACGGTCTGGCACCATGCCCAAATTATGAAAGCGCTGTTATGTAATTCCCATTTCTAAAAATGGTGACAAGTATAATATTGCTAATTACCATCCAATTTCAAAATTGAATGTGATACCTAAACTCTTTGAACAAATTGTTTGCGACATAATAGCCGTGTTAAAACCGCAAATTCTTTCCGAACAGCATGGGTTTGTAAGTAAAAAATCTACAGAGACTAACTTGTATGAATTCTTGGACTATATAACTACAGAGATGGATGATGGACATCAGGTAGACGCCGTGTATACCGATTATTCAAAGGCTTTTGATAAAATTTCTCATGAAATACTAATTAGCAAACTTGAGTGCCTAGGTATATACGGCGGTCTCCCCAGGGATCAGTGTTAGGACCCCTGCTATGGAACCTCGCATACGATGCGGTTCTGAGGACCAGTCTACCCCCGGCGTGAGTGTCGTCGTCTATGCGGACGACACTCTGGTGTTAGCAAAAGGGCATAGCTGCCCTGAAGTAATTCGGCTCGGGGAATCGGGAGTGGTTTGAGTCGTCCGACAGATAAGCAGACTGGGCCTACAGGTAGCGCCTCGTAAGACCAAGGCGCTGCGGTTGGTTCCTTAATGTAAATAAATGTAATGTTATAAATTTTACCAAAAAAAAAAACAAAAAGCCAGTGACCTTTTAATATTATATTAATCATGTAGAACTAAATAAAGTATCTGAGGTGCGAGATCTTGGTGTGCTAATCGACAGTAAATTAATTTTTGGTTCACATATTTCAAACATTATTGGCAAAGCATTTCGTTTGTTGGGATTTGTGCTTAGAATTGGTAAAGTCTTTAGAAATTTATCCATATTAGTGCTTCTGTATAAATCACTTATGAGACCAATAATTGAATACGCCTTAACGGTTTGAAAGCCACAGTATAATATTTACAGCAATCAACTTCAGAGACTGCAAAAAAAAATTGTAGTTATATTAAATGGCGATTTAGAATAAGCTCTGACATGCATTTCGTGCAATCTCTGGAGGCGCGTCGTGCGGAACGTGATATAATATTTCTTTATAAAATAATAAGAGGCCAAATAGATTCCCCTTATTTGCTAAGTAAGATTTATTTCGAATGTCCACGAAGAAGTAGAAGGGAATTTCTTTTTATTTTGGATTTTCACGAACCAATTGTGGTAAAAATATGTTTATTTAAAGAACCTGTAGTTTGTACAACAAGATCGCTTTAAACAACAATATAGACATCCTTCACCTTTCTTTACATAAATTCAAAACTAATGTACACAAATTGTTAATGTAATTGTCAGATGTTACTATACTTAAACAAGCATATGTACTTTGTGGAAACTGTTTTAGATTAAGTTGGAACTATGTTTCTTTAACTGTATTCTCTTTTTGTGATATCTGTTTGTTTCCCAAATAAAAAAATAAAAAATAGCCACCAACGTACGAACATTAACGTCGGTAATACCGGAATGTACAAACGTTTTCATGTCGATGTGCCGATACTAGCCTAATAAAGATATAAGCACTTACAGACTGACAAGTGATAGGTATACAGTGGTGTAATGGTTGTGCCGTAGTCAAAGAGCTCAGATATTTACATAGAGGCGCATTTCCTATGGGCGCACTGAAGACAAACTTTCTGTGACCCAAATTGCCGCTTGGCGGCGTGGCAGTCGCGCTGTGACAGCTGTCTCTGCGAGAACAAGAGACGAACGTTCCTCCTATGTATCTTAACTACGAGAGCAAGAGAGACGGAGAACGACGCCAGCGCTGCCAACGGCGCCAACTACGAACTAAACTGGAGGCAGTCCCCACTTGGAATCGGCACATGAAATCCTTAAGAACTGCGCTTCTATGTAAATCTGTTTTCATTGCCGTAGTGTTCAAGTTAGTTGTCAAACAACATGACTGTGAAATTTTGATATAGTAATATGAGAATAAACTAGGTACTATAATAATTTATATCCATTGTTTCATGTAAATTCAGTTCTCAGAAACGATCTCCAATAGGTGCCTAATAGTCAGCTACATAGAGCTTATTTAGTCCTTATACACTTACGTGATTTTGAATTTGGTTTTATCGTTCCAATTTATTATTATTCTCAATGTCTTGTAAGATTTATATACAAAGAAATATTACTAGGAATCGGTGAGTTTTAATTGATATAAGACCGAGAAAGGACTTTGAAGTGCGTATCGATTTTTCTAGTTGACTTTACATACAAATCAAAATATGTAATGAGATAATAAGTGACGTCTCCATGTCTTTTTTTTCAGACGGATAAACTCATAATCCTCCTAGCGTTATCCCAGTTTCAGTCTGGGGTCCGTTTACTAGTCTAACCGGATTTGGCTGAATATTAGTTTTTCCACAGAGTTTCACTATCCTTTCCGTCTGACCGCCGCAACTGGAAGGGATAGTGATATTCTATAGTTCAGACTAGTGTCAGTTTATTTAAAAGGCACTGACAGCCGTGCCGGTGGCTTAACGTGCTCTCCGAGGTACGAGGCAAGCGATAATTAACTATTCAATACGCACATAATTTCGTATCCGATACCCTCTGCATGGCAGTCTTGGTATCTCCACTAGCCTATCGCTACAAATAGCGCATCATCTATAACTCTGCAAATTTTGATAAAAATCCATTCAGTCGTTTTTGCATGCCAGGTACACAAACATCCATTCGTCTTCACAAATTTTTGCGTATATAACATTTATTTTATTTATTTATAGACTCACGCCTGTATCCCTGAAGGGGTAGGCAGAGGTCTAATATTTCACCCACATTTCGCCAAAAAATGTTTAGGTCCCAGGTAATAGGGGCGAGTCTATTGCCGCTACCGGGCACATCACCAAACTCCGTGCTGCTACTGAGAATTTGGAAAAACCCAGTAACACTTTTGCCGACCCGGGAATCGAACCCGGGACTTTCGATCAGCAGCCGCATACGCTATCTACTGGACCACGGAGGCAGTCCATATATAATAGTGGTACGAATTCACGTATAGCTTAAATAATTGTCTATAAATGCGATAGTATTTAATTTGTGTTTTTAAATCCAACGCTTCTCGCCACAAAGCCAGTTGTACTAAGTAGGTATTCCGTACAATTTCAACCGTGAATAAAATCTGTCCGAGCACTGGACATAGTCTTTTCTCTTTATGAGAAGGGTTCGACTATTGTTATTTTTAATATTACCAAGACTTGAAATAGGTTGAAATGGATTCTCTTCGTCGAAAAATAACATGATAATTATTCATGTCATATACTAAATGTTGTCTGTTCAAGTTGCTTGCTAAAATACAAATGGAGCCGAGATTACGAAACGTTAATTTCAAACTTATCGTTCCACTAAAAGAGAAAGTTTGATTTTATTTTACCAGTAAGTAATAAGTAATAAAAATGTTTGAAGTATTTCACGGGATATCAAATTCGGGGATGATGTAATAATGAACGTGATTGAAAAAAAAAAAGATATCATTATGTTTCCTTTTTTTCATCTTTAGATTCCTTATGACAAAATTTAAGTATTGGCTCTTGATTGGCAGATAATTGGTACTCAGGATAATCATCCTGAGTACCAATTATCCATATACCAATTATCTGCCAATCAAGAGCCAATACTTAAATTGGTATGTCTCTATGGAAACTTCTTTTTGTAATATAAATGTTACTGAAGATGAGAATGATTCCGTAGTCCTTAGATGTATACACAAGCAAATGCTTAGGTATACATCTAAGGGTGAGTAAAGATTTTATTTTTGAAAAACAGTTCCCGCACTAGGAATATATCCTGTGTCGCGGGGGACTTTATAGACATGCAACCAATGGACACAATGAACAACCAGATTCAAAACAACAATTTATGGATCACACAAAGTAGACAATATTTTGTGTGGGAATTGAAGGCACAATGCTATTCGCTGTGACAAGTAACGAGGCGATCAAGTAAACTACTAAGCCATCCGTGCAACCTGGGTATGTGCTCGCAAACCTTTTGCCTGCTTTTTCTTTTTCTTTTAGCCCCTTATGAGAAAGGAAAAGGGGATGGGATAGGGAGCGTTGGTTTTCCGAAACTCTGCAAACTGTCCCACTGTTGGGTACGAGCCTCTTCACAGTTTGAGAAAAGTTGTTGAATTAATATTACTGCAATAAATTAAAGACCGAATATTGCGTATGACAACTATTGATAATGTCTTACGTCAATCTTCTTCTTTGACCTTACAGCTGCCTAATAACATGTCTAATAGATTTTTAAATACACGTATAGAAATAAATAATAAATAAATGTATAGAGGAAGGCAATTTCCCCGAAATCTGGAAAAAAGCATAAGTAATACCAGTGTACAAGAACGGATCGAGGAAAAATATTGAAAATTATCGATCTATTTCGTTACTTTGCACTCTAGCTAAAGTGTTTGAGAGGCTGGTGCATCTTGTAGTTTATCCATACATTCAGCAAAACTTAATACCTGAACAACATGGTTTCGTCAAAAATAAATCTACTATAACAAACTTAATTATTTTTACCACCACTTTGTTTGATAATATGGATAAAGGCAATCAAACAGATTCTATATATACCGACTTCAAAAAAGCCTTTGATAGAGTCGACCACAAAATACTGTTAGACAAAATAGCTTTCAATGGTATTAGGGGCAATCTACTTCGCTGGTTCTGGTCCTATCTAACAAACCGTAACTAAGTTGTGGCAATTAATGGATATCAGTCAGACGCATTCCTTGCCACCTCTGGCATCCCGCAGGGATCTATACTCGGTCAGTTTTTGTTCATCGTGTACATTAATGACATAAGTAACTGTTTTCATAATAGTAAGTACTTATTATATGCAGACAATCTCAAAATTTATAAAACTATCAAGTCTCCTACTGGTTGTTTACTTCTTCAGGACGACTTAAACAGATTAACAATTTATTGTAATATATGGTTCGGCGTTGCACCGAAAGTATGTACTAGGCGATTTGGTGATATGGAAAAATTAATAATTATTGTGGACTGTATAAAGGATGGCTGGTAAATTGCCTAGAAGAGTGGTAAACGGGAGGAATAGGAGGCGGAGGTATGGGAGCACGCTTTACCTTGTAAGTCAGTCTTCTTCTTTACAAAATGGTGGCCGCTTGCGTCTCCGAGAGTCCAGAAGCTGCACAGATCACTCCACTACACCCGCGGGCGGTTTAGTTCTCGTTTATAGTATAAAATAGCGGTAAAATATTGCGGTGCTGCATGTATTCGTCGCGGCGCGGAGCTGCACCAGGACGCAGCCGGTCAGCGGGACGGTTGATTTTTGCCTCCGTCGCAGCGTTATTGAATTCTGCGACCAATTAGAGCGAGGCGTGCCTTTGGGAGGGAATGGGATAGAAAGGAATAAAAGATCGCTCGTTTTGACACTGCAGTATGCAAAGGAATTTATTAGCTAGGTGTTAACATAATTAACTAGCAATGGAAAATATAGATGGCGCTACCATATCCCCTCGGCCCTAAAGGGTTGCCTTTAAAACAAATAAAATTTAACTTAGCTATATTGGATGTACTACCGCATAACCTCTTCTTCTTCACGGTAACAACGCGGGTTGTACCGTCTTTGGAAGTATGCAGTTTCTCCACGATGGCTAACGACCATGAAAGCGGCGGAGCATTATCATGTATTATGACGACCAACGTACCCTCCTGTAAAGGGGATGCAGGACTATTTCATTTGGATCTAGCCTGAAGCTGGTGGAGATATTCCGCACACCAGCGCCGCCAGAACGACTGCACGAGTTTATCCAGCTGAATATGTCTCTGGAGCAAGCTTGAAGAGTCTGCTTCAGGAGCCGGAAATGACGATAATGGCACTGTGTTCAGAAAATGTGCAGGGCTTAACGCGGATGGTTTTGCAGGGTCACTACTCAATGCCGTGAGCGGACGCGAGTTGATCAGCGCCTCGACTTGTGCAAGGACAGTTAAAAGCTCTTCGTAAGAGAGGATCTGTTGACCTATAACTTTAAAGAGATGCGTTTTAATTACTTTGACCATGCTTTCCCAACAAACACCGAAATGTGGTGATGCTGGCGGAATAAACTTCCAGTCAATATGATTTATGGAAAGTTCTTCCTGAAGACGAGTACGATATTCTTCCCTGAGAAACTTATAAAGGTCGCGTAAATAAGAGCTTGCGCCCACGAAACAAGTGCCGTTATCCGTGTACAAACACTGTATAGGGCCGCGTCGTGAAAGAAATCGTTTAAGGGCTGCCAGGAATGACACCGTGCTTAAATCCGTCGCAACTTCAATGTGCGTAGCGCGCGTCGTTAAGCATGTAAAAATACATAGCCAAGCTTTACGGCTTTTAACACCTCGACCACGCACTGGTGTATACTGCAGTGGTCCTGCGTAATCACAACCGGTATGTGTAAACGCTTTATCAACTTGATTGACGCGCTGGCTAGCAAGATCTGTCATGGGAGGGAAAGTCGGACGCGGACGAAATTTGAAACAGACGTTACATTACGTATTCTGTGACGAATTATTCGTCGAGCAGCTAAAACCCAATATTTATGCCTAAGTAAGGACATAAGCAACTCTGGACCAGCATGGAAATGCTTCTTGTGATAAAAATCAACAAGAAGTTGGACAACATGATCATGACGCGGTAGAATGCAAGGATGCTTGTCGTTATATGGTTCATCTTAATTTGACAGACGACCACCAACGCGTATGACGCCGTGCTTATCAAGAAACGGCTTGAGCCTAAGAATAGCGGGAGAACAAGGTACATTATTTTTTAAATGTTGAATGTCGTTACTAAAATGAACAACCTGTACAGCTCGTAGTAACTTATATTCTGCAAATTCAAGGTCAGTACTCGAAACAAAAGTCCCATTAGGTAGGTGCCTAAGAAACCTATAGACAGAAACGATGGCGCGGGGTAACTTAGACCACGATGACATGCGTAGTGCGAGTGCATAGATCGGAGATTCACCAACCTCAACAATCACGGGATGAGAAACAGACTTCCGTTCGGGTACATCATCGTCCTCTGCACTGTGGTCAAAGGGTTGCATGGGCCACTCTGACGGATCATGGGAAATCCAAGAAGGTCCACGATGCCACAATGGATGATGCAGAAGATTAAGTGGAGTAACACCACGAGACAGGCAATCAGCGGGGTTCTCAATACCCGCGACGTGATTGAAACAAGTAGCAGGAACAAGTTCAATTAATTTACCAACGCGGTTGGCGACAAAAGTCTGCCAGCGGTGAGAAGAAGAATAAATCCAAGCGAGCACTGCTTTGGAGTCAGAAAACGCGTATATTTTATTGATAGGGTAGTGGGGCAAAACTGTGTCTTGAACCTTGCGGAGCAACTGAGACAGCAGAAGGGCCGCGCAAAACTCCAGTCTCGCAACCGAAATGGTTTTAACAGGCGAGACCTTGGACTTGGCACAAACTAACTGCACCGAGTAATTAGAACCAATGCGGACTTGCAGATATACGACTCCGCCGTAAGCACGCTGGCTGGCGTCAGCGAAACTTATTAAGTTGATGGTATATCCATCTACCAACCCAAGATGACGCGGAATAGTAATTTGATTGAGCGCGGTAAGTTCAATACAAAACTGGGTCCAAGCGGCGACAATAAGGTCAGGAGGTGTTTCATCCCGCTCACACTTTGATAACCAAAGTTCTTTGATCAAGAGCTTGGCGTACAAAATTGTGGGAGCCACAAAACCCATTATGTCACATAGTCGAGCCACTGTGGACAGCATAGTGCGTTTGGTGTACTTATCATCTGGCGGTGAGACGTCAAACCGAAAACTATCACAGGATTTGTCTCAGCGTAAACCGAGAACTTTAGCTAACTTTAACCTAGTGGAACGGATGTGACACTACAGGCAATGTCATCCATATACAAAGCGGAAGTAGCAACAGCTGCTGCGGCGGGAAAGTGATCGCCTTCATCAGCGATCAACTGGCGAACAACTCGTAACGCGTGATATGGGCTAGACTTGAGTCCAAAACAAACAAGATTGAACCGATACACAGATAAAGGTTCCTTATTGTCAAAACGATAAAAAAACCGTTGAAATCTACGGTCAGATTCGCAAACGCCGATACTGAGAAACATTTGGCGGCAATCAGCTGACAGAGCGATTTGGAAAAGACGAAACTGTATTATGATGTTAAATAAATCACCCTGTAGATTAGGGCCGGCATGTAAAATGTCATTAGTCGACTGACCCGATGTATTCCTACAACTAGCATCTAAAACTACACGAAGTTTAGTAGAGGTTTTCTCTTCGCGAACTACGCCGTGATGCGGTATATAATATGTGTTCAATTTCTACTCGATCTTTACATTTTTCGATATCTTTATTTAATATTTATGTTTTATATTTGACCGCATGCTCGATAGATGGTGTAAGGATCGAGTTAGCTCGCGCTATGGTTTCGTTCCACGGCAGGGTATACAAGCTACGTCAACCTGAAGTAAAATTGTCTTGCTCTGAAGGAAGTTGTCTTATTATTGCAACCACCTGGCGCCCTCTATATCGGTGTACAGCGGTATTCGGACTTGTGCAGCTTTGTACATGGTCCTTCGAGCCGGATGGAAATTTGGTGAGACCAAGGAAGAGGCCCGTTTCTCAAGAACACCACGAGCGGTGCTAAATTCGCAGGCTGGCGAATAAAGCTAAGGATCACAAGGAAAAGCGTTCTGGACAAAGATAAGTTGAAAGTGTAAAAACTGTGAGTAGGTACTTTAAATATTCTATGTGTTAGGAAGAATAGGGACTTAGAAAATTCGCAGTAGTCGGCATAGGACTTAGAATAATCAGCCCAAAAACGTTGAGACGGGGAACCTATGCCCGATTCATTAGTCAACTGACCCGATGTATTCCTACAACTAGCATCTAAAACTACACGAAGTTTAGTAGAGGTTTTCTCTTCGCGAACTACGCCGTGATGCGGGATATAATATGTGTTCAATTTCTACTCGATCTTTACATTTTTCGATATCTTTATTTAATATTTATGTTTTATATTTGACCGCATGCTCGATAGATGGTGTAAGGATCGAGTTAGCTCGCGCTATGGTTTCGTTCCACGGCAGGGTATACAAGCTACGTCAACCTGAAATAAAATTGTCTTGCTCTGAAGGAAGTTGTCTTATTATTGCAACCACCTGGCGCCCTCTATATCGGTGTACAGCGGTATTCGGACTTGTGCAACTTTGTACATGGTCCTTCGAGCCGGATGGAAATTTGGTGAGACCAAGGAAGAGGCCCGTTTCTCAAGAACACCACGGGCGGTGCTAAATTCGCAGGCTGGCGAATAAAGCTAAGGATCACAAGGAAAAGCGTTCTGGACAAAGATAAGTTGAAAGTGGAAAAACTGTGAGTAGGTACTTTAAATATTCTATGTGTTAGGAAGAATAGGGACTTAGAAAATTCGCAGTAGTCGGCATAGGACTTAGAATAATCAGCCCAAAAACGTTGAGACGGGGAACCTATGCCCGATTTCTGAGCGATATAAATTGTCCCAAACACTTAGAAAATTTTACAAATTTTGAAGATGGATAATGACATACGCATTTTAGAAGATTTGAAGTCACAACTGTCAAAGGCATACACAAATTTCAAGAAAACGTCAAAAGTAAGATTGACAAAGAACTATGCGGAGGTCCGATTAGAATTATTGGAACAAACCTTTTCAAAATTTTCTTCAAAATACGAAACATTGGTCGGCGAATATGGCAGTTCGAAGCTAACGAGTTACTTCAAGGAGGATGTATTTGAAGCTGTTTCGGAATTATGTTTAAACTATAAGGCTGAAATAAGAAGGTTGTTATCCACTTTCAGAGAAGTACACAGCGCGAAGGTTTTACCAGATAAAGGAAAAGGATCTATTGTAAAATTGCCGAAAATTAGCATTCCTACTTTCAGTGGAAATTATCTTGAATGGTCATCGTTTAGAGATCTATTTACTTCATTGATACACAATAATAAAAACTTAGATGATGTACAGCTATTGCACTATTTAAGATCTCAATTATCTGGTGAGGCAGAACAGCTGATCAAGCATGTTCCTATTACATCGGATAGTTATAAGCAATGCTGGGAACTGCTTGTAAAACGCTACAATAATAAACGATATTTGTCCAATTGCATCCTTAAACATTTGTTCAGCCAGCGAAATATGTCTATTGAATCTGCAGGTGCATTGAAAGAATTATTAGATATAACAAGCAATTGCCTGCATGAGCTTAGTAATTTAGGTATTCCGGTTGGGTCATGGGGTATTATTGTAATTTACATAGTTACTTTGAAGTTGGGCATGGAGACTCGGAAGCAGTGGGAACTGCATGCTCGCCAATCACCCGAGGACTTGCCATCGTTCAGCTCATTTAAAGAATTTTTGGAAACGCGGTATCGTGCTTTAGAGTTCGTGGAACCTAAAGCTAAACCCAAAGTAAATTACAATAATAAACCAAATACAAATGTTATGCATGCTGTTACTAAGTTAACATGCCTTGTGCCGATGATCACAAATTGTTTAATTGCAGAAAGTTTGCTAAATAAGACATTGACAAGCGCCGTGATATTGCCCAGTCTTTAGGGGTGTGTTTTAACTGTCTCGGCCCCAATCATTCCAGCAAAATATGCCGTGTTTTCACCAAATGCCGGATTTGCCAGCGCAAACACCATACATTACTACATCTTAAGGGCCCTAGTGTAGGTGAAGCGGTTGGTTCTTCAACGGAACCTACCACCGCTCCAGAGGATGAGTCAGATTTCCAAGAGGGTAAGATCACCACGAATATTGCAACCCATTTTTTGAATGATAATGTTCAAACGCAAGTACTTTTAGCCACGGCTCTTATTAAAGCCGAGTAAAAAAATGGGTCAACTCAAGTTTTAAGAGCCTTGATAGACCAAGGCTCACAAGCGTCATTCATTTCTGAAGCAGCAGTGCAGCTACTTCAATTAAAAAAGATAGCATCTAAAATAACAATGAATGGAATTGGAGATCATGCTGGGATCGTCTCTAGACATGTCGTAGTTATTACAATTCAATCACTGCATGACTCTACCTTTAAGATACAAGTAACTGCACATGTACTTAGCGCACTGACTTCAGTTATACCTGACAATAGAGTTGAAGTGCAAGATTGGCCAGCACTCCAGAAAGTGAAGCTAGCCGATCCAAGATTTAATTCCCCTAACAACATAGATATGTTGTTAGGCGCAGAAATATACTGCCATATATTAAAAGAGGGCCTAATTAAGAGTCCTAAGGGGTCTCCAATGGCCCAAGACACCCATCTAGGGTGGATTATAAGTGGCCATGTTAGTAAATCGCATAAGCCTATGTATTCCGATAATACAGTGATCTTGACGTACACTCAGATTGCAGAGAACGTTATGCAAAAACGTTTATGGCAACCAAATTCTGAGCTTATTCCAACGAAAGGACTTCTTACGCCCAAAGAACAAGCTTCCGAGGAGATTTACGCAAAAACGTTTTACGCTAAAAGTAATGAAGAAGGGTGTAACGTCGCTAAATTACACTTTCGTTCTGAAGATCCAACGTGTAAATATGGCAATTTGAAAGGCAATGCTACAAGGAGACTGCGGGTTTTGGAAAGAAAACTTACAATGCATATGGAATTAAAACAACAGTACCATGAAGTAAACAATGAACCTTTACTTGTTGGTAATTTGGAGAAGATTATAAATGCATCAGATAACATATTACGTAAGGATGATTTGCCCTATAATGCAGTGGTCAGACCCCCTGATAAAGTGATCACGAAGGCCAGAGTGGTGTATAATGCATCGTGCAAAGAAACAAACGGTGTTTCTTTGAACGATACCTTGAAGGTAGGACCCACTCTCCAATCGTACTAAAGAGGCAAAACAACAATCACATCGAAAATATCACGCCTTTCCGATCTGTTGGGTTGGATAACTACACTACGTTTTATAACCGCCAGGGTTCCAGCTCAAAGGCTGAGGATTGCTGGGATAGAATGGGATAACGAGCGGCCACCTGATCACCTGCAAGAATCTTACTATAAATACCTTCAAAGGTTTGTACATTTTCACATTCCAAGATGGAAAGGCAAAGGTGATGGCAACATTGTTGTCGAACTTCGTAGTTTTAGATATGCTTCTGATATAGCTTATGCAGCCACTGTATATTGCAGGATTGTATATACTGATGGTGCAAATTATTGCAATCTCATAACAGCAAAGACTAAAGTGACCTTGATGAAGCAAGTCACGATTATTTGTCTAGAGCTGAACGCCGCAGTTTTAGTAGCCAAATTGTTGACAGAAGAAGCAAAAGTACTGAATGTACCACAAATGAATTTATACATGCTACATGGAAGGACTCTTCTGTTGTGCCTGCTCGGTTATCATCCTAGTCGATGGAAAACCTATGTTACTGATTATACTGCAGTTATACTTGCTTTGCTGTCCAGTGTTCAATCGTCATAATTATGTGCAGTCAAAGGACCCTACTGATGTTAGTTCACGCAGTGTTTCGCCCACTGCTCTTCTCAAACGTGACCTCGGGAAACACAGTCTACATTGGTTACGAAGCGATGAAATAATATATTCAAAATCTGTTCACACTTACCAATGAAGAAAAGAGACCTGCAGAGATCTATAGCTAGTGCAAAGGTAAGCGTATGTATTGTTATGACTCAAAGAGACGAATTCTATGAAGAAATTATGCACAAGAAGAGGACCAGCCTATTGGCAGGAAATGCCAGCTTATAAGCTGACACTATTAATCGTCGACTGCGGTTTACTGCAACGTATGACACTAAACTTTTACGCAGATGGAAATGGATTATCGCAAGATTCTTTCAGCTGTATACCTGGACCGCTAAAACTTAGAAACTTAAAATTCTTGATATAGGCTTGCTCAAAGCAGCAAATAATCTACCCCTCGCTGAGTGGTTGTACGGCAGAGTAGTTAAATCACACCCGGGAAAGGACAATATCACGCGCATTGTGTTCTCACTGTACTTTACCAGAGATCTAATAGGGAATGTCCAACTTCAAGGTTATGTTTACTGCACATGACAATAACATTAATGCTTACAGTTTATTGTTATGCCATTGCTTGTGTCTAGTTATAGTATTGCTTATTGCTTTTTATATATAATGCACTTTTTTTAAGAGTGTATTAATTAATAGAATGTTATGTTATTTAATTTTTATAAATTTGTTTATATTGCGATGGAACCTTAATACTTAGCTGAAATTGGAACTTATAGCTACAGCTAATGTATATCTTTATTAACCCTGTCATTGTTGAAATATGCCTTGTTTTATGTAACAACTTACATGTAATACCAACGAGATTGATACATTCTGCGGTATGCAACGTCCACTATAGTATTAAATGCAAAATATTAATACAGTCCACTGTTCTTGCTATTGAATGTCTTCATAGTGGGCGGTTTAAAAGGAAATGATCCTTTTAGTGGGCGGTATGTTCAATTTCTACTCGATATTTACATTTTTCGATATCTTTATTTAATATTTATGTTTTATATTTGACCGCATGCTCGATAGATGGTGTAAGGATCAAGTTAGCACGCGCTATGGTTTCGTTCCACCACAGGGTATACAAGGTACGTCAACCTGAAATAAAATTGTCTTGCTCTGAAGGAAGTTGTCTTATTATTGCAACCACCTGGCGCCCTCTATACCGGTGTACAGCGGTATTCGGACTTGTGCAGCTTTGTACAATATGAGGGAAGAGAATTGCCCTTGTTGATTACAACTACACTCAAAAACCTTTATTTAGGTAGTCACGAATGACGTCATTATAGGCGCCGCGTAACTTAAGTGATGCATCAAGTTTACGCTCTAAACAATGAAAACGTCTAAGTGCAGCAGCGTACGAGTCACCTAACGAATAAGGGTCACCATAGAATGGCAACGCCACTACGTATCTGCCACTGTCGTCACGAACAGTGGTAGTGCAGAAATGTTGTTCACACTCGAGATCCTTACGGCTCATCGAGGGTGGTGCGGTAATCTCTTCGAGCTCCCAAAATCGCTTGAGAAGAGAATCAATATTATTTTCTTGAAGAACAGAACAACAACAAGACGTTATATAATCAGAAGTATGTAACTTAGGTACGGTACCCATAATTACATACCCAAATACCGTTTCAATAGCGGGCGGTAAATTATGTTGCTCACTACGTACAAATTTAGGTAGTAAAAAGTGTAGAAATATTGAAGCTCCGATCAAAACATCAATGTCTGCCGGATTCGCAAATTCCGCGTCTGCTAGCGGAATGTCTCGAGATGTGTGAGTAGCGATACGTCCACATTAGCGTTCGGCAATGTGTCCGTAATACGCTCCACGATAATCGAAGAAATGTTAAAATTAATATTCCTATTAAAACGCGAATGTATTTTAATATCTACGGAACCCTTGCAATGTTTTTCTGACCCCCCGATCCCTTCGACTACTAATTTAGTATTTTCAAGTTATCCCACACTCCAAGGCGTTTCAAACAATCAGAAGTAATAAAGTTACTCTGTGAGGCGCTATCGAGTAAACAACGAATTATGTGCGGTGCGTTATTAATATCATAAACGATAACTTGCGCTGTTGCTAATAGAACCGTTTTGGACGCTGTACACTGCGGTTTAGTATCGCGCTGAGCATGACAAGTGCGCGAGGGTTGTCCGCGTGTGTGCGCCGCCAGCGCAATGGACGTCGTACACAACGATATTTCGCACTGAGACGCGGAGGGGGAAGCCACCGTGGCCTGCACCTGCGACGTAAGTGGGCTAGAAATTGGGTCAAGGTTACCGGATTGGCCCGACAACGGATAACTTTTATCAAAATGTAATAATGAGTGATGTCGTTGATTATATGAACGACACTTCGTCTTACTAGAACAATCACTCGTTTTATGTTTTATACTTAAACAATTAACGCAAGCTTTGTTTTCTTTTACACATTTGAAACGAGCAGTCGGATTTAAATTATTAAAAGCGGGACATTTATAGAAATGGTCGTGTACTATATTACTGCACAGACACATCTGTGAATTATTATTATTAGATTCCGAGCATGCTGCGTAAGATTGATTGACGTCGGATTAGGGACCGAGTTATTATTGCTATTTCGCGATTTATTGGACTTTTGTTTGCTATTATTATTATTAGACGAGCTAGATGAACTAGGCTGCGTATTATGAAATATTCGACACTGATCTTTGATGAACGAAATAAATCTAGTGTAGGTATTTTATGATTGCGTTCAGTCATTTCAAAAGCACGAATTGTTTCAGTGTCAAACTTTTTTAAAGCGAGTTGAAGAAACATAAAGTCGGAAAGATCTTTTAATTTTAAGTTTTTAAGGGAACTAACTGCGGTAACAAAGTTGTCTATAAACAGCTGGAAATTCGAAACAGACGCGGCACCGGACAATTTAAGATTTAAAGCTTGATTAAAGTAAGTAGACGCTAGAACACGAGTATCTTGATACCTATCAAGTAGTGACTGAAATATGACCTGATAATTCTCAGCACTGGGTGTGACACCTGCGAATACGGACTGGGCCTTCGGTGACAGTTTACCTATTAAATAGTACAACCTGTCAGCATCTGTCAGAGAACCATTATCGTGCACTGTAGACTTAAAACTCGCATAGAATAACGGCCAATTTCGTATATATCCATCAAATGACATAAGCTCAATCGGCGGTAATCTCGGCGCTCAAACCGCCGGTGAGGCAGAAACGGGCTGCGCGGAACACCTACCCTCCAATTGTGATTGTATGCGCTTGATGATACAATAAAAATCTTCGAATGAGGTGTACGCCTGATAATTCGGCTGTTCATCAGGGTTAATAGAAAGCAGTCTTGCGTTATAATCGTCTAACAACTTATGAAAATCTGTTCGAATACTATCTACTGTCATACAATAACTAAGAAATGATTCCCTATTAATATCGGAAGTAGCGGCAGTTTTTGAGCGCTCGTAAATGTTTTGAATACGCTCAAATAAAATATTACGTTTAGCTTCCAAGATTGTCAGCTCTTTTTCTTCTGACATGCATGGCTTCTTTTGTTGCGCCATGTTTACGTATGTATAAGCTAATGAGACCGAATCAAAATAAGAATACCTAAAGTACCTATTATTTTACCTAAGTAGGTGTTTATGTGGTAGTTATTCGTAAGTAGGCAACAACTTTAAGGCGGTGTAATTAAAAGGTGCTTGAAATATGGAATTTAAAAGACATTTATGATAGTTCCAGTAATAATAATTGGGTAGATATATCACATTAGTAGGTAGATACATAAAAGTATATTACCTACGGAAGCGTGCGGAAGTAACCACGTAATGGGTATGTAAATGGACTAAGTGTATAGCTAGGTGCTATAACTACCTAGGTAGGTACTTCTAGAAGATACCTACGCAAGATAAACGACAGATAACGTATAAATGCAAATGAATCCGGCTCGAAGGACCAAAAATGGTTCGGCATTGCACCGAAAGTATGTACTAGGCAATTTGGTGATATGGAAAAATTATTAATTATTGTGGACTTAATAAAGGATGGCTGGTAAAACGCCTAGAAGAGTGGTGAACGGGAGGAATAGGAGGCGGAGGTATGGGAGCACGCCTTACCTTGTAAGTCAGTCTTCTTCTTTACAAAATGGCGGCCGCTCGCGTCTCCGAGAGTCCTGAAACTGCACAGATCACTCCACTACACCCGCGGGTGGTTTAGTTCTCGTTTATAATCTAAAATAGCGGTAAAATATTGCAGTGCTGCATGTATTCGTCGCGGCGCGGAGCTGCACCAGGACGCAACCGGTCAGCGGGACGGCTAATTTTTGACTCCGTTGCAGCGTTATTGAATTCTGCAACCAATTAGAGCGAGGCGTGCCTTTGAGAGGGAATGGGATAGAAAGGGATAAAAGATCGCTCGTTTTGACACTGCGGTATGCAAAGGAATTTATTAGCTAGGTGTTAACATAATCAACTAGCAATGGAAAAGATAGATGGCGCTACCAATATACATAAACTCGCCCTTAGTATCCCAAAATGTAAATATTTTAGCTTTACTAAAAATAAAAACATAATAAACTTTAATTACACCCTGTGTGACGAAAGAATAGCTAAGGAAACGCAAATCTCAGATATCGTACTAATACTAGATAGCAAGCACCATTTTAATTTACACATCGATAAAATTACGTCTAAACCTTCTCAAATGTACAATCTTGTAATGCGAGCAACAAATGATTTCAAAAGTCTAAAGACCTTTTTCTATCTTTTTAATTCACTTGTTAGGCCCCCAGTAGAATACGCGTGTATGATATGGAACCCTATCTTCTCTAAGTATAACGAGGAAATTGAAAAAATACAACGCAAATATTTAAGAGCAGTGCAGTACCGATGAACTTAGGCCGTTTGGTTACGAGGAGTCATTGAATAAATGTAATTTACTTACTTTGCAGTCAAGACGTCTCTTACCTCATGCTATGATGCTTCATGGACTGGTACATAACAGATTCGATTGCCCAGAACTTGTCAATAATATATTTTATGTAGTGCCTAGAACTATTATTAGAAGGGAGTCGCGCGTTTGCCCGCTCTTTGCCAGGACAACATGTCGTTCAAATGCGGGTGAGCAAGCGCCTCTACGTAGAATAATTAAATTGTTTAATCAACATTTCCATAATTTCATCTAATTTCATCTAATCTATTTAACTGCATACTCCTTACCGCAAAAATCCCGAACCAATGGAGACTGAGTATCATCACTCCAGTCTTTAAAGGCAAGGGATCGGTACAGGAGTGCAGTAGCTATCGCGGTATTAAGGTGATGCCCCATACCCTAAAGCTCTTTGAGCGAATCATCGACTCCCGGATCCGACAGGAGACCACAGTCTCGGAGTGTCAATATGGGTTTCGCCCTGGTCACGGCACCATGGACCCAAGTTTCGCCCTCAGGACCGTCATGGAGCGGTACAGGTCGAAGAACACGCCTCTGCATCTTCTGTTTCTAGACATGCAGAAGGCCTTCGACCGTGTGCCGCGACAGATGTTCTGGTGGGCGCTAAGATCCAAAAGTGTACCAGAAGCATATATTGACATCATCCGAGACATGTACTCCAATTCCGATTCCGTAGTTCGGAATGCTGTTGGCGACACAAAAACTTTTCCCATCACCGTCGGGGTCCACCAGGGTTCCGTCCTTAGTCTGTACCTATTCAGTGTCATATTAGACTTACTGTCAGACAGCATCAGAGACACACATGAGCAGCCCCCGTGGCTGCTCATGTATGCTGATGATATCGCGCTGGCTGATGCGGACAGGGGACGCTTGGTGCGGCGTGTGAATGCGTGGAAGGAGTCGCTTGAGAACGGCGGTCTGAAAATAAACGTGGTGAAGACCGAGTACTTGGCCTGCAACAGTACTGATCCCGCGTCAATTCGTATAGGCGGAGACATTGCTTAGCGAAAGGACCTGGTCAAGTACCTGGGATCAGTACTGCACGCGTCTGGTGACATCGATTGCGACGTCAAGGCACGCATTTCGGCAGCCTGGGCCAAATGGCGTGAGGTGAGCGGTGTCATTTGTGACCCCAAAATGCCGGTTAAGCTCAAAGGACAGGTCTATAAATCCATCATTAGACCTGTCCTGTTATATGGCAGTGAGACGTGGCCTGTGCTTGAGCGACACAAGCAGAGTCTGTGTGTCACGGAGATAAACATGCTGCGCTGGATGTGTGGTGTCACGCGGAAGGACCGCGTTAGGAACTCCCGCATCCGGGGTAGCCTTCATGTCCGTGACATTGCTGAAAAACTGCAAGAGTGTCGTCTACGCTGGTATGGCCACGTCTTACGTCAACCGGCATCTTACGTGGGTAACAAATGTCTTCCCATGCTACCTCCATCGGGCCCCGGTAAACGGGGAAGGCCAAAGAAATGCTGGCTTGACGTCGTAAGGGATGATATGCGTGCCAACCAACTAACCACCAGGGATGCTGAAGACCGTGCGAAGTGGAGGAGACATAGCCGGAAAGCGGACCCCGGGCTCCAAGGCGTGGGTTTTGGAGCGCAACCGGGACAGCGCTAGGATGATGATGATGATGATGATGAATCAACATTTCCATAATATGGATATTTTTGTATTAAAAAAAGCAAAATTTCGAAAAGCGATTATTAGTAGTCTAAAATAGCATACACCTAGCATTTAAGCTTCACTGTATTTTTATTATTATATAGAGTAATTCGTGGAAACGTCGTGGATTGTACGTCGTGTTTATAATGAATTGTAAATTTGATGTAAGTAATACCAATTGTACAATTGCTGGTTTTCCCTAACAAAGAGAAAAAAAAATATACTGTGCTTATTCTGTAGTTCATGGGTCACACTACTTCTTTGCAATTCAAACAGTCATGAAGAAGCTAATTTATTATATAACTGGACTTTGCCCGCACGCTAAGTGTTATAGGTCGATACCCATAAGCCATACCCATAAATTCCTCCAGATAGAAGCGTTATTCCAATTAATAAGTAATGTTTTAGGCAAAAGTTAAGTAGTAATTTACTTAAGATAAACAAACTGTTCCACTAATCTCATTACCTACTAGACTTACATTGTATCCTTATTGAGGCGTCCCTTTTAGGGGCCATTCACAGTGTGACATAAACTTTTAGTCAGCTACTTTAATTCCGACAGCTGAGAGAGACATGGGGATATTTAAAATATTTGTTAAATAACATTTGTTAAAATATGTAGGTATGTAAAATAGTATTATGACTCTTCCACAGTCAAACCGCTAAACCGGTTTTGTGGAGCACTATTAATATATTTATTGTAAAACTGTAATAAATAAATAAATAAATAAATAATAATAATAATTTTAGAATCCTTTTCAGATCGTCGGGCATCTCGAAACTATGGAGTATATTCCAGCCCATCAGTAACACACTCCATCACTCTTAAGCTTTGCATCTCCATATACACGATCGTCCAATAAAAGCAGCCAGCAGAAATCCATGTTGAAATTCTCTTGGCTTTTACTAAAACGCTTTTAGAATCGATCGATGTATGGCTCAGCATCACCGGTACCAAAGCTTCGGTCGTCTAGACGGCTTGCTACAAAGTTTCAAAGAACACTAACATTAAGCCGTTAAAGGCTGTTGTTATGCAAATATCCCCGACCGTCGTTTGTGGTTTACAGGAAGCTGAAAATTTGTGACTATTGATTGAAAGTCAATAAGTCTGCGATAGTGTGGTAACTGTATGAGTTTTTTGTTTGACGCTATTCTGGGTATTAAGAAGCGATATAAAAAAATATCTCAAAGTATAGGCGAATAGGCCTAAAACTGGAAGAGAAGATCTGACTTAACAAGAAGAACAAAAATCGAAGGATAATATAGAAAGATAATATAGAATCGATAAATATCTCGTAACAATAGAATCATAGCTTTTTCAAAACATTAGTACGTCAATAATGGCAGTAGATGCTTAACAAGCCCTAAAACCTACGTTTTTTCAATTGTCGTTCATTTCTAACCAACATACATTAGTACAAGTTTTTACGCAAATCAACAACTAGCCCAAGGAGTTTGATTCCATACTTGGTCTCTTGCGCATCGATGATTAAGTACAAATGCATGTTCAATGTTAAATTCCCCTTAAGCAACATTTTAAAATTAAAGATAGCGATACATTTTAAGGATTCTCGCAAACAGATTATTAGTTACTAATTATGTGCTTAGTTTTTGTATTGATAGGAATGTCGATAGATACACCTTTCCTATTACGTTTAATATGATAAGTATAACTGTATTAGTTGGCAAAATTCAAACAACAGCAAGTAAGTTTAATGTACGACTGGTAAGTAAAATTTATGCATGACATAAAAAAATGCTATATCCCCGACTCATCTGGATATACCCCAGAAATGTTTGAATGTTCCTATAAAAAAGCATCTAAATTGTTTAAGACTAAAAAAATATTAAATCTCAAATATGTTTGTTTAAATATAAAAGTTTTAACTATTGGACACGCCAATAGGTAAAATCGCACATGACTGTATAAAATAACATCTTAATAGATCCTATATAATTATACTAGTATATAATAGAACAAAATGTCGTATTTTGTTATAATTATATATTACGTCATAGCATGTAGGTAAACAGTTACCACTAGACACAATGAAAGCGATGTTGGTACCCCCGATCGTTCCGGGTGGAGATATTTTTAGTCCGAGCCTCGAAGGTCCGGCACAAATTCCGATGCCCTCAAATCGGTTTGTTGTGGTAAATGTTTTACTTTAATGTTTTTCAAAAACACTGCGACATTTTGCTGTGGGGAAGCAACGGAATGCGACAGTATTGTTAGGCCGGGACATAGCTAGTCTGTCATCTGAATCAAACAAATTGAATAATATGTGTAGCTATGCCTAGTATATGGCTCTACCTCTGGCATAAATATAGCTATCTACATAGGTCTATTTAGACATAGCTACGTCTGTACCAAGATTAGAAAATTTATGTCTATTAAATAAATATTAGAGGCCAGCATATTACTTTGTAATAAAAGCCTATAAAGAAATACAAATGAGTAGGTAATTACTGTGTTACAATAAAGGTTTATACTATTACAAAATAACAAGGAATAGTTTATAACGCACGTTATGATTGTGTGTCTTTACCCATAACTTTTTGCAAAGCATACTGAATGAGATTCTAATAGGGGCTGTGTTTATACAAATACTAGCTGCTACGATAGCATGTTTAAAACTCCTCACGGAGACTTTATACTGCATATTGCTACATGTATATTTTTCAACATCATCAAAGGAAAACTGCGTTTTAAGCTATATATTATTTGTGAGGATTAATATCTGTAAGTATATTAAGGTTTCTCTGCCCGAATTATTTGTTAAAAAATATAATAGGAAGTGTCTATACTCACGTTTTGCCGCTGCCTTGACTTACCAATGCAGACTAGAAAATTCAACTTGGGACTACTTTGTTATCATCATCCTTCTTATTTACAAACTAGAGAACGTTCACACATTTAATTTTAATTTAACCGTCTTTCTCGATCCCGATGGAATTTCGGAAAATTCCTGTATAGTGCACCCCAACGGTCCACAAGGAACATACATCAAATTTAGATAAGTGCGAACAATTATTTTGGCTGAGCTTTGTCGGTCAGTCTGTCGGTAGGTAACGCAAGAATCTGGGGGCACGGGAGTGCCCCCGCCAAGTCGAGCAAAAAAGCGGCACGGCCGTAACATCCTTTTCTCGAAGCAATTCAGGCCATTTTCGACCCACTATAACTTCGTTGTAGCTAAAACTAGAAGCCTGTTTTATTAGTTCCCAAGAAGGCATTGTATAAATATGGTATATTTCAAATTCCATTTAATTTGAACCAGTAGTTTAAGAATTATTACGAGTCAATTTTCGTGATTTTGTCACTCACTGACCGATCATCAAAAGTCTAAGGCATTTCTAGCAGGCATAGAAGCTTCAAATTTAGAATAATATTAGTGTTTAGTGTATGAATCAAGGAAAAACTAAAACATTTTTCAATTTCAGTCCAGTTTTCGACATACATCAACTGCATAAATAACTTTGTAATCCCATATAAACATATGAGATTACAAAATTACGTTTGCAGTTAGGGCTTTAATTAAGAAAATTCGTTGTTGGTGTACCAGAAGTAGAAGGTACCGGAAAGGGAAAAGTAGGACTATCTACAAAAAGAAATGAGATCCCATAAAAACAATACTTGTCAAAAAACCAAGTCTCGCTACCGTAAAAAGTTGTGTGATCCATATACTTACCTAATACCAAGTCGGTTCATTAAAAATCTTTAATGTTTTAAATAAATAGATTGAATTGTCAATCGCAGTAAACAAATTAATTCATATATGTATGTATTACTTATGAGATATATTGTGTTTTCATGCGATATCCGAGTCAATCTATTTATTTAAATCATTAAAGATATTTAATGAACCGACTTGGTATTAGGTACATGGATCTCACAATTTTTTACGGTAGCGAGACTTGGTTTTTTACCCCAAGTGCCCATTCTCCATATGGAGAATGGGCACTTGGGGTACAGTCAAGTACGCTTTGGATGTATCTGTAAATGACGAAACTCTTGACAAATACCCTCTCGTTTGCACTTCCATTAGTCTATAGGGACATTGTTGGTCGATACTTTACGTACGTTGTATGTTGAAAAGCGATTCATATCAGGTTGTTTTGTACCGTGCCGCACTATACGGTGATATTCTATTTTTGTTCACACAGATATAGTACGAGGAAATTTCTGTTGTGCTAGAAATGTGCTGAAAACGGATATAAGGGTAACCCTAACTTTTTACCATATTGATAACTTTATAATGATATATTGATTTTTGTGTTCTGTGTAAGAATAGAACGTAAAAATAATTGAATAACCTCATAATAGTTACCAATTAGATCGAAATCGTTACGTTATTATGGTCAAATTTTATTTCTGCGTAGATAATGTATTATTATCAAATTTTGTAATAAACAATCTACACTAATATTATAAAGAGGAAAAATTTGTAATTTTGTTTGTTTGTAATGGATAAACTCAAAAACTACTGAACAGATTTTAAAAATTCTTTCACCATTAGAAAGCTACATTATCTGCAAGTAACATAGGCTATATTTTATTTTTGAAAAATTAGGGGCCCGTAAGATATTTGGGTTTTTCGGGTACGTGAAGTAGTTCCCTCAGGACGCGGGTGAAACCGCGGGAAACGGCTAGTTGTCTTATAAAATTAAATATTTTTATAATAGGCAGCTTGAACAATGCAAAGTTATGAAATTACAATAACCGAAAATTATCATAAAAGGAAAATGAAGAATGTCCAACGTATTCAAAAATATATTTTCACTCGTAAGATTAACAATGCAACAGCCCTTTTTCCGTGTCGCAGTCCGCAGTGAATACACTTGCCTCATCGCTCCAGATAAAGTAGCTACGTATGTTAAGCAAAGACCGCAATGAACAAAAATATATTCACAACACGAGACCACCGTCTGACTGACACACAATTCACTTTCCATGAAAATGACATTTCCCCAGCCATTTCTCTTGTAGCCCTACAACGGAGCGACAAATTACAACAAGTATGAAATTAAGTTTGTAACTTTCTTCGGCGGATGCTAAAGTCATTGGTTTTGAGTTTACAAACGTTCCCGAGATGTAATTATAGTTCTAAGTGAAGCCATATATTACATTTTCGTATTAATGTAATTCATTACGTTCCTGTCTACACAAAATATGTTTTTTTCATTCAAGGCCACTTGAAATGGTGCGATATGCTAGGCGGTTATAACTGCGAAAAGATTCGGGGAATTAAATTATAATAACCGTTTCGTTTGGTCAAATTTAAATTTTGCTCTGAATTAAAATCTCAAAGGGCTCTCCGTTGGAGCTTTTAATTTCATTACTCCGGTTCTTGACATCCCAGTGTGTTAGAGATAAAAGTAATTTGAATGTTCCAAAAATAATGTCTAATAACGTGGTCAAGGATTTTTGTATTTCGTGCGCGAAATTATAATTAACCATAATTTTGGAGCCAAAATATCTCATAAATTTAATAAATTACATTTAAAAGTATAATAGACATAATTTCAGGGAAGAAAAAAATATTTGTTTCACTCGCGGGGTCGGTAACATGACCAAGCACAAATTCGGCATAACGTTGGTGCTGAACTCAGCATTTAAATATATCATGTCCGCATAATTGCGTGTACGTAATGCGCCCGTGTGATAACAGCGCGAACATTTATTTATTTTATCGCCGCACTTCGCGTCAAGAGAAATTTCTCGCATTACATAATTACATTGCAAACGGCTTTTGTAGGCGCCTATTGGGAACGTACCGTAAGTACATAGGTATAATCTTTATCGGTATTCAGCACTACTCGTTAAGGAATTTGATATAAACAATTGTTATGTCTACTGTATACGAGTATCAACTCATTTTGCGTCCGCGCGGGCCACTTAAATTTTATCGCAGGGACGCAACATGGCTTCATTACTGAAAACTGTCTGGCATCCTCATCAATGTCCATAATACATACATTCGCTGTGGTCATTAATAAAGTTTTTATCACGTAAGGGCATCATTCGCTTAGGGATCGATTCGACGAGTGACAATTAATAAGCGGATAACAGCTACGATCCATTCCACTCGTAATTGCGTAATTTAATGTCTTCACACGAATTTTGATATTCTGATCTTTAGTATAATATTACTATAATATTATTATAATCAGGATATATTATAATGGTAGCATAAAATAACGATTATATATAATAAGCATTCAACGAGCTTACCTAATTTATATTTATTTCAGCGAGGTTATTTTATGTCTGAATTGGCTTACCATTTTTTGGAATTCTGCCTTCTCTAACGAGGATTACCGTGTATTATTGTTATGTTATTGTTTAGTGAATATGTCTTTTTCCGTCAGTAAATGCGACCTTTAGAAACCCAAAAAGCTTTTCATTGCTTTTATTTATTCAAATGGGAAGGAACAGACCTTATGATTTTTTTATTTTAGATGTTATCGTAGATATTTCCTTTCAAAGAGTATATTATTATAGTCATAGGATATATAGATATAAATGAATACGCCTTACGTACGTATTCATTTTAGTTAATATTAATCGTAGTAGTTGCATTATATCTTTTCAGTCCTTTCTAGTCCAGAAATAGACAACAGTTAAATTGAAATTAAATTTTTTATTATCGCTTGCTTAACGGTGAAGGAAAACATCGTGAGCAAACCTGCATGTCTGAGAGTTCTTCATGTTGTCGACATCATCCATAATTTTCTCGAAAGACATGTGAAGTCTGCCAACCCGCACTTGGCCAGCGGGATGGACTATGGCCTTACCCTTCTCATACTTAGTGAGAAGAGGCCCGTGCCCAGCAGTGGGACAGTATAAAGGGCTGATGTTGAATAGTGAGCAGTGCAGTCAAACAACGTATACACTAGAATAGTTTAAAGACATTTTTATCGTGATAACAATCTACCAGGTGAGCGGCGTCGTGGCCAGAAACTAGTCGAAAATAAAACAGCGTAGATGTAATATATCATTTCAAAATTTTATCGTAAAAATTTATACTTTGTTAAAGTATAAAGACTGTGAGCAATCATTGAAATAACATACAGCTATGTGAAGTATTTAATCAAAAGTGAACACTCAACCGCTGCAAGGATTGGGCTAGTAAAAATATTGTCAGTTTCATTCGTAATTGATTATTCAGTTGGAGAGCAGCAATATTTTTGTTTACATTTTTTTTCAATATTATTTTCTGACGAAGTTAGTAATCCATTAATGACATTGTTTTGTTCAATTTGTAGTTTAATTGCAGCACTTCCTGATTTGTTTTTATTTTTGGGTGAAGGCTGTACATTTTATATATACCTACGCACTAAATAAGTCGGCGCGTAACAGCATTTTAGGCTGTTCTTTTGATTGTTCAAAAAGATGTGCACGTGTAATTTGGTTGCAATGAAAGCACGCTTCGAACGATACTTCGAGTTTATTTCAAACAAGACTTCGCCCGCGACTCTGGCCATCGGTCGTTTTACGCCTTTAGAGAAATTTCCAAATATCCTCTACATTCTCCAAGCCTCATATATGTCAAATTTCAGCTTCTTGCGCCCAGTATCTTCGGCTGTGTGTCGTCTGTCACTCAATCAGTCAAAGTTTTATATGTATTACAAGGAAGTTATTCGCTCCACTAGTGAACTTCTTAGTTCTAATCTAATAATCTTACTTTACATTAATTCGCTACAAATTGAGAAATTTTGTGATATGCTCACTTCAAAATGAACGGTCGCTGTGTATCTGTAGTCTTCGTTCGAAAACTAACATTGTGTAAAGTTAAATGAATACGCTGACCGACGACTGCAGATGGCGTATTTTTATTCGTTTCACGTCAATATTAATTTATTAGAACTATTGTATGTTTTAGTTCATCAGTAGTAGGGCGGAAGCCCGTGCAGTTCAATTCGTTTCCATTTCCACTGAACTGCACTGACTTCTACTCCCTGCACCTGAGTCCGGTGCAGGGAGTGGCGAATGGTCTCAGGGGTAGCGCAGGTCGTGTAGATCCCTAAGGCAAGGCTGGTGGACTATCCTTCTCGAGGTTGCCGCCCGTTCTTGGTCCAGTTCCTTCAGAAATGGATGCAACCAAAACCTCCAGCCGAAACACAAATAACAGGCACTTTACACACGCATACACACACACGTACACACATGCGCGCACACACACACATTCACTTACACTTCTCTTCACCACGCCCCCTCGTGGCCAGGTGGGCTTGGGCCCGTAGTAAACAGTCACGGGTAAGAGAAGTTGACCACCTGCGCTAGGACCTGCGCAGTCGAGCACCGTACGCGGGGATGACGGAGTCCTGGGGGGTTGAGGCGAGCGGCGCTGGCGATAATGTGACCGTGAGGCAACACGCCCTCTTTGGTCCCGATTTCACGCTAAACGGTAGCCCCCGCTGTGAGCCGCAGCGGGGGAAATGGCCATCGTGTCCCGTCAGAGGGCCACGGGCTAGGGACGTAGGGTCCACATCAACAGTCGGAATTTATTTCGGCTGTTGACGTGGTTGGTGAAGGCTATACTGAGGGCGCAAGCGAGGGTGGACGGCTAGAGTTGGTAACTCGGCTCAGGCCGTTAACCCAAGCGGGCGCCCGATGTCGTGCTGTAAGCCAGCCCCGCGTTCCTATATCACTCTGGTAATCCTAACGTCCGGTATGACGTTCCCTGTTGCGGGCTCCATGGAGGGTGGGAAGCCAGAGGGATGAAGTCTTGTAAAAACATTTATGGATACCGTTATCCCTTTCACTACCCCAACTGCGACGGTGGCAGCGAAAGCTGTTCCCGCCGCAAAACCAAAACAGATGGTTGACGCTGTGGCCTCGGCTGCAGAGGTTATATCATCCCCCAAGGACGGGATTTCAGCGCTGGCTAGCACTAGTACTGGTCCCGTCCTTACAATCGTCAGCCCGTTCGAGATCAAGCGGGAAGACGACTCCTCCTTCGCGGGCTGGCAATTGGTTGGCCACAAGAAGGGCAAGGGTAAGGGCAAGACCACCAATCCTGTTCAGCGCCCGCCCACTAGTGGCCCCGCCACTGTCGGCCGGTCGAAGAAGAGGAAAAACCTAAACAAGAGACAGCGCAGGGCGTCCAAGCAGAAGGCTGCACAAACCGCTGCTGCTGCCGGTGCTGCCTCTACAAAAGCAGCTGAGCAGGCTGCTGTCGCAGGTCCCAGCAATGTGACCAGTGCGCAGCCCACACTCAGCAGTGAGGGGTGCAAGAAGGCCGGAGGCAGTACAAGGAAGCCGGCTGCCGCCAAGCGGCGAGCTGGCCACCCTGGACGGCAACCAGCCGCTGCACCACCGAGCAACACAGCAGGTAAAACTGCCGGAAACAAGGACAGAGGTGAGGCCAAACGTGCTCTCAACGAGACCAGTTCGCCTCGGGGAGACCACAAGAAGCCCCGCCTCGAATCCTCCAGGACGACAGTAGGTAAGTCCTACGCACAGGCCTCCAAGGCGTCCCTGGGTGTTGCAGTAACATGCAAACGCACAGGGAACTTGCCGAAGGAGTTGGTGGACCAGGTACTCCGGGAGCTCCAGAGGAAGATCCTGAGTGACGCCTGGTCGACCAAAACCCCCAAACGCCCCGCTCCAGCGTTCACCGGGAAACCCGTGCATGCGGACGGGGTCCTCAAACTTTGGTGCGCCGACGAGGCAACGCGCACCTGGCTGACGGAGGCAGTCTCTCTCCTGGTCCCACCACCGGGCTTCGAACTGGAGGTCAGGGGCCAGGAAGAGACCCCGAAGAGAGTGCGGTGCGGCATTGTCGTGCCCGACGAACAGGGGGTCTGGGACGACGTGCGCGACGTGGGTCGCGCTCTGGAGTGCCAGAACCCCTGGTTGGAGGTTGACAAATGGTCGATGCTGCACTCCGAAAGGCAGTCAGGTGGGTGGTTCCTGGTGGTGGGCGTCCCAGAGGAACAGGTCCCGATCCTGTTGAAGAACGAGCGCCGCCTCGCGTTGGGGGTGGGTGCCGTCTACGTCAGGTTCCGGGACCCCTCAGGTAAGTTTGTCGACCATCCTCCGGGATGCGACGACAACTCCATACGAGTCAAGCAGGACTCTAACACCAAGCCAAGATGCGACGCAGAATTCGGCCCGTCAGAGCCGGCCGCGTCTGGCTCGGGGGCTGGCCCATCAGCCGAGGGTAACTTGGAAGATGAGTGCCTGCTCCTGAGTCCGCTGCGGCGGGACGACGGGGTGGAGGCTGGCGACATCCTGGCCGGCCTAACGCAGCTGACGTTTGGGGAGAAGGGGACATCCTCCAAAGATGAACCCTCCGCCTAGTAACGTCTACTGCCTTCAAACCAACCTCCACCACAGCCAAACAGCTACTGCGCAACTGCGCAAATGGATGGAGGTCCAACATTCAGCCATCGTGCTTATCCAGGAACCTTGGATAAGGGGTGGCCTCATTAGAGGCCTCTCCAGCCTGGGAGGTAAGATTTATTCTTCAACTGACCACACACATCCAAGAACCTGTATACTAACTACTTAAAACATCAGAGCCCAAGTTCTAACGGAGTTCTGTTCCAGAGACATCACAGCGATACAAATTGAAATAACACAGCAGCCTAGGAGTATAGCGGTTGTTTTCGCATCGGTCTACATGCCCGAGGCCGAAGACCCGCCTCCGTTTGACCTCACGCGTCTGGTTAACCAGTGCGAGAGAACCAATACGGAGGTCGTAATAGGAACGGACTCCAATGCCCACCACCAAATGTGGGGCATGAACTGCAATAACAACAGAGGTAAATCACTGGTTGAATACCTATTCACCACCAATCTTACCCTATTAAACACAGGTACGGAGCCCACCTTCGTCACAAGACGTAGTCAGACAATTATCGACTTAACTCTCGCAACAGAAGGAGCGGCTGAACGCATCAAGGGATGGCACGTCTCGAAAGAGGCATCGTGCTCAGACCACAGATGGATCAGCTTCTCCATGGAAGTCGTTATACAACCCACACAGCCGCGTAGGAAACCACACAACACTGACAAAGTAAAGTATGTCCACTTACTTACAGAGAAACTTACCCTGACTGCTACGCCGACAGTACTGGGTAACAATGAACAGATCGACGAGCAGGTATGTACACTGACGCAGTCGATGTTAGACAGCTACCACGCAGCCTGCCCTGAAACCACTATACCATCAACCCCAGGCAAACAACCCTGGTGGGGCGCTGAGCTTGAACGCAAGCGCAAGAAGGTAAGAAGGGCTTTAAACAGGGCAATGAACACAAGCGCAGACGAAGATTGGGACGCTTATAAAGCGGCCAAATCAAGCTACAAGAAGTGCCTCAGATTCAGAGAGAGACCATGGGATGGAGGAAATTCTGTGGGAGCATTGAATCTTGCCAACAAGCAAACCGGGTAAGGAAATTACTGGCTCAGCAACCAACGGTTGCACCAGGTACTCTCCGTAAACCGGATAACACATACACCACATCGGAGGAGGAGACAAGACGCGTCCTACTCGAAACACACTTCCCAGGCTGCGTCCTCACCCCGGTAATAACGTGGCACGATACACAAACAGTGGCGACCGAACATGAGTGGAGACATGCAAATACCGTGGTCACAGAGGAAAAACTCCGATGGGCCATCGACAGCTTCCATCCCTTCAAAGCAGCCGGACTGGACGGCATCTTCCCAGGGTTATTACAATGGGGGGGTGAACCTGTCCGCAAAAGACTTCTGGCAATCATGAGGGCTAGCCTGGCCCTCAGATATGTACCGAAGAGATGGAGGGAAGTCAAACTAATTTTCATACCAAAACCAGGCAAAACAGACTATACCAATGCAAAGTCCTTCAGACCAATAAGCCTGACCTCCTTCATGCTTAAAGCCTTGGAAAGGCTCTGCGAGAGGGAACTAAGAAGTGGGGCACTTAAACACTTACCCCTACATGCCAATCAACATGCATACAGCTCAGGAAAATCGACGGAATCGGCCTTACATCAGGTCGTGAACCAGATAGAAGCTGCTATACAACAAAAATGCATCTGTCTGGGCACCTTCATTGACATAGAAGGAGCCTTCGACAAGACAATCTTTTCCAGCATAAGCAAGGCCCTAGCCAGGCATGGTGTGGATCAGATGCTCATACAGTGGATCCAAAACATGCTCAGCAAAAGGGTAGTGCGCCTGCACGGCGACACTCAGACAGCCTTGATAACTAAAGGGTGCCCGCAGGGAAGTGTACTTTCCCCGCTATTGTGGAACTTAGTCATCAATGAACTCAAAGACAAACTCAACGCGAGAGACTTCTACACAATAGGTTATGCAGATGATCTAACCATACTCACCTCAGGTAAGGTAACCAGTACAGTGTACGACCTAACCCAACAAGCCCTACGCATAGTAGAGTGGTGGTGTAATGAGTACGAATTATCTGTAAACCCGACCAAGACCGAACTAGTTATGTTCACACACAAACGCGCGCTGGGCACTTACCGACTGCCCAGGTTATTTAATACAGAGCTTAAGCTGTCTACCGAGGTCAAGTACCTAGGTGTCACTCTCGACAGCAAATTGACATGGAACAGCCACATGGAAAATAAGCTCAACAAAGCCAGCATTGTCTTCTGGCAGTGTAAGAAGATGATAGGCAAACGCTGGGGCATATCCCCCAAAATTGTCTTATGGCTTTATAAGACAATAATACGTCCGATGATAAGCTACGGCGCAGTAGTGTGGTGGCCTCGGACCAACCTAACAACGGCCGCCAACAAGCTTCAAAAGCTTCAAAGACTTGCATGCCTAGCGGCAACGGGCTGCATGAAAACTACACCTACAGCGGCACTCGAAGTGTTGCTGGACCTGCCTCCATTGCACCTGTTTATACAACAGGAAGCAACGATGACAGCGGTCCGGCTAAGAGCTCTGAAGCTCTGGAAAGACACCAACACACCGCACACTAGCAATTTAAATACACTCTTTAAAGAAGTTCCTCTCACACAAGCCATTGGCGACCAAATACCGAAACAATTTGTGTTCGACAAGAAGTACAAAATCCAACTGTACGAGGATCTACACGAAGGAGCGGTTAATCACAACGAGCTCACGATCTTCACAGATGGGTCTAAGACGGATACAGGTACGGGTTCAGGAGTATTCTCCGAGGACCTAAACATCAACATCGCAGCACCACTGGGAGCCTACAACACGATCTACCAGGCCGAATGTTTTGGCATAATCCTAGCTGCCACAGCAATCATGGCACGTGAGGTAAGGGAACGATCCATTAGGATCCTCTCAGATAGTAAGGCGGTCCTCTCAGCCCTCAAAAGCCATACTATCACCTCGGCACTCACGCTTGAATGCCACCAGAAACTAACAGAGGTAGGTTAACAAAACAAATTAACACTGCAATGGATCAAGGGCCACAGTGGCTCAAGAGGGAATGACGCAGCCGACGTACTTGCCAGAAGAGGGGCCACTTTAGAGGTGGTGGGACCCGAGCCCATCATTCCCCTCCCTTCTGGCTTTTATCGCAACCTGGTAAGAAATAGGACCAGGACCCAACACAACCAGTCCTGGATTGGTATTGAAACATGTAGGCAGGCCAAGGAGGCTCTTCCCGCAGCAGACGGTAAGATAGCCAAACAAATCCTCCGGCTGTCCAAACAACAACTGCGGACAGTCACGGCCGCCTACACAGGACACGGATTCTTTAATAAACACCTATTTACTATAGGTATCACCGACAGCCCGCTGTGCAGGGCCTGTATGGCAGCAGACGAGACGGCAGCCCACCTGCTCCTCGACTGCCCTGAGGTCGCACAGTACAGGCAGCAGTACCTGACGAGATACAGCACCCTGAGGGAGGCAGTGGGCCACATCAAGAGTCTGCTGGCCTTCCTCGAAGAGCTGGGGTGGCTCGAATGAAGACACCATTCCCACCCGCACGCAAAATACGCGCCAAGACGTGGAGTTGCGGAAACAGCCCGTGCAATCAAGTATCAAGTAGTTCATCTGTATTGAGAAACATACCATGATATTTATTCAGCGTGAAGGTTGATGTGGCGGGCAACGTATACCTAGTTATTAAATTTACATTACCTTTAATTATTAAGTATGTCTGTAATTTACGAATATTCCCATAAGGCCACGAACGAAGCTTGAGTTTATTTGTATCTTCCCAAACAAGCATATTTTGTCTTACAAGATCATATACATATGTGTGACATTGCATTACTACTTTGTTAAGGAAGCAACTTGGCTAAAAGCCTGACTTTTTAAACTTAACATCCTTGTTGGGATAAAGTAGGTATAAACAACGGTTTTTTTATTATATTCCTGTGAACTTTTGTACTTCATACCTGCTTTGTGTTTTCTAAAGTACCAAGTTTGCCTCTAAGCCCACGCACATGTGTGTAACAAAGTAAAAATTACGTTTCTTTCTTATAAAATTCTGTGTTGTTTATGTGAAGGTGTTTGTATAAAGTTGGCTTTGCAATAAAGTCGAGATATCTCGGATAAACATCGGAGAGAATAAAAGCTGACGTTGGTTCTGATTCACAGGAAGCTGTGATATGAGAAAATAAATCAATTGTATTATTTTTAAACACATGACGACGTTGACGTTTAATTAAAATCGTCCTGTTGTTTATTACAGTAGTTTGGATGCTGTGATGCAATTTTAAAAAATGGTTCATTTGAGAGGAGTAAAATATTATTGGACGTCGCATACAGTATCTACACATAAATAAAAAAAAATATTTGAAAAATATCATGGTGGTGTGAAGTTGTACACCTTTTTGTAGTTTGTGTACCTATGTATTATATTAGATAGAAAATAAATTATTTTATTTGGCAATCAATTGTTGCAAAATCACTAGTTGGCTTGTTTAAAATATTAGATTGTTGTGATACCGTATATTGTTAAAAAAACAGTAATCGGCGACAAAATGTCTTTATTTTTGCAGTTGATTAGTTGCAGCATAGTTTTCCTTTATATGTGTGAGCAATTTATACAAGTTTGTAGTGAAGAGTTATTTCTTAGTTAATCTAATTATATGTAACTACGCTTTTACAATTTGACTTTGATTTTTTTACAAACTGACCAAGAAGAAGAAATTATTTAAATCGTAAATTTTTTACAAATATCCACCATTGTACATTTGGGTATACATATGTAGTTAAGTACATCGATATCAAAATTTATTTTTTTGTAACGATTGCTTTAGACTATTCCATTTATAGGTGTTCCTTCGTCGTAACATATTTATTGGCAGAGGCAATATTATTAGAGTAAGTAGGTATAGACTGAATAAATTGTTCAATAAAAAAAAATCTATACAATACAAATATCTCAATAAAGAGGTACATCTAACTGGAGGAAAACAAACAAGCGATTTCATTTTGCTTCAGAAGATTGATACGACGAGACATCGTTGCCGTTGTTGCCAACTAACTTACTATTTCATTGTGTAACATACGCCCACATTCTGCTTTAAGTGATAGCAACTTAAGGAGTCTTTGAATAAATACTCTTATACAAAACATATTATAGTTGCAGCTTAGTCAATATGGAAGACAAATAAATACACTTACGCCCGTTTTCGATATTCTATTTATCGAAGTATTTGGCTAAGTAGGTACTAGAGAAAAAAGAAAAGAGAAAAGATCGATAAATAAAATATTGGAAATGAACGTATTGATATCAAACCTTATCGATATTTATTTGTTCTAAGGAGTGGTGATGACTGTTAAAATTTTTCTTAAAATTTCAGTGCAACCTACAATTGAATTCTAATCAAGTTTTAAATTGTCCAGGTACATAGCGTCAACTTGTCAAAGTATCTTGTGCTTGAAACAAAGATACATTGTAGATACCAAAATACAACATTTTAAATGACTACGAAAGTTTTATTAGTCTATTGTACTGTTTAGTTGTGACAAGTAGAATATAGCAGTCTAGGCAACTTCAGACTCGGGCACGCCACGATAGTGGCGGTAAGTCCCTTGGTTGAAGAGTGGTTGGAGAGACGTCACGGCGTCTTCACCTTCCGGTTAACTCAAATCCTTACCGGCCATGGTTGTTTTGGCCGGTATTTGTGGAGTATAGGCCGGGAGGAAACGCCCGGATGCCACCATTGTGGCAGCAGCCGCGACCCTGTCGAAGACACGGCGTTGCACACATTGGCGGAGTGCCCAGCCTGGGCATCGCAGCGCCGTGATCTGGTCGCGGCTCTGAATACGGTTGTCCTCTCGCTCCCGGCCGTAGTTCTGTCTATGGTCCGGAGTGAGAGGTCTTGGAACGCCGTCGCCTCCTTCTGCGAAGCAGTCATGCTGAGCAAGGAGGCGGCGGAGCGGGAGAGGGAAATACATCGCCCTCTCCCCAACCGTAGGTCCGGGCGTCGGGGACGTCGAACTAGAGACGACCTCCGACCACCCGAAATTCAGTGCCTGCGGACGGTGAGCGCTGGGGCTGCTCCCTGTCCGCCAAAAGGCGAGAGGCGGCGCGTGTCCTCGCCGCCTCCCAAGTAGCTTTGTGAGGTGATGGATGCCAGAAGTTTATTGGATGCAAGAAGTTTGATGGATGATTGCGAGATCATGATGAGATGGGGCCCGCCAACACCAACGGCGGGCCAATCCCGGGCGGGGTTGCGAGAAAGTATGCTAATCGCGAATCTCGTGACCCCGCCAACACACGGGACCCGTAGGGACACCGCGGTGGTTTTTAGTGGGTATGCTCCGAACGCCTTTAGGGGAGAACCTCCACATACCTCCTCCGCCAGTCCCAAGCCTAGCCGTTCTAATGGCTGGGTTGGCGGAGTTGAGATGACTCATAAGGAGAGTTTTACCATCGTAGTGAACAAAAAATAAATAAAAAAAAGGCAACTTCAGACTAAATTCAGATTTGACGACCTGGAACAAGCTGTAGCACCGTTTTTTCAAAGGAATATATACCTTAATTTCAAGTACATAGAGTTTTAATTTAATTTTATGCTCTAACTGAATTGTTCCCGGAAGATCATGGGCATTTGTACTTGTTATGCAACTGCAAGCGCCGAAACTTCCGTTATCCGTTACTCCAAGCTCCGAATAGATCCGGATAGTTCGTGAACTCACATTAAGGTAGTACAAGTAATTAATTTCTCACTCGTTGCCGAAATAGTTTCCTTACATCAGAGGCCCAGTGTTGGGCACATTTCTCCTTATATTCGAACTCTAGTTTATCATAATTTTCTTGAAGAAGACGAAGAAACTCAAATGGCTATAATAAAAATGTAAATTTTTTTGTTGCATTTTTATTTTACGGTTATTACATCAATACTTAAGGTTAACCGCACATACACTATATTACTAACTCCTACCCGCGGCTTCACCCGCGTGAGTGTCAGTTATCGCAAACGGGTAAGCTGTGCTATTCTGATGTATTAAGCTATTTTACTGCAATTTTTCCTCCTACTCAGTTTTTGCATTAAAAATTACGATACATCTTCACAAACTTTCACATCTATAATAGAACTAGAACATTGCTTTAACAAAAGTAGGTATATCGCAGCCTTAACCAACATTGTCGAGCATACTTGTATAAGTATGTAATATTGCTTCAGTTGTATTTACCTTACAGCTCTGAGCTAAAGTGATGCGAAGCTGGCGAACATTGACTTTATTATGTAACTAATTCAAAGTTACATAACACTAGTTGTCAGTTGTAGTTGTCAGAGTCTTGGAAATAATTTTTGCCTGTTAATGTGGATTTGAGACCACGGATTTCATACTGGATGGCGTTTACACGAGAACATAAATATGTGGCGTTTGTAAACGATTACTTACTGGCAAGCGTTTGCATTCCATAGTCGCCGTCACGAGAAACTATAAATTTTGTAAATAAAGAACTTCGTGTAAGTGACATAGTGACAATTTAATCAACAACAAATAATACTAAATCCAACCATCTCAAAAAAATATGTGAACAAAACTGTCAAGGAATTTCAATTGATCGACGTTTAAGTGATATAAACGCTGAGATCTACTGTTTTATAGTGCTGCAATGCGTCTGACTCCTTAAACATATAAATTTGGGACGCCATTTTGAAGCAAGTTCATTTTGACGATGTCAAACGAATTCTGTATTGAAAAATGAAAAGACAATAAATGAAGAAATGTTTTATATTTTTTAAACCATAGGTTGCAAAGCTGGGTGTTTACAATTTTTATAGTTTCTTGGAACTATAGATAAAGATCGCTGTTAATACCATTTCATGTAAAGTTTATTAAAAGAATTTAATAAAAAAATATCATATAAATATAAGAATTTAATAATGTGATTCTGACGGGAAATTTCATGAAGCGGTTGATTTCCTGGTAATTGTCACGCGACGTTGATGTCGTGCTAACTACGAGTAACAGTGCCCGGATTGGCGTTTGTGCAGAATAAAATATTAAAACATTGTTTTTTAGTAAAATACCCATCTTTTCGTTGTATATAGCAATTAAACACAAAAAGAGTTTGAGCTAGCTCTGCATATTTTTTTGAAAAATGACCTAAAATAAATTATGCATATAAATTAATGCTTTGCATTTTACAATTTTACATTACATGAAGTATATTTTAAAGGTAAATGGGCACCTTAGTATGGAAACCATACCCATGGCGGACACAAACGAAATATAACAGAGTGTATTCATCTATGGCTCTCATTTACTATGGCGTTAGTCGCATTAATGTGAACTACGGGAATCTCAAAAAAATCAAGTGTTATTTTTGTATATATCTATACTCTTTATCTCTGAAACTACTGATCCGATTTGAAAAACCCTTTTTGTGTATGATAGCCACATTCAAGAGAAAGGTTATAGGCTACTTTTCATCCCGATATTCCCACAGGATCACTGAATGAGGCCGACGAAGTCGCGGCCGTCCGTTAATTAATTGTTATAGGTAAGAAAAATAAAATGCTAATTCATTAAAATATTTTTGTTATTTGATCCAAAGCAATCCTAAGATCATTTAAAAAGGCAGCGGGTGCGTCTGTTGCTTCCTAGTGTATGGCCCAAGACAGATAATAAACAATGCTAGCGATATGGGCGCAGCTATTTAATGTGCGAAAAAAACTTGTTCAATGTGCTAAAGAGACGGCGTATAGCATATCTCTAAACATTAGCTCATTTCGATATTATTTTTATGCCTTTATAAGATGAATAAGATGAAATAAAAACCTTTGATACAGTTTGTTTTCTTTTTTAAAGGATCCTGTACATTTTTCTCCGACGATTTTTAATCAAGCAATTATATGTAATGAAAGGTCATTTTATTCCCCTTTGTTTAAAACTATTTTGGTTAATGTCCGCCGCTGTTCGCAAAGCGGGTCAGATATGCCCAATGACCTTTGCATATTTAATAGCATTTGGTATCATATTAACGCTTATTTGTATGGCAAGTCCGAACCGCTCGCATGCCGCTCGCGAGCCGTTCGAGGACTACTCGAATAGATCACGCATGCATTTGTGTCTCTGCAGTCTCCCCTAGCACCTGATATGCGGGGTTCGCATGATACACACCTGCCTACAACTACAGGTAAAGTGGTATACAAATATCATCAATAACACTTCACTGCTTTTCATTCAATCATCACTGCATGCTAAAATTATGCACGTGCTAATATATAGCTGCGACTGCCATACCATAGAACGGGCCATCAATTCAGGTGTCAAAAGGTTTATACCAGTCCAATGGGCAGGCCCGTCAGGTCCAATGGGCAGGTCCGTCTGATACGGTTTATGCCCAGATTATACTCGCCACTATTGTTTGTTATCTAACTAATGCTTACGGATACGGTACGCAGTGTTTATTGAATGAACAGTATCTATGGCATCGTATGGTTTAATCAAACGCACACTGTTACGGATAGCACGGGTAGTTTAGTGTTTTAAATATTCTGTCTCCTCTGGCTATATTGAATCAAATATTGTGTTCTGTTTTTTTGGGTTATTCGCAAAAAATAGTCAAAACATATTTTTAACTTAAGTAAGTAAAATATTATACTGATGACTTTTCTTTTTAAGACTTCTATCTTACTCAGGGTTGGCAGATACGGCCGTATCATTTCCGGGACAATTACACCCCCCCTCCTGCACTGGCTAGTAATTCGGGACCTTTTATGAATAAGTACTTAATTATATTTTATATACTCGAAATATACGGGACGACTCGGCTTCATTGCATCGAGTGCCGGCCACGTCAGTGTTGCTGGTATGAAGCTCGGTGGAATACTAGCAACTGGTCATTTGGATAGGTGTTAAGAATCCGGGACAGTAAGTTCTTATTACTGGACACGGCACAAGACGCAAAATTCCAGGACAATCCCGGATTTCGCAGCCATCTGGCAACCCTAAGCTTAGATCTAAACCTTCCTAGGGGCCGAACCACAGCACTCGGCATTGTGCTAAAAAGTTCGACAAAAGACTTGGACAAAATGTGCCCCACGTTGACCAGAAACAAGCGGTTGTAGATAAGTTATATAAAACATACAAAGAATTTTAAAGTACTTTTTACATTCCATTGCAGTCGCTGAAAAGAAAATAATTTAAAAGAATTTGAAGTGATTTCCTTTTATTTGACTTTGTTTGAATCTACCGATAGTGATGCCACATAAAAACGATAAAAGATCAGTGTAGGGAAAAAATATAGCAACAGAATATGCTTGTGTCCACTAAGAATAAATCGGTTTGATTGTAGTATCTATAGATTTCTTAAGATTTTAAGATGTCAATAAAGTTTATTATCTTAATATATAAAATCCTTGCGTTACTGACTGACTGACAGACACGCTACAGCCGAAACTATTGAGCGCAGGAAGCTGAAATTTGGCATGTATGTTCCTTGGGGACCGTAGGGGTGCACTAAGAAGGGATTTCCCAAAATTCCCACGGGATCGGCCAAAACGAATAAATTAAAAAAAAATGCAGGCGTAGCTGCTGGCGTCCTCTAGTTTATTATAAAAAGGTAAGATTAATGCTGTTTTTATTTTTTTGATTTTTATAATACTAAAATTAAAGTATTTATTCTTGTGACAGTGAACACCAATCAGAGAGCATTACGTCAAACAGTACGTCCGCCATTCATGTTGTTGACGTTTAATAGTAAATACAACTAAAACATCAAACTTCCTACCTGTCAAATCGAAAATAACAAAATAAAAGTGAGTACATCAGACCAGACTTCATTCACGGTTTGTTTTGTTTTGTACTTTGTGATATCACTCAACCGTCATGATGGTTTACAGCGTTTTCGTGACAAATTCAAAAAGGTTTTTAAAAAGCCGTAATTAGTAATTTTGCTGATCGATTTTTGAAGAAAAAATCAGGTATTTCAGTTTAACATCTAATAAAGGACGAATCAATCGCCAATTACATTTTAGGACGCAAGCCTATTGTAAGAGTTAAAATACGCGTAATCTTAAGAATGATTAAATCATTATAATAATATTATTTTGTATAAAAACAAACCTCTTAATAATAAATCAAAAATGAGTTCAAAATGTAGTTCAAAATCCACTGACTAACAGGGTTATTTTAATCCAGCTCTGGTATCACCAAGCTAATGTCAAAATAGTTGACATGTTGACTTATCGTCTTATCCATAGAGTAAAGTAATACTACGGAGGTCTTAGTTTTCGACGTACGCGCCTTTTTGGTTATAGTTTACTTCTAGACGAGAGTATTATACTTATATTTTATATGATAAGAGTCCCTCAAGCGAAGACCAAAAATAAATAATAGAAACTTAGGACAATAAAATGCATAAAAACTAAAATAGATAATATAACATTATATCAATGCATTGTGAAATATTGGCAAAAATATGTCATTATCAATTTATTTCCAACCTTAATAACTTTTGACCACTGCTGCTTAGCTTAATGCGCCTTTCATATTGCATAACTAGAAGACTTGTTCTTTAAAATGATATATGTAACATCTCTGTACTTGCTGGGGCACAGGCCCATATAATTTTTGTTCCTCTCTACTAAAAAATCAAATTTTAACTTTGATTTGGGTTCACTGAGAAGTCAATACCTACTCTTAATTTATTTTCACCGAATGATTCTAAATGGTTTTAGATGATTCCCAGACTCGTTCTGTACCATTTTGATCAGTGTTTTAACCCTTTCAGGACCATAAGGATATGGCACTATATATTATTATAAAAACTATACTAAACAGTTAATTAGGCATCAAATAATCATAATTTTAACTTAAAATATAAAAAATCTATACTTCGCAGCCATTATATTACACATCACAAAAAGCACGAAAAATATTTGGCACGTATGTTCCTTAGTTCCACTTTTTTTTTGGTTTCTGGTTGGAAAATCCTCATGGAGTCCCTCCGCCCTGGGGGGAAGGACGAAGGGGACTGTCAGACTCTTACTGACTAAAAACCAACCCGTGCTCCTCATGTACCCGTGTGTCAGAGGGTAGGGCATCGCCGAAGCATTCGTCGCCACCCTCCGACGGGCATTGGCCCGCCTGATGGTCAGGCGGGCCCCGATCGAAACCCCCTTGGCAGTGGATGAAGGTGTTGGGCCCCGCCGCCAAAACAACCAGCAGCCGCAGAGGATAGGGAGGACGGCAACGCAACACCGCATCTCCTCTTCCTCTGCGGCCCCACCGCGCCGCAACGATGGTGCACCCCCATTTGGTCGCGGGAGATAGGGCGCGCGGCAACGCAACACCGACACGCCTCTCCTCCCGCGACCGCACCCGACTGCGAGGGACAGACAGAACTGTCCTCTGCACCCGCATCTTGGGACGCATCCTACGCAGGCCTCACCCAAGCCCACGTGCAGCCTCCCCTCCCGGGATCGCGCTTAGCTTCACCGTGGGTGTACCTCAAACCAAGGTTACTGAGCCCCCCACCACGACAAGGTGGAGATCCCACGGGGGGGTCCTTAGTTCCACTTGAAAACCGGTGTTTGATTACTTTGTGCTCCAGTGATGGGTAAAAGAGTTGTAGACGTCGATGTTACAAGTGCCAGACTTATTGATTCCTGAAATTTAACAGGCACATCTTCAATTTCATCATCAGAAACATCAGAAACCTTTTTTTTTTTTTGGTGTCGGGTTGGAAAATTCTCATGGAGTCCCTCCGCCCCGGGGGAAGGACGAAGGGGACTGTCAGACTCTTACTGACTAAAAACCAACCCGTGTTCCTCATGTACCCGTGTGTCGGAGGGTAGGAATTCGCATAAGCATTCGTCGCTACCCCCCGACGGGTATTGGCCCGCCAGATGGTCAGGCGGGCCCCGAATAAAACCCTCTTGGCGGCGGATGAAGGTGTTGGGCTTCGCCGCCAAAACACCCAGCGGCCGGAGAGGATAGGGAGGACGGCAATGCAACACCGCATCTCCTCTTCCTCTGCGGGCCCACCGCGGCGCAGCGATGGTGCGCCCCCATTTGGTCGCGGGAAATAGGGCGCGCGGCAACGCAACACCGACACGCCTCTCCTCCCGCGACCGCGCCGGACTGCGAGGGACAGGCAGAACTGTCCCCCGCACCCGCACCGTTGGACGCATCCTGCGCAGGCCCCGTCAAGCCCACGCGGAGCGTCCCCTCCTGGATCCCTCTTGGCTTCACCGCGGGTAACCAATCCACGGTTACTGAGCCCCCCCACCACGACAAGGTGGAGATCCCACGGGGGGGAACATCAGAAACCCCTTGATCCGGTGCCTAACTTCTTTGTCCTTTTTCGTCAAGGTGTAAATCTCTGCTTCATCACTATTATCATCCATCAAAATTTATAAAAGTACCTACGTCATCCTTGTATTCAAATAGCTAAGATAATCTGCCACTAGATCAAGAAAAATGAAGATAATTTACAAAATCATCAGTTAAATAAGTTAACAATTTATTACAAATAGTGTCACTTCCGGACCACTGGGACTGTGATGTCCCTTTATGGTTATGATGCCTTATAACTATAAAAAACATAAATAATAGTTTTATTAATGAATATAATATAAATTTACTTACCAAGCAATGATTATAGCACAAAAAAAATCAATATAAAACATTTTGAAGTTCCTAAAAACTTTCCAGAAATAGGGCAAGTGCGCGCTTAGCGAACAGTCATATTACAATTTTTATAAAAAATATATCGTACTATCTAGGTTGTAACGTTAGTGAAAAATATATTCATAATATGTTTAACAAGAAACAAAAAATCATAATTGGTAATAGGCTTTTTAATTATTAATATATTTTCAAATTATAGGCTAGGGACACATATGTCCCTTGGTCGTCAAAGGGTTAAAACAACCTTTTAAAAAAATGATCAAAATAGCACATAGTGACTAAAAGGTAAGATAACTTTCTAAATTGTTGTCCGAATTGTAATGACAATGTGACAAAAAAAATCCATTTGCGAACGTTTTATCTGTCATTCGTGGGATCTCAAAATAGCTTTATTCTCCATGACATTTGTAACTGGCAGCGGCGCGGGCTAACTGGGCTCTATTGATACTTGATACCCGTAGCTTTGTTTACACAATCGTATTGTCTATAACGACACAAATATCTATTGACAGTATCGGTGACAACAAATGGATGGATAAAATTGAATAACGGTTTATTATTTTCGTAGTGGTAAAAAATGGTGACATGTTACAAAGAACGGCTAGAATGGATTCCAGTTTTGTTTTTACTATTTTATCGGTAATTGGACTGTTGTTTTGGTAAAACAAAGGCTAGATTTATGACAATGGGATCGAGATAGAATAGTTTCCAAATATAGAATGGTCAATGACCATAGATTAATGGGGTACTGTCTATTATTTCTGAATTAGGTTCTGAGAAGCTGGGATGCGCTGTAGAATCCAGCTTAGTTCGAGAAGGAAAAAGGACAGCTGCACGAGTAGTTAGCCTAGCCACATGGCTAGGCTAACTGAGCAACAACAGCTGAGGTTCTAGCATTATTAAAAGAACCTGAAGTTGTAGCCGAAACGCTTGAGCTTAACGTCTCTGGAGACGAATTAGAGGACGACTCTGATGAGTATCATGATGATGATGATGATGGTGGTGATGACTGATTAATTTTATGGTGATTTTAATATAAATAATTTCGTGAATATGTTAATTTCGTAAATAAAAAATAATAAAAGACCGTTATTTAATTTTATGTCATGTAATCGTTAATCGAGCAAGTAAAATGATAGTTTGAGTAAAAAGAAAGCTTATTACGTTAATGGCGAGATAAAATTTTACGAAATACGCAATAAATATTTTTATCCCCCTAGAGTAGTCATTTTGCCCTATGTGCGTCGTAGTAAGTCATTTGTAAAAAGGTTATCTACTAATGCAATCGGACGATGTATTCCGGGCACATTTACATATAGATCAAAAACTCTTTGACAAGACAGCCGTTCTAGTTTTGGCTGTACCACACTAATGCTGTTATATGCATATCTAAACACCAAGTGCTTCTAAAAAGGTTTGCAATAAGAGTAACACAAATGTGGTGGTCTGGAAATTTTAGTGTGAAAGATGAGGTTCGCTCTGGACGCCCACACACAGATAAAATCAGTGCCATCTTTGAGAAAGTGGAGCAAGATCGACATATTAGTAGCTACGACATTGCTGAAAAACTGGATGTTGATCATAAAACAGTTTTACGTCATTTACGAAAGTCGGGTACAAGAAATACTTGACATTTGGGTACCACATGATCTCACTGAGAGAAACCTCATGCAACGTGTTTCCATTTGCGATTCTTTGTTGAAACGTAACAATTCCGAACCATTTCTTAAACAGTTGATTAAGGGTGATGAAAAATGGGTGACTTACAATGTGCGAAAAAGATCATGGTCGAAGCATGGACAAGCCCCACAGACCGTGGCAAAGCCCGGCCTGACTTGGATCAAAGTGATGCTATGTGTATGGTGGGATTGGAAAATAATCGTCCACTATGAGCTTTTGCCACCGGGTAAAACTATCGATTCTAACCTCTACTGTCAGCAACTGATGAGGTAAAAAAAGTTATTGAGAAAAACCGGCCGGAGCTGGTGAATAGGAGGGGCGTGGAGTTCCACCATGACAACGCCAGACCGCACTCATCTATAGCCACGCAGTAAATTGAGAGAGCTTGGCTGGGATGTGTTGATGCATCCTCCGTATAGCCCTGACCTTGCTCCATCAGATTTCCACCTGTTTCGGTCATTGCAGAACTCTTTAGGAAGCATAAAGCTAACCTCAAAAGAACACTGTGAACACTACCTGTCAGATTTCTACTGTACACAGTGTTCCATGAGCGTTGTATTCACATTTTCAATATTGTGGATAGGTTTACGAAACTGTGTCATTTAAGCGTCAAAATTGCACTAAGACGGTGTATTCGAAATAATAGGTCGGGGCAAAAGTATTTTCGTATTTTTAATTTATTTTTAGTAATCAAACCTCTTTGGCTATACTGAATATAACTGGCTGGTTTTTACTCCATTAAATGTGACATACTGAAGATGCAATAAATAAAAAAAAATACTAGTTCCCGCCATTTTCAATTGTTTTTCAAGCGAGTAAAATGAAAGTATGTGACGAAGAAATTCGGTATATTTTAAAGTTTAATTACAAAAAAGGAAATAATGCGACGAACGCCGCGAATAAAATTTGTGCGGTTTACGGACCTAATGCGGTATCATAAAGAGAAGCACAAATGTAGTGCAAGCGTTTCAAGTCTGGAAATTTTAGTGTGAAAGATGAGGTTCGCTCTGGATACAAATAAAATCAGTGCCATCTTTGAGAAAGTGGAGCAAGATCGACATATTAGTAGCTACGACACCGTAACGGCGCAGTTGGAGCACGGCCCTGTCTTGAAGTTTTTAGGTACAAGCAATGCGTCATGAATATACGACATACGATTCAATGTTGAAATTTATATGACAATATAATCACTGGCTTAGAGCGGTGCCGATGCCGTTACGGCACCTGCGTAATCTGACATGACCTAAAATGCGACGGTTGTTTTCAGAATATTCATATTACAAATTCTGTTGTAACGTGATTAACGATTCGCGACTTACTTGTCGTTGGATGTGCATGGACCCTTACTCTTCGTCTTTACGCAGTGAGAAACATAATTACTAAGGTAAATCATGGAGCTTTCACTATCAGTCGAGCATCATGTGCTATCGTTTATAGCGAGATACTCCTACCGCCATTATATGTTGGAGTAGGTACAGTTTGCTTAATCGGCGTTGTCTACAGCGACACTAAAGCAATTTTCTTTAGGGCTGCCGATATGTTAGATTTTAACGAATGAAATACGAAGCAGGTTCTCATGACAAGTATCAAAGCTAGTAGTCTGTCTAATTTGGCTAGACTAGAAAGTTCAACACTGGATTCAAGGTAAATGCCTTAGATGCAACTAGGATAACGCGAGAATAGTAATAACATAAATAGTACTTTGATAATTACGTATACACACCTACACACGCACGCATAACAAATGTATTTTTTTTATATTTTTTTATCCGTATTTTTCTGAAGCTATAGTTTTAGTTACTGTCCAAATACTTGCACGATTTTTTATTTATATAATTTATATTTACTACTGGAACGACTCAAGGACTCCACGACAAGGGCTCGACCTAGTTCATAAGTAATATACTCACGCCTTCTTCTCGTCGGGGTAGGCAGAGACAACGGAACGCCACTTGCATCTATCCTTACAAACCTCACGCGCTTCCTCTACATTAATTACTCTGTTCATACATGCTCGTCGGTTCCGGGTGCTTCAGACCTTGCCATTTTTCAAGATGTCCTCAATCTGATCGACAAATGTCCAACGAGGTCTGCCGCGTCCGACTTGCCCACACTCGTTAGCCTCATTAATTTGATGCGTCACTCTTTTTCACTCATTTGCTCCACGTGCCCAAACCATTTCAGCATTCCTTTCTCAATTCTTGTCACAACATCTTCTTTCAGGCCACATCGCTCTCGTATTACTGCATTCGGAATTCTATCAATCAGTCTTACCCCACACATACTACGCAGTGAACGCATCTCAATTGCGTTAATTTTGCTTTCATGCTTTTTCTGCCATACCCAACACTCACTACCGTACATCAATGTAGGCACAAGCATTCCACTACGAACCGCCAGTCGCAACTATTTTGGCAGGTTCTGGCCGTTCATAAAGCCGTGCAGCGCTCCATTTACACAGTTTCCCGCAGTCACTCTCAATATCTCCTTCACATCTTCCATATCTTGTAAACATGCTACCTAAATAATTATACAAATTCTTCAACTTGTTCAATGTTTTCATCTTCAATCGCACTATTACATACATTTTCATGCTTCTCAAGATAGATAGATAGATAGATAAAATGTTTATTCATTACATAATTACAAGTTTTTTCTTAAAGCAAAAAGTGCGCCAAACTATAAAAACAGTTTGTTGGCGCTAAGCGCTCATAGTACTTACATAATTATTATTGCCTTATCTACTATTGTCTAACAATACTAACTTACAATACAATTTACCTACTCCTTTTACAGTATTTGTTCACAAAAAAAAAAACATATATATATATTACTATATCTATATAATACTGTTAATTATTCTTTAATCTTATCCAGATACATATTTTTTAATTTTGTCCTGAACATAGCCTTACTTATTTTACAACACTCGAAATTTATTTCATTAAATATTTTAGGTGTTATATACTTAAGTGTCCTCTCACCGTAATAGTTACACACTCTTGGTTGTACATATTTAGCCCTAATGTCTTTCCTCAATGACTTGTACACATTGTTGTCATGTTTGAAGTCGTTACAATTAAATTGGTCTATGGCTATCAAATATTTTACTTTCTCGTTAGTTGGGAGCACCTTGCATATCTTGTATAGTATTTCATAATTATTGTTACATTTAAGTTTTGTGTCCCTGCTAACAAGCATTTTTAAAAACCTAATTTGCAACGCTTTTATTCGGTTTATATAGGTAACAAAGGTTCTTCCGTACACAGCGAGTCCATACGATATTAATGATTCTACCATAGTATGATAAATAACAAACATTGTAGACTTATTTATAACATTGTTAAGCTGAAATAATTTACCAAGTATTATTCTCAATTTATTACATAAGTTATCTATGTGATACTTCCAACTAAAACTAATGTCTATTGTTAAGCCAAGATATTTAAATATTTGTACATTTTCTATTTGACTACAACTACATTCGGAATTATTTACATGTAGGCATTCGTAGGTATGTCCTATAATGTTTACATTTTTACATGGCATAGGCATATAGTGGGAACGCACGTGCATTAATTTAGTTTTGCTAACATTCAATATTAGTCCATTATCGTGTGACCACTTTAAGATGTTTTCATAATCTTGTTGCATTTTAATATTAATTTCATTTAGGTCTTTATGTGCGTATATCAGACATGTATCATCGGCATACATATATATTTTACAGTGTTGTACTACATTGCTAATACTATTGACATGTATAATATAGCCCAACGGTCCGTATACCGAGCCGGTAGGCACACCTGACGTCACCTGCGTTTCCCCTCCGGCCACACCATTCACAACCGTATACAGCGTTCTTTGGCTGAGATGACTTTGAAAGAAATTCAACACCGGACCTCGAATTCCACATTCCTGCATAGATTGCAGTAAGACCTCATGTTTTAGAGTATCGAATGCTTTTTTAAAATCAATAAATAAAATACCTACATGTTTTCTCTCATTTAAATATCCATTAATATCATCTGAAAAACACGCCAGTGCAGTTGCAGTGCTTCTACCGCGCCTAAAGCCATGTTGTGAGTCTGAAATTATACTATTTTCCTCGAGAAAATCACTTATTTGCGTTACTATTACCTTTTCAACTATTTTATTTATGACTGACAGTATAGCAATTGGTCTGTAATTAGTATAATCTAAGTGACTACCTTGCTTGTATATCGGTCTTATAATAGCACTTTTTAATGCACTCGGGTATTTCCCAGATGTTATACACATATTTACAAAATTTGCCAGCAGCTGGCTTATTTTAAGTTTTATAAATTTTATGTCTCTGATTCGAATTTTATCTGTGCCGGGTGCCTTTTTTATACTGAATTCATCAATTATTTGCTCTATTTTGTAAGCAGATATTTTTTTAAATCTAAATGACATGTTCGTTTCCTTAACGTAATTCTCGCGGTTTAAAAAAGTTATATCACAGTTGTGCCTTAAATTAACAATTTCTTCTGTAAATGTTTTGCCAAAGTTTGTACATATTTTTTCAATGGTCTCAGTCTTACCCAAGTGTTTCAAAATTACATTATCTATACTATTGTTTGTTCTACCCAACCAGCTATTTATATGTAACCATATCTTTCTATAATCTTTTCTACATCCTTCTATACATTTTTTCCTATACTTATTTTTAGCATTGTAAATATACTTATTAGTTTTATTGCGAAATTTAGCATATTCAGTTTTATAAATCATACAACTAGGCATGGATTTCCATTTACGAAACAATTCATCCCGATGTTTTATCATAAGCTCTAAACTTTTAGTTATCCACGGTTGACTTTGTCTTTTATCACGAATTTTAGTTTTAGTTTTACACTGCGAATATATTTCACCAAACACACTACATAGCCTTTCATATAGCTGCAATGGGCACTTTATTTCTTGTAATTCACTCCAGTCAAAGCTGTCTAACTTTTGTTGCACTAATTTATTATTTAAAGCACAAACCTGCTCACACTGTTTACGTTTCGCGTTATCAGTAATACCGACGCTCACGCCTACCAGATAGTGGTCTGACAGCTTGCAGGTAAGCATGTGTGCGACGGGCGGCTCGCGCTCAGCTGCGGCCGCGGCTCGCGTAAAGCGCACCCACACATGGTCGATGCACGACGTCACCAGCCGGCCGGCAAGCACCTCCTCTCGCGTTGACTCCGTGATAGCACACTCCAGTCCCCGAGCGCACATAGTGTTATTGTATTCTACAGTTACCGTTGATGCGTATGAGTCGCCAGATATATTTATGTTTGTGTCTCCCAGCAATACTATTCCTTCCTGTGATGGTATAGTTTTAATTAAATTGTCAATTTCTTCAACAAATCGTCGCGCATTAGTGCTTGGCGGACGATAAACCGCGATAATGTGTATACTTTCTTTATGGGACAGTTTTAGCTTTCCGTATATAATTTCTGATGCATGACCATTTATTGCAGTGGCTGTAAAATTTAATGTATTTTTTATGTAAATTAGTACCCCTCCTCCTTTCCTAGTTTCTCTTGTATTTGTGTATATATCATAACCCTCTATATTGTATAACGACGTCTCTTCTTCTTTGATATTTATTTCTGTTAATACAATTATATGAATTTTATATTTGCATTGTTGAAGCAAGACTGTAAACTCATTGAAGTTTTTACGTAACGATCTTATGTTTAAGTGTATTATTTTTAATTGTGTATTATGTATTATATATTGACTCCATGCTGTTATATCTTCATATCTATTATATTCTATTCCATTAGTTATGCTGGACAGTGTATCTGTGATTGTGTGGAATTTTTGTTAAAGTATTACTATATTTATGTACTCGCACCGGACAGTTCCGGGCTTAGGTATTTAGAATATTGTGTTGGTGTTCCTCGCGTTGAGATAGAACTTTGTGCTGATATTGTAATTGTTCTATATCTCTTTCATTTATTATTGAGTATATTTTCCTCTCTTCCTCGCTCTTTCGCACCAGTATTTTAGAGTTTTGTGTCCATATGTATTTATATTTCCCTCTTAGGACAGTCTTTGCCGTCTTAAGTAAATATCGTACGTGATTTGGCAAATTTTCATTAATGTAAATCGGTTTATCACTGCCGTTCTCAACGATGTCCCTGTTGGTAAGACGGGTTCTTTTTTGTTTAAGCCATTGATCGCGGGTGGCACGCGAACGCAGCGTGATGACCACAGTCCGCGGGCGACTCTTATCTTTTTTTGATCCTACCCTCCTTATTTCTTCCACATTCTGAAAATTAATATTCAACTTTTCCGTTAATGACTTTATTGTTTCTTCTAACTTTTCATCATCTTTAATCTCCAATCCGACTATTTCTATATTTTTCTCACGCTCTTTTTGTTCGAGATACATTATTCTCTCTTCCAGGGATTTGTTAACATTTTCTAAATGTTTATTTTTATTTTCCATGGCCATAATCTTCCTCTCGGCACTTTCTTTAAATTCAGTCATTTTTTGGTACTGTTCGGCATAAAAATCTACCGAGTCTGTTAATTCCTGAAGTTTTGTTGAATACCTACTAATAATTCTAGCTTGCCATTTACTTCGCCCAGCAAACTCTCAACGGTTAATGATGCTGGGTTCGTAGTTATGGTAGCCATGGTGGGTGACACGCCCTGTGGCGTACCCTTTTTCGAATTCTCGTTCTTTTGGCACACTTCACAGATTCCTTTTTTCTCAAATCCGCTTGGGTTATTTACGCACTTTCTATGATACACTGCTTCACAGGGCCCTTTACAACGAAGCACATCATCCTTCGAGACCGATAGAAACAGTTTACACTTCCTGCACTGCACCATGTTTTTATTAACATCACTCTTTTTTTTGTTAGGTACTATATACATATACGTAGCTCTGCGATTGGCACAATAGTGCCAATCGCAGTCAAACACCATCACTTTGGTCTTTCTTGCATTCAATTTCATAACTTTCGCTTTAATGCTCTGATTCATGCAGTTCATCATTTGTTGTAACTCAGTCGCCGATGACGCAAGAATGACTTGATCATCGGCGTACAAGAGGCACTTAACACGCAATCCTGCTATATTGATCCCGCATTCTATTTCCCTCATATCGTTCATGCAGTTATGCTAGCTAGTTGAACAACCAGGGCGAGGCTGCATACCCCTGTCTGACACCTTTGGAGATGTCATATAAGTAATATATTTTTTCTAAATGTATTGGCGATGCTAAGATTCTAACTTGCGACTCTAGCGGCGAATTTGGAAGTTGCCCGGGTACGACACTTTTGACAGTTTAATACAATTACCACTATAATCTCGAAGCAAAGTTGTATTGAAAACTGTCAAAAGTGTCGTACCTGGACAACTTCTAAATTCACCGCTAGAGGCGCGCGGATAATCTTTGCATCGCCAATAAATTATGTTTAGTCTGTATACATTCTTTTAAACAAATTCTAAGGAAAATCGGTATATCTTTTTGTCAAATAAAGATAAATAAATTTGCTTGTTGACAAAATTTGGCACTGATTTTTACTATCAGTTATAAATTGAGTAAATCTTTAATTAGTTTAGTTGTATATCGCATATGTACTTATATATACATAAGTATATATAACAAGGTATGACGTAAATCATGACCATGAAGAAATCATTCCTTTAAAAATAAAATGGCACAAATTAACGTAGCCAATTTACTCCTTTCCCGAAATTTTAATTTAGTTCCCTGATTTTTTGGGATAAGTTACTCCATTCAAAGTCTAAATTGTTCAGAAGCTTCCGTTTGAAGCACTCAAAGTTTTATAGCGAACAGTCTTAAACTGTTCCTAAATCTCATTCAGATACATCGTACAGTAAGAAACACTTGGGCTTACCCCAAGTGTTCGTTTCTTTCAAATTTTTGTTTATTTGGAGACAATTGGACATCGCTAAAATCAAATGACTTTAAGCTGTTAAGTAAATAAGTGTCTCTTGGGCTAGTGTGATTGTTTTTCTAGAGGTTTATTCATTTTATTATGTTCGAGGGAGGAAACGTCACCACCTTCTTGTCAACCGCAGATTCGGCAAACGTCGAGGAGTGACCTTTGCGTATAATCTGCTGATGACGATCTAAGAGGCCGCTCACCAGCCAACCAGAAATGGTTACGGAGGCAGCGTAGTATCCTCGTATGCCTCTGAAAAGAGGGAATTCATTGTGCTCTTCCGAATGGACGTGTCGCACTGAGACTGATTTGATAACTCAGCTACTAAGATGGAGATAACAACGAGAATATACAAATAAGCTGTTCATAAACATCAAAGCGAGTGTGACAATGTGACAAGTCTCATCGACACGCCTTCTCATTCAAAGCATTACACACTAAAAGGGGCTTTTAAATGCATTTTTACGTGAATATTTAACCCTAGATTACTAACCTTCGTCAATTCGACTACGCGGGTTTGTTTAAATCGTGCTAACTTTTGCGCGCGCGATCGCACTGCTTCCACACTTTAGATAATCTCAGACGACCCGTTACCCCCCGACTGACGGTAGTGTTTTGAGTGGGGAGGCACCGTGAGCGCCGTTCCAGCAACCATGGGTCGTCGCATCGACGAAGGTTAGTATTAACGTAACATTTTCTCTTATTTAGTTGGTGAACTCTTGCGTTTTTTTTGTTTTGTTTATTTAGTTTCTTTGCGAAAATAATGCGACTGAAGTACCTCCTACCTAAAAAAGGAAAATATAAGCCTTGTGTCCCTCCGCAAAGCGAAGGATGACTAAAAGTAGTTGCACCCAGAGCAAGAAATCGATGCGCGGGGAGTACATACTTGACGTTTGTCACAAATGTATAAATTAATAGATTCTTACCAAAATTTTTGTTTCATTACTTTATTTCATTCGTTATTTCTAATATTTGAAAATTATTTTTCACATATACTTTAAAATAATACTTTAAAAAATCTTTTAAAATATTACCATTGTTAATTTGCCATAAAACCTACGATCTCATTTATAAGACTGATTTTTTAATAAATACCGTTTTGGTTTATGTACATTTATTATTCAATAAGAAGAATATAATAAATTTATAATAAAAATAAAAAATATGCATGTTTAATTCAAATAAAACCCATTATCCCCTTTATTAAATACCGTAGTCGAAAGTACGAAGGTTAGTAATAAGGCTCGAAAAATAAGGTTAGTGATCTAGAGTTAAGGATACTTTATGCAAAGTAACTTGTAGGGCCTAATTACTCGGCTAAAGATCTACAACGCCATGTTGAGAAGCCTGCTTAAAATGTCACTGAAGATTAAGTTCCCTGTTTGATACTTTGAGATAAGCTAGCCCTTAACACCAAGAACATTTTCCAACAGCTTTAAGTTTGCTTTTTAACCAATTTTATTGAAACTATATTATAGTGTTGTGCGATAGTCTGTATATGTTATAGTTTGTAGTAATTACAAATGTCATGTTATTTGTCAACGTATTCTTTCTGATATTTTGATTCTCGTTGCAGTGAGCAATAACACATTTTGTTTGGCGACGTTCATGGTGGCGAAAACAATAAAAATAGTCTCTATATCCTGTTTCAAAAAAAGATTGCAATAAAAAACAATATTTTAAAACGCTTTTGATGTTTGAATATGGTTTAAGGGTTTCAATACGATTCCCACAATGCTTTATATTTGAAATAAAATAAAAGAAATTGACTAATGAAATTATTTATTTTCAAGATGTAAGGCTATAAACTGTTCAAAAAATTTTAGTTTTAAGACCATAAGTAGTGACGAAACTATTATTAAAATGTTAACACATATATACACCCTAATGTTCACAGTTATGTTTACGCGTCACGTAACAGGGGTGGTTTCTATTTAGTCATAAAACCACTAGGCACACAAATTCTAATAACATATTTAAACGAGTACAAAGTGCTTCATTTAACACGAAACATTTTCAGCCGATTTTACTACACAAAGGAGGCGAAAATACGTGTCAGTTTCGAGAGCGAACCAAAACATAATGAAATTAGTAAAGGAAAATATTAATTACTTAAAAAGTTACCTACATTTTGTTGTTAATTTGTTTTTTTACTGTAATCGACGTAGGTAGCGATCGATGTCTCTTGGCTTATGTAACTAGGGCTTAAGGCTATTGACATTGCAAAAGGCACGTGTCAGTCAACCCATATGTTGTCATAGATACATGACACTGTATGGGTTGACTGACATCTACCTGTTACGAGAAGGAAAAAGGGAATGGAACAGTTTTTTCTTGCCGAACATTATGCAATAGTAGGTATTTATATTCGATATCTCGTTGTTTAGTAAGAGGACAGTACCTACTTCTATGCTCGAGTTAATTCGTTCGTGAGGAAATCAGAAAGACTCTACAAAGCCTCACTTTTCAAAAGACCAATGGCCGGGTTCGCGCTTTGAAAGAATTTAAATATAATTTTACTTCAATGCTTGTTTGTAATAACAAACAGAATAATATTGATAAGGTTATGCCAATATTATTCAGTATTTGGTAGAACAATACTATTCTGCGGTATTTATCTACTAACAAACAACAGCAACCATTAATTTAAACACGATACAACAATCAAATTAGATAGGTACTGCTACTAATATTTTTTTAATTGGCTATGTTCATCAAATAACAAGTCAAACAGAATATCGCACGTGGGTGGTACAAGCTAGCTAAGTAAACAATAGATAATTAATATGTACGAATATGAAGTACATTTATTTTAAGAGCATTTAAATAATTTTGTGGTTACATGTGCTTTTGGCAATTTGTTAATTAATAGACGTACGGAAAGATATATGTTGTTACATCAAAGTTTTACTAAGTATTGTAAAAAGGAAAGTTCGTGTGTAAACTACACATTTGCAAAGTTTATATACATGTATTTAAAGTCAATGTGTCCTTGGAACGTATATATTCTGCCTATGACATAGAGTCTGCCTCCAGCATTTACAAAATATAGTAGCGAAAATGGTATCTTCGATGCAACATTTTTTTCAACGGTTCACAGCACTACAACGTAACGTGTACGACGGTTGGCCAGTTTGTATGTAATTAATAAATTGCATAAACCTTATGCATCAAATATTAATTTTGACAAATAATCTCAATTAGCAAAGCTTCTATATTATGGGCTTAGTTAATACTTTTGTAAAAAACACTGACTTAAAATACGCGGTGTATTATCTTTAACTGACAGGCGAAAAAAATAGCAGAAGCCTACAGCGTCACATATAAAAAATGTACATCACAGTTCACTGAGCGAAGCTAAGATTGATTTGACTTCTAAGAAGATACGTAGCTATTTTAGTTTAGTATGCAGCAGTAAAAATGTTGATTAAAATTTGGTAGTGTAGTTGCGTTCGTGATGGGTAATAAAATGAATGTCGAGAAGAAACTTAGCAGTTTTTATGTTCGCAAAATATTATTTTTCGGCGCAAGTAATTAGAAGTAAGATAAAATATAGTATTTGGAGGCCGATTAGTGTATTTCAACAGACGCCGACACTGTATTTTGAATGAATTGCGATTTAATTTTGAATGTACTCACAATTATTTGTATTCTGCTAATTTGACACATGTGATTTAATTTTGAATGTACTCGCAATTGGTATTCTGCAAATTTGACACATGTGATTTAATTTTGAATGTACTCACAATTGGTATTCTGCTAAAATTAGCAGAATACCAATTGTGAGTACATTCAAAATCTGTGTGTGTCAAATGACACACACAGATTTCACTACCATACATAAGGGTAGGCACTAACATAGAGGGGTGTTAGTGCCTACCCTTATACATATATGGTAGTGAAAGTTGGGTATGGCAGAAGAGACTTGAAAGTAGAATAAATGCTGTAGAAATGAGAGCACTGAGAAGTATGTGTGGTGTATCTTTGACCAACAGGGTAAAGAATAGTGTGATAAGAGAGTGGTGTGGGGCAAAAGAAGAGATAGTGACAAGCATCGAGAAAGGCATGTTAAGATGGTTTGGGCACATGGAGAGGGTGGATGACGAAAGACTGACAAAGAAGATATATAAGGCAAATGTGAATGGGACAAGACGAAGGAGAAGACCTAGGCGGACATTCTCTGACCAGATTGGAGACATTCCAAAAAAACGACGGGTCAAAAGTACCCTAAACAGAAGAGCATGCATGAGAAACTTGATGGAAGTGAATGAAGCAAGAGAGGTATGTCAGGATCGTTGCAAATGGCGTTCCATAGTCTCTGCCTACCCCTCCGGGAAACAGGCGTGAGCCTATGTATGTATATATGTACAGATGGACGTTGAAACATGACACTTTGTTCAATTTACAATTTCAATTCGCTCTAGTCGCGATATAATTCAAGTGTCAGTTAATTTAGCAGAATACCATTTATGACTCGGAGACTAGATTGAAACTGCATTTTGCACGAATATAATTACGAGAATTGGCCGTCTTGTATCAATAGTATACGGTTTCACCTAAATTAGTTTATACATATTGTATACATAATATTATAATTACAAACCTGCTGAGCCGATTCTGAAATGAAAACGATAGTTTTGCTTGGACGTATTAGGGGATGAAAATTGTATAAAATTTTATGAAGTGAAATAGTTTTCATTTAGAAGTGATTAATGGTTGATAGCAAAATCGTTATGTACAGTTTTCGAAAATAACGTTATGTAGGTACGTAGTATGTCGAGAAGTTTTTAGTTTTCATCCGACATTTTAATGCGATGTAATACGTTATAATAATTATGAGTAGTTGAGTCACTCCAGCTGAGAGAATTAGAACGACTTTGACGATATAAATATCAAAAATATACGTAGTAATTTTTACTACAATACACTACAATTTTTTAATTATTACAAAAAAAATTACGGGGCTCTAAGTATCTATAACTGATCATATTTGTATAGGTAAAAAATAAAAACACTAAGTCCCAAAACTGTCTCAAAACTGTCCACAAAAATACGTAATAATTGGTAAATGCAAAACTAAAACTATGACTTACTATGAGTAATAATAGTAGTAAACTGCTCCATTGGTAAATTCCCCCTGTCCCTCTGCGCCCGCGCCACACCCCGATGCGATAAATAATGCTAAATTGTTAGCGGAAGTGAGCGCATCCATTTTTCGCCGCAACAGTTAATTGTTTGTTTACGTTTTCCCGACGCGATGGCTTATCAGTTCACATCACGGGAGTATGTAGCTATGCTGCGTGCGTACTTTTTGAGTGGAGAAATCGCCAGTGCTTCTGTGTACCAATGGACTTCTTTTTGTGGGTGTAAAAAAGTGAGGCCGTTAGTGTCGAACAATTAAAACAGCGCATATTGGACGCTTTTGACGTAGTGAAAAGACGGAAGCGTACTTCTCTCGTTAAAAATAAATGTGCCCGTGTGTGTTTTGACAATGGTGTTGGACATTTCGAAGGACAATGGAAAGACTTGTAAGTTTAGTAATTAATACCTACTTAAGTAAATAATAATTTGATGCGGGCGGCTTAAAATCGGTCTGTGGAGAACCTTGAGGGAGGCCCATAGGCCATTTCATCATCATCATGTCAGCCTAGAGAAGTCCACTGCTGGACATATCCAGCAGTGGACTTCTCTAGGCTGACATGATGATGATGAAATAATATTTGTAAATAGCAGATGATTCTAACTTCATAAATACGCCAAAATTACTCTTTTCTTTTATTACAGAATACCTTCTTTTATTTTGATATTTGTTTGCTTTCTAATTACATTCTTCCGTATTTAATTACTTGTAAAAAGGTAAATTTTGCCGGACCTAAGCCTAAGATGAAGTATGAAGGAGAGGTTAGAATTTAGAAAATTAAATAAAGTAAGTAACTACATCACTTATTCTTTTGTTTCATTTTATTGAGTAAGGTTACCTACGTCATAAGTGCGACAGAGAGAATGCGAATGAGCAGGATGGAAAACTATCAATGAATTAGTGAATGGATTGTAAAATATGTCTATGATTTAAGTGTGATTTTCTACAATAAACAAATGATAATAACTTTGCTAAATAGCAAAGCTAATTTGCTAAATAGCAAATTATTATCATATACGTGAAGTAAGAATTTCATAATATCTTTAAATGAAGATATTATGAAATTCTTACGTCACGTATATGATAATAATGATAATAATGTCTTCGCTAATCTGTCCTTAAAGTTTTGTACTAAAAAAAAAATAAGGGTGTATAGGAATTTATATAATATATTTTTTTAGGTCATTAACATTTACTGTCTATCTATATGTACCACGAAAAGCCGAAAATCGGGCTCAGTGGCGTGCCATTGAAGAGGCCTATATCCAGCAGTGGACTATGCTGATGATGATGATCTACGCGTTCTGTCAAAAGTATCTTAGGGATGTGTAACGCAATCCAGTGTTCGATACCAGAGTTCAAGATAGGTTCTATTGCTGATTTATCAGGGCTACTGTTCTTTCAACTCTCTGTTTAAATTGTTCTATATACCTGCATAAAGGAAATTCCACAGCTGCAGTTAACGTTGTGAACATTAGTCTTTTTCTTTCGTCGCTTGTAAGTACCTACTGTGATAGGTTTTTTTTTAAATCTTTATTTGTTAAGGGGTGTTTATCTTAGGAGATACGCAAACCCCATCGTACCTTTTACATGGATAATTTTACATACTTATAATATAAAAGTACAGAATTAATTTATAAAGTGGCATCATTTCGTATAGAAACTATGCCACTCTATAAATTCAGCAGCAGCAAAAACAGTCAACCATCTAAACTAATAAGACTGTGATAGGTTTAAAATTTCTTCTAAAATGTATTAATATTAGTAAGAGTTTTACCGCCTCAAAACATTAAGGCCCACTTGCGTAACGTTTGATTTAAGTCACTCCTTAATTTAAATTTTTTGAACAGAATTAATAGCATAAAATAATTTAAGTTAAAAGTATTTAGCGTCCTCTTGCACAACGACAATAACGCTTAGATTTAGTTAAACATTTTATGAGGTCGATAAAGTAGTTTCTACGTTTTGTTTCATGGTATGAAGCCTTTTTGTTACGATTTTAACGATGTTATGCGTGTGGTTTCGCATAAAACCTTACACTATATACACCGTTATTTTTTAATTAGTACAAAAACTTTAAGGACATATTAGCGACGACATTGTTATCATTATAAGTGACGTAAGAATTTCATAATATCTATAAATAACAAAGTTATAATCATTTGTTTTTTGTCGAAAATCTCACCCAGATCATAGACATATTTTACAATCCATTCACTACTTCATTGATAGTACTTACTTTCCGTCCTACTCTTACGCATTCTTTCCGTCGCACTTATAATGCAGGTAGCCGTAGACAATAAAATGAAGTAAAATAATAAGTGTAGGTAGATATTTTTTATTTTTTTAAATTCTACCCACTCCTTCATACTTCATCCTGTCTTAGGATCGGCAAAATTTACCGTTTTACAAGTATTTAAATACGGAGGTAGGTATGTAATTAGAAAGCAAACACGTCATATCAAAATAAAAGAAAGTATTCTGTAATAAAAGAAAAGAGTAGTTTTGGCGTATTTATGAAGTTAGAATCGGCTGCTATTTACAATTACTATTAAATCGTCATCACGTCAGCCTAGAGACGTCCACTGCTGGACATAGGCCTCCCTCAAGGTTCTCCACACAGACCGATTTTGAGCCGCCCGCATCAAATTAATATTTAGTTAAGTAGGAAAAATAAAGTTCAAAAGTCGTTCATGATAAGAATAATATCAAAATCGAAATCATGAATCTACTAGGAAGTAGTCAGCTTGTATTCAGTTGTAAGTATAGAAATTTGTTATTTTTAAGCAGCTTAATTATGTCCTAAAATTAAAATAAGCCTATTTAATATATACAATACGAAAAATAAAATAAATTAAAATTGAATTTAGAAGGCGTCATGGAAGTCATCCGCATCGCAGTCAATCGGAAGCGTGCCCAGAAGACTGGCGGCATTGCCTCGTTGTATAGCAATGCTTATCTTTTGTGCTAAATACGTGCCAGCCCTCTGGTCACCCGAGGCGTCGATCAGTCTCTTTGCGAGATCCCTAAAAAGGGATCTCGCACTTGGACCCCATGGCCCCAAGGTTTCGACCCCAAACGGCTCAAATACATAATCTCCTACAAGATTTACGTATTTGCGCCGTTTGAGGGTCTCTGCTGAAGCAGCAGCAGCGCCCGCACAACCTGCTGTGCTGGAAAGATGGGATGGCGCAAGGGTATCGACACATGTCGCGTCCCATACCAAAGGCCTACCCAGCTTCCACGGCAGTAAAGACATCCCGTCCGGTAAGTAGGTAATATTTACTTTACTTACAAGTATTTCAATTGTTCTTCGAAATATCCATCACTATTGTCAATACACAGCACGTTTTATTTAATTGTTTTTTAACGAGATAAGTAAGCTTCTCTGACTTTTCACTGCGTCAAAAGCGTCAAATATGCACTGTTTAAATTATTCGACACTCACACTCACAACGGCTCACTTTTGTACACAGTGGTGAGCATGGAGGCCAAGCCGGCCCGCCTCGACCGATCCACTGGCTTCCAAACACTTCCCTGTACAAACGCTTAGCTGCACTCGCGTGATGTGAACTAATAAGCCATCCCGTTGGGCAAACGTAAACAAAAAATAATTGTTTCCACGAAAAAACATCCGCTCGCTGTCGCCTTCAATTTAGCATTGCGGCGCGCGCGCAGAGGGACAGGGGGTGGCGAGCTTCGAGTTTGCACAAATTTATCAATGGAGTAGTGGCGCGTAAAATTACTACGACAACATAGTATTTAGTTATGCATTTACCAAACATTACGTATTTTTGTGGACAGTTTTGGGACAGTTTTGGAACTTAGTATTTTTATTTTTTACATACATATATATGATTAGTTAAAGATGCCTAGAGCCCCATTAAATTTTTTGTACTAATTAAAAAATAGCGGTGTATACTTTGAGCATAAAACAAAACGCATTGTCGTCGCCTAGCAACGAAATGACAATTGACAAATAATAACTAGAAACTTTTGAGCATTAACCCTATAACCCTACATTGGGTGCAGGTGCACCCCACACCGATTTGTTTTCTAAATATCTCAATTTCTTTAATATCCTCGAATTCGCGCGTCGGAGTATTTTAGTTTGGTGTCAACCGCTCGCGTTACGTCATTACCGTGACGCGGGACCGCGTTGTGTGGTCGCCTGTATAAGTGCTGTGGGGTACGCCAGTACCCCAGTGTAGTAAAATCGTAAGATTATTTATTTATTACGATTGATGCATTTATATGTAATAAATTATTAAATTTGATTATTTATTAAAATAATAGTCTTATATGAATTAAATACAGATATTTTTAGATATTATGAAGGTAAAATTCAATGAAGTTTATTTATTTTGTTTCGGATGGCCGTCAGAGGTTTGAATTACGCAGAAATAAGCTCTATTCTAGACCACAAATCTGGCGAGGAAGAAATAGAAGTTGGGACCAGTTGTAATTCCTGGGTTCTTTACAAGTGATCAGGATCAAATAATAAGCCAAGTATAAAGTTTCAGCAGACAGTTTTGAAATTAGGTTTGGAACTGATACATGAACATTTGGAGAACCGTTACCGGATGCCAACTTGGTCCATTGCAGTGATCCTCAAAACAGGAACAAATGCTACAAGCGCTGTTGCTCAAACTACATTTAACTTTGTGTAATAAGGCTGATTTGTGATCTCAAGTTACTGATTATGTTTAATAAAACGTATTTTCATGAATTGTTTATTTTTATTTTAAGGATTACAGTCATTTTAGTATGGGGTGTTCCAGCACCCCAGTGTAGGAATAACATGTGCGCCAAATAGTGTAGGATTCTAGGGTTAACAATAACACAAGTAGGTATATTGTTATCAGTTATATCATCATCATCATCATGTCAGCCTAGGGACGTCCACTGCTGGACATAGGCCTCCCCCTGCTGCGTCGTCCGGTCCAGTTATATAATTATAGATAATTTTCGTCGCTAATGACAAGATGCCAACATCAGTGTGACAGTTCTTAAATGAAATTAGCCACTAAACAGCCGATTTTCGGTAATTAATTTTGACAGTTCTTAAATCATATTACTCGACAAATTTTTCGTTGTGCAAGTGGCGTAAACTTAACTAATTTAAGGTATAAATAATAAATATTTTGTATGATGTATACAAATCGCGAAAGTTTAAAATTGATTATGAAATATTCTTGTTTAATATGTAATTTGTGTACTAAAATGTTTGTTACATAGTTTTATTCTTCTTTTATCCTTTTAAAAGACAACTCCCACACTATGAATAAATCCTGTGTCGCGGGGGACTTAACAAACATACAACCAACGGACACAATGAACACCCAGACTCAAACAACAATTTATGGATAAAATAAAGTGTTGTCTTGTGTGGGAATCGAGCCCACAACACACGACACAGTGTCAAGCGGCGAGGCGGCCGCTTATACCACTAAGCCAACCGTGCAGTCCAGTAATAACAAAACATGTATCCCATGAAAAACAATACTTGTCAAAAAAAGCAAGTCACGCAACTCAGTTCTTCTATTGTAAAAAGTTATGAGATCCGTGTAATACCAAGTCGATAATTAATACGTTTTAAATAAATAGATTGACTTGGCCATCGCATGAAAACTCAATAGGTATATCTCACAAGTGATACTGACATATATTATATAAATTTGATTGTTTAGTGCAATTGCCAAGTCAATCAATTTATTTAAAACGTGTTAATTACCGACTTGGTATTACATGGATCTCATACCTTTTTACAGTAGAAGAAATGAGTTGCAAGACTTGCTATTTTTGACAAGTATTGTTTTTTATGGGATCTCATTTATTTTTGTAGATTGTCCTAAATGTTTTCCTTTCCGGTACCTTTTACTTCTTGTATGTCAACAACGAATTCTCTTAAAGCCCTAACTGCAAATGTAACTTTGTTATCTTTTATATTTATTGGGTAAAATTTGGCAAAGTTATTTATGCAGTTGATTTATCTCGAAAACTCGAGCTAAATTGGAAAATATATTAGTTTTTCCTTAATTACTAGACTAAACACTAATTATATTCTAAATTTGAAGCTTCTATGTCTGCTAGAAGTGCCTTAGACTTTTGATGATCGGTCAGTGAGTGAAAAAATTAAAAAATTTGACCCGTTATAATTCCGAATCTACCGATTCAAATTGAATGAAATTTGAAATATACCATGTTCATACAGTGCCTGCTTGATTACTCAAAATTCAGGGTTCTAGTTTAATCCAAAACGAAGTTATAGAGGGTCGAAAATGGCCTGAATTGTTTCGAGAAAAGGATTTTACGGCTGTGCCGCTTTTTTGCTTTACTTGGCGGGGGCACTACCGTGCCCCCAGATTAGTAATTCAGAAATCTTTATCATGCAGTCTCCGAAAATGATAAAATTATAATGCTGATTAATTATTCTTGACAAATTAGTCAATATAACTTAGCAAAATTTTATTAAATAAAAGTGTTGTTAAAATTAAGATGATTTTACATTACGTGGGACCAAAAAATTTACGCGAAATGTGGGTGTAATATTGTCCTATCCTGCCTCTACCTCCCCCTATTTCTGCCTGCCCCAACGGGGATACAGACGTGAGTCTAAAAAAAATTACATACTTTCAGCTACTTTTTAAAGATGGTAACGACCGGCGCGCGGCACTCACAAAATAAATCGTAAATTTTAAATAATTTTTACTCCGTGTCAAATTATTGAACATATTTTCTGCATTATTTTGTTTTAAGAGAGTTCAGTTTATTCAACTTGTTAGAGATAAATACAGAATGTGTTACTACGTGTGCACATAAAATCACGTAGAATGTGACTGACCGTGGACCGACGAGATAATTATGTGAAGCATTGATCATTTACTTCAAAAACTGTTTTTATTTTATTTTATGCGTAGTTTTCATAATTTTGTTCAAGAAATCTTCAAAGATCGTGCGCACTGCTTTTGAAATCTTGCATTAACTTGATCTGTACATACTTCTTTATACTTTTTAAAATGTTTTATTAACGAATTGACTTTCGACTTGGCTTTTATATCCTTATTTATGTAGGCCCTGGTGTTTGGCTCGACACACTGCCTAGAATCTTTAAGCTGTATATTTACCGTCTATTTTACTGTACATTTTCAAGTAGGATAAGTTTTTTGAGCAGATATTATTCCGATTTCTAGATAGCCACTGTTTTGAGATTAAAATGTGATGAAATATTCGCAGACGATAATAAATTTTAAGCATTGGCTTTATTAAGGTACACAAAACCTGACGAGAAGCAATTATACACACAGAATATAAAATGTATACTACAGAACTTTAAAGAAATGTCCGTTCAGAAAGAACATTAAAATTAATTTTGTTTATAAAACTTCAACATATTATTATTGAATGAGTTACAGATTTAGACACAACAAGAAGAATGATTTGAAGAAAAATTTCTTTAATTTCTTGGAACCTAATAATTTAGTAATTGCTTCAAGCTATGCCTACCATAAACTTAATAACGCTCAACAAAAAATAAATTATTTATGGTAACCTGTACTAACTTTTTTATTAGAGTTTTCTTCCAAGAAATTCTTTTAACATTGTTTTATAATCTAATTATGATACCTTACTGCCGACGAACTAAACGCTCAAGTTACATTTGGGTCACATTAATAAGCAGAGAACCTGCTCTGTTTTTCATATTTTATTTATATATACTCACATTTCAAGAGCTTGGGAGTTCAAGTAATGAAATATAGTACCTATCATTAAAGTAATAATTACTCTAAAATAAGTCATTTAAAAGTTAATCATTGACATACACTAACGAAATTGTTTTGTTAAAATACATCGAAATACCTACTGCGTCATAAAGATTTGGATAAAAACATCTGAATTAGCTATTTAAAAGGTAAGACGTTTCTTTCGTTCTATTCATAGAATCATAAAAGACTGTCTGTCTTTAAGGGTTTATAAATAAAAAGTTGTACTTACTTATATATAAATCGGTTTCTGGAAGCAGCTTGGTTTTGTTTATTTTGTTAAAGTACTTAGTAAACTCTAATTCTTAGCAAGATTTATTGTTTTGTCCAATAATTGACTATGAATACTTAAAACTGAGTTGACTTTGCCTGTACTAAAATTATATTATACGAATAAATTGTGTTTATTTTAATACTCAGTCCGATATTGTGACTGTTTTTCAATACACATGATACAGTCATAAAAAAAAATAAAAACGGCATAATGTCGAAAGAATAATTCGAATAAGTATCTTCATTAGAATACTTCCAGCTCAGATCCTCTTTTACAAATAGCTTAGTATCATACGAGTATAGCAAGGATCATTGACCGAAGTAATTAATCGGGTTACTAAATCTAATTTGATTTAATGATGCAAACCTAAGCCATTAATATACCAGTCCTATTTGGAACGGACTCTGTATAGATGTATGATTTAGGCCTCCATACTCATTGAACAGTATATTCGTTGCCGAGCTTTCGCTTCAGTGTAACAGTAAGTAATCTCACCTGTCATCGTGCAGCGTGCTCGTTTAATTACCACGAAACAAATTGCATTGACGTTCCGCCGCGGAACATAAGCGGCGAAAATTACGCTCAATGGGACGTTGTCCATTGCGTTTATCCGGATATTAATCAGCAATACGACGGAATTGCTGCGTATTGCTGATGGATATCCGCGTGTTTCCGTGAGGGAGAATTTTGTAACAAATTATAGCTGATAACAGTTCAGTAGATACTATCTATACGGAAACGAGCAATCGTATTGAGTTATGAGTAAAGTCGAAAAAATAATATTTTTATAATTTACTAGCTCAGTTATAAAAGCTATAGACTTCCTCAATAAATGAGCTATCCAATACAAAAAAAATATTATTCAAATCGAACCAGTGTTTCTGAGACTAATCTGCGATCAAACAAACTCTTCTGTTTTATTATAGTAGTAAAGATATTATGGTTTCTTGAAGCGCCTTTGGCAGTCTTGTTCAATGCACAGCTTAATAAGGTGAGCTCGCTAGGACTTAGTAGACTTGCGGCTTTATCTTTAATGGACACAGTGTCATACTTACGTTATAAATCTTAGACTATATATAGGTATTATGTAAATAGACGGAGGAATCCCATCACTCAAAGGTCTGGGGCTGGGCTCCGATGTGGCCCCCATTACCCGTCAAAATTTAATAGAACTTCATTTGAAACTTTGATACTTCGTTCATAGACATTTTGATTTATTCGTATAAAAATGTGACGCATAAACATAGTGACGTAATAACTTTATCGATACTTTTATTTTACAGACTAGCTTCGGCCCACGTATTCGCCGATGTGGGTGACGACAGTTATTGCAAAAAAAAGGTAGCCTTTGCACTATTGTGATGTAGAAGCTATACTGCAATATTTCTTTGAAAAATAAGTATACTTGAAAATAATTATATATCTCAAGAAAAGTAGTTTCATCGATCATCACAAACTTTCGTGTTTATAAAAGTTCAAATAAAACCATCTGCTGCTAATAACTAAGTATAAAGCTTGTGTAATGAAATGCAAGACTTCACATGTAGGACGATACTATTAACTGTACTAAGTACTGAGTAGTCATTGACAACTTTTTTGCAGTGGTGACAGATTGCCCAAAAACGATAAATTACCATGATGCTAATCGTGTGAGTCATTATCATGATTATATAATCGTAGCCATGATAAACCTGTCGTCATGCAAATGACAAGTAGACTGCTGTGAACCCTTAAAATATTTGTTCTCAGTTCTTGAAAAAATGGTCGTACGTTGTTGTCCTGGGAAAGGTATATCATTACAGACAGGTTTATTGTAGCCAATAAGGTTGATATTGTAGTGATCGACCGAGCAGAGCGATTCGCATTGATAGACGTTATTACCACATCGCATGACAGCAATCTCGTAAAAGCAGAAAAAGAGAAGGAGATCAAATATTTGGTCCCAGCTCATGAGATTGTCGATATGTGGGATGTGAACTCGGCGATCATTGTGCCGATAGTTGTATCAGTAAATGGACTAATCGCCAAGAGCCTTTACCAACATCTAAAGATGCTCGCACTAGGCAGAAAAACTAATATTTTTAACAACAACACTTTTTGAGTTCGGTGCCAGTTAGAAGTACGCACACAATTTTATTTTCTTTCTTACTCACCATGCGGGCTCCGGGTTTAATTCTTTTAAATTATTTTATTTCTCACTTATTTTAGACCGAGGCGTATCTATAAGGGTGTAATTAATTTGACCTGTATATATAATATGATTTTGTAAAGATTTGAGCTTTTTTCTAACTAAGCCAATGACTTTGTCAGAGACTTTTTCTATTTTACATTAAATAAATGTGATTCATTATGTGTGAAATATTTTATTTTAAATTGACCCTGAAGTACAATTTTATTTCTAATCTACGTATTAATTAACTCACTTATTACTGCAGCCTGCTCTCGATTGGTGATTTAATATAATTATGTAACCGAGCATACTGGGATCGTGCCTCCCTTCAATTTCAGAAGGTCTAATTTAGTTCGGAAGATTTTAGACAAACACTTGACGATCGTGATAATTTGCTAAATAATAAGCATATAACTTCCAAAAGTCTGAAATACGTAACGTGGTTTTGTATTCGAAAACCATTACGTGATAATGATCTCGTCATTGACCCTATAATTGCATATAGGTGGTGATTATTAGTGATATTATGTAGGTATATCAATTGCTTTATTCACCTTAAAAAGGTAATTTAAAAATATATTTTTTATCGTAACTTATTTACTAGTGTTTAAATATAAGCTGTATTTATTCACATATTTAACTTTATCTGAGGATTTATCAACATTCAATTGCTATGCATTCTGAGTAAACCAAATCTAAGGATTTATTGCAAACATTATCGATATTTTATCGAAATTCATTTTGAGTAAGCACGTCACTAGTCTAGTTAATATTTACGACAATTTCGAAGAATGTTCGAAGATTCCAAATGACATTTGTGTATTTATCTTTCTCTTACATGAGAAAAAAATCATAAGTCAGAGTGAAGTGCATATATTGGGTAAGGTTGCTATTTTAATGCCGTCTCTATTACTAGTCCAACCTCTCTGTTATAAATGGTGTGTTCGATGGTGATATTCGAATAATATCGCGACTAGATCGAAAATTGAACAATGTGTCAGAATATGTGTTAACGACGAACTATTTAGACGATAATGACATTAAGTTAGCAGAATACCGATTGTGAGTCAATTCAAAATACAATCTCATTTCGTTCAAAATATAGTTTCAATGTCAGATAAAATAGGAGAAATAGCCTTCAGATGGCTCGTTGAACTGACTGTTACACTGCACAGTATACTTACGTTAGATAATCGAATGTCAGTCACAAGCGGGTTGCGTTTTAACCCTGGCTTTAACATACGTAGCTCCGAAATTCTTTTTCCGACTCACGTCTTGAGTACTAAAACGAAAGCATCTTCCACAAGGCGAAATAATCAAAGCTTATAACCCGATATACATATTGATAGTCATGCCAAAGCAAACAAGTAAAGACCCTGAGGCGATTGAGAGAAGATTTATGTCTGTGGATTTATATCATCTCGATCTCTTAGCATACAAACGCTAAGTACGTTGGGAACGCTAAGCTTTAAAGAATACAAAAATTCTCTGGTACTACATGTTTCGTGTATTCTAGCTTTATATTGAGATGCTTTACTAGATTCGGTTGCCCAATAGGAATATTTGCAGACTGATTTGTTTCCTGATGTTCAGGTATGAATGGAGTTATGGCAATGCTGTTAAATTGCGTATGAGTAAATACGAATCCTGAATGGTGCACTACCGATGTGAATCATCTATTGGTACGCCTTAGTTTTACCTTGAGTTCTCCTATGTGAAATCGGTAGAAGCATTTTTGTTAATCAGGTGGTATTTTGCAAATATTATTATGTCATCAGTATTTTTTGCCAAAAGCCTCGGATATTCTGTGTAGTGGTTTTTTCTCTAGTATTCAAACAACGGACACGAATAGCACTAGCAATATACCCAGTTTTTGTGATCCGTAATGGATTACGGATCACAAAAACTGGGTGTATTGTCTCGTCTGAGAAACAAACCCATAAAACACGACGAGATAAACTGCCAGTGTTGAGGCGATCATTTAACCTTTTTTTAAACCTTAGCCATACGTGCATTCAAAACATATACAAGTTATTGTCAACAAAGATATAAATACGAAGTACTAAATTATTTCCTCTGATCAACTTGCGCACATATTGTTTGCATCCAACCGAATGAAATAGCAGTGTACTAAAATTTGTTCCTGAAAAGTAGGTATGTCACGTAATACCACAGCCTTCGGTTCATCTCCCTTATTTTTTACTCCTACGAGATTCAGCGTCGGCAAAAAGGTTCTATGAGGAAAACGAACCCGTATTTCATGTCCTCGAACACATGCGAATAATTAATCAGTTTCTAATTAAAAAGGACACATCTGTTAATAGTGCGTGCACGTCTTCATGGGCAGATGAAAGCTTCATTCGTGCCAGGTCTCTTGCTACGTCCTGGGTTGCTATTTGTCACGTATCTTCGGACACAAATGGTATTTTCCCAACTGACATAGCCGTCAGACAAGCCGAATTTTCCCTTTTTCCCGGGTTGAGTAAAGAAGCTATACATGTTTATGTGCTGGTCACACTGTTTGTGAATGTAGACATATACACTTTTAGATACAGAGAAATAAAAAGAAATTGTAAATATGAACATGTTTACAAGATTTTTCATCACTCTCACGCTTTGAACTATACCACGTTATACGAGAACTTGTATGACATGATATAAATACTTCAAAGCGAGTAAATTAATATTGAAAGCTTTGCTCGGCAATGCTCTGAAAAAGTTGGCTTGATAAAGTAGCAGAATATATTTATGCTATTTACAGATGTAATAAACCAGCATAAAGCAGCAAAATATAAACATAATAAAACCTGTAAAACCGAAGTGAAAAATGACTGCACGGTTAGCGTAGTGGTTTAAGCGGTCGCCTCGCCGCTTGACACTGCGCCGAGTGTTGTGGGTTCGATCCCCACACGAGGCAACACTTTGTGTAATTCACAAATTGTTGTTTCGAGTCTGGGTGTTCATTGTGTCCGTTAGTTGTATGTTTGTTAAGTCCCCCGCGACACAGGATTTAGTCCTAATGCGGGAGTTGTCAATGTGGATGGGAAAAATAAGAAGTGAAAGTAAAAAGTAAGTACAAGAAAATTGAAAATCCTTCTCAAAGACAATCCCATGACTAATCAACATTTTGAATGCCGTGCGGCAAACAATGCAAAACTATTGTTCGTGGACACCTGGTGTCTACCGGCGCTCAGCGATTTAATAATGTGAAGCAGAAATTTATCGATTCTGTGTAAAATGTATATATCCTTTTCTGACATAGAAACCGACAGACTGCTACGCAGAGGGTCTCCGGTTCGAATCCACGGCACGCACCAATGACTTTTCGAAGTTAAGTGCGTATTAAATTGTTAATTATCGCTTGCTTAACGGTGAAGGAAAACATCGTGAGGAAACCTGCATGTCTGAGGCATAGATTTATTAACAAGAATCAGATGTAGCGTATTCGTCCAACTAAGCGTGGCACGTTAACAGCTATGTGTGCGTGACCTTTGGCGACTGGCACTGTACGGACACGCGCGTCTATGTGTGTGAAAAGTTGCCAGATTATGAATAATCTCCCAGTATTTTGCATATAGTTATGTAATATTCTTATATTCATTTGCGGTTTTGAAGAATTTACCATGGATTTAATTAATGCTTTTATAAATACATTTCTTAAATGTAGGTACCGAGTTAAGTTTTAACTACTTCGTAAATCTGTATATATAAAATCCTTGCGTTACTGACTGACTGACAGACAAGCTACAGCCGAAACTACTCGGCGCATGAAGCTGAAATTTAGCATGTACACACATCAACAAAGTCTAGGGATATTTTATATTTCATCAAATATCTAAAAATCTATGAAGAATTTTCTGATACAGTTAATAGAAGAATCATAGATTATTTTAAGGTCTTTAATAAAAATAAAAAACATTTCGTGTTTTTTTTTGTTTTAAATAAAAAAAATATTTTTTTTAATCATCATGGAAAATTAGTATGATAACAACAAACATTTCTTCTTAAAAAACTATTAATTTTAATAAAAATGGAAAAAATCTTGTAAAATCTAATCATTAATAATCAGTGTTGCCACCTCTTACATTGATTACACATCGACATCGATTGTTAATACTTAAAATTAAATTGTCAATGTCTTGCTGCGGTATGAGGTCCCATGTCCTTTGCAAGTGTTCGTAAAGTTGTTGTTCAGTCGTCAAATTTGGTGGAAAATCTCTCAAAGCTTTTTGTTGTAACATGTCCCAGGCATGCTCGATAGGATTTAAGTCGGGCGACTGTGCAGGCCAATCCAAAACTTGAATATCGTGCTCTCGGAGAGCGGTCGATACCAGCCGCGCCGTATGGCAAGGAGCATTATCGTGCATGAGTAGAAATTCATGGCCTATTTGAGTTCTGTGTGGGACAATAACGGGCTCTACTACCTCCTCGTGGTATTTTTGTGCAGTCATGCTGCCTTGGATCCAAACGAGTTGGGTTCGTCCGCCAAGACGAATTCCTGCCCACACCATGATTGTCCCGCCTTGGTATGGGTGGACCTCCTGAGGGTGCCGTAGACGGCTAACTCTCCCTGGAGCTCTCCAAACGCGTGTTCTTCGTGAATCCGGGTGAAACCCAAACCGGGACTCATCGGTGAACAGCACCAAAGACCATTGTTCGTCACTCCATGGTAAATGCTCCCGAGCCCACGAAAGCCGCCGACCGCGATTGCCACGTCGCAATGCTGGAACACGCAATGGTCTTCGAGCATGAAGATCAACTTCATGTAACCTTCTTCGCACGGTTTGGTCGCTTACCAGCAGCTGGTGGTCCTCCTGGAGCCTTTGCACTAGTTGCAGCGCTGTGATATTGGGTTGTCTTCTGGCGGTCATTTGGAAAAATCGATCCTGTCTCTGCGTAGTAACACGATATCTACCTGTGTGCTGTTCGGCCACATCTCCAGTACTGCGATAACGTGACCACAACCTTGATATCACATTTTGACTGGTATGTAGGGCCTCAGCAACGACGCGTTGAATTGCACCATTTTCTAACATGCCCACGGCTCATAACATTTCATCTCGACTCAAATGACGACGTGACATGACTTTTAAAGTTCGTACGTCACGTTAAATTAAAAAAGAAAAACAATTAAAAACCCTTTTCATTAATAATTATAATAAAACAGTTTTAACTTTCTTTAATGTAACGAATTACTAGCAAATTTGCCGCCATATTTTGTTTATTATTTTGTTTTTTTTCTTTCCATGTTCAAATTTTGAAAATAGAATAAAAGAGGTTTTAATCTGTATATAAACTTTTTGTGGAAACTAACAAGGTTCTAAACTATAAACTCGTAAATAATTTAGGATTAAGATATCCCTAGACTTTGTTGATGTGTGTATGTTTCTTGGGAACCGTAAGGGTGCACCAAGACGGGATTTCTCGAAATTCCCAGGGGATCGGGCAAAACGAGAAATAAGAAAATATGTGCGTGCGAAGCCGCTGGCGTCGATTAGTTGAGAAATAAATAGTATGTATGTACACACGGCACCAAGTCAAGCTAAACAGTTGCTGTACGATTTTGATACTTATTCCCTACGCCATAAGTATGTATGTACACACGGCGCCAAGTCAAGCTAAACAGTTGCTGTACGATTTTGATACTTATTCCCTACGCCATAAGTATGTATGTACACACGGCACCAAGTCAAGCTAAACAGTTGCTGTACGATTTTGATACTTATTCCCTACGCCATAAGTATGTATGTACACACGGCGCCAAGTCAAGCTAAACAGTTGCTGTACGATTTTGATACTTATTCCCTACGCCATAAGTATGTATGTACACACGGCACCAAGTCAAGCTAAACATTTGCTGTACGATTTTGATACTTATTCTTTACGCAATAAAAACGGTGCAAAGGTCAAAGTGTATAAGCTTGACGAGTAGCAGGGTGTACACGAATATTTGGATCGTTTGGGGATCGAACTCAAAACAATATTATGTAAGGTATATACTAATGGAAATTGAAATTCTATTACTATATTTATGAGAAAGAAGATATATCTACAATATACTTTTATAATACGGTAATGTATTTTTCATTAACATGACAATCATTATCTCATAATCAATTGACAAGTGCATTTTCCCTAATTCAGGCAGAACGGCGTCGACAAAAACTGGCAACACTTACATATTTCTTGCACAAATACGAATTTTATCGAAATTAAATTAGGAAACAGTCAAATTATCAATAGTTACCTGTGAAAAGATATTCCATTTTCCTGTTTTTGTTTTTAGGAACAACTTTTACAGTGTTTAAGAACACAAGACGGCATTTTGAGAATTTAAAAGTTGAAGTGATCGTGACGCGTGAACTGTACGATGCTTCGTAGCGCACTGAGACGAGTTTGTATTCGCTTTTCAATTTTGTATTTGCTTTAGTGGCCGCACGCAAAAGTGCCGCGCGTTCCATCTGATAATTCTCTCATCTGTGGTCTGAGGGTTCTCCATAATGTTCTCGAAAGACATGTGAAGTCAGCCAACGCGCACTTGGCCAGCGTGGTGGACTCTATGGCCTTACCCTTCTCATAGAAAGAAGAGACCCGTGCCCAGCAGTGGGACAGTATAGATATAAGGGCTGATGATGATTATTATAACGATAAAGATAAAGAACAAATAATATGTATCCTTACACTAAGTCATATTATATGTATTATTTACGTGTGCTTGCTTCCAGTAACATGAATTTCTTGGAACTAGAAATAAAAGGAGTAATTAGTAAAATTAAGATCAGAAATAAAAGTTGCTTTTGATGAAACAATATTGGCAATTTGTTATACATATTATCTAGAATTATTATTTTTTGTTAAAAGATAATATTCCAATAAAAGCACAACACTGTGAAAATAACAAAACATTGTTAATATTATATTTACAATATTTTGTTATTTTATGTATGAACTTACTCGTCTTAAAAAGAAATACAAAGCCAGTAAACTATAACTTTTGTCTCCACATAAAATAATGAGAGCATAAACACAAGTCAATTACATCGAATAAACTAAATGAAGAAGGAAAAGAAATAACAAAACATAGTATTATTTTCATTAATCTGTTCACGTACGTACTTTAACAAAATACAAAAAGGCTCTTCATACATAAGGCATGCAATTATCTGCTATAAGTTGATTATTTGTCCTACGCTAAGGGCAATACCGAGTGATTGTGTAAATAGAAAATTGTTTATGTATACAGCACATCCATATTCAAGACACCCAATCTTCTCCCATTCAGCAAGAGAAGGAAACCATTATATAAATGGCAAAACAGAGCACCATCGGAATCCGACAGCAAAAAGCATACATGCGCATTTAGCAGCATCCATACGCATTTAGTAGCATCCGTACAGATTTCACATAGCAAATAGGGTCAACACACGGCTACTAGACGCCGCGTGGACTACAAAGCACTCCGAATTATCTGGTCAAAACAGCAGAAAAAAAACAGCCGAGCAAAGGCTAGCAGAGGCTAGAATAGAATAGCCTTTCCCAAAACTACCGACTCAGCAAACCAACAGCAATAGAAAGAAAAAGAAAATTAACTTTAGAGGTTAATTCATTGATTAATTACTTTTACAAGTCAATTATTCTGTACCTTCATTAATGATATAAAGATGCGACATTTTGAGCAAAGTTATTTGTATATAAAGCATTTATTTAAGAAAGAGTTTAGTAAAGACTTTAAAAACTTCTTTAAAGCTATTTTACAGTTTAATTTACACAATCGCATGAGACAAAATATAACAGAGAAACGAACCCATGAAGAATAATGGCAAAAAAATTATAATAAATTACACTGCATGTTTACTAAATTACACTCATACCTACTAGTGAAAGAAAATAAAGTGCGTAATTGCGTATTGTAGGAAGAGAATATAATAAAATGTAAAATGCGTCCAAGAGAAATTGAAATTGTAGGCAGATAAAACACGTGGCTTCGTTGAGCCGGCGCGGTGCGGCGTCGCTCGTACGCCAAGGCCAAGCGGCCGAGAATAAAATAGGTAATTACGTTTGATAATATTGCGCGATGCAATTTATCTAGCAGATAGTTCGATTAAACATATAATTAGTTAGAAAATACAATTAAGCGACTTGTGGCTGACAAGAAAAAGATATAGGTTACTCCTGGACGTATTTAACACATAAAAATACACAAAAATATATAAAAATACACAAAAAAATACCACTCACCTTCGGAACACCAATTTAGCTTTAAAAAGAAATCCTATTGGGCGCCAATGTCGCACGGGTGATTGGTTTGTAGGTGGTGAGCCAGACTCAATCACTCGCCGATCAAAAAAAAGGAAGAAAATCAGGTTTTACTTACTTACTTACGATATAATTGCCTATATATATAGGTAAATACAATGCAGCTACTTTAAAACTAAGATTTACTAATTGAGAACATGAGTAAATTCAGGGCGTGGTCCGACAAGTATATTTGGTGTTCACTGGTGTTCCGAAGGCCAGGGTCTTGATAGGAAGAAGTCTTAACTGATGGCCATGAGCTGGAGCAGAGGGCCGATTGAACAGCGTCGCACGCTTATATATGGCGTGCGGGGGCGCGCGGGCAGAGGCGCTCCCACTTTCGTTCGACGTCACAGTTCAGACGGAGGGGCACGACGTCACAAAGGATAAAAGTAAGCAATTAAGTAAATAGCTCAAGCCTAACAATTACTGAGAATGCTGCAAGCTTCAGACGATTGTCAAATTCAACTGAATGATTAAAAGCAATTGTTGATTTAGACATCGTGTCTTAGTGTTATGAATATACATTATTAGTTTGAATTTGATGAATTGATTTATGACCAACATTTTGGTATTAAAAGTTATCACGTATTAAAATTTGGTCTGCTATTACCAAGATGGTGTGTAGCTGTGCTGCCTATACAAAAGTATCTAATCATATACAGCGCGTGTTCAAAATCATCATCAGGTCCACACTGCGTTCAAATTGATAATCTAGTTATATTCTATACTGAAGAAGTGAGTAGTGAAATATAACGCCTACATTTCATCGATACTATAACTCGAAATAGGAGGCGAGCTGACCGGGCTCACTCTGCCACCACTTTTTCTGTTTTTTTGCTCGAACGAAATTTCGAACAGAGAAATCATATAGCGACTTTCTGATCCAGGAATTCGACATGCTAACGTCATTAATCGAACTAACTAATATCTATTTGGTTGTATATACGGTCCGAAACGACATCATTGTTATAAATCCAGTGTAATCAGTTCTATCTTTGTAAGACAAGCCTATATAAAAATAGGTCAACGTATGCAGTTGTGCCATACGTTCCGTGTGAAAAGATTTTGAAAAAAGAAAAACAATTTTAAGCTTCAGTATTGAGCATAGGGAGATTCATCCGCTCGGGGGCAATCGTGCTAAACGTCAACGTATTTACCAAAACCAAACTTCAACCGTAAACGTCACGTTATGCATATTTCGTATCGTGCTAATTATTTGAACGTAAACGATTTGGTTTTTGTAGGGCAGATACGTTCAGTGACAGCTAGGTGACAGCGTGCGAGCGAACTCTCGTTGTTGCATGGTATCGCGCTATTATTTGACAACGTTTTAAACCAAAACCGTTACGTTCGCGGACGTCTCATACGTTGTCAAACCAAAAGTTCCTATCGACGAACTTTGCAATTATATAATATTTTAAATTTGAGGAAATTATTAAGATAATTTTGTATTATTTACAACTTTAGTGGCATATGCTTATATTACGTTTGATTGCAACTTAAATGATGAATGAACAACATTCTTTCATTATAATATTTTCTTGGGTTTACGCGAATGTTACACATTGAAATTAAACTACAGTTTACGGATTTTATCGCGTTATATTACTTTCACTGGTTATTTGTTATTACATTTAAACCGAAAGATCTAGAAACTATTACAAAAATTGCCTAACGATTCTTTCATTAGGCAATTTTTGTAGATATCTCTTTGGTATAGCTTATTGTTGCGGTAGAATTCATTATTATAACATTGGCGTCAACCTTGCTTGGAAGGCATCTCATCAAATAGGCTACATCTCGACGCGATACCTTCCTAGACATTCACTTTTGAAAGGCTGAAACAATATTATGGGGATGTACGTATACCATACACATAATACTGTCACAGTTATAGGTTCTTTTGGTGGCTTAAGCCAAAAGACTGCCTACTCGGTCAGTGCGCGCTCAGACGCCTGTTTACAGCAAGAAGACGACTGATAAACGTTCATTTATACTTCATTATTTTCCTAAGTACCTAGATAGGTATTGTAATTATTTGTAGCTCATCATACAAAGGTTTGTCGTGTTAGGAATCCAACCCACTACCTCGGGTAACAGACCTAAGTCTTAGATTAGGGCTGGGTGGCAGCCAGTTGAATGTGCGTGCGTGGGAGCGCAATGCGGTGCCGACACAGAATTGTACATACATAGACTCACGCCTGTTTCCCGGAGGGGTAGGCAGAGACTACGGAGCGCCATTTGCAACGATCCTGACATATCTCTCTTGCTTCACAGAATTGTAAATTTCATGTAATCTGTGGGTGCCGAATAGTTGTTCCTCGACCGGCCGTAGTTCGGGTCATGTTGACGGAAGACGTCCGGTGGGACGCTGATGTGGTCTCCTTTTGTGAAGCGGTCATACTCCAGAAGGAGACCGCCAAGCGGATCGCGAGAGAGCCGATCCCGCTCGCAGACGCAGGCTGCGTCGCGCGTTTTGGCGGTGGCAATGGCCACTAGCCTGACTCTTCCTTGGGGTCGTGGGCAATCAGAGATGGCAATCTGACTGCCCGACCACGAACGACCCCGACAAGACAGCGGTCTCGGATAGTTGAGGGACCACTGTACTCGCACAGTACGAGGTAGCGAGGTTGCGAAGGGCACTACCAACCTAGCGCTTTCAGAGACTGAGCCCTACTACAGGTCAAGCGTAACGGGACCCAGGAGCAGTACACCCGCGTTCCCTGTGTCCCATTCTTTTGAGCGCTGAGGCGGCTATCATGGTGGTTTTAGTCGGTAAACCCGGGTTCTGTCCCGGGGAGTCCGACATACCCTCTCTGCCCGCCCCGCGGAGAGGCACTCGCAAAAGAGTTTCCCGACGTAAAAAAAGGGTGCCGAATAGTTCAACGAGTCGGCCAGAGCCTAGACATGGCCTAGAATCTGGCCAGCCTATTTTGGCTATCTGATTCAGGGCTCTTAAATTTGGCTTGCTTTGGCCGATCAGCGAAGGGAAGGCCACAGGAGCTATTTGCTTGGTGTAATTTTCAAAGGCATAATCACGGGAAAACCTGCCCCGGGTCTTTGTTGCCACGAGACCCGCCATGACAAAACATCACTGTTGCCCACTTCGCATATATAGTAAAAGTAATAGGCCTTGGAGCCTGTTAAGAGAATATCTATCTAATAAGGTTGCCCATCAAGTACCACCTGCCCATACTAGTATGAGAGTGGTTAGGGTAGGTGCCGCCTTTCGTCCTTAGTGACCATTTAGACCGGGTGAATTTCTAAGTGAATAGTAAGAAAATATCCGTGAGGAAGAGACACATAAGAATAAATTAATTCTCTGTGACAACCCACACCTGGCGGTGTGATCCCAAACTAGGCACAACCTAGTGGCAGGGTAGTCAGACAATTGCTTAATATATATAAATATTGCTTTTATACTCATACGAGTATTATAGTTATGGTAATTTGCTCATCGCACAAAGAGTTCTCCTGGGTGGTAATCGAACCCATGAGTTTCGTCTTAGCACTCAGGTTTAGGTACCACTAGACCAATAGGCCGTTCAACAAGGGAGACTAACCACAAACTCAGCAGGATGTGATACAATTGTGTGAGCTAACATAAGCGTAGCGTGTTTCTAATCGGGTACCGAGTCCAACATCTGATGATCCAGTGTTACCCAGACTGCCGCTGGACCACTTCAATGGATATTTAAGAGAATACAGTAGGTATGTATATTAAAAGGCAAGCTCCAATTTCACATTTCTATTTTATTTATTCAGTGTATTGAGATGATGAAATCTGATACAAAATATTATTTTAAGTAGCGTTGAAACAATTAATATCTTTTAAGCCATTTGATTGTTACAATTACAATGTGAACTTCACAGTAATAATAATTATGTATTTGGTTTGGTTTTCATTATTTTAGTAAACTACATACATACACACTTAATCTCACGCTTATAACCCCGAAGAGGTAGGCAGAGGTGTATTTCTACACCCACTTTTCGCCAGATATACTTTAGTCCCACGTAATAAGGGGCGAGCCTATTGCCGTACCGGGCACATTTCCAGACTCCGTGCTGCTACTGAGAATTTCGTGACAGAAAAACCCAATAACACTGCCCGACCCAGGAATCGAACCCAGGACCTCCCGATCTCACGCGCACACTTTTGCCGCGAGACCAACGAGGCAGTCGTATAGAGTTTGATGGCGAGTTTTCCGTCACTACGCAAAGATGGTATTTGCATTATGTTATCCCTTAGTCGCCTCTTACGACACCCACGGGAAGAGAACTAATTAATAGAATATTCTTGTTTAATGTCCAAGAAGTGACGATGGTCTCGATTTAGCTCATAGCAAATTCCTCATTTTTGTTAACTTGCAATTATGTTCTGTCCATGTGGTTGTGCTAACGAGTGGTTTATTATTCTGCTTACTCTTCGGCTACTGTGAACAAAATTAAAACATAAATTATTTAGTAAATATTTACTCAAATGTAAATCCTACCAAAATAACTAAACACGCTGACATTTAACTTAAGATTAATATTGTTCTCATACGTACGCTATATCATGTGTTTGAGTATATACTTACAATATTTAGTTGGGGATTTATGCATATTATAAGACAAGTTCAGAATGAGAGTAAATACTGTAGGATCTTACGTAATGATAATTGAAATGCGTACCTGAAAAGTTAGAAAGTCAGCCAAATTCAAATTCTCCAGCGTTTCGTCTATCTCTTCTTATATAGAAAGGATGAGTATTATGCCGAACACTGACAATTCGGGCTTTGTTTAACATCTTTCTCTGCTCTATATACTTATTATTCCAAATCTGAAAAATAGGTGTTGTTTATTGTAACGATCATATAAAATTCATATTGGGCTCGACAAATAGCAGAAGAAGCTGCAATTGCAGTAATGTTGTGGTGCATCATCATTTGAATTCATCTTCGTTACTCTTGTGAAATAAAAACCACTTCTACATGACCGAGTGTGATCATTAATTGTTTTTTGCATAAATCACTTATTACAGTAAACAATATTTCTGTACTTATCGTATAATTTGAATAAAATTATTTCATATATATTATAATATTTGTTGACATTCAATGACATTCACATAATGACATTTGTCTTTTTAAAATAGTGCGTGCACATGGCGCGATGTCACTACAGCCTCTTTAGTATAAGAATAGTACTTACTATTTTCAAAAGCCGGTGTCAAGCACTAAACGTTTGACGTAAGCCCTACGTAAGGGTTGCGTCTACGGTTCGAACGCTCAGTACAATTAGCACGATACCATGTTTGACATCAGCCAAACTAAAACCAAACGTTCACCAAATACGTTACGTTGTCAACGTTTGAACGTTTGAAAATAGCACGATTAGCCCCCTGGTATCTGTTCCAACGTTAACGAACTCGTTAGAAACCAAACAAAAATACTATTGGATGTACCAATTTTACCTATCGTAGTTATGATTTTAGCCAACTTAACTATGTAATAACTATGTGTATGAGTTCAACTGTTACCACATAAATTCTATGTCCTTTATTTCGACTATTTTTGAAGTTAAAAAGACCTGCATGAAGCCACAAATGATTTAATTTGCAAAATGACATGCCTGGTAACCACCAGGCATGTCATTTTGAAAATTAAATCATTTTCATCATCGCAGTCATCATCTTAGTGGGATAATAATAATGACCATAATAATCACTCTTAATTGTTCACCAATAATTGGTGTGATTTCTGAGGATGGTTTAGGTGTTTTCTGAGGATGGTTCACACGTAATATAGAATATCTCACCGTAATATCAAATAAATTATACAAATAATAAAGTACAAACAATAATTCACAAGTTAAGATCTGTTTTATTCAACAATACATTTTCAAGTTTTGTATTTATATACTTCGATATACAAATAATCTATCTGTATAAGTAAGCTGTTAGCAGTACTTCGTGTTGGACTTCTCGTCTTCGTTTTTATAACGTAACACACGTTTCTTCAACAGCGGGAAGCGAGCGACGCAGAGCGACTTACAATACAAGCGGCTACACAAACGGCCAGCGGGCAATATACCTGTGAAGTGTCCGCCGACGCGCCGTCCTTCCAGACCGCGCAAGTACACACACATATGAATGTCGTAGGTGAGTCATCCATACCAGTATTACGAGACCGAAGTTCGGTTTGTTTATAACCCCTTTACTTCACGTATATAGAATTAATAAAAATGATACATACAAATTGCCCCACTTCTGCGTAACGGTTTCTTCTTTCTTTAAAAAGGGCGAGGTCACCACATTGACCAAGTGCGGATTGGCAGACTTTCGAGTACATTTTAGGAAACTTTCTGACGTTCAGGGACTTCTCCATTTGACTACCGATTATTATAAATGCAAAGTACTACTAATTCATATAGTAGATGCAAAAGTGTATATGCCTTTGTTCCGACGTTTGCGTCAAAAAGGTTTAACCAGATTTTATGAATACTGACATAGAAAATACAAAATTTTATAGCGAATATATGTAATGGTATTATTAATAATTAAAATAAATATACCGAAAAGAAACTATCACTTATTCAGTAGGGTATAAATATGGTTCTTTTTATTTGCTTCTATGATATAATGCCAGCTTTTACCCATGTGCAAAGCTGTACGCCTAGTATTGCTATATTATATAGACACTGATATCCGACCGATAGTAACGTTTCCGCCAATTTGCGTAGTATTTATCTGCCTGATGTGCCGCTGCTAATGTATTTTACATTAGTGGCGTAAGCACGTCGAAGTTCGGATGCGTAATTTCAGTAGATGTGGCGGCACACATAGATCTAAAACACCTATAGGTTAAGAGTATACTTTATACTCAGTCTGAAGTTAGTATTTTATTATTTTCTATTATATTCTGCAACCTGGAGATCTGTGTCAAGGCACAATAAGCCATTCAGTAGGCTTTCAGGGGTATTTAATTTCTAAGCAGAAGGAGTTTTCAGGTGAAGTTAGTATTGATGACATTTTGGGCAGGTTTAGTCGTTTAATTTTAAGAAAAGTGTTGCAGTAATATATTTTCATTGTTCTTTACTGCACAACGACTTGCGCCTATATTCAGACCGATTATTATGTTTGATAGGATTATTGTGATATCAATTTTATTCCTACATCTAATAGTTATATATATTTTTGTACTAGGTATATCAATATATGGACAATTCACACAGAAATATTGGCATATTCGACACAAAAATAGCCACTGATCATACAACTATGTATTTATGTACCACACTTTCATCATTTTGCAGCACATCTTATACCTGCTTACCTTAATAGTGTACTCTGAAGACTATAAAATACTTAAAAGCATTTTTATATTTTCAATCTTTCTAAATTTATACACATACTAATGTTCATATAACGGGTCTATATCGTGTAATTTATTGAAAATAAATGTAAAATACCTCTTATTTGTCCCGATCTTTCGGCATGGGTTACACCGGCCGTGACCCGAAACATGTCTTTTTAACCTGTCGTTACGACCCATTTACATCGTAGTCATGTGTAGTCACGAGGATACTGAATTTTAGAAAGATATCTTAATGGATGATTTTCTACAAGAAATGACAATAGTTACAGTATGGTTGCAGTTATTTTTCTTTGTCTTCTTTCACAAATTATCTGGTAAGACAAGTTAGATCTTATACGAGTATAAAGGTCAACGCTCATTAGAGCTACCCGGCACCCACTCCGCAGCGCCTCGCCTCGTCGTAAGCCGTCCACGCGCGGTGACAACTCGCTGCTCGCATGCTTGCTGCGCGTTGACTGCTCGTCGCCGCGTTGACCGCGCGGCGTTCACTCGTTGACGGCGCGCGGTCCGCTGGTTGACCGCGCGACGTCCACCCGTGGACCACTTGTGGTCGCCGTGCGGAGTGGGTGCCGGGTGGCTCTAATGAGCGTTGACCTTTAGACTACCTACAGCACGAAAGGTAACTCTTTATAATCTATAAATACATATATATCCATTTCATTCCTTCTAGGATGAACTTGAAGTCACAATCTAGATCCGCACTGCATCCAATCTTATACTAGATACACAGTTGATCTTTTCCAAGCTTTACTTACTTAGAGTTCACAACGACTCGCAGATTACGATAGCTTTACAAATAAGTTCTTATCATAGAATCCTAGTAGATCAGGTAGACTGTGTCTTGTGAAAGGTTTACGATTGTCATATTAAGATTATATGAGCTCTTGAAGGCGAATAAAACGTACAATAACAAGAAAATATTTCTAATAGACTGCAATATCTGGATCTTGATGACGTAATCAACTATTGACGTGCTCAATAAAGCTAAGTACTTGTCAGGCGAATGGATACATACGTAAGCCAGGATTTAAATACGAAGGTTTAGATTACGTTGAAGTACAAGAACAGTAAAATGTCGAAATGGCTGATTGGTAAATAAAATACGTGGAGTGTAGCAAGCTTTAGTTAAGTTTAACTGACGCAGTGTCTCGTTTAAAATCTAACGTGTTTCGGCTCACTTCTTTGCGTTCAATAGGGCTACAGATTACATTGCATACTGTAAAATTCAAACCTGTTTACAGATAAAACAGAATTATTTTCACTGCACTGACTGGGTACGGAATTGTCATTCCGTCATGGTTAACCAGGTTGCATCCAAAACTTTCTCTATGCAACCCGGGGTCTACTTTTTTAGTCTAACAAAATTTGAATGCATTTTTACTTTTCTATAGAGCTACTGAATTACCTTCTCTTCTCCAGGTACCATCTTGTTTCTCTTCGATATACGTCACCATCGGGTCAGTCGTTGGCTTTAGTATTTAATCATCAAAAAGAGAAGTAGAAAATTGCTGTCCCAGATTTGCTTATAGTGGCTACCCCCGCTCTTAATAGTAGAAATTGCACTACTCATACAGTCATTCAAAACCAAACCAAAAAACATCCTTACTTTTGCAAGACGCAAGACATTGGTTTTAGAGAAATTATTTTCATATGTGTGTAACTACTAAAGTGTCCCACTTGTAGGCGATGCAAAGTTGTTTCTTCAAGGCCTGTCTGCCGCTTCTGTTCACGTTCAATCTTATACCAATTTTCGAAAGGAGTATCTGAAGATAATATCTAATACAGCAGAATAATATATTTTCTTCGTAATACACCTTTCCCCGATAAAACAGGCTCTCAATCGACCCTTTCAAAAGCGTCAGACTTTATAGACTACACAATCTGAAGGTCCTATAGGGCCGTAAAAATCCTTAATGGTGACACTGTTTTATGTGGGCACTGTTCAGAACGTGGGGCTGTATATTTATAGCTTAACAAATATTTATATAGCAACAAAAATGGTTTTCTAATAGACTGGGCAACAGGGAAATAATTCTTTAGTAAGGTGTATTTATGCGATTTCGCGCGTACATTGTCGCAAAAAATGCCCGAAGAAAGTGTTTTAATATTGGATAGAGTTAGTTTATTTTTATAGACTCATAAAATAGATATTCTTGAATTCGTAAGGTGTTCACATAACTTGTAGAAGAAAGAGAAGATAAAAGCAGCTCATAAAAGATCTGATACCTTGATTTGCTTGTGCTTATATAAAACGGAAGGTATTTCCCTTATATGGTACAGTGAATAGCCTACATTTTTTAGTACCTTACTCTTTAAAAAGTACCGATAATCCGTTTGATGGCCATATTTACATCTGTGTAGAAAAATAAATCGCTGTAGAACCTCAAATCCAGCAGTAGACCGGAGGTTGTAGCTTTTCCGGTCCACTGCTGGATTTGAGTTTTCCCTTATTGACTTCACAGGAGCGCTGTGAGTTAGTAGGAGGAATTGGCCTACTATACCACACTGGCCAGACGGGCTGGCACAGGGTTTGAATTCGAGTTTTCTGTCTCTTTGCGAAGATACTATTTGCTTCGTGTATTTCCTAAGTCGACGACACCCATGAAATAAAATAGACTAGTGTAATTTTTCTCTTAATCCGGCACTCCACGTAAGTTATATATGCCAACAACGTCGTTAGGTATACTTTTAGAACGTCCCGTAGTTCAAGAATTGCTTCGTGTTGGGTACCTAATAGCGATAGAAAATTTGATTTGACGCCGTTCTATCGGTTAGTTCCGATGATAGTTGCGTCATCGAGATAATAATATGTGCAAGCAATATTCTTAGCTATTTGAAGCGCTTACGACACTGCATGTTAGCCAATGATGTTGCTAAAATTAATGTCTCATGGGTGCTACAGTAGTACCATCCATTCTCTCATTTATACGTAGAACGTTCCTACTTCCTGTATAGAATAGCAGAGCTAGAATGAGAAACATATTGTATGACGTATACTGTATTGCATGCGGCAGGTTGTCCCCAAGGATCGGTATTAGGACCATATTTATAGAAACACTTACTTTGATGACTTTTTCAGCACAATAAACTTGGATGCACGTTGATAGGCTTTGCAGACAACGGTTTTTTATACTTATTCAATCAACACTAGGGTTGGTTTTCAGAAGTTAGCTGTGGCTGAACTTACGTTGGTCTACCGGCTGACCACGTACTGATAATAACCCGGATCGATACACTAATACTTTTGCTTTTAGTATGCCAATTACGAACCATAAAATATCTTGTTCCAAAATATAAGTACATTTAGTTCATCACTGAACTCATTAATTTTATATTGACGATCGTTACCAAAAATAGATTATTACTTATAATATTGCCCGAGGGACGTGAAAACCTTTTTTCATATGACGTATCTGGCTTATCAATCGGTTTATGAACAATAAATTAGTGATTTACGACTAGTTGACGTATTCAGGGCAAATTAACATTCATCCACTATAATTATAAAATTAGGTCACAGTGGGCAGCAAGATTCCGAATCAGTTTTCGGAATCTGATTTCTTAATGGTATGTATAATATAAATAACACTACGAATGATTCAGATTGGTTTTACTTTGAAGATATTTCGCAGTCCTATAAGTACGGCTATGCCCTTTTCTATTTAGCGTGGCTTACCTATAGTACGTATCCTTTTTATACTACCTCCTATGCATAAGACCATAACTCTATTACGGAGATATTTTATTTGACCATGTCATAACTGAATATTTATGGATGTGTGGATGACGTAAACAAGTTGCCTGGATGTTAAGCAGTGTGAGAGGTACTGTGAGTGGTGAGTTTGAGTCAGGTGTTTTATACCCGTTGATTTAATGTTCATAAAAGGGCCATGTACATGGCCTACTCCTAATGTGAGCGTTGAACTATATATTTTTTCCTTGCTGCTTTAAAACTTTTTTCTAATACATAGTTTATAATCAATCGCGATCGGTTGTTTATACATGGAAAATACAGATAACGCCCTAACTGAAAGGCTATAAAAAATAAGTTTAAAAACTATAACCCGACTACGTGAAAAAGGGGGTTTAAAAAGGACTAAACAAGAAAATAGCTCATTCAGATATAGGGTACAGAAAAGGGTGTATAGGGTTCCCGCCAAGAACATAGGGTCCCAAGCCAACCTCACCTGCAAGTGGTGCACCTGCCGATCAACGGACGAGGCTCTGGCAAACAAAATATCCCGATAAGCGGCAATAGGCTCGCCACCTATTACGTGGGAATAAAACACTGGCGAAAAGTGGGCGTTTAATATGCCTCTGCCTACCCCTTCGGGGAAACAGGCGTGAGTCTATGTATGTATGTATATATAAATCCAGAAAAGTTTAAGTACAGAAATGCTCAAGCTAGAGCCGTAGCCCATTTATTAAAATTGGTTCAGTAGTTTAGGCGCTACGGTAGAACATACATACATACTTACATACATACATGCATAGACAACCAAAAACATAACCCTTCCTTTTGGCTTCGCCGTAGTTGGGTAAAAGTAATTTACTTATTTATCACACCAACCCAAAGCTACCATGTATCATTACAAAAAAGCTCTATTTATCATCTCTAAAAGGGTTAAAATCTTTTGCATCCGGTGATTAGCAAAACAGCAAATAACTTAGTCCCATAATTACCGCAATTTGTATAACAGCTCATTTATGCGTTAAGTGCCCGTCCAGCCCCCTGAACTACAGTACTATGCCCTTTACTCATCTCACAATTTATATGCGGAAATGCTTGGCTATTTGCCTAAACCCCCTTAAATAAATTGGTTTCATAACTGTCAAGGTTCGTTCTCAATACACAAACTATACGGATAATGGTTTTGTAGCTGTATCTTCGTGTATTATGGAACTATCCGTAGTACGCCGATATAATCTTACTATTTTTATAAATGCAAAAGTTTGTGAGGATGCATGGATGGTTCGATCATGAAAAAACTAGTGGACAGATATTGATGAAACTTGCATTAATAAACCATAGACATTATTAGAGCACAATATATTGTGCTTCCTTGACCTAATTCACGCGGACAAAAATCAGTGAGAAATATCTCAGCATGTTTTTAAAGCTATTTTCTTTTGGGATGTGTGCTATGCAACTTTGTTTCTACGCTCCTACATTTGATATGTCGTTACTGTTTTAAGCGCCATAAGAACGGTGCTTGTAAATCACAAAGTAGAAACTTTAAACGTCAACACAACGTGAGTCTAGGTAGAAAGTTCAACCCTTTCTCAATACATAAGCACGTGTTTTCAACAAAGATAAACCTGAAATACCATTTTTACCTGCCCAAAAAATATAACAAGGTCAATATACACACCCCCATAAGAAAAATCAGAGTGAAACGACCACCAGCACCGTGGATGTCCAGGTTGGTTCTGATGGCGATGAGGAGAAGAGATCGTGCTTTCAGAATATTTAAAAGACATCGATCGGATGACAACTGGTCCTGCTACAAGGCTGCAAGAAATCGCTGCAATCAGGTGATACGTAATGCCAAACGCCGACATATCATTAGTAATATTGACTCCGGGTCACCAGGTGATATCTGGAGATTTCTGGGGACTCTAGGGATAGGTAGGTCTAAGCAGTGCAATCTTCCGCCGACTATTGGGTTAGACGATATAAATAAACATTTCATCACTTCAGATACTTTAGATCGTCTAACCCTGCGTCAAACGATTGATTTCATTGCGCGATTGCCTTCCCTCAATGTAAATTCGTTTAACTTTTCTCCCGTAACCTCAGATGAAGTTAAACAGTCAATCCTATCCATCAAGTCAAAGGCAGTGGGCTACGATAAGATCAGTCGTCGCATGGTCACCACTGTCCTTGACCAGCTCCTGCCCGCTATATCCCATATCATAAACTTCCTTATCCTCCTGCCAATATCCCAACATGTGGCGTAAAGCTTACGTTCGTCCTCTTCCCAAAATCTCCAATCGAACCATGCCCAATCACTTTAGACCCATAACCATCCTCCCATTCCTATCCAAAATCCTAGAGGCTTGTGTTCACAAGCAGCTTTCCAGATTCATCCTATCCAACAACATCCTTAGTCCTCTCCAATCCAGGTTTCGGCCTGGACACAGTACTGTTTCCGCCCTACTCAAAGTGACTGGCGATATTCGGGCGGGCGTGGAGAAAACCGAGGTAACCGTGTTAGCTTTGGTTGACTTCTCAAACGCCTTTAATACCGTCAGTCACGATGTTCTCCTGGCTATCCTTTCACATCTAAATATTTCATCTGAGGCTCGGGATTGGTTCTCTTCATATTTTCGTGGACGCCAGCAGTCGGTTCGCACTGATGAAACATCGTCGAATTGGTGTGATCTGGTTGCTGGGGTTCCACAAGGCGGCATTCTCTCTCCACTTCTATTTTCATTGTTTATTAATCTCTTAACTCATGAACTTCAGTGTGCGTATCACCTGTATGCTGACGACTTGCAGCTTTACTCTCAGGCACGGGTGGACAAGCTGGCACATGCAATTGACAAAGTTAACCAGGATTTACAAGCGATAAAGATGTGGTCTGATCGATTCGGTCTCTCCGTGAATCCATCCAAATGCCAGACTATCGTTGTGGGAAGTTTGCGCATGATTTCGAGAGTAGACTTCACAAGTCTGCCATCTGTCACTTTCAATGGATGTGTAATACCATTTGCCACAACCGTAAAAAATCTGGGTTTACACATAGATGCAACTCTTGACTGGCGGGCTCAGATTTCAGCAGTTAGCCAGAAAGTTTTCGGGACTCTTCGTTCACTTTATCGCCTGAAGAACTTTCTCCCATCAAAAACCAAAGCAATGCTTGTGCAAACTCTAATCTTTCCCATAATTGACTATGGTGATGTGTGTTATCTCGACCTGAATGCAGATCTGCTCAATAAACTTGACCGACTTCTCAATTATTGCATTCGATTCGTTTTTAATCTCCGTAAGTTCGACCACGTCTCGAAATGCCGTACTGAATTAAAATGGTTACCAATTCGTCAACGACGAAATTTGCGTACGTTGACGACCTTATACTCACTTCTCCATTCCGCTAATGCCCCATCTTATCTAACGCCTTGTTTCCAATACCTCTGCTCCAACCATGTTAAGAACTTGCGATCGTCTAATAACCTTCTTCTTCTTTGTCCATCCCACACTTCTAATCTAGTTCATTCTTCCTTTCATATCCAATCTATCCTTCTTTGGAATGCTCTCCCTCCTGAAATTAGGATGGCCACTACTCGAGAAACGTTCAAGTACAAGTTTCGCCAGCTGTATCGTGGATTGTCGGAAGCTTGTCAGTAGCAGTACTCACTTATAACCTATTAGCAGTTTTCATTTACGGAATATTTATGTTTACGTAGAAAGAATATATATATATATATATATATATATATATATATATATATATATATATATATATATAAGTATATATTTTATATATTTATTTATATATACTTAATATATGTAAACGTGTATATTTATTCATATATATGCATGTATGTTGTATGTATGTATAGGGCGTTTATATTCGCAAATATGTATTACCTTGAATCATATTCTTTTTTTATATTTAGTTTTCTTGTTTTAGTCTCCAAAACACACCTGCCACTATCATCTCTGCATCACCCTAAGGTTGACTGGTAGAAAATGCCTTTGGCATTAAGTCCGCCTTGTGCAAATTGTATTGCAGGAAGTTTAATAAATAAATAAATAAAATATATTTAAATACCAACTATTTCAAGTGTAATGGCGTCTTAGAACCACAACCAATACACAAACCACAAGTGGCATCACCGTAATCAAATTCAAGTTAAAACACAAAACGTCAAAACTTTATAACGAATGCGACCATGAAAAGGATACGTTCGGAATCTCCCTCATTTCCAAGTACATATAATTTTAGGATTATAACGAACAAAGGTCGGGCTAAGCATGCATATAAAATGGATATTGTACATCGTTCATCGCTGATAGGTATCCATACTCTATCACTTTATTATGCAAATAGGTATAAGAGGTGAGGCACCGATACGGAAGCATAATGCCAAAATAGAGGCACTGGTTTAGATTTATGCGTAAAGTTAAACAAAACACGTATAGTAGAAAGTCATACATAAGTTTATCTTATTAGTTACTAAAGACACAAACACACCTGCAAATTTTATTTTAGTTTCAAAGTTTTTCTCGATCCTGTGGAAACATAAGCACACCTCTACAGTCCTCAAGTAACATAAATGCTAAATTTCAGCTTCTTTCCTTTCCTTCCTCAATAGTTTTGGCTTTGTGGTGTCTGTCAGCCAGTCAGTAATGCAAGAATTTTATATATGCAGATTAAACATAAATCAGAAAAGCAAAACAACAAGGAAATTCTCGATCGGCAAATTACGTTGCACTATGTCCAAGTTACAAAGCTTTGTTTCGCAGTTAGCCATCAATAACAGCAAAATCGGTTCACAGTTGCGGACATATCTATGGTCTAATTAATGGTATTTAAATCGCTTGGGGCAATTACCTACATTTGACATTTGCGCATTGATTCGAGTAAAATGTTTTAGTACGAGGATGTTTGACAGCCAATATTTGCACCAGATATCAATGAGGCAATATTTAATAAACACAGCCCGACAGCATTCAAATTATCAGTACAGTAAACTGCTTAATCGACAAAAAATAAAACTATTTTGTATCAATTATACCAGTACGACGCCCGATGTCATTTGAACGTAGAATATTCGTGGTATATCTACGAAACAATAATAGAAATGTAGGTACTCTGTTCTGCTTACGAACAATAACTAGATTACGAAGGCAGGCGTGAGCGAAAAAGTCTGCATAGCAGTATGAGAAACAGAAAAACGAAACATAGACCGGTTAGCTAGGTTACTGAACAAAGTACAAACTAACTATTCAAGAATAAAAATTCTGTGCGCAGAGAGCGATACGGCCAGAAATTTCGTATTTCGTGTTCAGTGTTATAGTCATTGCTGGTCTATATTTTATAAACGAACGTAGCAATAATGTAACTTAATATAATCATATTGCTGTAATAGACATTGAATTATTTAGACAAGTATAAAATTTTTCGATAACTTATCAAGATTTGGTCTTCATGCCCTGGTTTGCTAAACTAGCTTTTGACTAAGCATTTGGAAGGCCGTTTTTATTGGTATCCCTTCCATAAGGCTAGTATAGAACTCTTGCCACTTTAGCATCATTATCGTGTAAAAGTATATGACGTTCTCCGTATCAAACGCAAGCGGGTAGTAAATAATTTGTGCGTAGAAAAGATACAAAGTAGAAATGGTATGCACGCTGGTGTAAACCAGCGTAGCATGAAAATGGCTCCTTTTGCATTTTGACCGACAGCACCGACATTCCTTTTTTAAATAGCGGTGACTTGTCGTAACCCTTCTCTAATGTAAGATGTGTTCACCGAATTAGTTACAGAGTTTGACAGAAAATCTTAATCTTACGTAACGGTGAAAATATTTATAATAATCGCTCCTGAAACTTAGTTGCTCATAACTTTCTTAATATCAAAGATCTCAATGACACATCAGAATGTTTATTAAGAAAGTTAGAACAGATTTATATTTTAAACGTGATTTATATATAGAACATTTGACTGTTCACAATCTTGTAGGAAGAGGGTCTCGGATTTTAATCTACGGCAAACACTAATAACTTTCCAAGTTTTGTGAGTGTATCATTTTAAATCATCGCTTGCTAAACGGGGAAGGAAAAACATTGTGAGGAAACCTGAATATCTGAACGTCTCCATTATGCTCTCGTGTATGTACCTAAAGTCCGCCAACCTACACATGGCCAGCTTGGTGGTCTATGTATGGCCTTTCTCATCTTTAAATGAGAAGAGAACCTTATCAAGCAGTGGAACAGTGTAAACACGGGGCTGATGATAAAAAATCGAACAAATATTAACTAGGAAAATGTTATTGTTCCAGTACTACCAAAGTCAGGCCCCGTGATGCATGGGCTAAAACGGCGATACAGACCCGGTATGAGGGTCAAAGTGGAATGCATCAGCCGCCATTCAGTGCCAGCCGCCAACTTGTCGTTCTTCATCAATAATGATGCGGTAAGTAGATATGTTTTTTATTATCCTGTTTAAATACATTTTAAAACATATTTACACATTTTTCACGTGACGATAAGCGCTAAGTAATAAAGCGAAGCAATTCAAAACTATGAATAAAAAGATAAAAGAGGAGATAAGGCGACAAAAATATTGTGTAAAGATTTAAGTATTAAAAAATATATACTTTTATCACTATTGGTCTCATTTGCTATGGTCCCAAATGCCTTCAGCGCGGTTGATCCAATTTGAAATTGGTCCATTTTGCAGATCGTTCATTTCACGGTTCGAGCAATTCGCGCGAACATAATAGTTCTTCTAATGGAACAAAGTAAAATGTAATTTTAAGATCTTTTGGTTGGTTAACCAGGTTAGTTAATCTATTTATAGTTCAGTCGATGACGATTTGACTGTCTTAGCTTAAGGGCGCTTTCACACTAGAGTGTTGCAAGCGTAGGCGTTTGATAGACGTATGCGCACTTGCACAGCGTATTCGCCGCCGAAACACGACACTTGCGCTGTATTAATGCGGTGTATCCTCTGCAGTTCATTGAACTCATTGAACATTTAGTAATGCTACCGCGACGCTGACGTCACGTAATTCGCAGCGTACTCATATGCCCCAACAGAGACGCCGCGCCGTGACAACGTGGAGCAAGCATCGCGTTGTTGCAGCGTATGCTGTTTCCATCGAATGCCTACACTAGTCCAAGACTAGTGTTAAGAGGCTTTAAGATGTATATTATAGTTTTATTACTTCTAAGGCAAGAAACGGAATAATTATCACTGACGTTTATAATGATCAAAAGTAGGTATTTACGTCCCACAGTTTCAAAAGTGTAATTTTTTACAACACTGTTTGATTTGATTTCGTTCCATATAAATACCTACCTCTACTGAAAAAAGGTACATATAAATAAACAAGAGTTTCGCGTGTTTCGTCGACAAATAATCCATACGAAGTACATACGAACTATGAATTTTAATTTTATTACCCTATAATCCAATTATAAGTTGTTTAATTGTTTTTAAATTTATCACCACTTTTTCTCACTCTTATGAATGAAATCGTGTACTATTTTTTTGTATAAACGTTATATTATTATTTCCTACACTTCAAGAATATACACGTAGAAAATTTGTATACCTACTTAATCATTAAAATAAATTTTATACCTTGCTTACAAGATGACTATGAAGATACAAAGAGGTTTCAATCTACATCAGCATTATTAGAATACTTGTAACTACTCAATATAAAAGTGGTTATTATGTTGGCTGTGCTATAAAGTATAGATTTTACTATAATATGTTTGAATTATCAGTCTATTTCACTATTGTTAACCGACTTCAAAAAAGGAGGATGTTCTCAATTCGGGGGGTATGTTTTTTTTGTATGCATGTACACCGATTTCGCCGAGATTTCTGAACCGATTTACGTGTTTTTTTTTGTTTAATGCGGAATAGTTTCGAGTTGGTCCCATAAAAATTTGAATCAGTTAGGCCCAGTACTTTTTATTTTATGAGCATTTATTATTTACTTTCACCTATCCCGATGTTTGAAATAAAATGTCGCTAGTAAATTTGAACCCTTCTCGGTTACCGATTGAGCTGAAATTCTGTTTACGTATGTAAATTGGATGACAACGAAAAATGATTATGACATAGAGCTGATCGGATGATGGAATCGAAAGGTAGCCATAGGAACTCAGTAATTAAATGGCAGAACTCTATAGAGTTTGGGCTCGTTGGATTCGTCTTGACGAGCACTTTGGTGCAGGTGGTAACTAGGATCTTCTAGGGTCCGATGAAGAAGCCAGAAGGTGGCCATACGAACTCAGTAATTACAAAAATCAATTTGCCTTGCACAATGATGATAATGGTGACTTCAAGGACATAAATCATGCGGTAAGGCCGTTTCTTGAGATCTACATTTTTAAGGGGCGCAGCAGCTTTTGTAGGTCTACCCATAACTAGTTGACAATACAACAATACACTAAAAAGTATTAAATAAAAATAACTACGTTAAGAAAAACCGACATCAAAAACTAAAAAGTAAAAAATAATAAAGATTTAATATTAATTAAACACTACCTATTATTTATGTGCTGTTTACTCATAGGTTAAAAGTCGGTGCCAAGCCTTAAACAGATAATTATATTTTAATCACTAAAATAAATACTAGCAAACTAGAGGACGCCAGCAGCTACGCCTGCCATTTTTTTTTATTTACCCGTTTTGGCCGATCCCGTGGGAATTTCGGGAAATCCCTTCTTAGTGCACCCCTACCAAGGAACATACATGCCAAATTTCAGCTTCCTGCGCCCTATAGTTTCGGCTGTATCGTGTCTGTCAGTCAGTCAGTAACGCAAGGATTTTATATATTATACTAGCAAATTAATACATTACCTACTTTGTAAGCATTAAATTGGCATGGCACCCACTGTTAACCTATTAGAAAACAGCACATATAAATAATAGGTAGACCGCCCCGTTGGTCTCGCGGCATAAATGTGCGCGTGGTATTGGGAGGTCTCGGGTTCTATTCCCGGGTCGGGCAAAGTGTTATTGGGTTTTTCCGTTAGGAAATTCTTAGTAGCAGCACGGTGCCCGGTACGGCAATAGGCTCGCCCCCTATTAAGTGGGACCTAAAAATTTATGGCGAAATGTGGGTGTAATATTACACCTCTGCCTACCCCTTCGTGGATACAGGCTTTTCAGATTCCTTTTTTACTTTTTAATTTTTCATGTCTGTTTTTCTTAACGTAGTTATTTTAATTTATATACGGCGTCCTATTTTCTGTATAACGCACAGCCAAAACTATAAGGTGCAAGATGCTATACTAAGAAGGCATTGAGACGACCAGTTGGCGCAGCGGGAGTGTAAGCGACTGCTACGCCGAAGGTCGCGGGTTCGATTCCCACTCAAGTCAAACATTTGTGTGCATGAACATGGATGTTTGTCTTGGTCTGGGTGTTTCTATGTATAATATGTATGTTTTTTTACTTTATTTATAGTCTCACGCCTGTATCCCCGAAGGTGTAGGCAGAGGTGTAAATATTACACCCACATTTTGCCATGAAATTTTAGGTCCCACGTAACAGGGGATGAGCCTATTGCCGTTACCGGGCACATCACCAGATTCCGGGCTGTTACTGAGTATTCGGAAAAACCCAGTAACACTTTTGTCCGACCCAAGAATCGAACCCGGGACCTCCGATCAGCAATCGCATACGCTATCCACTGGACCATGGAGGTAGTCAATATGTATGTATTTACGAAAAAAAGGTATATACAGGGTGTCACAAGACCCATCACCAAGCCGAAGTCTACTCGTTTTGGACATCATGCCAAGTCATACTAAGCAAAAATAAAACTTGGGAAATGTTTCTTTTTTCAAAGAATCACATTTTTTAAGCCGCAATTAAAATTGTGCGCGTACAATTTTCAAAATACCTACTTATCCATGGGTGCATAGGACATCCACAGAATAGGTTGGCATGGTAATTGCATCGATTTTGTACCTAATTACAAAAAATCCATACTAACTTTGAGCCTCAAAATCTCCTGAACCAGTAATTTCCCAGGTATGGTGCCGAAGTAAAAAATGTTCGTAATGATTGGTGTAATATGGGGTTTCAGTTTTCGTTAAGGGTCTTTTTACACTCTGTATATGTATGTTTATCCATTATCTAGTACCCACAACACAAGCACTGCTTAGCTTGGGACTAGACGGTGATGTGTGTATGTGGTAGAACATATTATTATTATATTATTTCTGGAAATTCCTACGGGATCAGTCAAAAACGATAATATTTAAAAAAATGTGCGAGCGTAGCTGCGTACATATTCTAGTATGCAATAATATAACTGTATAATTGGCAGCATACAATAAAATGCCTACATTCGAATGAAATATCCACATATAATTCAGTTTATTTAACGGCCTAAATCTTGAAAAGCGGCCTAAGCTCGCAAACTCGACGAGGAAAACATAATGTTATTTTGATTTTAATTAGTTTAATCCTTTAACTCTAAACACTGGCCAAATTTAGTTGGATATTGTGAAAACATTTGTGCGGAATGTCTGGCAAAGGTGCTATTCTGAACGAATATATCTTGGGGTGTTGATAATACGATTGAATTGGGTTTTACGTTTATATTATTTGGCAGACTGCATGTAGTTTGTTGTTTTTTTTTTTTTTAATATAAAAGCATCATAACTTGATGATTGTTTTGAATAAAGTGATTAAAAGAAGAATCGTATTTGTTGATCCTAAAATTGAAAAATGATAAATATTTAGTTAAATAAATTCGATTGCAAACCATCGAATTAAATGCAACAATGAGAGGAGTAGCTTCGCAGCAAAAATACTTATAATAAACAATGAATGAGTTAATATGTCATTGTAATGTTACAAGTGATAAGTATCGACAGTATTTGACATCGGTTACTATACAATTTGGTTTATCATTACATATATTTCACATTCATTCATACACCACTTTTATTTAAATTAAAACGTCAACAAATTCATATGGACGATGGAAACATTGCTATCTCAAAGGTGGTTCGCTGGTTTGAGGTTAACAACCTGCTTTTAAATAGACTTAAAACTAAATGTATTCGATTTTTTATGCCTAACGTTAAACAAGTGAACACCTCAGTAAAGGTTAAGGATGATGTGTTGGATCTTGTGGATGACAGGAAATATTTGGGCATTACACTAGATTCTAAGCTGCAATGGAGACCACATATTAGTAAATTGTCGAATAGACTCAGCTCTGCAGCATACGCAGTCAGGAAAATTCGCCAGTTAGCTGACATTGACACAGCCAGGCTTGTATATACGAGTAATAGCTATTTTCATAGTATAATGTCATACGGTATTCTCTTGTGGGGGAAATGTTGCCGACATTCAGACCATCTTTGTTCTGCAGAAAAGAGCTATTCGAGCAATTTATAATTTGGATTATGGGGTTTCGTTAAGGAATAAATTTAAGGAAATAAACATTTTAACAGTTGCAAGCCAGTACATTTATTTCAACCTAATATATGTATTACAAAACAAGGCCTCATACTCAAAGAAAAGTGATATCCACAATTTGAATACTAGAAATAAGAGCAAACTAGTTGTGCCGACCACCCGGCTAGAGAAAATATTTTTTTTTTATAGACTCACGCCTGTATCTCCGAAGGGGTAGGCAGAGGTGTAATATTACACCCACATTTTGCCATGAATTTTTAGGTCCCACGTAATAGGGGGCGAGCCTATTGCCGTACCGGACACATTACCATACTCCGTGCTGTTACTGGGAATTTCCTAACGGAAAACCCAATAACACTTTGCCCAACCCGGGAATCGAACCCGAGACCTCCAAATCCCACGCGCACATTTATGCCGCGAGACCAACGAGGCAGTCAGACCAACGAGGCAGTCAGAGAGCTAGAGAAAATAAAAAATCAGTCGAGGCAGCTAGAAAAAATAAAAAAATCTTTTCAAGGCCAATGTGTGCGCTTTTACAATAAAGTGCCAAGCGATATACAAAATTTAAGTTTTAATAAATTCAAAAAGGTTATAAAACGTAAACTTTGTCAAAAAGGGTACTATTCGGTGTTAGATTATATTGAAGACAAAAATGCTTGGGATTAATTTGCTCGGTCCCACAGGCTACTTATGTTTGATTATTGTTAAGTTTCATGTGAGTGTGAGTTATTGTGTCTATATTATGCTAGTTTAGTACTTTTATATTATTTCAAAAAACTTATTAATTTACAAAAACATTATAAACACACCAGCTCATATACCTATGAAAAAATCAATGTAGTTACTAAGTTTTGAATTGTATATAATCAAGACGATGAAAAGAGTGGCCCGTGAGTTTCTTGCCTGATTCTTCTCACGAGGCTCTACTTTCTGAACAGGCATTTTTTTTTCAACGCTCAGTTATGTTAATATGCATTTAAAGTTACTTTTTTATTTTTTATTTGTATGACCTTTCTGACGTGTCCAAAAAAATTATTTTTTTAATGGAAATAAACATATTTGAGTTTGAGTATGAGTAGTGTTTGCGTGCAGAAAGTTTTATACTATCAATTTGTGAAAAAATGGGCTCTATTTGTGGTATTTATATAATGTGATTTAATTTTATAGCAAAATATGATCTGAAATTGGCGAAATTATTAAATGTACCTACTATTTTACTATGATTTTGAAAAAAAAACCTTTCCCATGAACTTATTTCTATGTCGTTCAAATTTTATATCGTAAAAGAATTGTATCATTGCAAACTATTAACCTGATGAAATATAGCAAATAGTTGAACAATTCAAGATTCTGTAAATATCTACTTGTCGGAGGAAAACACTTAACATGTTTTCTGAGTATAAATTACGCCAACCCATAAGTAGAAAAAGGTTTTCTTGCTATTCAGTGCAGAAATCGAATATGAGATATTGAATAGCGAGACTTTGAGACGTCGTACATATTATATTTACTGTCCAACGGGAAATGTGAAGAAAAATTACATCAACTTTGTGCTTAAAATCAAGTTACTTAAGTGTAATTATAATGGTTGAACCATTGTAATTACACTTAATTTCCTCATTTGTACTTAAGATAATTTCAACGAAATCCTTGCTATTCCATTAAATTAAAGCCCCCCAAAACACATCAACCGCAAAAGGCCACGTTTCCCATGTCCACTCATAAAAACAACCGAAAAAAGCAATCAAGCAATTTATTTGAAATCACTTTCGTTCCTCGTTCGAATCCATTTCGGTTTCTTCAACGGTTTTCCCTTTGTCTCTGGCAAGAATAGATGACTAACAAAAGCCGCCAGGAGGTTCATTCCGGCGTTACAATAAAACACATCGTCGACTATGAGAAAGTTTGAGGAATCTGTACAGCCATACGGACTATGTAAAGAGATATTAAGTAAAATTCTGCTATGAATCATGAATACAAGTTAAAAAAAATCCTATGATTTGTTTCTATCTGGGTAACTTAGTATTAATATATTAATGTACGTATTCATATTGAACTACTTTGTAGAGCCTAAATTTCCAAGCGATGAGTAGATTATATTGTTCATTATCGCTTGCTCAAGGGTAAATAAAAATTTCGTAAGGAAATTTGCATGTCTTAAGAGTTCTCCATAATTTTCTTGAAATACTGTGATGTCTGTGAATCCGCACTTGGTCGGCGTGTTGGTCAATGCACTAACCCTTCTCTTAATGAGGAGAGGCTTGTGCTCAACAGTGGGAGAGATTACAAATAAAGCTGATCATGATTATGTAAAGAAAAAAGTTACTCAAAGTGGTGTATACGACTTATCTGTATCTTTTACTTCATCTTAGTTTAGAATATTCAGCTTAGAACACGGCTTATGGCTTATTATGGTTATTGGTTCTACTCATGTCTTCCTTTTGTATAGTCCTTAATGTATCTAAAGTGAATGTGTATATTATCAAGTTTAAGGATATCATTGTCTTCTACCAGGCCTCTACATTCTCAAGGTAACGTAAACCAGCGCAATAGACTTACCACCGTTTACCCTTAATATACAAAATAGTTCCAGTACTCAGAATTGGGACACGTTACAAACAGAACTGATATTACATAACTTTTACGTATCCATTTGTTCAGTTGGTATTTATTCACTGGTCTATTAATAGCTATTTGATTTAATTTGAGGTGAATCGTTTCAGGGATATCGATTTCGGTATATAATCTCGTTCATTTCAGTAACATTGTAAGTATATGCCAACGCGTGTTTACTCGGAAAGCCATGTTTTTAGTTTTGAATTTATATTTTTGCGGGAAACTGTGAAAGCTAAGCTTTGAGACAGTTTAATAAAATACTTTTTATTTACGACAAGCTGTTCCACAGCTTTGCCTGCGCGGTCAAATGAATCCTAAATCTGCCTACGTCAGCGCGTGTAACGTCAACTAGAGCGTTTATTTGAGTAAAACGTCTTTTTGCCGTGGAATTGGTATATTTTGCCGCAAGACCCTACGTCACTCCCCTGCTATTCAACTATCTCAATGCCAAAAGTGACGTCGATGCGATGCTCTGTTTTAACGTAATTAAAGACAAACAAACAGACACTTTTGCATTATAATATAAGAGTAGGTGGATAAATATAAGTACACGGATTTACTATTTAGAGTCAACTTAATATGTAAATCTTTACGTTATTTGTATTTATGCTCCTTACAATTTTCAGTGCCCTAAACGAAAACGGTCGCATTTTAGTGTTTGATACCACTGTGATTTATCACATCTCCCCATGTATTACCAACTCCAAGTATAATTGTGAATATATTATCTGACTTAGCTTTAAACAATAACCATTTTTGCTTAACAAGCGAATTATATTCCAAATTGAGCGAATTACATAAAAGAGTTCTCACGGCATAAATTAAGACCTCGAGAGTTGATATGTTAAAATTTTTTGAGGAAGCGATCCCGTTTTTATGTGAACGATGCTACGCATATGAAGTTCACAAAAGGCGTTACGTTATATAACCCAGATACGTATAGAAAATACGTAACTGAACCCCTTTTGTGAGCTTGAACATAAAGCCGACGGAAATTGATGGCTCTGTCTAATAAAATTTAAAAAAGCGCTCATCTTTTCCATGTTTCACAGTTAGTTTTGTTGATTAAAAAATGGTGAATGTTGGTTTTATGGAATAGTCTAGTAAGATACAAATAGCCGAATACAGGTGCTCTTGCATAGCATTTACTCGAATAAAACGAGAGTTTACCATTCTTTCTTAATGAAATTATTATTATAACTATGTTAGAATAATATCTTTCGGAATACAGCAATTATCAGCCAAAAATGTTTACAGTGGGAATCTTTTCAGAAAAATCTCTATTTGGGAGAATTTAACATAATTATATCATCTTCCTTCAAAATACCCTAAAATGACACGAATTAAGTGTCATCATCATGGATACTTAGCAGATATTTCGCTTAATAGAGAAGGGATGTTCACGAAATATGAAAAATACTTTGTAATTTGGCGGTTCGGTACATTCTATTCAAGTTGGTGTTTTGCACATCAATGTTACAAGTCGTTTCTGCATTAAGACTTACACAGCAACACGTTTAGTTGCCGATCACATTAATGCTTAACAAGGGACAACATTGTGGTCGATCGCCAGCTAGCACGCAATAAAAAGAACCTCTAGCAGTGAATCACTTTTTTACATAATTATGAACATAGCATTGCATCACTCCACGCTTGGCAGTTGCGCTAGGAACTCTTAAAACACTGCGCCCATAGTCAATAAAAAGTGAATAAAAATAGATATACGTAAAACGTAAAACGAGGAACAATATACATTTTCCTGTCCATGTAAGAGTCCTAAACTTCACACGATCCAGCCTTAGTTTACCGAAGGCCATATAAGTTCTTAAATTCGTTGAAAAAAATGCAAAGTGTCCACTTAATTCGGAATTCGGTGAGGCTTGGCCGCCATTTAACGTCGCATAGGAAAAGCTTCGAACTAGTACGGTAGTTCTGAATTCAAATTCACGGTAGCAGATATGTAAATCGCCTAGAACTCCGCCGGGATAGTTCATGAACTTAATTAGGTGCAAACTTTGCTTTACCGCGCCATTATTACAACGCGCTTACTTGAACTGACTTCTGGTATCCACCTCATTTTTGTTGTTTAACTATATTTTGGGGTTAGTAGCGATGTTTTAAATTTAAATAACTGTTTCTACCCACTGAAACTGTTAATTTATAGCGTGGCACTACTACTACTTCAAACAAACACTTTCATACAAAGCAGAAGGTGTTTTATAGAGTCAAATTCCTTCTATTTGGTAAATATTTCTCGCTCAAGTAGCCTTCAAATGTCATTAAAGCAGTACCACATTATTTTTCTCAACGTACATATTATAATATATCTTGAAGCTACACTATACTGCCAATAGGGGATTGAGTTATTATCATGAAAGTTACTTAGAACTGTCCGTAACTTAAGCATTAAGTATGTTTACGTAGGTATGTGTCACCGACAAAATGTGTCTTTGTCTCAAACTTATTACTCTTGTGTTTGCTCCGGCTAGCTTTATTTTCTCTTAGGGAAATCAAGTTTTACCTTACACCTTGATCTCTCTTGAGATTTGTAAAAAATCCAAACACATATTATCATGATATCTCTGTATAGGAATATTTGTCTCATCAAAAAATATAGAGGCAAAATCTTTTCAACAACACTTTGGATTCTGAAAAGGCTTTCTCCAAAGCAAATTTGAAATTGCATTAAACTTGTCACAAGACCAAAGCGCTGAATGAAAAAATTAATTGCAGGAGGTTATTTTATTTTGGAAATTTACTGCTTCACAATGTTGTAACTGACAGGACAATAAGTTAACAAGAAGAAAAATAAATTCCAGTGACGAAAAAATTTGGGTTCTCTTTGTGTCTCTTCGTTATTGGGAACAAGAAGCACATTAAAAAAGCCTTTAATGTACTAGGTGTTTAAGACCTCAAGGTGCCTGTAGGCTTAATGTAAAATATTTTTAAGAGCCTTTTTCAGCTTACTTTGAAAGCTGTATTGGAAAAGGGGTGCGGGCGCTAATAACCAATCAACACAATACCGATGAAGCGAGTGGATTTTCTTATCAACCTATAAAGTTTATCATTATTAGAGATACAACAACATTACTAAGCACTTATGATTTTTATCATATCGTCGTCTATTAGTTTGTCTCTATAATGTGCAAAATACACAACTAAGCATTATATAACGAAATATATTTGTTTAATTTATATACCTGCCGTTGCAATTTTATCTTGAACTAAAATTTCTTCTGATGTTCTCAGGTATATAATGCAAATATTTAACAAACATTCACAGCTTAGAATAGAATATCTTTATTTACTGTAAACAGGGTACATTACAGATGTTGATGTCATAGTATGATAATAATATAAAGTACAAGCCCATTTAGACATTTAAAATAGCATGCAAATGTAGGAACATACAGTATAAATTGAACAAGTTAAATCTATTTCATTGATCATATTTTATGTTAACAATGTCATATATTTATTCATCAATAGGTCAATTAGGTACTCATTACACCGATAATTCATCATTTAATTACTTGATAAAAATTCTTTAATAGAGTAAAAGCTTTTTTGCATGAGCCAACTACGTAAAGCTGGTATAAACTTATTTATCGGCAGGATTTTTATAAAGTTTGGTAATTTATTATAAATATTTACACACATGGCGTATGAGTTGTTTTGAAGCCGACTCGTTCTGGGTATCATGTTTAGAACAAGCCTATCCGGATTTCTTATATTATCCCGCCGAGTGACATCTTTAGCGTGTTTAAATGAATCTGGATGTTGTTTTATAAATTTACCTATTTCAAGTATGTAAAGACATGCTAACGGGAGTATTCGCAACATTTTGAAGAAAGGTCGACATGATACGTCCGGAGCGATATCGCAAATCGATCTGATGCATCGTTTTTGGGCTAAAAACACTTTTTGTATGTGTGAGCTGTTGCCCCATATAAGTAACCCATACCTGAGGACTGATTCAACATAAGCAAAATAGGCTGTTCGTGCAGTATTTTGGTTAGTTACTTTTGCCAATTTGTAAAGAGCATATGAAAAACTATTTAATTTGTTCGTAATTTTTTCTACTTGTTCGATCCAATTGAATTTTGAATTTATTATAATTCCCAGAAATGTCACACAATTTGCATTCGATAACGTATGTCCATGATAATTAATTATTATATTATTATTATTATTAAAATTATTAAAATTAATGATATTTGTCTTAGATAAATTTATTTTTAGATTATTATTATTTAACCAATTAATAACTAATGTCAGAGTATTGTAAATGTCAGTTTCGTGTTGTTTGATTGACATATTTTTATCTGTAGTCACCATAATCGATACATCATCTGCAAACAGTATAGTTTTATGTTCTATAACATCAGGTAAGTTGTTTATATAGACCAGGAAAAGCAGAGGTCCCAATACGCTTCCCTGGGGAACTCCGAATTCATTTTTTTTGTAATCTGATCTATATGTTTGTATATAATCCTTACCGTTCAACTGAGATATATCAACGCTTTGAAGCCTATCTTCTAGGTAGGTTTTTAGCCAGTTATGTGCTGGTCCCCTAATACCATATTGTTCTAATTTTTTCAAAAGCAGTTTATGTGAGACAAAATCGAATGCTTTTGTCATATCAAGGAACATAACTGTTGTGTATACTTTATCATTGACTTTCTGGAGAATATCATTAACTAAGAAAAACATAGCGTCCCTAGTGGATTTATTTTTTTGAAAGCCAAACTGATTCTTGTCTATTATCTCATGCCTGTCGAAGAAAGATGTTAATTTATCATGCATGACTTCTTCAAATATTTTCGAAAATATTGGCAAGATAGTAACTGGTCTATAATTTCTTATATCAGTCTTTTCTCCTTTTTTGTGTAATGGTTTAATTACGGAGTATTTTAGTTTGTTTGGAAACGTGCCTGTCTGTAGGGACAGATTCACAAAAAAAGTGATTGTGGGAGCCAATTGACTACAACAAGATTTTATGATTTTGGTACATACAGAATCATAACCCTCAGATTTTGTGTTTGTTAGAGATATTATCAGCTTGTGTATATAAAACTCATTCACAGGCGACATAAAAATGGTGTTAGAGTGTTGATTTTTTGAATTTGTATTGTTAATTTCATGGTTTATTTGGTTTGTACTAGAAATGAAGTAGTCGTTAAACGCATTAGCTATGGACAAGGGGCTGGTTATAACTGTGTTATTATGAACAAGCTTAGTTACATAATCTTTATTTATTGTACCGTTAGTCTCACTCTTAATGACTGACCATGTCACCTTACATGTATTTTCACTATTTAGTACATATCTGGAATTACTGAGCTTTTTAGCTGTGAGTATGCATTTTTTAAATAATTTATCATATTTTATGTATTTATATTTATCCTTTTTACATTTTGAATAATAGTATTTAAAGCGTAACTTTCTCTTGTAAACACAACTCTTTCGCAGGCCCCTTGACAACCAATTATTTTTATTTGTCAAATAAATTTTTATTCTGTTTATTGGAAAGCAGAGATAATAGAGTAGACAAAAGTAATCATAGAATTCATTAAATGCTAAATTAAGGTCAGATTGATTGTACCAATTTAAATACTGTAGGCTAGGGAGGTACTGTTTGAATTTTTTTAAGTTTTCCTCTGAGTAACATCTTCTAAAATTATAGATAAATTTGGTTATTTTGCTTTTAGATGCTACAGACCAAATGAGAATCTGGGCCGTATCATGATCGGATAAATATAATGGTAATAATGAGCCCGACGCATCACCTAAATTACTGATGATTAGATCAATGCATGTTTTATCTCTAGTCGGTCCAGATATATGCGAGACTAAATTATATTTCGTTAAAATATCCATTAATCGTCGTGTGTTTTGATTTTGTTTGTCAAGATAATTGATATTCAGGTCACCAGCTAAAATAATCCTATTTTTGGAATATTTGGATAAATATTTATACAACATGAGATCCAAGTTGTTAAAGAAATAATCTAAATGTCGTTTAATTTTAGAGGGAATTCTATATATACATATGATTATTATATTATTATCCATAAGCTTAATTGCACTAAGTTCAAAGTGGTAAGTCATCCTAAACTCATCAAAACATGATATCTTTTTATAAGAAATGCCTCTCCTGATTAGTATGCATGAGCCACCTCGTTTATTTTGCCTACAGTAACATGATCCTAGTTCATAATTCATTTATTCATTTATTCATTTGCGAATATGGGTATAGGTACATTTGCAGATCTTATGGCTAAAACATTTATGTTCTCCACATTCTACCATTAGGCATGCAAGATTCAGTATTATCAATTCATTAATGATTAGTTATTACATTTTACTTAACTTAAATGAGATGTCAAAAAATAATAACAATAATGTGATGTCAAATAGTATTACAGGTATAGGTAAAAATAATATAAAATCTAATGTCAAAATGAAAAACTTGGCTATTAATTAAATTAGTGCAAATTTAAGACATATTACATTCTTTCTAATTATTTTCAACATTATTATCCTCCAAGAACTCTTGAAATGAGTAGTAGCATTTGGCTAGAAGCAGTTTTTGAAGACGCCTTTTGAATATTTGTATACTGTCAGTGTTTGTAATACCCTTTGGCAGTTTATTATAAATGTGAGTTGCAATACAGAAAAAACTTTTGTGCATAAGAGCAGTTTTACTGTGTAACACACATAACCTGTCAGCATGGCGGGTCCTTGACCTTTTTTAAAATAAATGCATATTTTGTTTTATAAAAATAGCACATTCACTTATATATATGCAAGGCAAAGTCATTAGCTTATATTTAATAAAGTAAGGTTTGCAGCTGTCGGGTATTTTTATATTAAAAATTGTTCTAATGCAGCGTTTCTGAGCTTTAAATACTAAGGGCCAGTCAGTGGAGTTGCCCCAAAATATGATCCCGTAACGTAACGAAGATGAAACAATGCCGTGATAAGCTGAGATAAGAGTTGTTATATTTGCTATGTTTCGTAATTTATATAAACCGTATGCATATTGGCTTACTTTGGTACAAACATGTTCTATATGCGCTTTCCAGTTTAATTTATTATCTATTTTTAACCCTAAAAATTTCGTGGTCTCAGTTACTTCGAATTTATAGCCATTATAATTAATATCTAATTCCTTATCGGTATTTTTATTTCTTTGTTTAAAATCTAGTATTTTCGTTTTATCTAAATTAATTTTTAAGTTGTTGATTTCTAGCCATTCTATAATTAGTCTAATAGAGTTGTTAATGTCCGTTTCAAAAGATGTCATGGATTTATTTGTAAAAAGTATAGTGCTATCATCTGCAAATAATGTCATATCATAGGTAGTGCATAGTGGTAGATCGTTTATATATATGATAAACAGTAATGGTCCCATTACACTGCCCTGTGGGACGCCAAATTTGACTTTCCTTACATCTGACCTATATATCAATTCAGATTTTGATTTAACACATATATTCGAGATCTCAGTAAACTGCCGCCTGTTTGATAAGTAGGATTTAATAAGATTATAGACATTGCCTCTTATTCCGTATTGATATAATTTACTTAGTAGAATATCATGTCTTACATGATCAAAGGCCTTGGACATGTCCATAAACATTCCTATTGCTGGTTGCCCCTTGTCCATATTTATCATAACGGATTTCAAAAAATTGTAGATGGCCATATTGATACTTTTGTTTTTTCGAAAACCATATTGCTCTGGAACTAATATGTTAAGTTTCTCCAAATAGACATAAATGCCGTTATAAATTACTCTTTCAAATACTTTAGCAAAAATAGGAACTAGAGCAATTGGTCTATAATTACTTACTTCCGATCTCTCTCCTGTCTTAAACAGAGGCTTTATAACTGTAATCTTCAATACGTCTGGAAAGATACCCTGTTCGTTGCATAAATTAATTAAATGTGATAAAACTGGCGAAATTATATGCCCTACGCTTTTTATAACTGATGTAGTAATACCATCATATCCAGCACTGTTTGTGTTTTTTAGAGAATTAATTATGTTAAGTATATCCTGGCAAGTAACAGGTGCCATAAAAATAGAATTACTATGATTATTATTTAATTTAATTTTATATTTGTCAAAATTTTGATTATTTACCATGTCAATATAATAATTATTTAATATATTACAGATGTCTTTTGGGTCATGTATTGATTTATTATTAATTGAAATACTACTTATATTAATTTTTGGTTCCTTTTCTTTGTTATTGTTAATAATGTTCCATGTTGCTTTGGTTTTGTTTACAGATGATTTAATGTAATGGTCATTCTTACATTTTTGTGTTAAGCGGATTATTTTTTTAAGTCTCGCTGCATAATTCTTAAATTTTATTTTATTAGCTAGACTGGGGATCTTCCTATATTGCCACATCATTTTACGTTTTTTGAGGCTACAAAGTTTTAGTCCTTTTGTGATCCAAGGAACTTTATTAGTTGAGAATCTTTTAATTTTTACTAAAGGAAAACATAAATTATATAGAAGACTAAACAAATCATAAAACATATTAAATGCTTTACTTGAGTCATTTTCTTTAAAAACATCACTAAAGCTCATTTGGGATAAGTAATTTTTAAACTTATTTTGATTTTCGCTAGAAAAATCTCTTTTTTCAGTATACCAAAACTTTAATAGACATCTCTTTTTAACTGGGCATTCTAATATTTGTGCTGTATGGTCTGAGATAGAGAGATCGTTCACCTGACTTTTGCTTCCTTTTATATTATGTGCAAAGTTGTCTATACAGGTTTTACTAAGAAATCTAGTGATTTCTTTAAGTTCGATTTTTAGATTAAATGCACAGAATGTTTGCTCAAATTCCAAAGATAGCCTATTCCTTTTTAATAAGTCTATATTAAAGTCCCCGCATACAATAAGCTTCATATTTTTATTTCTACAGAGTTTAGATAATACTAGATTAAGTCTTTCATAAAAAACTTGCAATGTTAACATATCATATTTCGGCGGCCTGTAGATGCAAACTATGTAAATTTTAAGTTGTTTCAGTTCCACTGCTGAGCATTCAAATACATTAGCAAGAGATAACTTATTGATGTCATCCATTGCCTGAAAACTGTGTCCGCGTTTTATTAATATGCAAGAGCCTCCATGTCTATTCTTTCTCATGTAATAATTAGCTAAATTGTAATAAGGTATCTTCAAATACTGCTCATCGCCTTTCATCATGTTATGTTCAGTTATACAAATCACATCTATTTTGTTACTTAATTCAACAAGATGTAAGCTTAACAAGTCAGATTTGCTAAGTAATCCATTGATGTTTTGATGAAATATATATAAATGATCATGTACGAAATAAATTATTATTACATTCAGATGATTGCGTATTCAAATTATCAATTAAATTATAAGAATCATTAAGATTATTTAAAATGTCATATTGAACAGTACATTTCAGATTGTAAAAAATGTTTTTCATACCATTAGTGTTAAGTACACCATTTCTTTTGAAGACACTATAGTCACAAGGAAGATCTAAATTTGAGTCAAGCAATACTGCATAATTATGTGTAAACAAGTCAAGATATAGTAAATTATTAAATACTTCTATTCGTCCATTATACATTACAGAGTAGTAATTATATTTAAATGTCGGTAAACATATAATAATGTAAGTATGTTGCACTGCTAATAATGCTTGTCTTATTTCTATGATAAGCTGAAAATAATTGTTTGTCCTGCGAAAGTCTTCATCACCAATTAGAATAACGCAGTAGTCTTTCATTGTGAAATTCACTAGTTTTTGGTCTATATTCTTCAAAAGATGTTTGATACCACTGTTCGGAAAACAGTAGTGGCATATGTGCGAATTTGGGAAGGTTTCTTCTGCTATATGTAATATATTATTTGTATTATTGCTACTAATTATGCACAATTCATTTTTGCGACTCGTAACCTGTATGGTACTCATGGTATTTTCGCTATTTCCATTTGCCGTGCGTTCGTCTTGATAGTTAATTATTTGCTGATCGAAGCGTTGGCAGTCTAATAATTCAGATGTGACCGTTTGGGTTTCTTTATTCTTAATAACCAGCTTTTTTTGCGGTGTGGTAGGTTTTGGTGATTTGATCGGACTACATGTCAATTTTTTGAATAAATCATTCTTTTTGGTTAAATCTCGATTTAACTTTTTTAAATTACTATTTTCAAGTGATAGCGTCTCAATTTCATGATGTGCGCTGTTTAGTTCTATCTCTAGTTTCTCTACTCGTTCTTTTAAACTTATAATCAGTTCATTTTGTGTTTGTTTTGATAGGTCCGGTAGGCTGCTAGCTATGCTTTCCTCATAATCCGTTTCATCGTCCAATGTGTCGTTTATTTTTTCGCTAGTATTCATTGTGTTAGAATGTGTTCTTGCTCGTCGGAACGTAATATTATCAAGGAAATTCATTTTTATATCTGATAGTGTAGTGAATGATTTATATGAATCTCAAAAAGTGAATGGTATATGTCAGGTTCGAACTCGATGATCTTTGCGTGTTAGCATTCGTTCAAGCCGGTCAGTATTCGACTACGCCACAAGTGTTTAGTAGAAAGGCGTGAATTTAGCGTTTACTTTATAAGATCTTAGGAAAAAGTTCTTAACAATGACTCATGCTGCAAAAATTTCTATACATCGTTAGAGCCGTTGATGCACTGTCACTTTGAACTTTGTATTGAGTTTTTTATTCACTTTTTATGTTTTATTTAATGAAATTCGAATGTTTGATGTATAATTAAACTTGATTACAACATTTTTTTAAGTGTTTTGCCTATTTTACACTTCTGATCACTTGTTTCATGTTTTTATTACTAGAACAATTTATGTTTGTTTTTAATTGCAAACTTTAAGTTCAATGTTCGTGATAACACTTGTACTTCGTATTTAAACCATGTAGAACAATTTTACACACTGCACATTTATAAAAATAACTTTTATTGATTTTAATAAAAAAATAAACACAGAGCTGTCTTGTAATGTACTTTGCGTGACGGTGGCGCCACCTACACTTACACTTCATTTGACTTACAAAATTAGAAAATTAGTAATATTAATATTTTGCTCAGTACCCATTTTAACAAATGTTTCAGTTAAACATAATATATCAGGACTAGTTTTAGTATCTATTTCTGCAAGAGTGATTTCTAATAGCTCTTTTTTTGAGAATATACCGTGAATATTCTGATGTAATAAAATAAAGCGATTAGTTTTATTAGGCTCGAAAAAACTCTTTGCTCTCACCTGAAATTGAATTATTAAGCATTCCACCAGTCACCCTGCCAGTATCTGAAAAAATAGATGCTTTTTTAGTGATTTTAAAATAGTATGGTATTGTGCCCTTTTTCACCTTATAATTGGTCCCTATGTTCAAGTGGTCTAATTGGCTGGTGTTATTCTTATGTGTAATTGGCTTATGCAGATGTAATTTTATTTTTGTAGGTGATAGATAATTTTCTTTGTATTCGTTATAAGCAATACCTAGATTGACCTTGTTACATATAAAATCAATATAATTATAATAATGTGTTCTTTCATTTACTAAGTAATCAATAACAGAGCATCTTTTTATGTGTGCAGTCCAAAGCTTAATTGTTTGGTTTAACATATAGTGATTTAGGTGCGGATTTTCACAAATTGGAGTTATATAAATGTACGCTTTACATAGTCTGTTTATTATTAAGCTGAGATTATAATGTAATACTTGAATATTGCAATCATAACTACCAACATGAAGAATAACAAAAACATCCTCGGTTAGATTTTTCGCAATAGCGTCACATTGTGAAAGAATTTCTCTGCTTGTGGCCCCTGGTTTAATCAGGGAATATGGCTTGTAATTATGTCCCCGAATACCATTCCTTGTTTGTAAAAATTTTGTGGATAATCCTCTTAATTTTGCATGATCTCCCAATAGTATAATTTTTCTGTTTGTTGTCGTACTCGTTACGCCATCTGTTTCGCTCACTGATGAACTAACTGGAAGAACGGAATGCAAACGGCTGTCTTGATCCATGACACACGATTGATCTTTAGGGTATAGTTCCAGAGGTTGACCACTAGGTGGCGGTATATGTTTCGTTTGTTGGCATTTCGTTGGTGTATTTTGTAATTGTCCATTTTCAATACTTGAAAAATCCAATCTCGACCTAATTAGTCTTTTCTTTGCAGATTTTGTACATGTTTTTTTAGTTGTGGTGGTTGTTTTACATATTCTTGTTAATTGGTCGATTCTTAGTTTGTATTCTTTTATCTCCTCATGTTGTTTACTATTTTCAAGTAGCAAAGTTACACATAATATGTGTGAAAGCTAAGAATGTTGTATAATGGTCTAAGATTACGATATTGAAAATAACACAAAGCAAAAACGCAATGAGAAACTGTTGGTACAATTTCGATTCGTCATCTATTCTATCAGTATGAATCGTAACTCATTCTGTACATTTTGTTTTAGTATTCTAGGTCACATTTGGTACGCAAAGTAAGACTGGAGGGCCATGGTTGAATGGCTAGTATAGTTAGATCGATCTACGGTGTGAGTCTCCAGGGAACTGTTTACATAAGAGATCGCTACGCGCTTAGTACAACGTCCTTCGACACCGCTTTCATGGTTACGAAGTTTTTAATATATGTATGCTAGCTTTTGTTGTTGGTTTTATGCCCCTAAAATCTTTAAGATGGTTTCGAAGGACAATATTTTCTACTTTGATGCGACTGTTTTACGTTTAACTAGATAACTATAAGAGTTATCCTCTCAGTCATATATTTTTTAACTGAATTGCATGCAATTACTGTGTAAATGGAATACTCTTTCTTAGGGGGCAGCGACAGTCTAAATATTATCAACAGACTGCTTTGTATCGTGTTCAGACACATGGAGCGCACCACTGATTTTTTAAGGTTGTGCGTAGTGAAGTTAATTAGCGCTTTAAGCTGTCCATCCCGGCTGTCATGGGGATCTTTGATAGTTGTTAGGTATAGGTAGTTAGTACCCTTGAAAATATTGTCACTTATCTCAACCATGGAATATCGCTGTCCCTTTGGTTGCGGCGGTCAGGAACAGACACTCTGTAGAAAATCTATTAAACTGTCAGCTCTGGTTAGACCAGAAAGTGGACCCTTGCATCCAAGGCGAAGGAAAGTCTTGGATGCAACCGGGATAACGTTAGGACGAAGATGATAATGTTATAAACATCAATCAACGTACCTATTGTTATACTGGTTGTTATTCAGGTTTTTGACAAATGTAAGTGATCTCTTAGTTAAATTGGTTAAATGGATGTTAAGAACTTTACTTTTTATAATATTACTAATATTTTGCTTATTTGTAATTCAAAGATAATAATAATAATAATAAATAAAAGAATATCAGTGAAGATCAAATAAAAACGTACCTAATTAAAGAAAATATGTCTACATACACCATAAATAAATCATTCAGAGAAATATATGAGATGTTATTGAAACTGTCAAAACATACAGCAAAATATTAGAATGAAAATACATAATGTTGACGAGAAATGCCTTTAAAAGACTAAGAGCACAAACAACAACCCCGGACTCGTCGCTGAGCTCCGCCTCGCAGCCGGCGAGGCCTACGCCAACATCGCCAGTGGTTGCAGTTGCGTCGAGCTCAAGCGACGAGTACTTCTCGCCCCCGTCGTCGCCGTCACCTGTACGTCGGACAGGCAGAGGCCGGCCGCCAGCCTGCCTGGGACCACGAGACCCACCGGTCTCAAACAGGGTCCTCGCTGCTGGTGGTAATGTGCAGCGCATGCGATGGACGGGATCCATTAATGAAAACGTCATGCGCGCATATTTTGGGGCTACAGAGGGGGGAACTAACCTCACTGCGTATCGCAGTCGCATGCTCCTTCTGTTTCAGGCCTTAGAACCAGGTATCAACGTTACGGCTCAACGATTATCGGATCAGGTGCGAGTTATCCAGCGCAGTAACAAGCTGGATAACGTCGTACTTGATAGGCTACGCTCAGAATACTTACCTACGAGCCAAGCCGTTCGCGTCCAACCCGCTAGTGCTCCCGTAAACACTGATACACCGCGGACGGGTGGTAATGCCGTCGTGGATGTGGATGATATGGTTTGTAACGTAAGTATTCAGTACAATGAGGAGGTTATGGATGCTTTGAAATGTGCGATTGAGGAATATCGGTACATGTTACCAACAATTAGGCCGCGCCTGCCCCGGTTGCCTATGCATAGACGTAATATAGCGCTGGTAGGTGCCCTTGACTCCCTATTACCTAGTTTTCTAGAGAATAGTGAGAATCTTGGTGATACGCACTCAATTTTGTACTACGCCGCCGTAGCGGCTTGTCGTATGGCAGGTGTCAAGTTTCAAGAACGTGATACTGTCATGCGACAAAGATCTGTTGTGCCGGCGTGGCAGCACAGAATTGAACGGCGAATTGCTGAGGCAAGGGCACTTATCGGTAAGCTAATCTGCTTTAGGTCTGGGAATATACGTCCCAGGGTCATGCGCTTTGTGCGCCGAGCTTTCTTGGGGACTGGTATCAGTCCTCATGACTATACATCTCGGGTCACAGAGCGCATTGACTTCCTAAAGCAGAAAGTTTATGCATGGGCAAACCGGATACGCAGATATAAAAAACGCGTGGACCGCTATACCTTAAATCATACATTTCAAAGGGACCAAAAGTGGGTTTATAGAAACTGGGACCGACCAGACTCAAATGTGACTAATGGGCAGCTGCCGGATGCAGACGCCACAAACACATTTTGGCGTAGCATATGGTCGGCGCCTATTGGCCACACTGAGGGTGGTTGGATGCGTGATGTTGAGCGGTCATGTGAACATATTCCAGAAATGGAAAACGTAGTCATTTCCAGCGAGGATGTTACAAGTGCAGACCGTTCGTTATCAAATTGGAAAACTCCAGGGCCGGATGGATTGCACAATTTCTGGCTGAAATGGCTACGTAGTTCGCATGGCTGCTTGGCATCCTAGTTCCAATCAGCCATAGAGTCTGGTTCGATCCCAGATTTTATGACAACTGGAGTAACCCACTTGCTCCACAAGACAGGTAGTACCACAGAGCCCGGTAATTATAGACCGATTACATGTTTGCCATCGGTCTATAAACTTCTTACATCTATTCTGAGTGCCAAAATATCAAAATATGTTGTACTGAATTCAATTATGTCAGACACTCAGAATGGATGTAGGAAGGGGGCTCGTGGTACTAAGGAGCTCCTCCTTATTGATATAACTATTACCCAGCAGGTTCGCCGTAACCGAAAGGATTTGGCGGCATGTTGGATAGACTACAAGAAAGCGTACGATTCTGTGCCTCATACGTGGCTTTTGAGGGTGTTGGAGTTGTATAAAATAAAGACAACTCTACGCACCTTCTTAAAGTCATGTATGGGGCAATGGAAAATGGTTCTTGGCTATCCAGGGTGCCGACGAATCCAGGGGAATGGCGAACTTGTGAAGATTGAGCGGGGTATCTTCCAGGGTGACAGCCTGAGTCCATTATGGTTTTGCTTAGCGCTGAATCCTCTCAGTACGTTGCTGGAGGGTTCAGGGCTAGGTTACAGGTTACGAAGAAGTGGTCGGGTAGTGTCCCACTTGTTGTTCATGGATGACTTAAAGCTGTTTGCCCACACCAGTCCTCAATTGATAGATTTACTAAAAATAACTAAAAGTTTTAGTAATTCTATCAACATGAAATTTGGTGTGGATAAATGTGCCGTGATTCATGTAAAGCTAGGAAGGATGGTGGAATGTGAAGGGATTCAACTCTCAGATTCCACTAACCTAAGATCACTCCTTCGAACCGATACCTACAAATACTTGGGTATGTCACATGCTTTAAGTATTAATGAGGCTGACATGAAACAATCGTTGCAAGAGCGGTTCTTTGGCCGCCTGAAAAAGGTACTGAATAGTCTTTTATTAGGTGGCAATAAAGTTCGAGCTTGCAAAGGTTGGGTCATGCCGGTTCTCATGTACTCCTTTGGCATACTCAAGTGGACTCAGACTGAACTGGACACCTTAGACCGAAAGGTACGTACACTGCTGACAGCATACCGGATGCATCATCCACGCTCATCCGTAATGAGGTTGTATATCCCGCGGCAGTGTGGGGGTCGTGGCTTTTTAAATGTCAAATCCCTACACAACCGCGAGGTATGCAACCTCAGAGAATATTTTCTTAACGCGAACGTGGATATGCATCGCGATGTTGTAGCAGTGGACGCCGGGTTAACCCCGCTCAGTCTTTCTAAGGACAACTGGCGCAGACCTGTAGTACTTAGCACTGACGATCGCAGGCTTGTATGGCAGAGCAAGAAACTTCATGGCAGGTCCTACCGGGCCCTGCATGGGCCAGATGTAGAATTTTTAGCCTCGGTGAACTGGCTACGCTTCGGTGACCTTTTTGGGGAAACCGAAGGGTTTGTTTGTGCAATTGCTGATGAAGTTATCAAGACGAATAACTACCGGAAATATATCCTGAGGGATGGCACCACGGACATTTGTCGCTACCAGCCTGGTGAATCCCTCAGGCATATAGTTTCCGGCTCTTCGCGTCTTGCTAACGGTGTGTACTTGCACAGGCATAACCAAGTAGCCAGGATCATTCACCAGCAACTTGCTCTGAAATACAAGCTTGTAGATGTTGAGGTGCCGTACTACAGGTATGTGGCGGAACCTGTTCTGGAAAATGGTCATATCACATTGTACTGGGATCAATCTATCATCACAGACAGGACTGTTGTAGCCAACAAACCTGATATTGTGGTGGTAGATCGATCAGAGCGCCGCGCAATAATTGTGGATGCTGCCATTCCTCATGACGAGAATCTCGTGAAGGCTGAGAAAGATAAGCAGATCAAATATCTGGACTTGGCTCACGAGATTGTCGAGATGTGGGATGTCGATTCTGCAATTATTGTGCCGATAATCGTCACAGTCAATGGTCTGATAGCCAAGAGCCTCGACCACAATCTTAGGAGGCTCGCGTTGGATCCTTGGGTCAAGGGTCTGATACAGAAGGCGGTACTTTTGGACACGGCACGCATAGTGAGGCGGTTCCTGTCTCTGGGGCCCTAACCACCAGTAGCTTGGACCCTGTTCCCGATACTGGTGGGTCTCCATAATAATTTTTATATTTTTAAATGTATTGTATAATGTTTTACTAACTTACTTACTATATATTTAAAAATGTACTGTATTGTTATGTGATTATATTAAAGATGAGTATGAATAATAATAATAATATTCTTTATTGTACACCAATCGGAAATACATATAAAAATTGTGATCAACAGGTAATGCACAAAGGGCGGCCTTATCACTAAAAAGTAATTTCTTTCAGGCAATCTTTTGATGGACTGGAAACTGACGGATTTCGAAAAAGGGTAGTGTTAGTGTGTTCAAATATTGTACATTATTAATTGGATTTAAACAATAAATAGGTACAAAATACTGTAATAAAATTGAATAATGATACATATATTAATAAATATACCATATTTTGTTAATACTATACGTCTTATATATATTTATACATATACATACTTATAATATATAACAAAAATAAATGATTAGGAGATAGTAAAAACTGTACTAATTGACAAAGGAAAAAAAGAGATAGAAGATTAACAGTTTGACAATGTGGAGGAGGAAAGATAGTGGTCTTTTAATAATCTATTAAAGGCTGATAATGAGTGTGCTTGTCTGATGGATATCGGCAGTGCATTCCATAATCGAGCAGCTTGGACTGTAAATGATTTGTCATAAAAGGTACTGGAATACATTGGCATTTCCAATCTTAATTTCACCGATGACCTCAGCGATCTCGAATTTGTGTCATTGAGGAACTTAAAGCGTTCTTTTAAGTAAGGGGGAGTAGAAGGATTAAAGAGAATATTGTAAAGCAAAGAAAGGATATGAGTATTCCGTCGAAGGCAAATTGGGAGCCACTTGAGCATGTTACGGAAATTTGAAACGTGATCATATTTGCGTAATCCAAATGTGAATCTTATACAGCAATTTTGAAGACGCTCAAGCTTATCAAGTTGCTCCTAAGTGAGATCTAGATAACTGACATCAGCATAGTCAAGGATTGGTAAGAGAAGAGAATTGGCAAGGGCAATTTTAGTGGCATTCGGCAAAAAGTTTCGCAGTCTTCGCAAGTTCCCCGCCGCTGCGAATAATTTGCGACTAACCTCACCTATTTCTGGGCACCAAGATAGCGTTTTATAAATATAAATACCCAGATCCTTTACACAATCACTAATAGGTATAGGGATACCACCGAAGTAAATCTGGGGTAGAAGATTCCAGCCAATGCGTGCGATCATCCAAGGACTGCCAACGACATTAACCTGCGTTTTTGTTGGATTAATCCGTAAACCGAATCTTAGGCTCCAAGCAGATATCCGCTCCAAATCGATGTTTATAATGCGAAAAGCATCAAATAAACTATGAACCGGTGCTTGAGTGTAAATTTGCAGATCATCTGCATAAAGGCGGTAGGATGACTGAAGTTGATAGGAGGTAGAATTTATAAAAATGGAAAAGAGTAATGGAGTTAGAACGCCACCCTGCGGTACGCCAACTGTTGTATTACACCACGAAGAGAAGGAATCTTCAATGCGTATACGCTGCCGACGACCAAACAGGTAACTGTGAAACCAATCAATTACTGGTAGAGATATGTTAATAGAGCGCAATATACCAAGAAGAGTATGGAAATCTACGGTATTGAAGGCATTACTGAAATCAAGCAGAGAGAGAACCGTCAGATTTCCACTCTCCATACCAAGCCTTATGTCGTCGGTAATTTTGATAAGTGCCGTTGTGGTGCTGTGACCAGGACGGAAGCCGGATTGGAGAGGATTAAGGAGTAGATTCTTATTAAGGAATGTGCTAAGTTGGATATGGACTAGGCGCTCGAGCACTTTAGATAGGAACGGGAGTATAGAAATAGGACGATTCTCGGAAAAGGACAAAGGTTTGGATTTTTTAGGTATGGGAATAATTTAGGCATCTTTCCACGCAGATGGAAATACGCCCAAGGATAAGGATTGATTAAGGATATGACAAAGGATGGGAAGGATTTTCTCTAAGATGGAAAGGATCATTTTGCGACTAAGATAGTCATTACCGACTGCATTGGAAGAAATCGATAATACGCTCTTTTTAACATCACACTCGGATAATTGATTAAAAACGAAAGGTACCCACCTTTCTGGTCTGGGGTTGGAAGCGATGAAAGATCTTGTAAAGTCTTAGCTTTAGTAGTCGCATCAAAATTGGACGAAGCAGAGAAATGTTGATTTAATAAATCAATATCAATATTATTGGAACAGGATTCATGTGTAGACTTTCCAACTCCCATTGTTCTCAGAAATTTCCAGACTTTAGCTGGGTCTTCATTCTCGACAGAGTTGTGAATGTATTGGCGTTGTGCTTTCCTACACACCTTGCTGCAGTGATTTCTTATTGCAATGTAGTTATCCCAATTGCTAGGAGTCGGGAGACATTTAAATTTCGTCTTAGCCACGGCTTTCTTTGACAAAAGATCTTTTATTTCTTTTGTAAGCCACGGCGAGGGTAAATGTTTAACTCGGATAGCGGTGACATGTACATCGTATAGATGAATAATCTTGTCTGTAAATATTTCGACTTTTTCGTCTATGGAGCATCTGAGCTTTCAACAGAACTCCAGTCAATGTTGTTGACGTCACTACGAAGTCTCTCTGCATTTATGCCACCAAAATTACGCTGAAAAAGAATTTTGGCCTTTGCCTTAGGAAGACGAAGTTTATAAGACAGGAAGATTGAGTCATGGTAAGAGAAAGCATCAGCTGGAAGCTGACCATGCTTAGTGACGAGAGAAGGTGTAGAGACGAGCATAAGATCAAGAAGGGAGGGAGTTGCATTTGGCAAGTTATGCGTAGCATTTAAAGGGAGAATAGATAAGTTACAAGATTGGACAATATTGCTTAAAGAAGAAGAGCGAGAATCCCTTTTTAACAGACAAGTGTTAAAATCGCCCATGACTATGGTGTGACTGTAAGAAGGAGAAAGAGTTTCTAAGATATTTTCGAAAGAAGATAAATAATTGGTACGGCAGTTTGGAGAATAGTAGACTCCGAGCAGAACCTTCGTATGAGCAAGATCTAATTCCAAAAAGAGATGCTCGCCGGCGTTAAGTGGTGGTGGTTGTGATAACATACTGACTACTTTATAAGGAATATGTGAACGGAGATAAATGGCAACACCGCCACCACCACTCCCGGTGCGATTATTTCTTATTAGCCTAAAGTTGGGAAGTGAGTAAGAAAGAGTTGAGAGACACGGTTTTAACCAAGATTCAGAAACAAGAATAGCGTGGATATTCTTACAGTCAAACGTGGTCAGCATATCCTGGAAATGGGCTGGAATACTCTGAGCATTTATATGGACTACATTCAAGTTACTGGGTACATCGGCGAATAACGACTGAAGTGTATCAGCAAGCGAGGGAATGCTTTCAAAGCTGTTATTTCATTTTAAGATCATTCTGACGAATCATGAAAATCAAAAAATATTATTCAATTTTTATTACGCAAACAACTACGTTATCACTGCAAAATGACATGCAATATTCATTCACAACAAACTAATAATAGTTTAAACTGTAGTACAGTCAGCATCAAAAGTAAATGACGATAACACAGATTTGAAATTGATATTTATATAAAGTCTATCAGGTGAATATAAACAATTCAGGGACCTAGTCAGAAACAGAAAGTTATAGGTACCCAAATCTGTCTATTCTTTGATGAGGATTCTAGTGATATGTAAACCTACAGGATAATTGCGGGTGGCATCAAGAAAGTAAAAATCTCAGATAAAACTTTATGCAAAAACATTCTTATTCACTGTATCCTTTTATAAATAAATTAATAAAAACTTTACGTGTTTTCCATTACTGAGTACTTTATGATAAAAAATATTATTTGTACGTATTGGCTTGAACTGAGTTATGAAATATATCTTATTCTTTTTTGTAATAGTAGGTAAACATTTTTCTTATCAGACTGTACTGTGATAAAATTGTAAATTATCCTATCATACCCTATCGTTATCTATAGAAAATATCTATCAAGTATTGCTATAATAACATACTAGGAAGACTAATTCAATCAATTACTAGATTACTTGCAATATTTGTTTTCGACTCTTAAACTAAGTGCCTACTCGACCTTTGAGTGTTGATATACTTTTGTTGTTAGGTGCATAGGGTTCCCACCAAGAACTTAGGGTCCCAAGCCAACCTCACCTGCAAGTGGTGCACCTGCCGATCAACGGACGAGGCTCTGGCAAACAAAATATCCCGATAAGCGGCAATAGGCTCGCCACCTATTACGTGGGATCAAAACACTGGCGAAAAGTGGGCGTTTAATATGCCTCTGCCTACCCCTTCGGGGAAACAGGCGTGAGTCTATGTAATGTAATGTAATGTATACTATTGTATATAAAGCAACTACCTTTACAGTATTGTTGTTTATTATAAGCGCTTCTATTGCCGTTTTAACAATAATTGAATCATGGGGTTTAGTGACAAAGTAGTTATAGTTACTGGTGCCAGTGCTGGAATTGGCGCTGCCATAGCTGTTGCTTTCGCTAAAGAACGAGCTAAAGTGGTTCTCGCTGCAAGGAATGAAAAAAGATTGAAAGAAGTAGCTGCTGTATGTCAAGAATATGGCGAGAGTCCACTTTTAATCGTTGCTGGTATCTCCAAAGACAGCGATATCAAGAAAATTATCAAAACAACAATTGATCAACGTGGCAAAATTGATATGATGAAGAAAAAGCCATGCAGGTTTACGACAAAATCATGACGACAAATCTTCTATCTGTCGTGTACTTAGCTCACCTTGTTTCAAAGCATCTCATTGAGAGCAAAGGGAATATTGTTAATATTTCTAGCATCGCAGCTCTGGATACCATATCTCCTGGTTATTTCGCATATCGCACTTCCAAGGCAAGGATGGATCATTTCACCAGGTCAGTGGCTTTGGAATTGGCTCCAAAAGGTATTAGAGCAAACACTATGAAAAAGATTGACATTGTAAAAAGTGTGGTTGGGTCTGATGCTAAAAGAGATGAAGCGTGGGAGAAGTGGGCTGTGAATACAGCTCTTGGAAGAGTCAGCCAGAAGAGATCGCAGACCTGGTGCTGTTTCTGGCTAGCGATAAGGCGAGGGCGATTACAGGCTCTTCATGTGTCACCGACAACGGAACACTATTGAAACGAAACGTCAATACTGTGTATAAAAAATAAATTATTATTGTTTTGCATTTTATTATGTTTTGTGGATTTAATATATTTATACACATGTCTTTCACTAAAATGAAACATTACAAAAATAAATGCTATTCTGTATAATGTGTCATCAGTGTCTTGCCCTGGTCCCAATTTATTTGGGGTCGGCGCAGTATGTCCTTCTCTTCCATACTTCTCTGTCACCATTCATCCGATCATTTACCATTTTCTCTTTCATATCCATCCTCACACAGTCCATCCATCTTTTCCTTGGCCGTCTTCTCCCTTTTCGTCCTTCTACATGCATATTCATCACTTTTTTACCTACAATGTGTATCTATCGTTAAATCATTTAATTTACACGAAATACCATTTAATTTTATTCCAAATTGATCTCAATATGTCAATTATATTAATCTCATGAAAATAGGTTATTGTGAAAATTGTATTATATAAAATACCCTTATCAGATCAGTCATTATGTCATAATGATATTATGAACGAATAAAACATTTTGTGTTTTCAATTGTAGAGTGATAATAACAGTTATAAACATGTTATTAAGGTTCCATTTTTATTTTAAATTAGTAAGTTAAAATATTAATATTCCATCTATCGAACGAACTATTATCCTGAAAATTTCTGAACGATAAAACCTCTTGGGGTTTGTTCTGCGGCCGGACATCGACTAATCATAATATTAAGGTACATTAAATCGTTTACGTGAATTTTACACATTGAAATCAAACTACGGCTTACGGAAACGACACTCAGACTCGAAACAACAATTTTTGAATCACATAAACTGTTGTCTCGTGAGGGACTCGAACCCACAACACCCGTCGCAGTAGCAAGCGAGGCTGCCGCTTAAACCTCTACGCCAACCGAGCAGTTATGTAATTAATATGTATGTATGTAATAAATACGAAAATAATGTTTCAGATATGATAAAACTATTAACTGTCGTGTATATACTATATTGCTCAATGATAATGCAAGATAACAGCACAATCATGTCAATAGTTATCATTAGCAGTGCTTTCGATCTACTTATATATGAGTCAGTTAAATTATGTTAAGCTACCTAATGTATGTGATTGGTGACTATCTAATTATCTATAATAGCAACACTATTGTAGACACCTTTCATACTTGGCAGGTTTTACTCGACGAAGGTAAGCTTACCAATGGTCGTTTTTAATATTCTATCTCGCGATATATATATTGCTACTAGATATAGATATTTGATATGACATCAAGACACAGTAAGCACATGATATGACATCAAGACACAGTGAGCACATTCTGCGTTGATAGTAACACCAATAGTTAGATAAATGTTCGGGTACTTCGAGATAACTTTTAAATTCAAGACAAAGACAAATATCACCTCAGTCTGCCGTGAACATGAATCCTGTAAAGAATTCGAAACGTCGGCTAGTTATAAAAATGTAGTTTCTAGATCATTTTGTTTAAATGTAATAACTAATAACCAATATAACGCGATAAAATCCGTAAAGTATAATTTCAATAGATATTTGACGTAATCTCCATATAAATATGGCGTAAATAGTGATGAGTGTATTTTAGCATAAAGGAAAACTAATAAAAATTCTTTGTTGCATCAAATTGTCAAATATTACCATTCAACCATTGCTATTTATTAACTAACAACATATTAACTAAAAGTTTCTGTACAATGAAATGTCTTCCGATTTGTTTTGGGCCGAGCATGGTCTATTCATTTTATATTACTGGACACCTCAGCAACATTATACTTAAATATCTATTCACATTTGTAGATTTTGAATTGATATACGAATTTAATGTACGAGTATCAATGCATCATTGCCGAGTGCTTATTGCAATTGTTCAATGCAGGGTAAACATCAAATAAGAGACAAATATTTACCGTTGAAATATTTACTTGGAGGAATCAGTCGTATTATGTTTTATTTTTACTGCATGGAACAAACATAGGTATGAAGCTGCGTAAATACTGTACTGCACATATTTCATTTCTGAGCGCTAGTAACTCTTACTATGTATTATCGACACACTTACTTATCGTGTCGAAAGCAACACTCTTTTTTCACTCCAACAGGTTTTGGCCCAGTACCTACTCGGCCACTCAAATGGCGTCTGGCCTTCCTTTTAATAAGTCGCCAAGCGTGGAGACGCGCTATAGCAACATTTATTTGTGCGTGGGTCTATAAATCCTCACCTTGACAGATTGTCCCTGGATCTCCCAACCTGGTTAAGCCACCTTTTTTTTTATTTTTTTTTCTGCCGAACAAATTGACTCCATGCTGCCTGATGTTAAGCAGTCAGTGAAGTCCTATAGTGATGGCCATCATCCCAGCAGCCAGCATGGCATTATGGCATGATGGCCCTCACCTTGACGGCCTTGAGAAAAGTTTTTTCACGCCCCGCTTAAAGGACCCAGGATCATAAGTGGAGGGAAACACCTATTGAGCGTCTATATAACGAAACTTACTTCCTTGGACAATCTGGATTGTCCAAGGAAGCCTATTTCCTTGAGTAAGTTTTTCTGCCAGAGGAAGGAAGGTTGGAAGGGAAAATTTGTCACACACTCATAATTATGTTTGGTATCGGAGAGTGTATAAAAATTTGACGTATTTATCGGTCGAGAAACCAAAATGTAAATTTCAAGTAGGTGTGTTAATCAGGTCATCGTCATCGTTCTTGTTTATAATAATTAATTTTATAATTTATTTATTTATTTCAGGTAACTAGACCCATAAAAGTTAACAAATTTCACACATCATACAATTTAAAAATAATACAATAGAATTCCAATAATATTACATGTCAACAATGAATAAATATAAAATTATTAAAATCTGTTAAAATTCAATTTATAATAAATGTCAAAAATTAAAAATACAATTCAATAAAATTAATGTTTATGTCCGAAAGATATTAATAATAATACAAAATGTAAAAAAATTTATAAACTGGATTGCTAGGTCGAGCCCTTCTCACTAAATGAAAGTGTAGACCATTGTCCACCATAGTAGATAAGTCCGAGTAGTCTTTCCAGCAGGTTATCGTCGCATTCAACTAGTAAACATGACCATTTTGATATCTATGGTTACCAGATTAACATACTTTTAGCTAAGCATCCATGGTAAAAAATTAACTGACTCTTTTCTACAGTGGTAATTATGGCTTTTATTCGGCGTAGGTTGACAGGAAACCACGGTACACTGTCAGTTATACTGGCAACTGTAGTATTGTATTTAATACACAAAGAATTCTAAGTAACACTTGTAAATCAAGGTCTTACCTAAATCCATGTTATAGCACCATTAAGTTATTGTATTTTTATGCCAAACTAGCCGTTTCCCGCGGTTTCACCCGCGTCCTGAGGGAACTACTTCGCGTACCCGAAAAACCCAAATATCTTACGGATCCCTATTTTTTCTAAAATAAAATATAGCCTATATTACTTGCAGATAATGTAGCTTTCTAATGGTGAACGAATTTTTAAAATCGGTCCAGTCGTTTTTGAGTTTATTCATTACAAACAAAAATACAAACTTTTCCTCTTTGTAATATTAGTATATATAGATCAACGCCTTTAAACAGTGGCAGAATTTTACTGTGCGTAAAAAAACATGATAAAATTCACACCATATAATTTGAAAGGCTTTAGTGTTATTTTAAGAAAAGAAAGTTTATTGTTTAGGTTTAATACACCAAATACATATGTTCTTTTCCAGAGAGCTGAATACCGACTTGATTTCATCATTCAATCAAACTAAATTTATCAATGCAATTATAAAAAAAATTAATGTGATGAATTTTCATAATTAAATTTTAGTATAAAAGACAGCAAGGAGATCTATACTGTAGTCATCGTTTTTACCGATAGGTATATATGAAGATTGAGCAGGAATACTGAAATAATCTAGTCCTATTAGCCTGTCTGTCCGTGTGGTGACGGATTAAGAATACGGAATACGGAATGTCACCACCCCATATCATCCCATGGGTGTCGTAAGAGCCGACAGAGGGAGCATATTATGCAGAGAACAGCACTGTAAGAGAAGGAAAACTTGATACAAACCCTATACCAACCCGTTTGGCCAGCGTGGTATAGCAGGCCAATTCCTCCTTTCAAAGGAGAGGCCTAGTACAGCAGTGGACTTTTAAAGGTTGATAATGATGATTAGCCTGTCATTCGGGATGGTGTGTGACGAAGCCATCAATCATAATAGCTCTTAACTGTCGAGAGTGATTTCAATCTGACATGACTACGTCAGGACTAGCTATATCATCGGTAACAAATCTTTTGTATTTTGATGTGTCCTAGATACATCGTAGTTGCATATATAACATAACATGAAACTACATCAAGACAAGATTTTTTAACATTCGAATATACTGACAGCTCCAGTGCCTTATAAAACTTTAAATAACGGATGCAAAGTCTGGAAACAACAATGTATGTATCACACCACAGCACGCAGCGCGCTGCATTGGCGAGGTAGCCACTTATTAGCCTCAATAAAACTAGTATTCTGAAAGATGAAAACGTGTAACTTGTACGTTGATAAAAAAAGTTCTAGAAACTATTTCTCGTCATATTTTTGTATCGTGTTTTATAGCAATGGGTCAAAGCATTGCAATCAGAACTTGTTCGTCATAAGGCCTCGACCGTGGTACGCCAACCAGAAAATCGGTTCAATTTTCGTACACAACGATACTTTAACTTCGATACTTGGCGATTTTAGTCTCTAAGCGAGTACTACAATACAAACTCATAGGAGTTCTTACACAGAGTCACGTTGTCGACTTAGAGTATTTTTTATATTAAGTCTACATGTCTGTTAATTTTCGAGATGGTGATGGAGTTATGTTTACTCGATTAAGACCCGCTAAATTATTTTGTGATTAAATGATGTATACAAATCACGAAAGTTTAAAAAGCAGTTACAGATGTCGTATGAGCCATGTGGTCGCTAGGTCCATAAGCATGTGGTTTGTAGTAGCGCTACTAGGAACTCACGACTTACATAATTGTATACAAAATTTGTATCGAAGATAGCCTTGGTAGCCTTGTGTACGGAGGGCCTAATGAGCCGTAGTATTAATTTCACATCTTCCCGGTAGCAAACAGTGCTTTGAATTGCCTGCATCCGTAGATTTTGATTAAATTCTTTGCGGACTCAAAGACAACTTAATTTCGCCTCGGACAAACCGTTTCTTCGTGTTTCCAGCTTCTTTATTTGTCACTTGTTCGCGTTATACCGTGGAGATTTTCTACTACCTACAAATTAACGTATAATACACGAGAATTCGCGGGGAAAATTGTAATAAGATGTCTCTTTGCCCTATTGAAAGTTTGTTTTAATTCACTTCGTGCTTATTTGTTTTAAATACAGTGTAGACAAAATGTGGTTTTGTTATAATGTGTTTTAGATCATCTCATCATCAGCCTTTAATAGTCCACTGCTGGACTAGGCCTCTCCTTTGAAAGGAGGAATTGGCCTACTATACCACGCTGGCCCAGCGGGTTGGTATAGGGTTTGTATCAAGTTTTCCTTCTCTTACAGCGCTGTTCTCTGCATAATATGCTCCCTCTGTCGGCTCTTACGACACCCATGGGATGATATGGGGTGGTGACAATTCGTATTCTTAATCCGTTACCACACGGACAAGAAGTGTTTTAGATGATTTATAGAAAATAAACTAAACTGAACCTTTTTTGGGGTAATATTAAATTTTCTGGTATATAATACAAGTTAATGATTTTACTTCTTCTTCGTTGAAATCTTACAACAATAACAAAGTGTACGTCGTCATTCACGAAAAAATTACAAAACGAACTTTGATGACGTATTAAAGCTTATAAAAGTTCGTTTCGACATTTTGTTATATAAAATTAATATTGAGAATAGATTGCGAAATGCTTGCCTAATAAAAGCATTACAATATCATCTGTCTTCGTTAAGTTGGCAGTGAGTATTAGACAGAAGTAAAGAAAACTTATTAAATCAGGACATATAAACTGAGTTTCGTGTCACTATAAACACGATTTTTATTAAACTTAGTCATAAACATTATAACTCACATAGTAAAAGTTTATAATAAAATACTGTCAACAGTGAGCAACTCGGTTCTTTCCAAGTTATATTTGTTATTCAAACTTTTTAACATATTTACACTTCGTTGCTGGGATGCACTTAAGCAATGGAAAAAACCAAATTTGATCATCATTTGGAAATTAGTTTTTTTTAGAGTTATTAAGAGGAAGAAGTTGATAAGCTGTTTAAAATACATTTGTAGTGGTCACCATCTTTTTGTTTTCGTGGTGAAAACCCTAACGCCAGTCGTTTCCTGTGATACTTTTATATTCCAAAAAAAAGCCACCGCGAAGCCGTCCCCAGCATCCAAATAGATCTACATATCTAAATATATGAACGCTGTGGACATGGGCATAATTAAATCACTTTTTATATATTCAAATATATATAAGTGATTTTATTTTGGCAACATCAAATTATTTCACTGATTGCAAGAAAGTTTTTTGTATTTCTTCGAAAAAGTAAAACAAGCACCTACAGTTTTTATAGTTAAGTATATAGAGTACAGTGACATGATATTAGATACTACTATGATACCATATATGGTAAGCATACAATACAACCGCAACGCATGACAACCAACGTTAAAAGGCAAGCCAGGAAATAAACGTCAGAAATATATCACTTAGTTGTTCCACCCAACTTGTAAGAAGAAACTGATTGTCTGTGCTTATTGGCAGCACGCCAGTTACTTGCCACTATTTGTCCGTCCCGACTTGCAACAAACTTGAACCTGATGTGAAACTTTACCCTAGCGATGACCCGAAAGAAGACAAAATATGTAACATGCTTATCATGCTGGGAATGTAATAAAATTTGACTGAGCGGAAGGGTTTCGTAAATGGGTACAAATCAGACTTATTTTTTACGGTTATGATGTAAGGATGACAACGAAATCCTTGTTAAATCACACCGTTGTCCGACTATATCGTGTTCAGGGAGAGGAGACATCAGGATTGTAATATACAACATTGTACTCATATTGAGAGTACACTTTCATCTTAATTTACAGATATACAAGTTATACAATCAATGTCTAAGTGTGTGTATTTCTTAAGTAATCCTTTCTTAGCAAGCATAGTCTCCTTGTTTTAGTATTCAATTTGCATTAAGTCAGATTAATTACACATTTGAGGGGGATGCTCCTGTCATTTTTAAATACCCTCTTCTCATACAAAATAATAGTACATGTATTTTTACTAATAATATTACTAAATTTACTAATATTTATTTTAATATTATGTATGTGATAGAGTACTTGGATGCACCCTGCGCAACTGAGATTTAATAAAAATACACACATTTTTTTTAATTTCTCCATTTTGCCTGAACTCGTGGGCATTTCAAGCAATCCCCTCTAAGTGCACCCAAGGAACATACGTTCCAAATTTTAGTTTCTTGTACCCAATAGTTTTGGCGGTGCGTTCTCTGTCAGTCAGTTAGCAATGCAAGAATTATATATTTACAGATTCCAAATACGTATCCGTTTCCACTGTTGTGAATACACACCTACTGAGATAGTTAAGTCAATTTCTGTAATTGGCGCAGGTATAGGTTTCAGGAGGGCAAACCTCCTCAAACCTATTAGCATTACATAAAAACAGCAAAATCATAAAATGGTGTTTCAATCCTCTATTCATTAAATTATATCCGTTTTATTGCTTGCTGTTTTATTATCTGCGCTATGAACATGCAATTTTATGCGGACAGAGCGCTTTTTGCGACACCTGTACAGTTATATATTTTGAAATTGAATTTCAATAGAAACACAGATACGGAGAGATATCGTTAATTTAGAAAATATTATTATTTATAAATATTCATCGTGTTTAACCGGGATCAAATTTGGCCGTGTTACCAATTTATTTAGAATCGGCAAAGTATGTTCTTCGCTTCTATACTTCTCTGTCGCCTGTCATTGATCATTTATATCTTTTTCTTCTTATTATAAACGCATTCATCAGTAGCCTTCATATTCATCAATTGTTTGCCAACCTCTTCGCATAACATGTCCAAACCAAGGCAAGCGATTTTCTTTCACTTAATGATTTATGCCCTATTTAATTCATGTTACTAGTATTGAATAAAGAATCCAAAAATAAAAATAAATCAATACATAATACATTCAGTCTAGAAATCATCGCCACAACTCTAGGCGCAACAAAGCTGTTAGGATGGGGACCTAATTCTCTGCCTATTTCAACAATTATAATGCGCAGCTGCTCTTGCTATTCTAGTACATAGTTTAAGCATAAGTGCACTCTCGAGTGGAGATTGTGCGAGTTAAATACATTTAACGTCTAAAAGCCAAGTACAAACCGAATGAATAACTTCTGCAAGTGGCTTACAGTAATGCTCTTTAAAAGCTTATCGTTCCTCAAATACAACAAAAGATGAAGATGTTAGCAGTGATGACATTTCTGAATTACAAAAACTAGGTTTATGTAGTAGTGCTTTGTGATAACAATTTTATTGCTAGAAGCTTTGAAAATGGATGCAACATGAATGAGAATGCAGCGCTAGCCTAGTGGTGATACCAACAGACCGCCATGCAAAGGATATCAGGTGCAAATTCACGGTGGGCACTACTGACTCTTCAAAGTTGTGTGCGTATTAAAATGTTGGGGAATTATCGCTTCCACGTGCCTCGGAGAACACGTTAAGCGTCATAAGAATCTTAGACAGTCTTTATAGTATCAGTATTTTATTCCTTCTTAGTCCGTAGAAGAGTACTAAGAAGAAATTTTCCTAAAATACCTTCGGCATCCGGCAGAAACGGTGAAGTAAAATCAAAATAGATAGCTTCGTACATACTCTAGTAATTATATGAAACTACTATAAATGGTTAGTAATTGCGTTGTCAAGTGCTTAATCGGCAATTTTTTATCTAAACGAGAACTTGCCGTTGCATACTTGTAGATACTGAAGATACTCCCTATAGAAAGTTGGAGAGGCATTAGCGTTCGCGTTTATAATGATAATATATTCTGAAGAGGGACAAAGGGACGATTATAATGATACATGTCAACGTAAATTAGCATGTAAAATAGCCGTCTGCGAAGTTTTGGACAAAAAACATCGTTATTTATAATCGGTTAGGTTACCCTATAATGTTATACACGCATGCTTGTCTTTAGGCTAAAATAATGAGGGCTAAGTATTTTGCTTAGAAATTTAATTGCGACGACCGACCCTACCACACGTGTATATATTAAATCCATTGAAGTCAATGGCAATTTTAAATACATTTTTTTATAGACTCGCGCCTGTATCCCTAAAAGGGAAAGCATAGGTGTAATATTACACCCAGATTTCGCCATATTAAGAACTTAAGCTCACACGTAATAGGTGGCGAGTCTATTGCCGTATATTGCCAACTCCGTGCTGCTACTGACAATTTGGAAAAACTCAGTAACACTTTTGCCCGAAACGGGAATCGAACACGGACCAGCAGACGCATACGCTATCCACTGAACCCTCCTAGTCTTTAAATACGTGTGACTGCCTATTGCGAAAATCTTCCTAGATTTTTAGGCCCAGTTTATTTTCGAAATATTAAAAATAAAATATTTAGATTGCAATGGGCGATATCTGCTAATAATACAATACTATTTAAACCTTCAAAGCTTTCAGGCTTCTTCATTTATTATTCATTTCATTTGGAAAGCTTTCCATAAATAGATGATTGCACTGCCTTTTTCAAAAGAAGTCCCTCCCTGCACTCTCAACTAAAATATGACATGACATTGTTTCCTGTTTTCTATTTTTATAAAATATATAACCCCACCCCGCAAGGAGTTTATTCTAATAATAACTTGAAACCATATCAGTAACGCTACATCACTTGAGACTTGTTTGCCCTCAAACGCTATCTTTGAATTGCCATTTAGTTTTGATATAGATATTCAAGAGATATGCCGTTTCTACGTTATATCTTCGTTATAAGTACACTTCACCTCACCCTTGCTATACATTAAAATTACGTATATAATATACGTATACAGCATTACATTCTAAGGCCAATATTGGCTTATTAAAAGGCCACAATTCAAAGCCCGATATCCCTGATTTTCACCGATTATGAAACCAAATATGCATCCCTTAATGTTAAGGTATTTTAAAGACGTATGCTTAAGGCCTCTGGTTTTGCTCACATATTATTATGACCACCAAATACTTTAGGAATGTGCTGATTTAGACCCGTATATAAGATAGATATGTTGTGGTAATTATTGGCAGCGATAGCCTAGTGGATATACCAACAGACTGCCATGCAGAGGGTATCGGGGTCGAATCCACGGCGCGCACCAATGACTTTTCGGAGTTATGTGCGTATTGAATTATTAATTATCGCTTGTCCCGTGCCTCGGAGTGCACGTTAAGCCGTTGGTCCCAGTTATCATGAAGATCTTTGACAGTCGTTACAGGGCGTCAGTACCTTCTTAATAAACTGACACTAGTCTAAACCATGGAACATCGCTATCCCTTCAGGTTGCGGAGGTCAGACAGGCAGTCTCTCCGTGAAAAAACTAATATTCAGCCAAATCCGCTAAGACTAGTAAGCGGACCCCAGATTGAAACTGGGATAACGCGAAGAGGATGATGATGTTGTGATAATTACTACAGGCTTTGGGTATAACTATGGTAATTATATCGAGTGCTTTGGACAAGGAGAATGTTCAAGCACTCTATTAAACCTGATATATCGTTTAGAGAATTATATGATATTTTGAGAAGTTTTACGATTGTTTGTGGGCTAGAGATGTTAAATGAGAGACAATAAAAGTAACAAACAAAAGCTGAGTTTTGTGATACGGATTTTTATGTTTAAATAAATAATATTTGTCAAATGATTTATTCTTGGATCAAAGAAAGCATGTGTACTTATATTTCTTGGTTTCGAAAAAGTCCTCTTGAGGCAAAAGGTGAGCATTTCTCTTCTAATCCGATCAGAAATAAACATTAGAGACGAACAAACACATTTATCAAAATTACTTTGGGACGGTTTTACCTTCGGAGCAAAGTTTTCCACACAACTCTCGGAGATAAACTAGGCGAGGATCATAGCTGTGAAGCTGAGCGTCTGACGTTCTCGTTAACGGGAAGCCCTGCAGCTACCAATATGGCGGAGTGAAGGTCACAGGCATCAGTCATCGTTAAGTCTGGCAATGTCAAGAAATTATACCAGTATTCATTATTCGAGAACAATTTTAGCGGTGATGTATTACTAAGGTACCTATTATTGAAGATGGGAAGTAATTTTTGTCATGACGTTGTAGAAAAACTTAATGATGGACGATTTGTTTTGAAGGTAAAACTAGACTTCATATCCGTTCAGTAGTTTTTTAGCCTATCGCGTTCATACTAACAGACAAAAAAGGGAACTTCATTTTATAATATGCTGGTTTGATGTAGTAAATTGTGATTTTATAATATTATGGTTATTTGATGTAGTGGCTGGCATTAAGCACTAAAGAGCAAACAATTTTTCTAAAGCATAAACCAGTTACGAAGTTGCTAGAAAAAAATCCAAATTAAATTAACTTTGCGAAAAAGCGTCTTTATTTGCGCACATAATTTAGAAGTCCAAGGAGTACATAAAATCCTACATTAAATGTCAATTTTTGAGATAAAGATTATTGAAATAAGCCGCTTCACATTTTGTTAATCTAAAAGGCTTTAGAATATTCGGGGATTCAACAAGTGTGTGTTAAGTTCCATAAGGATTATTTATACAATAATTTGCTCATTTGGTAGGAATAAAGGGGTTGTTTGAAGCGATTATGTTTCGCAGAAAATAGTTTTATTTAACAAAACATACTAGCATCCTGTAAGTATATCATAATTAAAAGAAATTATTTAAAAATTCATATTTTAAACGTTCGCAATACCTTTAAATCATATGACATAACATTGTATTTGTGACTTTAAGAATTAACCTGTAAATGCTTCTTTAATACACAAAGTTTCAATCGGGTGACATCGTTTTCGGTCACGCATCGTATATCCTACTGTCGGTGAAACCGAGACTACAACCGATACATTAAGTAGGTATTCATGTGACTAAGATCTAACAAAAGTTTATCGGTATCATTTTGCAAGCATCAAATACCTATATTAGACGAAATGGGGTATGATTGACTCGACCTACACGCAGTGCGACTGTGGCGCTCCAGAACAGACCATGAGTCCTCTACTAACATCTGTGCGAACAATTAGGATACTCCTCCTGAAGTATCCCAAGTGTCCGCACAGATGTTCGGCGGCCGACCTATGCCAAGCCATTGACAATGGCGTTGCTGTGGCCGCATACTGGGCTAGTGCCATTTGATGTCTGTACCAACGACTCGAAAAGAAGAAGATTAGACGAGTACAAAAAAAGAAATTCTATCGACTACGTATGAAAGCCATTTTATTTACCTAAAGGCAATATTTTTCCTTACAGCTAATGCCATATAATTGACATACCGTCATATAAATGATTCCATTTATCCAAAGGCAATATTTCTTCGGCGAAATATTAAATCACCGTGATCTAGTACAATTGACAGGTTGTTATTGATTTTGCTTCTATATAGAAATGGTTTTGGCGCTTCCTTTTATTACTACAGTGAACGGAACGTAATTGGCGTATGAAGATTTGATATGTCTTCTCGAATAATCATATCAAAGTGTACTTTATAACGGACTGCTACTAAAACTAAAAAGTTTAAGTTGATTCTTAGATATTTTATGGCTCCAATCCATGCACGAGATACATGGTGTAATCAAGGCGATGTCACGGATATACCGTACTAACACAATTCCAGTGATTTTGTTGATCCAGTGATTCACAATGGGTCATCGACGATACCACGCTGGCTTTAGTGAATAGGTAGAGACGAACAAACTCTAACGCTAATATGATTGGTGTCTAACTGTTACGGTTAACCGAGATTTGGGCAATTTGTGGATTGTAAAGGATTTGTCCAGTATGCAGAAAAGACTTGCAAGACGCACAGTGTAGTAACTTTGTGATCACATTATTTTCGGTGCATTTCAATCAGCCTATTGCAGTCCACTGCTGGTGATAGACCTCTCCCAACATGCGCCACAAAACCGGTCCTCGGACGGCATTGCATTTATCGTATAACCGTTTGTTTAGCAACAGCATAATATGTTACTGTTGTCATATCGGACGACCGGTTGGTGCAGCGGGAGTGTTAGCGACTGCTACGCCGAAGGTCGTGGGTTCGATTCCCGCTCAAGTCAAACATTTGTGTGCGTGAACATGGATGTTTGTCTTGGTCTGGGTGTTTCTATGTATAATATGTATGTATTTACAAAAAAAAGTATATTATATATGTATGTTTATCCATTATACCCACAGTACAAACTCTGCTTAGTTTGGGACTAGATGGTGATGTGTATAAGTGCTAGAATATTTATATTTATTTATTTATATAATTGAATGTACGAAGTGTTGTACATTCAATTATTTGACAACAATAACATAATTATGCTCTGTACTATCCTAATTACAGTGAGTTAATCCATTATATACAAAGTATAAACAATAATAACAGTAATTTTCAAACAGCAATTATAAGTCACGTAATTTGTGTTACTCAAGTGTAATTTTAATTAATTTAAAGTTAATGGCAATTTTGTTTATTAACGACAAAATAACAGTCTTTCAATAAACGAAACATTTCCGAGAAATTGTATCTTAATATATAAAATCCTTGCGTTACTGACTGACTGACAGACACGCTACAGCCGAAACTATTGTGCGCAGGAAGCTGAAATTTGACATGTATGTTCCTTAGGGACCGTAGGGGTGCACTAAGAAGGGATTTCCCGAAATTCCCACGGGATCGGCCAAAACGGGTAAATTTAAAAAAAATGCAGGCGTAGCTGCTGGCGTCCTCTAGTACTAATATATAAAGCTGAAGAGTTTGTTTGTTTGTTTGTTGGGTTGAACGCGCTAATCTTAGAAACTACCGGTCGGATTTGAAAAATTCTTTCAGTGTTTGATAGGTCATTTATCGAGGAAGGCTATAGGCTATATAACATCCCGCTATGAGCCACGGGAGCGGAGCAGTAGCCTTAAATAACGCGGGTGTAACCGCGGGCATCATCTAGTCATAATTAATATTATCATAAAAACAAGACTGCTGGCGTTCCAGCCCATCTTGAACCTCAGAGTCTGGTACGCGAAGACGGCAAAAGACCAGACAATATGTCTGGGATATTACTCCCAGAGCAGAGTCATGCGACTCCTCCCAGGCATCAAAAATACTATCCAAAAACTCAACTCCAGCATCGGTAGTTGAGCGACCCCTAGTAAAACCAAATTGTTTTTCATGTAACAGCTCATGGTTATTTAAATGAATTTGAAGCTGACCTAGAATTAATTTTTCAAAAATTTTACTAAACGTGGGTAGCACAGATATTGGCCTATAATTTGTGGGGTCAGATGTGCTACCTGATTTAAATAACGGAATTACTTTACTATTTTTCATTTGATCAGGAAACACACCACAGTCAATGCATCTATTGAAAATCATTGCCAGTTCAGGTGCTACTGTGTTGATTATGGATTTTGTAATCACAACAGAATTACCCCAAAGATCACTAGTCTTCTTCAAATTAAGGGTATTAAAAGTTTTTACAATATCTCTGTCAGTGACATAACTAAAACTAAATTCAATGTTACACCTATTGACATTTTGTTTCAATAGAGATTCGGCGTCATTAGGGGACGAGTTGAGGGATTTAGTGGTTGAGACTGGAATGTCTGTGAAGAAATTTTCAAATGCTGTAGCAACCTCAAAATATGATTTTAATATATTTTTATTTAATTGAAGAGTGTAATCGTTACTTTTAATCTTGACCCTTCCAGTCTCATTTGTTCATAATATCCCACGTTGCTTTTATTTTATTGTCACTATTTTTAATTTTTGATTTAAAATAAAGTGTCTTAGCTTCACGACAAATATTTTTAAATAACTTAGAATAATGTCTTACATATTGACAAAATTGTTCATCATTTTTATTAATTACTTTCTGTTCATATAATTCGTAAACCTTGTTTCTACTTTTATAAATTCCAGTGGTTGCCCATTCACTGAAGGATGTAGTACCAGTAACTGAGATCCTCTAAGGGACAAAGATAGAATAGAATATAGTACAGTACATGACAAAGAAAGAATTTTACAACTTATTAGGATCGTTATCATAGCATAAATATGGTAGTATACTTGTGAGTTTATCCTTAAGTCCCTCCAGACGACGCAAAGTTTTTGGCACCACACTCAATTCCTTTTTACCTACTTTTTTAGACTGCATAGCAAATCTTATAGATTGTCCACAATGATCTGATGTTAATTTGTTTATTATTTGCTTTCTAACTGGTACAATGTCTGTAAATATATTGTCTATACAAGTAGATGTCGTGGAAGTTATCCTGGTGGGTTCCAAAAATAAGCAAGCAAGATTTTTGGCAATTCAGGGAATCTTCTAGTAAATTAATCACCACCTACTATTATAGATTTATTTTGTTGGCATAGCTTCCGTAACACATCATCTATGACACTTTCAAAGTTATTATAGAAGGCTGATGGTGGCCTATACACACTCAACACAACAAGTTGGTCCAACTCCACACAGGCTATTTCAACTGTCCGTTCAACAGAGAAACTGACAATGTCACTACGATTCTTAAATTTAAGCAGCTTGTTAACTAAAATCAACGATCCACCATGTATTGCATTTTGTCTGCTGAACGAACTACCAACTAGATGGTTATTAAAATTGAACATGAACTGGTGATCTTTATGCCAATGTTCTGTTATAAACAAAATATCAATGCATTCACCGTTCATGAACAACTCGACTTCTAAATCTTTATTTGACATACCTTGTATATTTTGGTGTACCAGTTTTAATAATTGCGAATTTCTTAATGTATTATTAGTTGAATTGGGCTTATTTGTACATACCAGCCCATTATTAATGAAAGTGTCATTGCAAGAGGTATTCTCTATTGTCGAATTATTTAATTTAAATTAATAGAAATGTCAGACTGTGTAGCCAAAATATTGGCTGAATCATTATAAATGTCATTTTGTTGCTGTATAGGGGCAACACGTTTATTAGCCAAATTCTTGGCTGAAATGTCAATACGAAATGCTAGCGACTCAGCTAGTTGTCTTTTATAATACGAATTCAGATAACAAGTATCTTGCGTCAAATGTAAAGCTTTACTAACATAATTGTTAGAGTAAAAAAAATGAAATTGATTGTTATTGTATGACCAACTACACAAATTTATATTAAGACTATGTCTAATATTATTTTCTTTCTGTGGCAACCCTTTACTGAAAGGTAAAGTGAGCATAATAATTTGATTTAAATTTAATTCACATAATTTACTATAATAATAGAATAAAAGTCTTTTATTTAAAGATCCTCTTTTACCAAATAGAATCAATAAAGTTGTATCCTGGTCAAAATTGAAGTTTATAATTTTATCGAAAATAGCAATGGAACTTATCCCAGGCAAACAGTAGTTCAGCACTAACCCATCACTAGCCCATCAACAACAACTGACCCATACCTTTTCCAATCTCGTCACTAAATATTATCACTTTATTTTTATTTTGTAATATAGTTTTACTGTCTAGTTTGTTATTATTTAATTTATTTAGAGTGTGTTTAATATTTGATTTTGTGTTGTTTAAAGAACTATTTAGCAAAACCGGGTCACATGTTGGCAATGAGCAAGCTGGCAAGTGTTGGAGGTTGAACGGGATGTCATTGTTCAATGGTATTGAGCATTTGTTACTATTTGATGCCACCAACTCATTCATTGCCAATATGTACTCTTTCATTTGTAGTTCAGAGCTTTTATATTTATTTGTTATTGATACTAATTTGTCACTAAGATTATTTAATTATACCTGCAAATTATTTATTTCTAATTTATGTTTCAAATTATTTTGGTGATATTTCTGAGTAATTTTTTAATTTTTCATGAGCATACTTGCTCATGAAAAATTCTTAAAAATCTTTCCCTATTTAGCTTAACATCTTTTATGCAAAATTTTTGCCTGTGAACTAATTATTGGGTCTTTTTTATGAATTTGTTTATTTTGACATATTTCTTAATTCTATTCCTACTACCCCTAATCAATTTTATTGAATTATTTGATTCTTTGCACACTGAGAGACTATTTGGAAATGATGATTTAGAATGATTTCTATCAGTAATCATGCTTGGAGCACGAACCACCAGCTCATTGAACAGACTTTGATTTGCCGTCGTAGTGATTTGATCTTGGGTGAATTCTAGATAACTTATTCTACTGTTTGCCTCGTGTAACTGTTTGTCTAAAAGCTGTATACGGTCAAGTGCTTGTTTATACTGCAAGCTACACTCGGCAAACCCGTCCACAATGAGCTGGAGTCCATCCCGAGCACTCATGGCATCAGAGAATTGATTATGTAGCTGAGCCATTTCACATTTTAAGATCTTATTTTTTTCCAGTAAGTTCCACATTTCTTTCTCGTTATCTTCTCTTTCCTTTATCAGTTTGTTACACAACTCCTTAGAGGTCTTTAATTCAATTAAAGCCAGTTGGAGTTTAGACTCTTCCTGGCGAGCCAAAGCTTTACGAGTCATAAACTTAGTGAAAAGAGAGAAAAACAAGTAGTTAAAAGGAAGTTTTGTTCAAAAGTAAAGGAGAAGATTGAAATACGTAGTAATAGTAGGGTTTAAAGCTCATTATTATTGTAAGATAGAACAACTGATCTCGTTCAAAGTTGTGTAACCAACTAACAAGGTTTTGTTCAAACTCAAACTCAAAATCATTTATTCATTTAGGCCACAAAGTGACGCTTATGAACGTCAAAAGTTAAAGTTAATTACTAGATGATTCTACATTTACATTTACTGCCACGTTCGCAATGCAATAGGTAGAACCACGAGAAAGAACGGGCAATAAAACTCGTGGCCACTCTTTTTAACTGCCAGTATAATGGTTTTACATGTTATATTTGTAAGGAGCTGCAACTGTTTCACATTGTGAGTTATCTACTATTGCAAAAGTTAATAGTTATTGATATCATACTCAAGCAATAAATTATGTTCATTTATTAAGCCTCCCAAAGTGAATATGGTGAAACAGGAGCATCCACTTACGTCTTTTGATGTAAGCAACTCGCGAACATGACTGTTCTGATCTATGGTGGAACAGTATGTTCCGAAAAGTAATGCAGCAATTTACAATCTATTAGTTAGCAGTTCATTACCACGAGTTACCCTCACCTTACAAATCCAATAAATTATAATAAAAAGAGTAGAACAAGAATGCAAATGTAGCATAAAAAGAGAATACGGTAATTAACTACACTATAAGACTGCCTATTGACCTAATAATAAAAATAAATTGACCTAATAAAAGAATATTTATTTCCAAGCGTACTTGTCGTCAAAATACTCATTTAAACTATAATATGCCTTTAGTAAAAGATTATTTTTAACAATTGTCTGAAACGACCTTAAAGGCAAGTCTAAAATATTACTCGGTATTTTATTATAGATTCTTATACTAAGACCAATAAAAGAGCTATGCGTTTTGTGTAAACGGAAATATGGTACACATAATTTGTGCCTGTTCCTAGTATTAATATTGTGTATGTCACTATTCATTTTGTAAGAGTTTATATGTAGTCGTACATGCATAACACTGGCATAAATATATTGTGATGCTACAGTAAGAATACCAATAGTTTTAAATTTTTCTTTAAGTGAGACTCTTGTCTTTAACTGGTAAATGGCCCTAACTGCTCGTTTTTGTAATATAAAAATATTTTCGATGTTCGACGCATTTTGTTTATGTATTTTTACTATTTATTTAGGAACTTGATAGCACTTTTTATTCGGAAATATACTAAATAACACTATTTTATACGTATAAGTTGATTTTAGATAGTAGTTACAATGTTATATCTGTTTGTAAAATGACAATGCAAATTTAGCCGGTAGATTGGTTGTCAAAAAAGACACAGAAAACACTAATACTTTTAGAAATTATTACAAATAACACATTTATTAAGTAATTAACTTGTAATAAGCTTTAATTATTCGATTATTTTATATTTTTATTTGTAAAAAATACGGGACAAGGTCGGATCAGCTGTTAACCTCAGTGTTGCCACAGAGCGAAAATAATTAGACGTATGTCTACTTTACTTATTTTTTTAATCTTTTCATGTAGTTAGAATCTTCCTAGTATTGGCATGAATAGACAAACTCAAATAAGGGAGTAATTCAGTCTTATAAAACATCTAATGAATGTAGAATCCATACTGTGCGTTTAAACTGGTCAGTTATTTCAGCTTCTATGTTTCTCTGATAACTTCTTCAGAGTGGGTAGTGGCATGAATGTGTTTCCTCGTTACTTTTTCTCTAAATTTGTTTGTTCTCCACTATGTTATGCAATTATGGTTTAAGCGACCGCCTCGTCACGTAACATACAGTGCGCCAAGTGCCCTTAACTCCTATCCTGCGCAAGGCCCGGTTTGCCCAACGCAGGAAATGCAATGTCATTTCAAATACTTTTGAATTTTTACATAGACTTGCAGAAAATGAAAAATTCGTCTATAAAGATATAATTATATGGCATGAATTGTACCTTTCTGGCTTCGTTACGAGTTTATCTAACTAGTTATATCTTTCAATAAGTAAATAAAATTGACCCGTTCTCGCAGCGATGTAATATATTTTAATTTTGAGAAATTTCATTGGTATAACTTGTAAACTTTATCACAATTTATCGAATATCCACACATAATCACCAAACGAACACTTTATTACGTTAAAACAATATACAAAGCGCAAAGATAACTCAACACATTTTACTTTATAATCATAATTTCACCATAAAACGTTTTTGTTTACGCGACGATAAATACCGGCCGCCATTCTTTGGTAACGTAATAAGTGCATTACAAAAGTATCGTTACTTGTTCACTGCAATATTTATCACTTTTCGATAAACTATAACTCAATATGAAATCTACACTTATTGTTCAATAGTTCTGTATATAATACTTCTAAGATTACTTAATATTTTCTCATTACAAACATTTTTTTCTTTTCTCGTGCACACTTATTTCAATATCAACATTTCCAATATAGCGTCGTCGCAAAGTTCAATAGCAAACGCATTTTGTTTAATTAATTTTCGTTCTCTGTTGCTCATTTCCAGTTTATACACATACATACATAGACTCACGCCTGTTTCCCCGAAGGCGTAGGCAGAGGCATATTAAACGCCCATTTTTCGCCAGTGTTTTGATCCCACGTAATAGGTGGCGAGCCTATTGCCGCTTATCGGGATATTTTGTTTGCCAGAGCCTCGTCCGTTGGTCGGCAGGTGCACCACTTGCAGGTGAGGTTGGCTTGGGACCCTAAGTTCTTGGTGGGAACCCTATGCACCCTTCCAGTACCTACTTATACCAATGAAATTACCAAGTACCTAACACCTTAGGGGTCAAGATCACTCATCTCTAGCCCAACAGGCCAATAGAACATAATACAAACCTGCATTCCGAAATGATAATCTTTTTTTTCTTTCTTTTTTTCGTTTTTTTTCTTCTGTTACAAAACTTAATGAGAATTTCACTTAAATCAAAATGTAAACCTACATTGAATACGGCAATCATTATCATGAGCAGAGGCTGCCAAAACGTAGTAGGTTACAAGTGTTACATTTAAGCCTAATTAGCAATTTGTGGTTTGGCTCGTGTTCTAACAATATTTATGACATACTGTCGCCTCATTATCTAGAGCATAAAAAACTAGAGTAATAGCTGAACAAACTTTGACTTAATTTAAAAGATAGTTAGGAGTGCCAGTAATATTGGCTACACCAATCCGTTTTAATGTCGATACTATAATACTAAATAATTCATCACAATCAATTTGGTTGAATACTCGACCATTACCTATGTTGGGTATTGGTCGGGTATGAGGTTATTCAGCCTTGACTCAACGGATATAATCATTAATCCTGCAAGGTTCTGATATAGGTAGTATGAGCTTATATTTTTTATGTTTATAATACAAATGTGTATTTTTATGGAAATCTCGATATAGCAATTAGTCATGTTGCATTATAATTATTATAGAGGAACAGGACAGACACGCAGTCAGTTTTATAGTTTTCTTAATTATTACAAAAACTTAAAAACCGACTGCGTTACTAATTTGAAAATGAAAATCCCCTAAAACAAGAGAGTCGTCACACCAGACTTAGCTTAAAAATCGCCAAAGTTGCTAAAGCGATACTTATAAGCGTCAAATACATACAAAAATATCAATTTGGACCTTACATGACAGTGTTTAGACGCTTTAAGAAGTTTAGTGCAAACCCGACTGATAGGGATAGGTAAATTAAAAAACCGGACTTCATAGTATCTTTGACAATATTTTTTAAAACATAGAACAGCCAGAAAAACAAAACAAGAAAAAATCCTAAATATTGATAATACATAATAATAACTTATTTATTCATCTTTCTACAATAATAGTTTACTGAGTGTAGAGACGGCGTACCGAAAACAAAAAATTCGACCGCCACGGGCCTCAGCACCTATCATGTACTGAATCTCAGTTTTCGGTACGCCGTTTCTTACACCCACGTATAATTCTAAATTAAATTGCAAAATTAATGTTTGGCTGATTCAATATTTGTACTTTAATCACGAAAGAATGATATAATTGGTACCCAGATTAATTATTATTTGAATTAACTCAAAGGAAAATACCACGTGGATGTTACCACTATTGGTAGCTAGTATAAAAAATTGCTCTTACATATTAATAAGTAATTTTCTCGATCTATTTTCTTTTATTAATTTTGACAATCGGACTTAGGCTGATAATGATGTTGATGTTTGACAACTACATTTACGTAAACAATAATAAGAACAAAATAAATAAACATGTAAGTCATATACTATCAACAGCCGGTATTGTACAACTTATATAAAAGTCCTAAACAGTGCAAAGATGTAACATATTAACCACTCAGAATCGGATTACTGTCACTTTGGCAAGCCAAGTACAATAATACAATAAATTTCTTTTGTTTCATTTTGGTTCCCTCGGCATATAAACAATGCGGAACATGGCGCCTATATTTCTCCAGCTCCTCGCAATTAATCGAGTAAGAAATGACGCACTAAGTCTAAGATGGCGAAGAAGTCAACGTTTTTAGAGAATATGCCTACTTGCATATGGCTGTATTTTACAAGAACAATTTAATATTAATTTGGATGGCAAGAAAATATAAAACCTTTTTAAGAATAAGCATCTTGTTGGGTAGCTGGTTATGTCATTGGTTTCCAGTCGAGGTACCTTTATATTTCGTTTATTACCGGGTTTTCTTTTATATAAATGATTATATTAGGTACACTATAGTAGTACCTAAGAAAGTGATAATACGTCTCTTATCCGTAGACTTGAAGGAACAGATTCAATGTACCGACCTATGCATAATAATATCACATCTGATATTTTCTTATTGAACATTTCATAGTTTCTAAATAGACATAAATAAATTAGGCATTTATCCTCGACTAAAATTACCGTCTTAAACCCGCTATTAAGAAACCTGGACGTAATACCTTCATAGTTTCCAAGGTGCTTTGTGTCTGTAGTGCCTTACACAGGCCGGCACTGCCATCCTTCCCGCCTCGAGTGTCATGTCAAAGGAAGTATCGCAGCTATATAATTCCTGTAGATACCAACGGTGTTTAAAGTGCTATCCAGATGACCCTTTCAATCTCTATATCAGAACTGACAGCTGACATAGTATTGCTGAACTATATTTTATTGCATTCATCAACTAGAGAGTGAAGTACATTTATAAAGGTGCATTCATATATTCATATTACCTATTACGTGGGACTAAAATAAATCTGGCGAAACGTGGGTGTAGCAATATACCTCTGCCTATCTCTTCGGGGATATAGGCGTGAGACTATGTATGTATGTTATATTTGAAGATGAAATAACTATAATATACTCTATTATACAGCAATCTTTACTGACGAACTATTAGTGGGTAACAAGCCACAAAGATGAAAACTATCTGAAATAATTATTGTACGGCGATAAAGTTAAATTATATAATAATAATAATAATAATAATCATCTTTATTGTACACCAAAATAATTTTACAAGAATAAACATGAATGAAGACATTTATAGAAACAGTACAAATGGCGGCCTTATCGCTATCTAGCAATGTCTTACAGGCAACCTTGGGATGGACAAGAAAGACATGGATCTAGAAAGAAAGATAGAAGGGTAGTTTGGTGTTATTAATGATTTGGATACAATAATAAATAAATATATGGCATTTATAAAATACAAATACATAAACACTATCATAGATAAATTATATAAATGACTATACATAAATAATTAAAAATACATAAATAAATATAAATACATAAATACTAATAATATTAATACTTATACATAAATTAGTGCCTAAATAGAAGAAGGGAATTAAATAACAAGAGTAGGTAATACTACAGTAACAAAGTTAAATTGATAGATAGTAGTCTTTGACGAGTTTTTTAAAGGAAGTTTGAGCTTGTTTGATAGACAACGACAATGCATTCCACAAGCGTGCAGCTTGAACAGTGAATGAGCGATTGTAAAAACTGCTAGAATGCATTGGAATTGCTAGTCTCAAATTTACCGATGACCTCAGAGACCTAGAATGAGTGTCAGTAAGGAACTCGAAGCGTTCTTTTAGATAAAGGGGAGTAGAAGGATTGAAGAGGATGTTATAAAGTAAAGAAAGTATGTGAGTATTCCGTCGAAGGCGAATTGGGAGCCACCTGAGCAAATTGCGGAAATTGGAAACGTGATCATATTTGCGCAGTCTAAATATAAATCTTATACATAAGTTCTGAAGACGCTCAAGCTTATCAAGTTGCTCCTCTGTGAGATCTAGATAGCTGACATCAGCATAGTCAAGGATAGGTAAGAGAAGAGAATTTGCAAGCGCAACCTTGGTGGCAGTAGGCAGAAAGTTCCGCAGTCTTCGCAAGGTCCCAGCCGCAGAAAATAATTTTTGACTAACTTCCCTAATTTGAGGACCCCAGGATAAAGTCTTGTCAATATTAACTCCCAAATCCTTCACGCAGTCACTAACAGGAATGGGTATGCCATTAAAGTTAATCTGTGGTAAACAAGTCAAGTCAACACGCGAAATCATTCGAGGACTTCCCACAACGATGATCTGCGTCTTTGTAGAGTTGACCTGTAGACCAAATCTGTAGCTCCATGCAGCTATTCGCTCAAGGTCTGAATTTATGATTTGAAATGCTTCAAACAACTCATGGACTGGAGCTTGGGTGTAAATTTGAAGATCATCTGCATAAAGGTGGTAGGATGACTGAAGTTGATAAGAGATAGAATTTATAAAAATTGATAAAAGTAAGGGAGATAGAACGCCACCCTGCGGAACGCCGACTGTAGTCCTGCACCAGGAAGAGAACGAGTCTTCAATTCGTATACGTTGTCGGCGACCAAACAGGTAACTGTGAAACCAATCAATCACTTGTGGAGATATGTTAATTGAGCGTAGTATGCCAAGCCGGGTATGGAAATCAACGTTATTAAAGGCGTTACTGAAATCTAGTAAGCAAAGTGTAGTCACGTTACCATTTTCCATACCAAGCCTGATGTCATCGGTAATGTTGATCAATGCCGTAACAGTGCTGTGACCAGGACGAAAACCGGATTGGAGTGGATTTAGGAGAAGGTTCTGATTAAGGAATGTACTAAGTTGAGCATGAACGAGGCGTTCAAGCACTTTTGAGAGGAATGGTAGTACGGAGATAGGACGATACTCGGAAAAAGATGTAGGATTAGATTTTTTGGGTAAGGGAATAATTAGTGCTTCTTTCCATAAAGCAGGGAAAACGCCCCCGGCTAAGGCAAAATTTAAAATATGACATAGAATGGGAAGGATTTCGTCTAGGATGGGAAGGATCATTTTCCGACTGACACAGTCATTACCGACAGCATTGGAAGCAATAGATAATACGCTCTTTTTAACATCACACTCAGATAGTTAATTAAAAGCAAAGGATGGATAATTCGGGGTTGGAAGTAAAGAAAGATCATGCAAAGTTTTAGCTTTAGTAGTCTCATCAAATTTAGATGAAGCAGTGAAATGTTGATTAAGTGAATCAATGTTTAAATTATGAGAAATTAGACTTTGTGTAGATTTTCCAACTCCCAAAGTTTTTAGAAATTTCCAGACTTTAGCTGGATCCTCATTTTCAACAGACTTATGGATATATTGGCGTTGTGCTTGCCTACACACCTTTTTACAGTGATTTCTAATCACAATGTATTTGTTCCAATTACTAGGCGTTGGCCGACATTTATATTTTGTTTTAGCCATGGCTTTTTTTGACAGTAGATGTTTAATTTCAGTGGTTAGCAACGGTGAGGGTAATTGACGGACTTTGATCGCGCGTACTGGTGCATGGACATCGTAAAGCCGAATGATAGAAGTTGTGAATAGTTCAACTTTTACGTCAATTGACGTTACGCTCTGTAACGGACCCCAATCAATTATGCTTGAGTCATTACGAAGATTTTCAACATTCATGCCACCAAAATTACGTTGCAGAAGAATTTTTGTCTTTGTCTTAGGAAGACGAAGTTTATAGGACAGAAAAATCAAGTCATGGTAGGAGAAAGCATCAGCTGGAAGCTGCCCATGCTTGGCGACAAGAGAAGGTGTGGAAACAAAAATGAGATCAAGAAGAGAAGGAGTAGAATTTGGAAAATTATGTGTAGCACTTAGAGGGAGGATGGATAGATTACAGGATTCGACAATACTACACAAAGAAGATGAGCGCGAGTCCTTTTTTAACAGACAAGTGTTGAAATCACCCATGACTATGGTGTGAATGTAAGAAGGAGATAGATTTTCTAGGATACGTTCAAAAGAAGAGAAATAATTAACGCGACAGTTGGGAGAATAAAAAACACCAAGAAGGACCTTGGTATAAGCGAGATCTAATTCTAGAAAGAGATGCTCGCCGGCGTTGAGCGGCGGTGGTTGTGATGACATAGAAACGATATTAAAAGGAATGTGAGCCCGTAGATAAATGGCAACACCTCCACCACCACTCCCGGTACGATCATTTCTTATAAGGCGGAAATTGGGAAGAGAGTACGAAACAAACGACAGGCATGGTTTTAACCACGACTCGGAAACAAGAATGGCATGAATATTCTTACAGTCAAAAGTGGTCAGCATATCCTGGAAATGGGCTGGAATACTCTGAGCATTAATATGCACAACATTCAAGTTACTGGGTACATCGGCAAACTCGCACTGGATAGTATCAGCAAGAGATGGAATGCTTGAAAAACTATTGTCATTGCTACTTGCAGAAAAAAAACTGGCATTGTCACTACTTTGCAATAGATCTGACATAACATAAAAATATAAAAATTAAAAATAAGTATATATATATAATATATGTATAAAAACAAATATATAAAAATATATATATTATAAAGTTAAACGGTGCTAAAAGTCTTTTCCACCTGCCAGTTGAGTGCTAAGACCTATAGAACAAAAATTGGTAATGCATATTGCACATAAAATTTAAAGATTTGTAAAACAAAAAGAAAAAATAATAATAATCTAACGTGAAACAACGAACAAAGACAGTGCAACAGTTGCAACATCCGGATATATTTTTATAGTAAATATTACATTCTGAAGTTCAGATTCTAAAGAATAAAAAGAAGATAAGAAAGCAATTTAAGGATAGGATGGAATAAATATAGTTTTATAGAACAGGTATATCTATATGTAATATATACATATTAAAAGTAACTAGAAAAACTATTATTTAGATATATATTAGAAAATAAATAAATATTTATAACGATTTTAAAGATATATCTTGGCTCAGTTTCTGAACGCTTCTCAGTAGCAGTAAGAACGAAACGTAATTTTTTGACAGTGACAGTGTCAAGTGAATATATGTGAAATAATTGTGTTTTGTTTGTAATTAACTAAATAAATAGGAGGTATGAAGATTAGAAAAGTTAATCGTATAGTAAGCGAAAAGGAAACAAAGTGACGAAGAAGGAGGTATTACAAAGATTTACAGTAAAAGTGGATACTACATACAAAAAGTAAATAATATAACGTGGATGCCGCAACCTTTGCTACCTGAGATATTATTTCTTTGTGGCAGCTGCCCATTTCGTCTTCGGAACCATGGGTTTCTCAGCGATTGGCGTCTTCTGTGTGGTCGTCTTTACGCGGTTGAGTTCGCCGAGCGAAGATATTCTATGTTGTGTCCCCTCCGAGTCAACCACAAAGATATGACCCTCCCGAGTCCAACATTTCACAATTCCAAATCGATGGCGTGCCGCCATGAAAACGTCGTGCTGTACCTTGGTTAGGAATTCTGACAGAGTAATGCCACTTCCCTTGAGTTTGGTTTTAGAGAACCAAACCCTGTCACGAACTGCAGTATGCTGGCATTTCACTAAAATGGGTCTAGGCTTGTGAGCAACTGACGGCCGACCCATCCTGTGACAGTGCTTCAAGTCCTCCTTATTTACATTGGTTAGATGGAGATCTTTCATCACATCCATGACCGACTGAACCAGATCTTCATTGGAATGTTCAGTGACACCGTGAAAAAGGAGCATTTTTCGTCGAGTACGCATTTCGATACTGTCCACTCCGCGCGCCAACAGCTGTATCTGATGCTGGAAAGCTCCAATAGTCTCCATGACGAAAGTCCGGAATGATGAAAATTCTGCTGCAAGACTTACTAAGCTGGGAGCACTGTTAGAGTGTTTGGCACTTTTTTGCAGCTCAGCCTCGAAATTGGCCATACGCGCTTCAATGCCAGCCATAGTGTTGGTAAAAGAAGTCTTGATGTCCTCTACACTGTCCATGATAATGATGTGTTTGTGCAATATATTATATTATATTATATTATGAAGCAGGAATTAACACTGAACTGGTTGGTACTTTATATTAGCATATAAATAAAGGCATTTAATTAATAAAATAATACTGATTACTATTTTTAAATTAATTTGATATGTGGAGCAAACAATTTAGTTCTCTATAGTCTAACTACCCACATGTCGTTTATTACATTCTATCTATCTACACGTATAATTTTAGTCAATGAATATAACGTGTTTTTAATGGAAGTTACCTATCGGCACAGATCCATAATACTATTTTTAATATGGGTATCGTCCAAAGTGATAGCATAATAATAATTATTTTGTACTTGATACAACTTGTAATATAATAAGTGCGGTTTCCAGGAAGTATCTCCCTTTGTCATCATTCTCGCTAGCAGCTATCTTGTCATTGTTTGTCGGAAATATGGACTCCGTTGAGTAGCAAACGCAGACGTGAATTGTTTTCTCGTTAACTATTTTATGGAAAAATATTGTTGAAGAAAGGGAACTGTGTAAATGTTTTTTCTAATAATTCTAAGTATTTTATTGTTTTTTCTTTGTATTATGTTCTGTAGTATTGTTGTTGGAAATATAATGAAAGGGTTATAGTTTTGTAAAAAATATGTGGAACAGGTGTCTGAAATGGTGAGTACACGTTTGAGCGATTACTTTTAAAGGAGGATACAGACATTGGACATATCTATATGTCACACATACATCAAAACTCACGTCTCAATATTTTCATATTAAAAGCACATACCTCTCCACAATTATGACCATCCACACGTTGTGAAGCATGACGATAAGCACAGTTCATAAAGTCTCTATCCACCTTTACATACCCTTGTTGATCTTTTCCGTATTGCTTGTTGTATATAATACTCGCCTTTGCCCGCGTCTTCGCTTGCGTAAATTTCGATAAAAAGTTTATTTCTTTTTTTAGTTTAAACTTAATCCATTGAAGGAATAAAAAGATTCATACAAACTCTGACCCCCTGTTTTACCCCTTAGGGGTAAAATGTCCAAATATGCTTGCTTGAATTGATATTTATAGAGATAATTGCAATGTAGATATCTTTATATTTGACAAGTCGTTCTCGCTTTTTATAGTTTTAGCTTCAAAATCAAGAGATTTTCAAATATTATTTAAGTAATTTAATGGACGCCTACGCCACACAAGGAACTGTCGACATGTCATGTTTTAGCTTCAGAAACTGAAAGTCTGTGCTGTTATGTCATTCAGTGCTCGTCTTTTTATTCATATAGATAACTTTTTTTAGTAACCAATATAGCCGGATTGGATATAAACTTGACCTAATAATAATATCCTAAAACAATTCAGATTTCACTTTCATACATAATTATTTTCTGTACGGTGTACGGGAATTTTGGCTGTTATGAAGTCATCGCGATTCGAAGTTTCCGGAACATCTGAAATTCCGTCGCTGTTCCCTAAATTTGGACATAACGTCTCTAGAGATATTTACCACAGGATATACAATGTTTATATGTAAACAAATACACATTTTTGTAGAGCTGTTTACCGGTAACCGATAAATCAGATTTGCTCGTCATTTCTAATATCACTATCGTTTGGTTGCCATGGTATCATAAACTATTCGTTCTTTGTCGACAACTAGCCATATCAAGGCGTATGCCAGTTCCATATTAGCACTTAGCGTGTAGCAATATCGCTGATTGAATGTCACTTATCTAGGTCCTCGTATTGGTTTGCATGTTTGGCGTAGCGAACAGAGCGTGTGCCATGGCCGCTCCGTTTAGAACCGTTGTGTGCTCCATACCTACGCGAGACAACGTTTTGTATGATCCACAAATTACTGTTTCTAAAAAAAATCTAGTGCGGAATTGTAATATATTGTAATATATGTAATAATTGTGAAAAATATCCGGATCTGGTCTCAGGATAACCATTGTTAGGCTAAATATGCGAGACTATAATTATGGACTATAGATGTATGTTATTGATCGTATCGTGAACATGGATGTTTGTCTTGGTCTGGGTGTTTCTATGTATAATATGTATGTATTTACAAAAAAAAATGTATATATGTATGTTTATCCATTGTCTAGTACCCATAGTACAAGCTCTGCTTAGTTTGGGACTAGATGGTGTTGTGTGAATGTGGTAGAATATTATTTATTTATTTATCTGTCACTGGTTTGATGCTTTCAGACCACGGTAATTCATCGTCGTCCTAGCGTTATCCCACTGGCATCCAAGACTTACACCCCTTGAAGCCCGGGGTCCGCTTACTAGTCCAACCAGATTTTATAGAATATAAGCTTTTCTACAGAACAACGGCCGTCTGACCTCCGCAACCCAAAGGGATAGCCATATGCCATGGTTTAGACCTGTATCAGTTTATGTGAGGGCAGAGCCCAGATCTTTAGCAGCTTGGAACGACGGCTTAACGTGCTCTCTGAGGCAAGGGACAAGCAATAATTAACTATTTAATATGCACTAAACTTCGAAAAATAAGTGGTGCGCGCCGTGGATTCGAACCCGATACCACCTGCATAGCAGTCTATTGGTAAATCCACTCAGCTATCACTGCCTCACAGCAAAGCACGGTGATTCTCTGATATAAATAGACAAATGGTCACCCATCCAATTAGATAAAGCCTTACGCAGTCCACTGCTGGTCTTCAATCTCTCCTAATTTGTTTCACAGTACCACTGAGCGCTATAATGATAAATAGTAAACACACTATTAACATACTACTCCAAAATTATGGTAAAATTCTCATCTCCATTGGGTTAAACAGAAGCGGTAAAGAATGTCTGCAAAATACTACAAACACAATACCCGGTGGTAAAACCTCAATGCTTTTTTTAAAGACTAGACTATCTAGGCATCAACTCTGATTAAAAGTGCGTGTCTAATCTATTAATTCCCAAATAGAACAATGCTCTTTTTAACATTCTCGTATGCAGAATAACTGCCCACCCTACGCAGATAAATTGGAAATTCCCTTGTACAATAAAGTGATTTGCAAAAAACGCCTTTGTTTCGAGGCATACAGTTTGACTGCAGACTGGTTTTCATGTAGCATCGTTCGAATTGTTCGTCGCTAAATCAGTTTCTAACATGGAGTCAGACTCACATATCCGTATAGTTTTTCAGAGTTGCAATAGGATATAAACATCAAAAGCTACGTTTTAAATTTCTTGTCATCATGCGGAGTATTTTACCTTCCTTTGCTTGCTGAATTGGAAAAAGTGCGTAACTACATTTTGTCGACTTGCTTTGAGTCATGCGATCGCTTATAAAAATTGTTTATTTATACTGGCCGACATAACTAAACTTTGAACTTATGATAAGGATTAATTATCGTAGTTAAGAGGCTATCTCGAAGGTCAAAAAATCCTTCAGCGGTCATCGTAAAATGTTAGCTATAAAGTTGAATATCGCACGATTTTCGATATTGCGTGCCACCCCGATACTGTCTGTAATCTTATTTCGTTCATTACTCAAGTAATATAAGTTTTAGAGTCAACTAATCTATACATTTCCAATTGAACTAGCTCTTCTTTCGGCGAGTAGCAATTTTAAGGCGAAAAGTTAAGTATTTTTTTAAAATATCCACAAAAGTATTTACAGAAAGCATGTTTTTCAAATTAGAATTCTATCGAGCAAACATCTTTCAATAATGTATCTGTCTATGGATTTACTAGATAAAGACCTGATAAATAAAACACAAAATTTTCACTTTGCAAGTGTGTCTCACTGCTTCAAAATCGGTAAGCAAAAAGGGGATACATTTTCAAGGTAGCGCCTTAACGTGATACGATTTAAGCGACTATATTAATGTCAGTTCTGAACGTAAACGGTCACCCTCCTGTTTGCAGCATGAGAAGGATCAGACCATAGTCCCGTTTACTAACGTAGTTCGGGGTATCCGGATGTGTAGTCAGTTTTAAGGCCGGTCTCCAGGCAGGTGACAGTCCCACCTAGCCAGTCCTAGCGAGGGAGAAATACTTCATACCGCGGAAACTACGGGAGGCCATCGAGATCAGCCGTCGTCCCAATTTCAACCGAGATAGTGGCTGGGGACTGTCACCTGCCTGGAGACCGACCTTAAAACTGACTACACATCTGGATACTCCGAACCTAGATTGCGACACAGTTAGCACGGTGTGTACACATCCAACGTCCTTCACGGTGCAGCGGGACACGTTGCAAAATGACGGTCACACAGGCACACCGGACACGCCGGCAACGCAACCAACTTCATCGCAGGTGCCGCCGCGCCGGGAATACATCATCTACACGCTCGCAACGACAAGCTGCGCGGTGGGCCCGCTTCAGTGGAGCGCCCGACGCCGATGCGGACGGTCGCGCTGCTCATGATTAAAGACCTCCGTATGGTCCGAAACTAGTCGGGCTACTCCGACCAAAAATAATACGTGAGTAGGTACAACCGGCTATAGTTACTCTAATTATGATAACTCACGATAATTTTATTCTAATTCCTCACGATATTTTCCTTCACCGATTAGCAAGCGATAATTAACAATTTATTGCGCACATAACTTCGAAAAGTCATTGGTGCTCGTCGTGGATTTGAACCCGAGACCCTCTGCGTAGCAGTCCGGTGGTCTCTCCACTAGGCTATCGCTTCCATAACTTGAAAAAATATTTCTGCGGCACGGGGGAAAACAGGTTCGAATGCTCGTATTCCGTTAATAGTTGTTTCGATTCTAAGTGTTTTTGTTTTAGGTTTTGTTAAGTGTCGTGCGGCACTAGAACTATTTATGGAATCTTGTTGTTCAGAACACATCCTAAATGAATCCATTTGTTTCGAATCCATTCAAGATGTTTAAAACCAACGAAGGAATAAAATCTCTATAGCTATCCGCTCTAAATCATCATAATATACAAACGTATACTTAATTAATTAAAATTACGTACTTGCAACAGGCTTTCAAATATGAACTCAATGAGTCAAAGGAAAGCATGTTTAGACGGGACTGTAGAAGCTTTACTGGGTTTATGGTCAGTTATCCACGAAACGGTTCATGGATGTTAAATCCATAAACTTAGATTCGGGGAAATAATACTCACTTATAAAAGGCCGGTGTAAAATAGCGAGTTTGGTACGTTGTACTGCCTTTACTAACATAGTGCCTGTTTTCGAATGGAAGAGCTCTCTCCACTTAGCTTTAAATAAACCTAACTCGTTTTCTGGTAGATAGATAGTGATTGTAATTTTGGGAAGCTATCAAAGAGCCATTAGAGACGGTCACTTATCTAATAAGAAATTTGTGTTCTAAGAATAAATCACGTGTCGTGAGGGATTTATAAAAAATCAAGAAGTGGATAAAAGTTTCATTCAGATTCTAAATAAATTTTCATATTTGTGGACAAAACCATAAAGTCTTTCTACACTGCGAGGCGACCGCCTTAACCACTACGCCACAGAACTGGACAAGTTAAAGTTTTTTTTCTAGTTTGGGAACCACCAATAGAAAAATTAAGCTTATAAATTTTTCAGCTTTTTATATAGTGGAAAATACATATATCTATTTGGGCATATTTGAGCTTTTTCTTTACATTTTACATACTTCGATTGCCGGAGCAAAAAAAGTTATTCATCTTTTTATGCGAATAATTATGCGAAAGCAAAAACTATATGCTTTTACAGAAGTTGAATCATCATACACCAGTTTTATTTTAAAGCTGTGAAGAAAATTCAAAATATGAAAGACGAAAAAACATTATTTATTCTTATCAAAATAAATGGAAACTGCTGAATGTATATGCAAGGGGTTGTTAGATTACGGCCGTTAGATTTTATGGTTATACCCTTTTGATAATAAAATCTAAGGGCTTCGTGTCACGGTATTTTCTTTTCCACTGATGGCTTTATCTGACTTGTTTTTTTGGGGTAAGAAATCTCGATGGTATTTATGTTTATATTTTAAAGGGTAACAGTTGGAACTGTAGGGGTGTGCGTCTTTAGAGTATGAACTTGTATTTTAAATGTGTTTAATATTGATTTATATTTATGTTAACAACTGAAAATATAATATTGTGGTAGATAACACTGTTATGACCAATGCATATAACACATGCACCAATTGTCGATGTAATTCCAAGGAACAGTTGAAGTCGTATTTGAATCGCTCGTTAGCAGTACCCGAAGTCACCATTATATACGCTATGAAGTCAGAAGTGAACATTATTAAAGTGATACATATTGTTCTACAATCGCACTTTATTGTGGTACCTAAATCCTGGACTTGTTAAATCATTTACTTTGCTGGCATAATAATTATGATTGCATTATTCATTATTAACACGCCACGAAAATCAACCTCAGTTATAGAAATTCAAAGAAAAATGGTAGATGTAGTTTAAAACAGTTTATAACATAAAAAAATTATCGCTATGCTACTAGTGCAGGATCCAAATCCTAGGAATAACTCCTCTATTGCAAGAGACTTTACAAATGTTCTAGAAAGAGACATAATTAAAACACAGACTTGAAAGTATAATCTGTGAATACCGGGGCGGAAAGTATTGTCCTATATTCGAACCGATTACACTCGGTGCAGTGTTAAGCGGCAAAGTGACCACTTAAGCCACTACAGTCAACATGTTCAAAGAGGCTGTATTTTATTTGACTAAAATTGTATGCATGTATTTTTCACTTTAAGTTAAAACCCACTACAAAGAGATAATTTAGAAACAATCTGTCGTTTTCATAACCTTACACCAATCTGCACAGTTCTAAACATAGACTATTGAGCTAAGTATCTACAGAAAGCTTAAAAATATTTCAGCATTCCGTCCCTAGAATAAAATTAAAAAATACGCTTAGCCTGAATGAAACACGACGTGTGTACATGTTTTATGACACGTGTCAAATGGTACAATAAGGCCTTTGTTCGTATTTTCATCATTATAACAAAAGCGTCATGGTATTATATTAGGTATTTAGGTTGAAAGGTAGATGTTTTTCTTGGTAGGTTGTGTTTTATTTCGCTAGGCTATTTGTTTTGTTTATTAATATGTGCAAGAATGTTATTTTGTGGCTAGACGTACCCGCGGCTTGGTTTACTCTTCGCATCAATTTTAAGTTATAAAAAATATACTTTCTTATTTGCATCCGATTTTACTTTGAATGAATGATGGCGGATGGCAAAACCGTTGCCTCCAAGTTCGAGATTCTCGCTGAAATTGAGAGTTTCTACAAAGACTTGTACGCATAACGGATGCCTAAGTCCACGAGACTCAGTGATGGTGACCACAGAGCCGAACTCAAGCGCCATTACACGGAGGTCATCCCCAATGTCAACCAGGGCGAGGTAAGAGTGGCTCTCGAGCAGCTTAAGAACTCCAGGGGATGACGGAATCACCACAGAGCTCTTAAAAGCAGGTGGGACAGCGGTTCTGAAAGAGCTGGCGCGCCTCTTTAATTCCATTATCCACCAAGGCCTAACACCTCAGGCGTGGAGTGGGAGTGCGGTGGTTCTGTTTTTCAAAAACGGGCGGCCCCCGGCTAGGTGGATAGACGACCTGAAAAGGGTGGCTGGGACAGACTGGATGCGGAAGGCTGAGGACCGTGTACAGTGGCGCGTGTTGGGAGAGGCCTATGTCCAGCAGTGGACTGCGATAGGCTGATTGATCGATTGTAGACGCCTGTAGACGGCTTAGAACGGTCAATTTATGGTTAAATTATAGCCCTGTGGCTGTAATTACTCCTACAATTATTAACTATCGCTAAGTGATGTTCTGTCTAAGAGAAAAGCGCTTGTTATACGGTGTGGAAGTATTTAGTACAATAATGATTATATGAGATTTGATATTGTCAGTGAAGTTAGGTAATCATTATTTTTAACCGTTTTCCGTCTTGACGGCTGCGTGAAGATATCAAGGTTGATTGCCAGCACGCAATGCCAACTTGCCTGTGTTATCTTCTTAACAAGTACATAGGTAAAACCACTTGTTCGAGATATTGCACACAGAAGACTTTCACCATGGCTTTGCCACTTACTATTGCTCTCATAGCGTTACTTGACCTACCGTTCGTAAAAGATCAGCAAAGTAAAGCAACGTTTGACAAGGTCACAATTTGGATGCGTGACCGCCTGCTGTGCTATTTACATCCCAGCACGACCTTGCTATGGAAGGCAACCAAAGCAGTCAGTCCCGGTGCTTGTCTCTGGACAAGAATTGTATTATGTCGGAGGACTCCGGGTAATCGGAAAGCCGACACTAGACTCGCTAAAGCACACACAATTATATGTAATATTATTTTTTTATTTAGCACGTTCAAAACAAGCACTGTAATAGTAATTAATGTAAACAACTTTAAAGTGTGTCCGTGAAATAATAAACGCGATAAACTTAAAAACTGCTTAATGTTCATTCGGTTTTCACCAATATATAGTATGATTCCTGAGGAAAGTCTAGGTATATAATTGACGCAGGCGGCGCCGCCGCTCAAGTCTCATAATAAATTTATACTGTAAAGTAACCTGCTACCACGTGGCAGAAAATATACACAATCCTAGTTATGTTATACCAACTTTTAATAAGCATTCGGGCAGTGAGTTCGAGAAATTTTAACGCTTACAAAAAATATAAGCTCGTTTAATAAAGGATAACCCATGCCGACTTGCGATTGAAACTTGTTCAAACGAATTGTACGGGTACTGCGCTGACACTTGTAACTGAGGGTTTCAGTAATCATTTCATATGTCATTTTACTGATTATTAGTGTTTTATTGCTTATTAAATAAACATTTCGATGGATTGACGAAGTGGTAAATAACATATTTTTCTTTGCGGACTGTCTAACCAACAAACAAATAGTGCCAAATTACCATCAAATCGAAGTTCTCGCTGTCTTACATACATACATACATAGTCTCACGCCGATAACCCCGAAGAGGTAGGCAGAGGTGTATTTCTACACCCACTTTTTGCCAGATATACTTTAATCCCACGTAATAAGGGACGAGCCTATTGTCGTACCGGGCACAAATGGTCAATGATCCAAATCTCACAGCTAGATTAGAGTCGTTAGGGCAGCGGAGAGACTTAATTCTCCCGGCTTTTCCTGCCGTCTCTTTCAAGGAAAATATGCCGAGGAACTGACTGACTTGGCAGTGTCACCATTCTTACGTACCACTCAACGCTGCAGTAGAGTTCATCCGTACCACCTTATAGCGTCTAGCGTCTTCCAGCGAGTACGAATGATCTGCCACGGTGCTTTCCCAGTGATAAAACCTTTCTTTTTTCAAACGAGGTTTAAAGAAAGCATTACTTACACGGTACGTAGCGACTTTGCTGCGTACCTTTGACATTAGCGGAATCCATGTGCAATGATTAGGTACCATTTACCATCAAATAGGCCGTTAGCTTGTCTGCCACTGGCACTGCCAAGAAATCTACGATGAAACGATTGGAGGAAAAGAAAGGAACTCAAGACAAAACGACTTATTGGCTGTCCCGACTTATTGTTGTATTGCATCTAATGCCGCTACAAATAACTTGGAAAGTTCCGAAGATCCGGACAAAGAACATATTTTGAATTCAAATCTCAGTTTTCCTGACGTGCCTTACCCTGTAAAAATTAAGCTTTTCGGAAGGCTAAAAGAAGTCAAGTCAAGTAAAAATATATTTCGAATAAGAGGAGTCTCGATTTGTCAACGCATAGGTATAAGCAGAAAATGTGTAGAATATTTTTCCAAAACATCTGTTTCGTAGCCATTAGCCGATGAAAACATGCTATCAGTATTCAAATATATACTTAAAAATCTCCTGTAGTAGTCAAATAAATGTGTCCCCAAAACATTAATTGAAGTAAATTTATGTATCGGTAATGAAAGAGGCCAAAAGGCTAATGCCCAGATCAATCAAACTAAGTGGTTAAGTAGGCACCCTCGTTTTAATACAATTTGGATAGCTGCCCAGTACATATCAAGCTTTTTACCTACGGCATAATTAGTCACAGCGCTCTAGAAAGGCAAATATTCGCATTGCGGAAAAAGATGGCGAAAGAACAACCGAAACGGAAAACAATGGACTTCAAAGTTTAAACATTGGGACTATTATAACTTTAATAAAAAGAAAATGGCCTTACGCAAGTTACGGTATAATGTAGTGCCAACCTGCTAGTTAGTAAAGAAAAATGGGACTAGCTTTGGCCAAAAAGGTTAGACTTAAACAGTATCACGAATGCTACGATGCGTACCTACTAAAGAAGTTCAATTAATGTACCGATTTCAGTTTATGTTTAGAAAGTTTATGAAATAGTTAAATTTGTTTTAAATAAACGTACCTAAGTAACAAATTATAAACTTGAAATTGCATATCATAACAAAATAGTAATAAACTGTCTGTGTCACTGATATTTATTTTTTGTTTTGATTTAGGAGGGCTATGATGTTAACCTTTATCATCAGTAGCCATGAAATCAAACCACCCACAAATAATTTTCTTAGAATTTTATTTTATGAATAATTTTCAGAAATGAAAATAATTCACTTTTGTACTTGTCCTGCGACGACTGTAATTAACTTATATAAACTGTTAATATAGAAGATTAAAGTCACTGTCAACCCATTTTGAGAATACCCTGTGCTGTCGTTTTTATTTTCAAAGCGGCAAGCAGATCGAATTTATAACACCCAGAGGCCCGTGACGCTTTCGTTTATCATAAGAGTTTGTTGAGTGCTGTCTATTTCGATTTTTATCTTTGGATCGATTTTCCATCAGGGCATGCTGGATTTCTTTTCGTAATCTTTATTTAGAAGGGCTCTTGTGAGGTGAACGATATCAAATACTTACTAACATTTCTACTAGATTCGGAGGGCACGTAAAGCTGTCGGTCCCGGTTCTTGTCTCAGGATAGGAATCGTTAGACTATGTTGGAGGCCTTAGGGCGGTCTAAAAACTCCGACACCAGAGACTCACCAGATACACTCACACGAAAAACAAAAATAAAATAAAATTAGTTTATTAAGCTTTTTTTGCTTGTGTTACTGGGTTTTTCCAAATTCTCAGTAGCAGCACGGAGTCTGGTGATGTGCCCAGTAACGGCAATAGGCTCTCCCCCTATTACGTGGGTCCTAAAAATTCATGGCAAATGTGGGTGTAATATTACACCTCTGCCTACCCCTTCGGGGATACAGGCGTGAGTCTATAAATAAATAAATTAAACTTTTGCACATGGAGACTGTCTTAATAACGCCACAACCCAAAGGGAAAGCAAAATTCCATGGTTTTGACCAGTACCTGTATATTTACGGGTACTGACTCTCCAAAAACTGACTGATAAAAATCTTTAACACAGCCGGTAGGTTCTTGTGCTCTTCGAGGCACGGGAGAAGCGTATGTTGTCAATTTAAAACGCTAATAACCTAGAAAAAGCAGTTGTGCGCGCTCTGAGTTTCAACCCATGGTAGCCTGTTGATATATCCACCACCTACCACTACTTTGATGCAAAAGTATTTGCCTAGAGACTGTCAGTGTTCAAAGTTAAGTACATACCTACTGTGATTATAAACCATCTTAGTGTGACAGTGTGACGTGGGTCCGACTTCGAGACTACAATTTGTGTGATGAACAAATAATAAATTGTCCTTAGTTTTGTTTCATGTGTCCTCTGTGTATTTCGAAGTTTGTAAATCCCCTGCGACATAAGAATCACTCGAAAAATAGTGATGGCGACCCAAAAATAAAATATTGGGCTCTATGCTTTTTTAGGATATCATGATAAAGATAAATTTATTTGCTTTAAACATGTGTAGTATACAGGATATATAATTTACATAAGTTGTTTTATTGTTAGCGCATCTATCAACATGTTTTGCAAGGACGGCCTACAAATACAATTGTAATTATTATGTTAAGTATAAGAACTATATGCAAGCAATAAAATTGTAAGAATGAATTCAAATATTAATAAAAGAAGAAATAGTTAACAGTGATAAATTCAAAGTCAACAATTAAAATTCTTACTAAACTAAATGCTTGTGGAGGATAAAGGTGTGGTGTTCCTCAAACTAGCGGGAGGATCCTCTAACCAGGCTGGGTGATCTTGCCTGGTGGACTGTCAGTCCGACGGACGTATTTGAGAAGTTGTATATATGCGTCGTAGCGCGCGAACTCTGCATGTGCGATTCAGCACCTGGTTTTCCGTCGCATTGTGTCCGATAGATGTCGCCGGATTGTTGTTGAGACTTTCGTCGTCGCTCGCTAGATGGCCTCAGTTGTATGTAGCTACCACTACATGCTAAAATAATGTCGGTTAATTAAATGTCATAAAAATAATGTCCAGATATATAAAATGTCAATAATAATTTAAAAAAAGATAATAAAATCAAAAGTCACTAGTGTAATAATAATTAAATTAAAAACTGTCATCTAAAAAGTCATTTATGCTATACTATATACTATATATACATACATTACATGCTTGTACTATAGATCGTCCATAGCACACAGACTACGGCAGAGTGGCATGCCTTTAGAGGCCTGTATCCAGCATTGGACTACGGTAGGCTGATGATGATAATGATGATGACACAGACTATGTTTAATTTCTATTACAGAACGCCTATCAGTTTGACCTTTATTAAGGTCATTAGCTATATCTGCCTAGCTCCTAGCTCTGGTTGTGCGATTCTTTAAAGAAATCTACTACACAACAGATACATATCCTGTATAGGAGCAGACATGCCAAACTTCCAAACAAGTAATATAAAGTACACCTGGACTAGAAACTCATATTGTTGACATGTCTGGAACCGAATCCAACATCAGGCGCAAATGCATTTCGCGGCCATACCTATTACATGATTCAAAACAGTCAGCAGACGACTATTTATTGCACAGTCCAATGGCTATGAGAATATATGTACGTAATTCGTTATTATGTACATAACATAAAAAAACTTACCACTTTTCCCGCCACAATTATTAGAATTGAAAACAAACCGAGTGAAAATATTCCCGAGCTTTATTGGTGGCCACTATAATAAAGATATGCGATATAATACTCATTATTAATTAATCTATGCCTATAAAAGTCAAAGGCAATTGATTGTCTCATTTATCAACGCGAACTGAAATGGTCGAACTTAAACAAGGCTTGGGTTATTTCAACCTTAATGACTTTAGCGTAAGCTGAATTTTTAAATGTGCAATATTTATGGGCAGCGTGCTGGAATAGATAAAGTAATTTTTGGCCGTTTTATGGCGGGCAGGAGTAAATAAAAAAGTATGGTTTGCACCTATATGTTCCCGAAAGCGTTTACAGAAATGTATTGCTGTGCGTAGTTCAGAATGCCGTTCTGAATTCTAAAGTTTCTGTCTGAGTATTTCAATCTTGTCGTTAATAATGCCAATTGAAATAGATATAACAATGCTGACTGGCATGAGGTTATGAATTGCTCAGTGATTTGCAAAACCATTCAGATAAAACATAAAGTTCGGCAAGATCCAAACTAAAACAAATATGATTGTGATTATAAGTTCAGAGTTTTGGAGGTTATCAGCAAGATATACCTAGACCGTATTTTATAAGCATTATATTCATCATTCGAAATTATGTCTATTCACGAACATACAAATTAATTGATTCGTGTGACTTTGGACTTCTGCGACACCTGAGAATATTAAAACTTTTGAATGCGCCAGCTTCGCAGAACATTTTTAATTCATAGAGGAGTAAATTTGTGAAAGCATAAGCCCTTTTGAAATCATCGTAATAAGCTTAACATTATTGCTTTGACTTTTGACTGACGTTTGATTTGAATTTAGGGGAGAATATTGTCTTGCATTTCAGTATAATATTCATTCAATTAGAATATGTTAAAATAAATACGTAGAAATATCTTGATGAATAATTTTATACTAACCGATTTTATAAACCTTTTTGTAAAAATTTTCTGCTGAAACTCGAAGTTCTATTACTCAAATACATATTAATGTTTGTACGTGTGTAATAATACCTGTAAAAAATAAAACAAATAGTTTCTGTTTACACTGCATGTTTAAACAATGTGTTATATAAAATTAATACTAGAGGATGCCTGCTGCTACGCTTATTTTTTTGTGAGTTTCGGCAATCACTTTTCAGTGCAACGCGATGCTCTCCAAGAAACATAATTATTACATGCCCAATTTCAGTTTTGCACCCAGTAGTTTTGGCTGTGCCTTGTCTGACCATCAGTCAGTAAGGGAAGATAGTATTTTCTTGGGTTGACGCGAACGTTACACATAGAAATTAAACTCCACTTTACGGATTTTATCGCGTTATATTGGTTTCACTAGTTATTACCTTTAAGCCGAATGATCTAGAAACTACATTTTTATTATTCGAAACGTCGGCTAGTAATAAAAACGCAGTAAGGGAAGAATTTTATATAGGTAGGTGTACTGATTCGTTTTCTTAATTTAGATTAGAACATCTGTGTTTTAGCAGATTTGTTGAAATGTTTAATCATTGCTCCGCTCGTAGAATTTGCAGTGTATAAAGCCAGCCTAAACATTTCATTATTCATGGTAGCACACAATAATGCGTCATAATATTTTCGCGTTCAAACATACGTTCATATTTAAAAAGTATAAATATTAATCAGTTGGACTATTTACCTTTTGATTCTGCTAGCTAAATATCACCTATTCAATTATTATAATGTTTATTCAAAAATATAACAATAATAAGTACTGCTATCATGCTACATAAGTGATCTATTTTATCGCAGCTCAGTGGCATTGTGCATGCTATTCCATACTGTAGTAGATTTGTGTAACCTGGCCACTAAGGGACGTTGAATAAGTACACAATAATTTCAATGAGTAGCACCATTCGCCTCTAGGAGAAATTTCCAGAACTCCTCCAAACCTTGAACTCAAATAACGAGTGGACGTAGAATCCCAACTGCGGCAGGACCAAAAAATTTGTTTGGTTTCACATCTATTTTTATGTAGTATAGATGTAAGTTCCACTTCTGTATCATGACTGGCCGATGTGTTCTTATACATAGGTATTTCTAACGAGCTTTTTTACCTATTTAACAATCACTAAGTACGGCGTCTTGGCAACTAGAAACCATTTTACTTCGTGGTTGGCACTGTGGACTTGGATAATAAGTTTATTTTATTTTTTATTTTTTTTATTTATAGTGCACGCCTGTATCCCCGAAGGGGTAAGCAGATGTGTAATATTACACCCACATCAAAATTTTTGGTCTCACGTAATAGGAGGCGAGCCTATTGCCGTACTGGGCACATTACCAGACTCCGTGCTGCTACTGAGAATTTCCTAACGGAAAAACCCAATAAGACTTTGCCCGGCCCGGGAATCGAACCCGAGACCTCCCAATACCTATATAAATATGTATGATCCTGTCTAGTCCTGCGTCACGAGGAAAACTGTTCAAATACTTATTTGTTTCGTGCAGAGATCATGTTTCTTGTCAAACCCACAACACTCAGCGTAGTGCCAAACGCGAAGACGACCGCCTAAACCAGAACGCCACCCCTGCAGCTAATTTCGGGAATAAGTATTTGGTTCGAAAAACAATGTAACAGCAATTTTTTATACTATTTATTTGTTCATTCAGTTTATTATTTTTGTAGTGGCACATACATACAAAAGGTTTACGTACATTACTTGCGTTCAACCGAATCAATTCAACTTGATGTACAATGATGTTTGAAAGCCATAAAATATTTTAGTTTTAACCAAAGGCACGATATTTATTTTTTACAAAACCACTTTTAACAGAGCATATATTTGCATTCATAATTAACTAAAGTCTGGTTTTTCAATTTCTACATTTCATAGATTTGAAGATTGTTAAAGTAAATTAGAGTTTTTCATCTACTACTTAAGTAACCAATCTTAAAACTTTGATAAAACAAAATCGAACTGATTTTTGAAATCTTAATAACACTTAAGATTTATGAAGGACAGCTTAAAAGCTGAAAGTTAAAAGGCAAGTTGAATTAAAATTATATTTTACGCACTTTACTGGCGTGGCGAATTAATGGCGGGTGCGGCTGGTAGTATGTTTGATGAGCTCGTCAAATTAAAAAGAACATTTGGATGATGGAAGCTTGAGGGGCATCGGACAGGGTGAATGAAGGGGCCAGAGGAGAATTTGTTTATTTGTTTGTTTTAAAAAAGACAACATTTCCTGTGTCACGGGGGACTTTACAAACATTCAATTAACGGACACAAAGAACACCCAGACTCGAGAAAACATTTTGTGGATCACACAAAGTGTTGTCTCGTGTGAGAATCGAACCCACGACACGTGGCGCAGTACCAGGCTGCAAGGCGACCGCTTAAACCACTACGCCAACCGTGCAGTCAGGTTAATTGGATTCAATATTGATTTCCATTACTTTAATCTAGTGTTTATTATAAATAAATAGTATTCACACAAGAAAATATAGTGCAAAGTTTACCCTTAAGCTTATGATTGTAAAATTTATTAAGCACTTAACACGATAACTAGGGTGATATTTTTCAATATCAAAATTGTAAACGCCATTATAAGCCTTATAAATACAGTTTAAATTAGTATAAATCTAGAACTAAGTCTGGTATTTATTGTCCTTATTATTTTTTTATAAAAAAGACAACGTCCGAATTATTACAGGAATAAACCCTTTATAAACATTTAACTAACGGGCATAAAACATCAGGTTTATCGATTATCTAAGTTAATTAAGGTCCAAAATTAGTTATTAGGAGTCTCAATATCAGTATTCCAAGGGTTTCCTTAATATGCGGTATATTATTAATGAGCAGCGGGTAATAATTATGAAGACGGCTGAAATGTAAACCTTGACTCACCTCTGACTTTTCGAAGTTATATATGTATTCAAAAAGCTATTCATCGCTCGCTTAATAATGTGCCCGGTAGATGGCAATAGGCTCGCCTCCTATTACATTGAGACCGAAACATAACTTGCGAAGCGTGGGTGTGTAATACACCTCTGCCTACCCCTTAGGGGATAAAGGCGCGAAGTTATGTTATGTTATTATTGTCGTAGTTTCGAGATTTCGATAACGTAGTTAGAGAAAAATATCATTAATTTTGAATGCATTGTGTAATTTAAATGGCCTATTTTTTAAAGCAGATTAATAAACAAGATTTTCTGATTGCATTAAACTGCCAGCTATTTATGCTACACTTTATAACAGATATCAAGAAAAGTGATGCAGCATGAACTTAACGAAACTACTTCCATAATAATGAACAGTACAATTTAAGCTTTAAAAAAGTTGTTGGTTGTTTTGCTCATTTCGCTTAAAAGTTAGCCCTGGTTTTTGACTCCGACTTGAAAATAATCTGACAATGAATTCTGCTATAATTCTGATCGTTATCCCTGAAAAAGGTGATTTGGTACGTCAACCGTCCCACGTAGTGACCGTTTGATATTCGAAATACGTGGGTTTAGCCAGTTTTTTATTGTACCCGAGTGATAGATGGCTTCGTATCTTTGGACACATTTTGTACTCGAAGCATGGCCAATGATTATCTTAATATATAAAATCCTTACGTTACTGACTGACTGACAGACACGCTACAGCCGAAACTATTGGGCGCAGGAACAGGCACGTAGGGGTGCACTAAGAACGGATTTCCCGAAATGCCCACGGGATCGGCCACAACGGGTAAATTAAAAAAAATTGTAGGCGTAGCTGCTGGCGTCCTCTAGTTGAGTATAAAATCGTTTAGGACGTATATTTTTGTATTTGCTCATCCGGATATTTTATTATGAACTTGTAAGACTATGGATCATTAATGTGTGGCCGTTAGAATAGCTGTATGATAGTTAATGGTAGGCTTACTAAATGAACATAATTTATTGCTTGAGTATGATATCAACAACTATTAACTTTTGCAATAGTAGATAACTCACAATGTGAAACAGTTGCAGCTCCTTACAAATAAAACATGTAAAAGAATTATACTGGCAGTTAAAAAGAGTGGCCACGAGTTTTATTGCCCGTTCTTTCTCGTGGTTCTACCTATTGCATTGCGAACGTGGCAGTAAATGTAAATGTAGAATCATTTACTCGTAGTAATTAACTTTAATCTTTGACGTTCATAAGCGTCACTTTGTGACCTAAATGATTTTGAGTTTGAGTTTGAAATGAACAGGTTGAGTCTTTGTTATCAGTATCTATTTTACTGTTGAATGATACAATGACTGAGGCTTGGGCGAGTACTATAATAATTTTGTATGAAATATTTTGATATGTAACTCACATTAATAAAGTTAAGTAATTACATACTCGTAGCCCAGTTTTTAACTAAAGGTAAATATGTGTGTAAATAAGGACATGATCAGAGGTATTGAAATTATTTCATAAAATACTAAGTATACGTTACTAACTACCAACAAAATAAATTAAATTATCGATAAAATTACTTACCTCGAAAAAAAATCGTGATTTTGTGCCTGTCTAGATACGGCAAAATTGATTAAATCATGTCAGTCCTATTTTGTAAAATATATTTAAATGCTCCATTTTCTAAATTGGATTTAAAACGTCCCCCTACATGATGTTATAATATTTTGATATTACCAGACAATGTACAAATAAATTCACTTTATTCTATGAATTTTACCTACTGATTATTTAATTGTTCTTAGATCTATACAAATGAACTGGATTTTCCCCGGAACAAGTATGAATATCTGTAGAAATGACTAGACAAATCCTAGTAGGGTGATTATTTACATTAAATGTAGATTTTGCTTAGAGATTATTATGATTCAGATAGTTGTTTTGTATACCCTGGTTGGTTATCTAGGGCGATTAGGCGATGAATATTTATTATAAAATAAACGACTGGTGCAGATATTTGTTAATCCGTCAACAATTTACTTGCATTATTCCAAGTGTAGTAAGTTAGGTATATAGGGGCAAATAAAAAAATTCTGAATGAAAAATTGCATGCAATCACATTAATAAGTTCAAGTACTTTGAAGCCTCATTGATTTCATTTTGCAGAAGCAGATTGGTTTGAGATTGGTTCGATAAAAATCAAAGCTATTTAAGCTTTGATTTATATCGATATTCAATAAAATAGTACTTTACAAATATTTATGAACTAGTTGTCCAATTAATAAAACATGAGCTGCGGTTCAATATTGACAAGAACTTCGATTGAATACAAAGGCACAGTAATGAAATCCCGATTCACAGATTACATTGTAATGGACCGTATTACAAAGTAAGTACTATCAAGAAGACTTTTACGAACTTAGATAATACAGGGTCTTATTCCGAGAAGAGATTCTTGTTTATAAATGACTATTAAAATATATTCAATGTGAAGTTGTCTTTTAGACTAAATTTAAAACTATTCTGGCATTTATCCAACTCCTGTATGGACTGGTCTTAACTTTTTATCACATTTATAGATACCTAAAAAGCAATTCAGTGGTCTTTAACGACTTAAATTTACATTTAAATTGTATGTTTTAGTATTTTGTAATCAACCTGATGACTAATTAAGGATTTATTTTGTAACGACTTTTTAAGGGTTGAACCTACGGCGCGTTCAACTGCATTTTCGAATTATGATTTTATTTCTTGATTATTGCTTGCCGTGCCTTGGCCTAGCCAGTTAAGATGTCACTTTATGCTATCATAAAAATGTCTGACAGTCGTTATGATAGATCAGCACCCTTGCAAATACTAAAACTGCCTAAGCATTGCGCTCTGAATACAAGCTAAATATTCTGTGAAATCCGGCAAGATAACAAATTTTACCCTAAGAACCAAGACAGAGCTATCTTTGATGCAACTAGATAATGCTAGGACGGTGATGACAATATCAATATAGCCTGTGTAAACAAATTCTTATTATCAAGACGAAGATAGCAGATAAAAAAATATTCTGTTGTTACAGGACGAATCGGCGTGGTTACTAAGCTGGTTTTAGTATAAATGAACCGGCATAGACGTTAGAGTATAACATCTCCCTTATAGACGAAATTCTAATGTAATTAAATATTCCTTTTGTTGCTTTTTGTTCGATAAGCCAAGCCTTTTTTTTTCAACCTCCCTTTAAACCCTGCATCAAAAAGGAAAAGAAAACGAGAAGGAAAGATGAGTTCCAGAGAAGATAACGAAGATGTAAAGACAGCCGCAGCCGTGCATTATTGCTGCTCATAAAAATAAACAGAAAATACGCAGGGTCGAACCATACTATGTATATTCAACAAGAAACAATACTCGTGTATATATTATTATATACTCGTGTATATAATCTGACCCATTCAAGCTCTGCTCAAATCGCACTTAAGCAACTAGGAACGAATCGCAATGAACATTATGGTATGGATCAATCCTTTACAAGTGTTACACGCTCTGTCACAACTACTCCAAAGTGATGAGATATTACCCAAGAGCTATCTATATTACATCATAGCATGGGATATCTTAATGAACGCCATCAGCTTAATTAATACGTCCCACGACTATCAATCAATCAAAGCAGCTCTTGCTCAATGTATGGCGATATGATCGATGGACTTCGTCACTCGGATCGTCGCGTGAGGGATGAATATCGCGTTAGCAAATACCAATCAATAGTGAATAAAGACTCTGTATATAATTAATAACCAATCCGGGCAAAATTTTCTTTACGCAAAGATTCTGAAGCTTGATAAAATGTTGTTTTCAATTTTCTGACTAAGCAAATACAGTCAAAGTATATTTAAAATATACAGGGTGTAAAAAACCCTTAACGAAAAATGAAATCCCATGTTGTACCAATCACAACGAACATTTTTTACTTCGGTACCATACCTGGGAAATTACTGGTTCAGGAGATATTGAGGCTCAAAGTTAGTATGGAATTTTTCTAATTAGGTACAATATAGATGCATTAACCCCGCCAATGTGTTCTTTAGATGCCCTATGACCCCATGGATAAGTAGGTATTTCGAGCATTGCACGCGCGCGCTTTTAATTGCGGTTTAAAAAATGTGAAAACTTAAAAAAATATTCATTTCCCAGGTATTATTTTTGGTTAGTATGATTTGGCATGATGTCCACAACGAGTAGACTTCGGCTTGGTGATGGGTCTTGTGACACCCTGTATAATTTTCCTAGAGTCAAAGTTTATTTATTGCCTTACTGCCAAAATATGACTTGTTCACTGACAAAGCCTTGTTGGAAGGCAATATAAGTAATTATGATTTTCAAACTATGCCTTTATGTTGCGGCAATCAGACGTCAGTCGCTTCGTGGAACAGCTAACATTGTATAAAATCTGGTAGGTACGAGTTAAACTAGTAAGCGGAACCAGCCCCAGGATAACATTAGGACGATGTTAATGTTTTTTTAAGCGAGATATTTCACATAGAGTCAAAACACTAAGCCAGTACTGAAATTGAAGCATTACTGTAGAGGAAATAGGTATTGTTAACCTATTTGTTGTGAATACTATCATTTGTATGAGTTTTACGCTACCCTATTGCTTGGAATGTGAAATGAACATGGCTAGTGATCAATGCTCTAAAGATGCCAAGAAAGTAAAAGTTGGTACTCCACCTATTTCGTGAATTCATGAGTATCTCGTGAATTGAGGTTGTAATATATTTTTGATACTTTTGGGATATCTATACGACTATAGTATTTTATATTATTTCATGCAATGGGTCTCATTTGCACAATTTGCATATTAATTGTAAAATAAAGTTAAAAGTCTATTTTAAATTGTCTTTCGGGATATATACCACGTACCTTTGTTTGGAGTAACAGATATTTTGACAGAATGCCACTACATAGCTCGAATGGTTAGGGAGGCTATTGAAATTAAAAAGTTCAAAAATTTCAATAGAGAGGACGGGTTTCAACTGTCGAGTATCTGGCATCCAGTGGTACGTCTATGTTAAACCCGTGAAAAGAAAAAAGTCAAACCGCGAGCTGACGTAGTGAGTGTAGTATATCGTCATCGGCTACAGTGCGATAGTGAAAACAGTGGTAGTGGTGTTGTACGCAAAAAACGAGTAAGAAAGTGGGTAGACCGTTATACTTGCTCGTAACACTTATCCACCCGCAATACCCTCAGTACATCCGTGAACATGGCGCTTGCAACAGTGCCGAAATATCGATTACTCCAAACAAAGGTACGTGGTATATTATATCCCGAAAGATAATTTAAAATAATTTTAAATGACCACGAAAGTTCAAAGTTAAAAGGCTTCCGCATAAGAGGGAAGACATCCAGTGAAAGAACAGGCTGTGGAAACAACGACAATTATAAAATTAAATAAATACCTTAGATTTGCCCTAAAGATTCGGCACTAGTTGGCAAATAATTTACGCATTGAAAACTAATAGATTATGTAATAGTCTAAATCTCAGAATCTAAATATAGTCGGTCACATAGCTGTAACAAACATTTTTCCGTGAGCGATCCCTTACGGGACAAAAATGTGATCTTCATACAATAATGTCACCAAATTGGGATAATGTTATTTACGTTTATTGTTTGAATGTCTGTAAAATCCTCTGGGATACGTATGATTTCAAGCATGGAAGTTAAACAAAGCTTTCTGTACAAAAATGGATGCTCTTTTTATTGACATAACAAATAAATTACAACCCACATCTTTTCAGTTGAGAGAAGATTCGATTAGCCTCCAGATTTTTCCGTTTTGTAATCAATCTATTTAATGATGCCTTAAACACTCGATTTGCTTTGCATCTTAAGTTGAAGGTCGGCACAGTTTGACGTATTCTTACTTGAAGCTTTCAGTTCATAATGTTTCATGAATAAATTACTAGCTAGTTGTTTAAAAGGGATTATAATGGCATTTTATTATTTACGTCCTTTTCTCGAAGATTGTTTTGTTCTAGGAAAGATTTCCATTATAGACGAGTATCAATAATTTATGAAATGTCTAGACTACGTAGGCTAAGTAATTATAAATATGACTCTTGGTATTACCGATTTACATTTTATATGAAATAACTGATTTATAAACTAACATTTGGTAAGTATATTTATGTAATAAATCATTCGTTGTGATAGTCGGCCAACCAGGTGGTATATTCTTTTAAATTATTTCATGGCGCAATTCACAATGTCTTCTGACCTTAAACTAGATAGTATCAGAACGAATATACACTGGCGAGCAAAAAAATCGACTCACTTCATACTTTCGCACTCAAAGTGCTCTAGTTTTGAAATTAAGACCTAAACCTTAATTTAGGTCTTAAATTCTTTAAGTTCTAGATGTTAGCTTTAAAAAAAATAATTACTACAGTGTTAAGTTTTAGACATTGTCACAACAGTCGAGGATCAGTAACTGTATGATTTCGTACTCGTTAACTCAGTTAGCATTGCGCGACCTTAGGGCGTATAAAAGTTCCTCTTGCTCTGATGACTGCTTCTAAACGGTTCCTCATTGACCCAATGAGGTGCTTCACTCTGTCTTGTGGTATATCCTTCCATTCCTCGGTCAGAGCTGCTTGCAGGTCAGCTCTTGTACCTGGTGCTGGATCTCTAGCCCGGATTCTTCTCTTTAGGTCATCCCATAAATGTTCAATAGGATTCAAGTCCGGACTACGAGCTGGCCAGTCCATAACAGCGATACCCACTTCTCGTAGGTACTGCCGCATGACATTTGCGCTGTGTGGACGGGCATTATCCTGCATCAGGATGAAGTTTTCTCCAGTAAAACCAGCGTATGGGATGACGTGGTCTTCCAAGATATCTTCAATATACCGATGTGCGGTCAACCCCACATGGCGGCCAGTTTCTATGAAAACCAGTTCAGTTTTTGCTTCCATTGATATGCCAGCCCACACCATGCAGGAACTTCCTCCGTACGCAACAGTTTCTGCTATGCAGCATAGTGCGTATCGCTCCCCCGGCCTTCTGTAAACCCTTCTCCTTCTGTCGCTACCATGTAGGCATACTCTGCTTTCATCCGAGAAGAGAACAGAGCGCCATTGATCCTCAGGCCAATCGACGTGTTCTCTTGCAAAACGTAGCTAAGCTGTTCGATGACCTGCAGTCAATTTGGACCCGTTGCTGGTCTTCTTGGAGTGAGGGTTGCTGCCTTGAGTCTTCTTTTCACTGTCCAAGAACTTACAGCTACCCCACGTGTTTCTCGGAGCTCCCGTTGAACTTGGACCCCAGTGGAAGAACGATTGCTCAGCGAAGTACGGACGATAAAGCGGTCGTCTACCTCCGAAGTGGACTGATTTCTACCGGAACCTCTTCGTTGGTGAAAGCCACCAGTCTCCCGGTACCTTCGGTATATTCTTGATACCGCTGACTGACTCATCTGCAAAGTACGAGCCACTTGACGTTGACCCAGGCCCTGTTGCAATAGGATAACTGCTTGAGCCGCTGCTTCCGCTGTTGTATCCATTTCCGGGAAATTTTCTTGCTTGGAGATTGACGAGATGTGTACCTGTTGACGTTTCACGGTCAACTGATAAGGGTAAACGGTTACGTCACCTTTTATACGCCCTAAGGTCGCGCAATGCTAACTGAGTTAACGAGTACGAAATCATACAGTTACTGTTCCTCGACTGTTGCGACAATGTCTAAAACTTAACACTGTAGTAATTATTTTTTTAAAGCTAACATCTAGAACTTAAAGAATTTAAGACCTAAATTAAGATTTAGGTCTTAATTTTAAAATTAGAAGACTTTGAGTGCGAAAGTACGAAGTGAGTCGATTTTTTTGCTCGCCAGTGTAGAAAATATAGGGACTAAATGATCTGTGAGTACGAACTTGGCATTAGTTAAATCACAATGTTATACAATTTCATCGTTATCATTATAATATCAGCCTAAAGACGTCTGCTGCTGGACATACTCACAGGCCTCCCCCAAAGCTCTCCACATAGACTGATCTTGTGTTACCCGCATCCATCTGCTGCCTGCAATCCCAAAGAGATCGTCGGTCCTCCTTGCGGGCAGCCTACCTCTGCGAAGACGCGTGACATCCAGTGTATTGTACCTTTGGTTACTCCTATCAAAGTTGATAATAAATTCTTGAATATTACTAATTTCAAATTAAGTAATTTCGTCATGGATAACAAGGCTGTTAGATATTCTAAACAATGATTTTAATAACAGCAATTCAGTTGAACGAACACAAAAGATAAGTAGATACCTAACGCAAGTAATAAGAAATACACGTTGAATATATCACTTCCAACATTTTCCTGTAAATTTATAATCTTGTACTCGTTCTAATAACTTTAAAACTAATAAAACAGACTTTACGGTCTTTACTTTACTTTACTATAAAGTTACTTAGTAACTTAATAGTCCTAACTTGGCTTGTCGCCACGTCCTTACATCCTGCCTTCAAAGATATTAACTGCAATAACATTAACTAAAAGAGGGTAGCCTTATAAAATTATATCGGTTGTTTTTACTCTGCTTTATCGTGGGAGAGGGAATGGCCCATATTGGTTTTAGAAAAAGCAAAGGTTCTTTCCTTATGTTTCGTGGCACGCAAACGTTGAAACTAATAGGTTTTAATGCTTTCTTCGTAGACGCTGAGTCAGCAGTACCATGTTACACACCGGGTGGATGGCGAAACAGTGAACGATCCTATGACCGCATACAGCACCATACAGTTTGTCGTACAAAAACACCACTTCGTCAGAGGGAAAATTAAGGTGAGTGAGATATTATCTTCTTATCTTAATATATAAAATCCTTGCGTTACTGACTGACTGACAGACACGCTACAGCCGAAACTATTGAGCGCAAGAAGCTGAAATATGGCATGTATGTTCCTTAGGGACCGTAGGGGTGCACTAAGAAGGGATTTCCCGAAATTCCCACGGGATCGGCCAAAACGGGTAAATTTAAAAATAATGCAGGCGTAGCTGCTGGCGTCCTCTAGTTTCCTTATATAATACGCAATGTTTCACATGTGAGAGAAAATGTGTGGTCAAGTTAAGATGCTCTTTGCATGTTTTGCAGCGTTCGTCTCAATAGTGACAGCTGATATATTGCAAGAGTCGGAGTTGGAATTTTAAAGCTTGTTATGACTGACTTGTGCAAGGCAATATTTCTCAAATTTCGAGATATATTGCCTTGAATAGAGTAACAAACATTTACTACTAAGCTATACAGCTGATTGGATCAAAGTTGATTTTAAACACAAGAAAGAATATTATTTAATTATTTTGAATTCAATTCCACGCAAGTGAAACCGTAACCTCAGCTTGCTTGTAAAGTCGTCAAGGAAACATATCTCAACTAAGAAATCACGATCAGTCGCACATTTATTGTAAGTGACCAAATTACCATAGGTCTATTTTCCTAGAACCTTAATAGTAAAAAGGACAATGGCACAGCATGAATCATTTTTTAATTGACGGTGGAAGAAATATGGGCGTGCGTAATGCGTTTTTTCGTGTTGCAACATGACCAACTGCGCACTTTAAATATAAATGGGTGTATAAAATTCTCTATTATAAAAATAATCATAAAATATTATATAATAAGTTGTAAATGTATACGTTGACGTGGCCCTGATTTCTACGTCTTTAGGGAGTCCGCGATACATACCTAAACAGCTAGATGCAACAAAGGACTAGCCGACGAACTATTTTATACCTACCTATATATGGCACAGTGATTTAGGCGTCGCCTCGTATTTTATAACTGCGCCGAGTATTTTAATTATATTTGTACCAATAACAAAGCTTTACAAAAATAGAATTCATCTAAGAATCTAATAATTCTTAAACAAATAAAAGCATGTTGTCTTCATGTTCTATAAGGACAATTTTATTGGAAGCCATATTTTACAATGGAAACGAACTCTTCACAAAAATTAAATCTGCAAAACATGTTTATAAGGTATAAGACGGAGTCTGAGTTATAAATTCTCATACCAATTAACATTTGATATGAAATTGTTTATCAATCCCTGTCAATTGTATAGCATTCCGAGCGCTTATTTCACTATCTGGGATACAATGTATTATACGCTTAATAGGCATTGAAATCCAGACGTGCGCTTATTATTGTGGTGATTTGACTAACATAGAATCCTATTACTGTTTAGAATTGTTATACTTAGGTACGTATCTATAATTTTCTATGTCCCATATTTATCTATTACCTATTTTACGCTACTACGCTTACGTGAATGTTACTTTATTAAAAATTTTCATAAAATCTATAGGAAGATTAGTAAAAATCCACTTTAGTCTGCCCCTACACTGCCCAAGCATACACACCAAATGTCAGCCTATTGCGCTAAGCAATTTCGGCTGTGCATTTTTTGATACTATCATTCTTTCCCACTGCTGGACGTGGGCCTTTCTTTTCACTTTTAGAAGGAAAGGGAAAATATTCATAAAATATGTTCAAAATATTTGCTTTTATTTATTGAAGCAGACACACAAACAGCTATCGCATTTTTATTATTCTAGTATTTGCCCGCGGCGCTGCTCGTCAGGGTGACGGTTTTCGCAGCAAAAGGTAGCCTATGTGCTAGTCTGATGTATAAGCTATATTACAACAAAATATCATCAAAAATCGATCAGTAGTTTTAGCGTAAAATAGTAACACACATTCATACATCCTTTGCAAAACTTTTGCATTCATTCATTGTCTGTCATCGTTCTGGATAGCAATAACTTTGCAGGTTTCCTCACGATGTTTTCCTTCACCGTTTAGCACGCGTTAATTAACAATTTAATATGCATATAACTTCGAAAAGTCATTGGTACGCGCCGTGGATTCAAACCCGAGACCTTCTGCGTAGCAGTCACCAGATTTTACATAAACAGAAAAGTGTTCATTCAGTTTTTTGAGATATTAGTTTTATTTTTGTAAAAGTTAACTATTGGGCGTGTTAACTATTAACTGTCTATGTATCTAGAATGTCTGTATGTGTGTTCGTGTGTGAGGTATCTCAGGCCTTGAAATGAAAGATGGTCATATGCACGACTTGTTATTTATTAAAGTGTGCGACCAAGGACCGAGCGCGACAATGACTGACGTACTGACTGGCGAGCTAAGCTACCTAACCACAGAGTAACAATACACATGTGTCCCTACAGTACTCTTCTGCCAAAAAAAGAAAAGAAAACTACAAAAATACAATCAATATTAACTTCAACCTTGAAATAATACAGAGCATAAAATGAGTACTGTTAGTCGTCCTGAGTTGAAACAATTTGCCAGTCAGCAGTCTCGCTCGATTCGCAGGCGTCACGATTGCAATACAATAGCGTATCATGTTGCGTTCCTGTTAACACGATTCATAACATAAGTATACAGAGTTAATTATTAGTTTTGAAATACGATATATTATCGTAGACGCAAATTATATGTTCACCTTTATTAATCAGTAAAATACACCATTTGAAAACAAAAACGGGCAGTTAGGGCCATTTACCAGTTAAAGACAAGTGTTTCACTTAAAGAAAAATTTAAAAATATTGGTATTCTTACTGTAGCATCACAATATATTTATGCCAGTGTTATGCATGTACGACTACATATAAATTCTTACAAAATGAATTGTGACATACACAATATTAATACTAGGAACAGGCACAAATTATGTGTACCATATTTCCGTTTACACAAAACGCATAGCTCTTTTATTGGGCTTGGTATAAGAATGTATAATAAAATACCAAATAATATTTTAGACTTGCCTTTAAGGTCGTTTCAGACAATTGTTAAAAATAATCTTTTACTAAAGGCATATTATAGTTTAAATGAGTATCTTGACGACAAGTACGCTTGGAAATAAATATTCTTTTATTAGGTCAATTTCTTTTTATTATTAGGTCAATAGGCAGTTTATAGTGTAGTTAATTACCGTGTTCTCTTTTATACTACATTTGCATTCTTGTTCTACTCTTTTTATTATATTTACTTTTCAGAACATACTGTTCCACCATAGATCAGAACAGTCATGTTCGCGAGTTGCTTACATCAAAAGACGTAAGTGGATGCTCCTGTTTCACCATATTCACTTTGGGAGGCTTACTAAATTAACATAATTTATTGCTTGAGTATGATATCAATAACTCTTAACTTTTGCAATAGTAGATAACTCACAATGTGAAACAGTTGCAGCTCCTTACAAATATAACATGTAAAAGAATTATACTGGCAGTTAAAAAGAGTGGCCACGAGTTTTATTGCCCGTTCTTTCTCGTGGTTCTACCTATTGCATTGCGAACGTGGCAGTAAATGTAAATGTAGAATCATATAGTAATTAACTTTAATCTTTGACGTTCATAAGCGTCACTTTGTGACCTAAATCAATAAATGATTTTGAGTTTGAGTTTGAGTACCTAATTGCGATTCTGTGTGCCTTTGTATTTTAGCGCGTTGTCATTGTATACATGATTTCGCCCATGCAACAATGTCCTTATTCATAAATGGCCAAAAATATCTCTCAGTTATTAACTTCTTACTGACACGTATTCCGGAATGGCTTAAATTATGAATTGAATCAAAAGCTGTACGTCGAAATTCTTCTGGTAAATAAGGTCTCATTTTGTTTGTAGATATTTGTTTGTAGGTATATGTAACCGCGTCCTGTAAGCTAAGTTTACATTGATCGAATGCTTTATTCGCCTCCTCTGTCCACATGATCTTAGGTTTGTCCTTCTTTTTTGCGTTATGCAGATAACTATTTAATACCGACTGACATTCCACAGCCTTAGGTAAATGCGATCGGTAAAAGTTCAACATCCCTGAAAATCGCCTGAGCTGTTCAATATTTCCCGGTTTCGGAAAATCTTGAACTGCTCTGACCTTCTCACCAAGCGGTCGAATTCCTTGCGTAGACACCTCGTATCCTAAAAATTCTAGCTTTTCTAAGCCAAATTAACATTTACTTACGTTAATAGTTATGCCAAATTGATTGAACCTCGAGAAAACGGCGTTCAAATGCTCTTTATGTTGATTTTCTCCATCTGAAGCTATGATGACGTCATCAATGAAATTGTATAAAAAATCTAAATCCTTTAAAACTACCGTATCCATAAATCTCTGGAATGTTTGAGCTGCGTTTCTCAACCCGAAGGTCATGCGCGGAAGCTCAAACAAACCGAAAGTAGTTATGATGGCTGTTTTCTCGATGTCATCAGGTGCTATAGGGACAAAATGGTAAGCTCCATTTAAATCTAAACGTGAAAATATTTTCTTTCCAGCAAGAATATAAGTAAAATCTCTCAAGGGGGGTATAGGGTAACGATCGGGCTTGGTAATCGCATTAAGGCGCCTGTAATCGCCACACGGTCTAAGATCGCCGTTTTTTTTTCGGCACTATGTTTAGTGGACTAGCCCACGCACTCTTTGACGGTCTACAGATACCAAGCTCGGTCATGACCTTAAACTCATCTTTAATCCTAACATACCTGTCAGGTGGTAATGGCCTTGCCTTAGCGTACACAGGGGGGCCAGAAGTTTCAATGTGATGTAACACATATGTTTGGGTTGCGCCTTGTAACATCTGGAAATTCATTTAACAACATATGCCATGGGTTATTATCATCAATCGTTTTGATACTTGCCGTACTATCGCTACATATGACGGATGCGATAACCTTAAGATTAGTCAACTGATCTACTAGCTTACGCTCATTTAAGTCTACTAAAAGCTTATGAAATTTTAAAAAATCGGCACCTAAAATTGGCTGCTTGACATCTGCAACGATAAATGTCCAACGATACGGTCTTCGTAAGTTCAAGTTCAGAGTCAACGTACAAGTTCCGTAAGTTTTGATTTCAGTACCGTTTGCAGCGTAAAGTTTGTATTTATCACTAATTTTACCGCACTTTCTCGATTTCACTAAACTTTTAGGCAACACTGATATATTTGCAACTGTATCTACCAGAAAGCTGTAACCACATTTTACGTCGGCCACGCATAAACGGTGATTCGCAAAGTCTATACAGCTCTCCGCCAAGTCTAGTTTCCCGACTGCGATTTCTTCTCCCAATTACAAGGTTTAATGCATTTGTTAGCTTTGTCCGCATATCTGTAAAGGTAGAAACATAGCCAATCCTTACTGTCGCGGCTGCGACCTTCTCTGGACTTGCTCCTTGTCCTTGACCTTGACTGTACGAAATTCCACCTATCGTTGCGGTAATCCTGCCTACTTCGCCGGCTCAACTCCTGCACCTCTAGCGTCAGCTTGGCAATTTGCGCGGATAAATCTGGTTGCAAATTTGCGCTGGCACTGGCTACCTCAACAACCTCAATTGGACGAGTAGTCTCCATAATTTTGTCAGCAACGACTGCCAAACTCTCCAGGTCCTTAACGTCAGTGACGGCTAAAACTGCTCGCACCGATGATGGTAGATGCCCCGACCACATAATCTTCAGAGTCTCGTCAGGAATTTTACTACGTGCTAGGTCCTTCATGCGTCGCAGTAATTGAGACGGTTTTTGACTGCCCAATTCCATCTCTCCTAATAATTTCTGGAATTGACGAACTTCACTCTCCTCAAAAACTTGCAAGAGCCTTCCTTTCGTCCCATACCTGTTATCGGCTGGTGGTTCAAGTAGCAAGTCGCTGACTTGCTCGATTGCGTTCTTGCTCAGCTTTGTGACCACCAGGTTTTGCTTCGCTGCGTCGCTAAGTTTCTGCGAGTAAACGGTGGCTTCGAAGTGGACAAACCAAAGCCATCCAAAACTCCGGGATCCGTGAAGTCACGGTAACCGAGGCCAACGCGTCCTCACCTGCGCTACCCTCGGGTTTAATCGCCTGTGGTTGCGCAGGTGCCGGTGTCGTATGTTGCAACATTCTGGACTCGTGAGTCACTGTCTTGCCCGATAATTATCACCGTGTCCGCAATGTCCGAGAATCGTCCGCACAAAATTCACAGGGGTCACCACTGTAAAAGTTAACTATTAGGCGTGTTAACTATTAACTGTCTATGTATCTAGAATGTCTGTATGTGTGTTCGTGTGTGAGGTATCTCAGACCTTGAAATGAAAGATGGTCTTATGCACGACTTGTTATTTATTAAAGCGTGCGACCACGAACCGAGCGCCACAATGACTGACGTACTGACTGGCGAGCTAAGCTACCTAACCACAGAGTAACAATACACTTGTGTCCCTACATTTTCATTAGACCCATCATATTCCGAAACATATACACCACTATTTTTCAATTAGTACAAAAAAAATTACGGGGCACTAAGTATCTTTAACTGATCATATTTATGTAGTTAAAAAATAAAAGCACTAAGTCCCAAAACTGTCTCAAAACTGTCCACAAAAATACGTAATAATTGGTTAATGCATAACTAAGACTATGACCAACTCGCGTACTATTAGTTGTAAAATATTCCATTGATAAATTCCCCCCTGTCCCACTGCGCGCGCGCCGCGCTCGGATGTTACAAACAATACTAAATTGCTAGCGGATGAGAGCGTACCTATCGAATTTTTCACTGCAATTTGTTTGTCTACGTTTTTCCGACGCGATGGCTTATCAGTTCATAATATCACGGGAGTGTGTAGCTATGCTTCGTGCGTACTTTTTGAGTGGAGGAATCGCGAGTGCAGCTGTGTACCCCATGGACATCATTTTGTGAGTGTACAAAAGTAAGCCGGCTAGTGTCGAACTATTTATTAAAACAGCGCATATTGGACGCTTTTGACGAAGTGAAAAGACTGTGATCTGTGTATTGACAATGGTGGTGGACATTTTGAAAGACAATGGAAATACTTTTAAGTTTAGTAAGTAATAACTACTTAAGTAAATAGTAATTTGAGGCGGGCGGCTCAAAATCGGTCTGTGTGGAGAACCTTGAGGCAGGCCTATGTCCAGCTGTGGTCGTCTCTAGGCTGACATGATGATGATAAAATAATTTGTAAATAGCAGATGATTTTAACTTCATAAATACGCCAAAATTACTGTTTTCTTTCATTACAGAATACCTTCTTTTATTGTGATATGTGTTTGCTTTCTTATTACATACCTTCGAATTTAATTACTTGTAAAACGGTAAATTTTGCCGGTCCTAAGCCCGGATAAACTATGAATGAGAGGGTAGAATTAAGAAAATTAAAAAGTATCTACCTACACTGATTATTTTGCTTCATTTTATTGTCTAAGGCTACCTACATTATAAGTGCGACGGAAAGAATGCGTAAGAGTAGGACGGAAAGTAAATACTATCAATGAAGTAGTGAATGGATTGTAAAATATGTCTATGATTTTGGTGATATTTTCTACAAAAAACAAATGATTATAAATTGGCTATTTATAGATATTATGAAATTCTTATGTCACATATAATAATAATAATGTCTTCACTAATATGTCCTTAAAGTTTTTGTACTAATTAAAAGATAGTGGTGTATACGTCTCGTTAGATACTTTCTACGTTCTCCCTTTATGAAGTTTTTCACAATCTTAGCTTAATAGGTATACACGCAAGATATGGTCAACAATAAAATAAATTTGTAAGAAAATAAAAGAAAATATAAAATGTATAATGCATAAAGCTGAAGTAGGTTGTTCAGAAAACTTTCTATGTTCCAGTTGCAAGTTTGCAAGTGTATTGCCAATATTCTTTGGAGGTGTAATAGGAATTCCATTAGTCCTTTGTTGCAGTAACAAGCAACTAATTTTAAATCAGTGCCTTTTCTCTTAGTACCTATTGTTGCAGATAGTGTTACTGGTTTAAATGTGGATGAGTTTTGCGATGTCTTTGTGTGCTTTATATTTGGGTAGGTAGTGATTTTTCAATAAGTGTAGAATAGAAATCATTTATTTGCTAAAAATGTGGTACGTTGAGGTCTTACATAACAAATGAGATCCCCCAAATTGGGCTTATTTTTATTTTGCCAATCAATAAAATTGTGTTATTTTAATAGAACACACTATTTTAAACATTTTTTACTATTACACCAAACTTTTAAGTCAATTCTCTGAGACAATACTTAGATTTGAATGTATGTCTCAAAGTACCGTAGAGCAGTTTTGTTTTGTCTAACGTGATAAATCAAAGAGGTGTAAAAGTGTTCAACTATAGGTTTTCAGCCTCACGTGAAGTACGTGAGCCTTAAAATGCAGTGGACGCATAAAAAAGGTTAAAATACTTTTTTTAATTCTTTTGACCAAATATAAAAATATCGTCTAAACTTTCAGTAGGAATGTCTAATATGTCTATGACAGGCAGATGTTTTGTATATGGGCATGCCATGTGACATGTGGTTGAAGAGATGTCATATCGCGGCGTTCTCACCTTCCATCGTTGTTTCGGTTGGCACTTGTGGAGGACAGGCCAGGAGGAAACGGTTAGATGTCACAATTGTGACAACAGCCGCAACCCAGTTGAAGAAACAGCGCTGCGAACGTTAGCGTAATAGCAAGGCATATAAGCAGGGCTTAGATTAGGTGCTTAGGCGTCCCAACGCCGTGAACTCTTCATCATTTTAAGCCATTCTTGAATATTTTGGTGTAGGCCTCTTCATCGACTTCCATTCCGTTCTGTTTTGGGCAGTCTTCAACCAATTACTGCCCGCTATCTTTAAGATGTCATCTTTCTATCTCATTTGCGATCTTCCAGCTGGTCGTTCACAATCTCCCGGTCTCCATTCCAATATTTACTAGCACCACGTTCCGGGTTTTCTGGCTACATGTCCGGCTCAATGCCATTTTAGCTTCGCTACTCTTTTGACAACATCTGATACTCAAATTTTTTTTGGAGCCATTTATTCGTCTTTCTGTCTCTTATTGTCACTCCTACCAGTTTTCTCTCCATTGCCCTTTAAGCTTCTTCAAGTTTCTGGAGAGTTGCCATTGCAGTAACCCAAGTTTCGGCTCCGTAGGTAAGCACTGGCAGGACCTGGCAGGACGCACCGGTTGAACATTCTTGCTTTTTCTTGCTTCGTAGTATTCATAGCAAAAGCAGATGCAAGTTTGCCAAAAGCGGCCCAACCCAAATGGATACGTCTATCAATCTTGTTCACCTGGTTTGCTTTGCCTATCTTTATCTCTTTCCCGACATATACATATTTATGGACGAATTTTAATGGGGTACCTCCTTCTGCAATTGTTATTCCGCTGGAGTTCTCACTGGTCAGGTTTCGAATTGGCCGAAAACTGGTCGCGTCAATTGTTACAGTCGTACTCTCGCTCCCTGCCCTGTCCATGGTCCGGTGCGTGATGGTTTGGAACATCACCGTCTCCTTCTGTGAGGCAGTCATGCTGATCAAAGAGACGGTGAAGTGAGAGAGGGAAATGATAACAGGCATAGGGGCCGCTCCTCGCCCGCCAGTAGGCTTAGGCGGCGGCAGAAATGATCATTAGCCAATATGACGTGGCCCGCCAGCATCCCACGGCGAGCCGAACCCTGACAGGGTCACGGTGTATGACGCGATGCTAACCATAATTTGCGTGGCCCCGCTGTCAAGGGACACCGTGGTGGTTATAATGACTAGATCCAACCACGCACGAAAAAAGGTGGCTTGCATATCTAATGTACCACACAATGCACATTACATGTGACCAGCAGCCGATTGTTCTTCTGCCATTAGGGCATACTGAAAGACTAACAGAAAACAAGCAGCGCACGCGCTAAGCGCAGTGCGAATTAGAGCGAGAAAACGTGACAGATGCTGCTTCTAATGCTATCTCGTTCTTAGCTTTACTACCTGCCATTACCTGATACTATTTAAATTGCAACTTGCACATAATGAACATTAACAAGGCAAAATATAACAATATTTAGGTTTTTTTTTCAGTAACAGAACAGATTCTTTGGGCTGGACTCCACTTAGAACTTTAATGTAGGAATAAAAAGTGTTTATTTCGTACTATTCTAGAATAATTTTAAGTTTATTTTAGTTGGCTGGCACTTTTAGAATTAGCCCAAATTTGTATGGAGGCTGGGTGATCACTTTTAGATCTTCACATTTCGCCACTTTTGGTAGGTATAAATATAAAAAAGTTTTGAACATTTTTCTGCAATTTATTATGGAACTTACTTCAATATCAAGAATGAAATGATGATACAAACATACGTTATCCAAACAATCATAATGTTTAAATGTCACCAAATAAAATAAAACAGTCGTGCACGAAGAAAGGGAATTCCATCTCAGTGACGTTCCATCGCAGTAGCAGTTATAGGCATTTTCAGCAGTGGACCAAGATAATTATTGATTGGATTTGGATTGGATCAGGTTGATAATTATTGACCATCCATTTTAGGTTGTAGAGGTCAGGTCAGAGCTAAAATCTGGGTTTTCTCTGAATCGGGAACACTACGTTCATAATTTGGACCATTCGCATTCTACTCGTCTTCAGAATTAATATTGTGTATCGCATTCACATACTATGTACGTTATCTATTTATAATGTACTTTTAATACATTATATGTATAAAGGATTTCCTGTTTCCCTTTAAGGTTGTTAGATGATTGAAGATAATATTTAATGTGCGCAAAATACGTTGTTTACTTTGAAACTTATGACTTAATTAAATTTATAGAATACTAAATGACAACACGATAACTTATAAAGGTAAAGTAAAATATAAGGCTGCACCCACACTAGCTCGTGAAGTGCGTCGTCATGGTGCAGTAACGGCATGTTAAACGCTGATCAGTGTCTATTGGAAATATGTATATCTGCCTTGCTCAGCGAAGTGACTACAACGTGGGTCGGTTACCTTATATGAATCTAAACTCAGACATAAAGTAGGCGTAACTTGTGGATTATCATCATTATATACGTTATCTTGATACGATGTAGCTTCTCAGACTTCATTGAGACTGGACGTGTACTAATTTAGTTTTTGGAATTGTTTTAAATTGTTTTTATTAAATTCGTGATTGGTCAGTTCCTAAAATCGGTGACTCTCGTTTCTTCTTGTGCAATTCTTACGAAAAACTCCTCCCAGTGGGAAGCGAGATACCAAATTACAAGAAACACCCCTTTGTCAACCTGGTCTTCGCTAGTAGCTGACAAGTTGGTGAGAATTGCATGAAATATCAAATTTATAATTACAAATTTGAAAAAGTGCCTGTGGAGAACGCGAGGATTCGAACCAGAGGCTGCGAATTTGCAGGCGGAGGCCTAAGCCATTGCGCCACCAAGTTGGTGCCGTTGCGCGGCAAAATTAACACTCACATTCGACGAGCTACTGCTGAGGTGCTACCTGCTAACAAAGCGACATCCGTAATTTGTTGCGATAAACACTTGACGTCTCACTATGTAAAGCAGACTTGCGTTTACCTACTGCTGCGTCACCCATCTAGTACTTCTGGAAGCACACAGATGGCGTCGAGGAGCATTATCTGTGCTGGTTGTAAGAATGCTGTCGATAGTCGTGAGTGTTTGAAATGCTGTAAGTGCTGTAAATACTATGACCTTCCTTGCGCGAACATCCTAGATAAGAAAATCTATGCCATTATGACCAAAGAGCAGAAAATCAAGTGGACTTGCCATGAATGTAGGAGTAAACAACCAAAGCTTGGAAACATTAATACACCAGTACGGAATATCAAGGAAGGTGAGACAAGTCCATCTAACTTATATGATGATTCCACCGGTTTGGACAACATTACTTTAAGAAGGAAGCAAGGTGATGATGGCCAGAAAACACCTGCGTGCAGCCCATGTTCTGTAAACTGCACCGCGCTTGACAGAGATGATGAATTTATTTCTGCTGTAAGCAATAAAGTTATTAAAGCACTTAAGGCCGAACTACCAGCAATGATTTCGTGTATTCTAAAGACTGAACTATCTTCAATCAAGAATGATATCTTAGAGTTTCGCCAATCAGTTGACTTTTTAAGCTCTATGCACGATGAAATGAAGAACATGATTGACACTTTAGTTAAGGACAATGCACTGTTATCTAAGGAAAACACCAACCTAAAAACCACGGTAGCTGAATTATCCGATCGACTTAATAATCTCGAACAACATTTACGGGAAAATAACCTAGAGATACAAGGCGTACCCGAACATCATAATGAAAGTTTGCCCACTCTCCTCAATCAATGTTCTAAAGTCATCGGTGTCGACTTGAAGGAGGGTGATGTAGTGAAGTGCACTAGAGTTGCAAAAATGAACAAGGAGAGCAAATATCCCCGCACTGTAATTGTAAAGTTTAACTGTACAAGAAAGCGTGACGATTTTTGTTCTGCGGTGTATAGATATAAAAAATCAAACCCAACTTACAGACTTAACACTGCGCTGCTGGGAATTGCAGGCGAGAGAATGCCAGTATAAGTGTCTGAGCATCTGTCTCCATCGAATAAATCTTTGCATGCTGCAGCACGTAAGAGGGTGAAGGAGCAAGGCCTTAAATTTGTGTGGGTAAAAAACGGACGCATATTTGTCAGAAAGACTGTTGGTAGCAAATATATTTTAATCCAAAGTAAAGACAGTCGTCGATATTATTTGTTAATCCATATTAGCTTTTTTTATGTGTTTGTTATATGTACTTATAGGTTTACATCACAAAGTATTTGTCAATATATTACCAGAATATAAGGGGTATGAAAAGTAAAACCATAGATATATATATAATACTGTATTAAGTAACAATTTTGATATAATTTGCTTATGTGAGACTTGGCTTGATGAAACGGTATTGTCTTCTGAATTATTTGATGACAGATATTGTGTGATACGCAGAGATAGAGATGCTAGGTTCCGCGCTAGGTATGGTAAGAGTCACGGTGGCGGTGTACTTGTTGCTTATTCCAAAAAACTTCGAATTTCATTGAAAAATGAGTGGTTGTCTGAGTCCCTAGAAGATCTTTGGATAAAATTTCGGGTGAATGGCTCTCGTATCATATATTTATGTGTTGCCTACCTTCCTGAATATCTGCCTGCAAATTTTGTCTGTGATTATTTTATGAAATGTTGCAACATAATCAGCAATAATTTATCGAATCACATGACTTGTGTACTGGGAGACTTTAATCTTGGGGATGTTAATTGGTCGTATGAAACAGGATGCCCATTAAATTATAACTGTGAAAAGTCTAAATCACTACATGATCTTTTTCACTCTACTACGATACGTCAACTCAATCTAACGGGAAACCACAATAATCGAATACTTGATTTGGTTTTTACAGACAACCCTGATTTATTAACCGTGACACCTGCACTACCCATAAGTCGCGTCGACTTGCATCATCCACCATTTGAACTTGCATTAAGAACAAATATCACTACAATGCCCCATAACACCTTACTAAAAAAATTATGCTACCGTAAAACGGATTATGAGAGCTTTAAAAGAGACTTGGCAGTTATTGATTGGGAAAAACATGCGTCGGAACTGGAATGTAACGAAATTGTTCAACATTTTTATAATGAAATCTACCCTATAATAGAAAAATATATCCCTAAAACTAAAGTATCTAGTAAAAAGTTTCCAAACTGGTTTTCAAAGAATTTAATTAAATTACTCGCATCTAAAAACAAAGCCCATACAAAATATAAGCGTTATAAAAATCCCAGAGATTATGACATGTTTTTCATGCTAAGAGCTAAAGTTAAAACTGTCCTAAGCCAATGCTTCAAAACATACATTGAGCAAATTTAATGTGACATCAAGGTCAATGTTAAAGCATTTTGGCGCGATACTAAGAGCAAGCGTGTCACAAACAGTATTCCAAGTCGGGTATATTATCAGGACAGGGTTTGTACCACAGGTAGTGATATTGTCAACCTATTTGCAAATTATTTCTCATCAGTTTATTGCACCAGTTCAACAACAAATTTCCATCCAAACTTTCAAACTTCGAACTATACCATTACTAATTTACATATAACAGATAGTGACATATTGCATAAATTGAAAAACGTAGATTTATCAAAAAATGGTGGATTTGACGGTATACCCCCTATCTTTATTCGGCTATGCGCGACCAACCTTGTAACACCGCTTTCGATAATATTTAGAAAATTTCTTATAGAGGGTGTTTTTCCCAATGTGTGGAAGATTGCTAAAATCACACCAATCCATAAATCGGGTGATAAAAGGGATGTTGCCAATTATAGGCCAATTTGCATACTCAACTGGTTTGCCAAAATATTTGAGGGCTTTGTTTATAGACACATATACAATCATTTCACTCATTTATTGAATCCGCGACAACATGGATTTATCTCTGGCAGATCGACTAGTTCGAACCTACTATGTTACACTAGTTATATATGCGAATCATTCAATCGTAGGCAACAATTAGATGCTATATATACGGATTTTTCAAAAGCATTTGATCGCGTCGATCATTTTGCTCTACTTTCGAAGGCCCAACATGTCGGAATACACAGTAATCTGTATAGGTGGCTAACATCTTATCTCTTAAACAGAACTCAACTTGTTGCGCTCAGCGGATACGAATCAGTTCCATTTTTAGCGACTTCTGGGGTCCCTCAGGGCTCAAATTTGGGGCCCTTATTGTTTCTCTTATTTGTCAATGATCTGCTGGGTAAAATTGATAGCGAATGTTTAGCATACGCTGACGATATTAAATTTTTTAGACGTATCTCTGATCCCCGAGATTGTGAGGTACTAAAAGCGGACATAAATACTGTTGTCAAATGGTGCGACGAGAATAATATGTCGTTAAATATAAAAAAGTGTCAGGTAATATCCTTCACAAAAAATTAGAGTCCACTTAATTACAGCTATAACATCAATGGCTTTGAGTTAGATAGGGTAAAGATAATTCGCGACTTGGGGGTATTCTTCGACTCGGCTATGTCTTTTAGACCACATTATGATCATGTTTGTAATAAGGCCAACCGCACCTTATCTTTTGTGCTCCGCAATTCAAAGCCTTTTAAATAAACTAGTTCTCTGATAACTCTATACTATGCTCTAGTGAGAAGTATTATTGAGTATTGCTCACCTGTGTGGACGTCGATATACAAAAATCATATAGACAGGATAGAGTCTATACAGAGGCGGTTTGTTAGAGCTCTATGCGTGAAATGCGGGCTTAGGCGAAAACTACCTGGATATGAAGCTCGACTTCGGCACTTTGACATGGTTGGGTTGGAAAAGAGGAGATGGATAAGTGACTTGTCTACCCTGCACAAAATCTTGAATGGCTCATTTAATTGTGATCTTTTAAGACAATTGCATTTTAAGATACCCACTCGATCTGTGCGTAATCCGCAACTGTTTCGAATACCCACTACCAATAATAATGTGTCCCAAAACAACCCGGTATTTCGAATGTGCAAACAATATAATGATATTTGCTCTCAAGTGGATATATTTGTGGATAGTCACAGTAGATTCAAAGAATCCTTGCGTAAATTGAATGCACTGTAATTTTATTTTTTTTCTTTCACTTGTTTTTGGCTATTTTTATATGTAATAATTTCCTTTTTAATTTGTTTACGTCAATTTATGTATGTATGTATATTTGAAGTTGTATAATATGGATGATGTGTACAGTTGTAATTGGAGTACAGGTTTAAAAATGTTGTATTGTAAAATTAGCTCTAAGAAGTAACTAATCTGTAATCTGTCACTGTACCTGTAAATAAATAAATAAATAAATAAATAAACACTTTTGTTAGTACTATTAATTACACACCCCACATCGAGTTGTAGTGCTACCTGTCGGCACGGCCAGTTTTGCGTGATTGACGATCTTTACGTTTCGCGTCTCGCATCAGTGACGCTCGGATGAGGAGTTGTGGACGCAACTTAAATCTATCGTTTCGCTTAAGTACAAGCGGTTCTTGTGTTGATGTATTTGAATACGCCGAAATTAAACCTCTGTATTATCCGTACATATATAAACGTCTTGCGTTACTGACTCACTGGCAGATAACTAAACTAGGCGCAAGAAGCTGAACTTTGCCGTGTACGATCCTTGGTTACGGTAGGGATGCACTAAGAAGGGATTTCCTAAAGCGAACCTGGGTCTTGTATAACAGACACAACTGCTCCGGCGTGAAAAACTTCCTCACTTTATTCAGGACTCCGAGTTTCCGAGATGCAGATTTGATGACACCCTCGATGTAGTTCTTCTGGTTGAAATTTCTGCGTATGTCCATACCGAGGATATTGAGGCTGTCTTGAAACGGTAGTGGAGTGTCCAGAAGAGAGGGATGGGGAAGGAATGGAAATACCTTGGCTGAGAATGCGCACACCTGTGTTTTCTTGGCGTTGAACTCGACCAGGTTCTCATCACCACAATGCGAGATGCAATTCAGAACCCGGTCAAGCTCAGCAACAAGTGTTCGCCTATACTCCTCAGTATCGGCTTGCTTAGCCGCAGGGTGTCCGAGATATCGCCCATGTACAGGACTGTCATCTGCATAGCAATGTATGCCCCCAAAAGTGAGCATATCATTGATATGCAGAAGAAAAAGCGTGGGCGATAACACGGATCCCTGACGCACACCAGCATTCACCTGGAGAAACTTCGATGATTCACCGTCATTCAGGAAGCTGGCAACCCAGTTGCATAATCGAGGCGGCAAGCCGTAGGCTGGAAGCTTGGAAAGAAGCGCACGATGCCAGACTCTATCGAAGGCTTTGGAGATGTCGAGACTAATAGCCAACGACTCCCCATGCCTGTCCATCGCCTCACCCCAAAGGTGAGTGACATACGCTAGAAGATCACCCGTTGATTGTTTCGGTCTGAAGCCATACTGACGATCATTGATGAGAGAGTGATCTACTAGGTAGCGAACGAGTTGGTTGTTGATTAGTCATTCAAACACCTTGCTGGGATAGGGGTGATAGCATTGGGTCGATAGTTGCCCGGATCAGAACGATCCTCTTTCTTGGGAATCGGTTGTACGTTCGCCTCTTTCCAAGCCTGCGGCACTACGCCAGAGGCATATGATAGGCGATGATACAGGCGTGTAAGCATTGGAGACAACTCGGCTGCGCGTTTCCTAAGCAAGACCGCTGGAATTCCGTCAGGTCCACTGGCATTCCGGACATCGAGAGAACGCAATGTTGCGCGAACATCGCATTGCCTGATTTGAATATCAGGCATGGAGTGGCCGCAGTAGGGAATCGAAGGCGGCTGCGCACCACGATCATCGATTCGGGAGTTGGCCGCAAAGAGATTGACAAGCAGGTCAGCTTTCTCTTGCGGCCCATGGGCCAGTGATCTATCAGGGCATCACAACGGCGGCAGTGAAGGCTGGCAGAAATTAGATTGCACGGCTTTGGCCAATCGCCAGTATCCCCGGCTGCTCGTGGAGTGCGACAAGAGTTCTTGACCAAACCGTGCAATGCGCTGTGCATCCGCTCTTATGTATACCCTCTTGCAGACCCTGGTGGCTCTATTATAGGCTGTCTTGATGAGATGGACATTCGGATCGCGACGAGACCGAGCCCTGATCCAAGCGCGGTAAGCCGACTGTTTTTGTTTTACAGCATCGGCGCACTCGCGATCGAACCAGGGCCGTACTACGCTGCTGCTGGAGACGTCAGTGGATGGAATATAATATTCCATACCCAACATGATTTCCCCAGCAACAGCAGACGCACTCTCCGACAGATCCCTCCCACCAAAGCAGCGTTGAGACCACGGGATGGACGCATAATAGTCTCGCAGGCCATCCCAATCCGCTGACGAGTAGTGCCACAAGCGTCGCTTTGCCTGCACTGGTTGTGGAGGTGAAGCGAATGGTACTGTAGTGCGAACCAGACAGTGGTCGGAGGAACCCAAAGGGGCTTGTACCGTCACACTGTACTGGGCCGGGTTACTCGTCAGCACAAGGTCTAACAACGAGGGCGCTTGACCCGATATATCTGGTATCCTGGTGGGCTGGAGTACCAGTTGAGTCAGGTCATGCGTTAGAGCAAATGCGTGAGCAGCTCGTCCCGCGTGGTCTTTTTTGGAAGAGCCCAGCCAGGTCTTATGGTGGGCATTGAAATCTCCCAAAAAGACCAACTCGGCGGTCGGGAACTGCTCCTGCGCATTATCTGCTTCCTGACTTAAGTAGTCAACCAGTCGAGTTGTATCGGCATCTCCGGTATGGGAACGGTAAAGGCACACGTACGGGCCAATGAACCCAGACTTACGTGTACCCAAAGGACAGAAAAGGACGGGTCCTCTAGGCAGCGTAGACGTTGACAGCAAATATCCGCCCTGACGAACAAGCATACCCCGGCTTTTGCGTGGAAGTTATCCTCCAGTAATCGGGATGATGCAAATAAGTCGTGTCGTCAGGACGGCGTATTTGAGTCTAGGTCAAGAAAAGCATGGCCGGTCGGGCCGTCTCGAGATGATGGTAGACGGCGTTGAGGTTCGAATGAAGTCCGCGAATGTTAGCGGACTCCACATCAAAAAGTGACTTGGTGGGGAACGAAGACGCCGCTGTTTGACCGGAACCATTTCTTGGAGCTGCCATAGAAGAAGAAAAGGGGGCGTGAAAAGAGGAGGCAGTCAACGCAGCAGCGCGTCACAAAGCGCAGAGTATTGTATTGCCATTATACTGTGAGGTATAGCGGTGGCCGACCCGCCGGACGGAAGGGCCCCCGTACCCTCCCAGAAGTGGTCGCCGGGTCCTACCGTCCGGTCACCAACCGGCACGACTAGCCACCCTGAGACTATGCGCGGCTTGGTAGGGTAGCCTCCAGAGATGGTTAGTCCCAGTTGGGCCCCTATACTATGCCGCGGGCGGCCAGCGGCACCACCGTTTCTACGGGTCTCCCTGGCCGGCGAGTCGACCCACACTACCCACACAATGACTCCACGGATACTCTACTGGTCCCACATATGCTGCGGTAACCGCCCCCTCAGCTAATCCTCCTCATCCTCTCCTCCTTCCCCATATGGGCAATGAAGAGAGGATGGGGAGGGTATGGTTGGGCCTCCGGCTCTCCCACTCACCGAACGAAATGCAACAGCATAGAACATACTGTTAATTTACGTCGATCTTCTGTGGGAGGGTGGTACTGCCCCGGTCAAGCCAGCCCATTCGTGCTGTAAACAGCGTGGCCCTACCACCAACAGATCACGTATAATATTCGATCAGGTGTAATATTACACCCACATGTCGCCATGAATTTTTAGGTCCCACGTAATTGGGGGCGAGCCTATTGCCGTTACTGGGCACATCACCAGACTCCGTACTGCTACTGAGAATTCGGGAAAACTCAATAAAACTTTTGCCCGATCTGGGATTCGAACCCTCGATTGGCCCTCCAATCACCAGAAACATACACTATCCACAGGACGACGGAGGCAGTCAAAGTCCTTTTAAGAGAAAAACTAAAAATTAACTTTAGAAATCTGAGACGTTCAGCACACAATAATAACCGAATTACCACTTTCAGCATGACATCGTTACAGTTTTACGCACTTTAGTCATGATTTCAGATTATGTGTTTTCTTGCAGATTCGGTGTACAGCCAGCATATACTCAATATACCTGCAAAGCTTAGAGAAGAGTGCGGAGGAAGAAAGAATACGGACCACACCAGTCAGCCTTCCAGAGGTCCACGAAGCAGTCGTGTACTCTATACATCGCTTGCCAGAAACCAGTAAGTGTTTTTTCTCCTAGCTAGCACTACGCATTGTAACTAAGATTTTTACAGATACTTAGGAAAAAACCTTTTGACATATCACCATTCGAAATCTCATCAAAAATTCATTTTATTTGATTTTATTTTCAATTAAATAAATATGTTTTTCGCGGACTATATCGCGATTTATTTTAGATGTACAGATATTTCAAAACGGCAATATATTGATATTTTATTCTTACCTATGTAGGCAAACGTTCGCCAGGCCACCTAATTATTATGTTAGGAATTATTATCAGTACTTGGATCACCGAGCTTTGCTTGTTTTTTTTGGTCAATCGTGTTTCATTGTTTCATTTAAAGTTATAAGATGGATAATAATAATACATCGTTTGCACAAGCTCTTATTAATTTAACTATGATCTTAGAGGACCGTATGTTATTCATGAATAGAATATATTTTATAGGTATTTACATACCTTATTTTGCTTGACATTTCGAGACGGTTGCACGTCCCGTGGTCGCAAGCTGATTGGTGTAGCGATGTCACGTCTCCGAGTGCGAGGTAGAAGATTCTATTTCTACCCCTGGGTCGTTGATTTTCGAAGTACCGGCGCAAAATACACTAACAGTATCTGCATATTGAACCTTCGCCGACTGCGCATTAAAGTGGGGTGTTGTTAGTCGAATCACTGGATTCCACGCCGATGACAATTTGCAGCCCTCTTCCCGATTGAAATTCTTATGTTTTCTGATTTCAATCGCTTCACGCACAACTCTTGGGTAAAAGTGGCGTTCCGTGGAGAGGACTCGGGGACGATGAAATTCAATCCAGTGATTGGTGCCCGATTGAAGTAAATGTTCCGCAATCGCCAATTTGTTCGTTTGACGGTTCTTTACAGCTGCGATGTGCTCCTTTATACGTTCAGCGATAGTCCGCTTCGTTTGCCCTATGTAAGACCTTCCGCAGCTGCAGTTGATTTTCTAGACACCTGGGGTTTGTAGCGGTAGAACATCCTTTGGTGTGCCCACCATGTTGTATACTTTGGCCCCTGGTGTAAATACGGTCGGAATGGAGTAGTTTTTTAACTTGGCTCCTATTTTATCCGTAACAACTCCAATGTAGGGCATGTAGGTCGGTTGTCTATTTACCGGCGGATGTTTTTCTCGCTTGGTAGGTCGCGTCATTCGTCGTTGTACCTGGTATCCGTTCTTCCTGAGTACCTCCTGAACATAGACCATGTTCAGGAGGTACTCAGCTCTAGCTTCAAATACTCAGGGTCACAGAGGTCATGTGCTCTGTTTTTTATTGATGCCGATACCCTATGACAGGACGTCGCGGTGATATTACGGAAGTCGAAGATACCCACCAGCAATGTCTCTATGGAAGAGCGTCAAGCACTGAAAAGGATCCGGGACAACCAGGATATTTTAGTGCTTAAGGCCGACAAGAGCAACGCCACTGTAGTGATGAATACGGCTGATTATACGGACAAGGTACGAGAGTTTTTATGTGATAACAAGGTGTATAAACCGGTCTAATATAACCCCACGGCCAGAGTAACGCGCAGAATACGAGCACTGATACAAGACCACCAGGACCTATTCATGGAAGATGAGTACAGCAAGTTATATGGTCCCAAGCCATAGTAACCACCTAGGCTATATGGTTTGCCCAAGGTTCATAAGCCCAACGTGCCACTGCGACCTATCATGGGTCAGATTTCTTCGCCTACTTACGACCTTGCGAAGCACGTTGCATCGGTATTGCAGCCATTAGTCTATGACACCGTCTTTCGTGAAGAACTCGCGTCATTTCTTCCAGATCGTACAAAGCATCCGATTGGAACTGGAAGATGTAATGGTAAGCTTTGACGTTGAGTCGCTCTTTACCAATGTTCCGATAAGGGAATGTCTGGACGTACTGAGGGACAGACTGAGTGACAATGATATGCCTCACAACTATATTGATCTACTAAAACACTGCTTAGATGGCAACTACGTCCTCTTCCAAGGCCAAATCACCTCCAGATCGATGGTGTCGCGATGGGGAGTCCAGTAGCCCCAGTACTGGCTAATATCTGGATAGAACATTTTGAGGAAAAGGCGCTTAGCATCGGACCTAAGACCATCAGGCTTTGGAAAAGATACGTGGACGACATCTTTAGTATCGTAAAAAGAGGTAAGCAGGAGGTAGATCAATATGTGTAACACCTTAACTCCATTCATCCGAAAATGAGGTTCACCTACGAAATGGAAACTGACAGATCGTTGTCATTCTTGGATGTCAAAGTGACTGTGAGACCAGATGGGTCCTTAACACACTGTGTAAGCCGGAAGCCTACACACACTGATAGATACCTGCACGCCGAGTCGCACCACCACCCTCGACACCTGCAATCCGTTGTGACGTCACTAAAAACAGAGCACATGACCTCTGTGACCATGAGCATTTGAAGCTAGAGCTAGACCATATTCAGGAGGTACTCAGGAAGAACGGATACCAGGTACAACGACGAATGACGCGGCCTACTAAGCGAGAAAAATATCCGGCGGTATATAGACAACCGACCTACATGCCCTACATTAGAGGTGTTACGGATAAAATAGGAGCCAAGTTAAAAACTCCATTCCGACCGTATTTACACCAGGGGCCAAAGTATACAACATGGTGGGCACACTAAAGGATGTTCAACAAAATCAACTGCAGCTGCGGAGGCTCTTACATAGGGCAAACGAAGCGGACTATCGCTGAACGTATAAAGAAGCACATTGCAGCTGTAAAGAACCGTCAAACGAACAAATCGGCGATTGCGGAACATTTACTTCAATCGGGCACCAATCACTGGATTGAATTTCATCGTCCCCAAGTCCTCTCCACGGAACGCCACTTTTACCCAAGAGCTGTGCGTGAAGCGATTGAAATCAGAAAACATAAAAATTTCAATCGGGAACAGGGCTTCAAATTGTCATCGGCGTGGAATCCCGTGATTCGACTAACAACACCCCACTTCAAGCAAAATAATGTATGTAAATACCTAATGCATGATCCCGTTAATTCCCGTATATATATATATATATATATATATATATATATATATATATATATATATATATATATATATATATTCTTAAACATGCAACGCGAGTGTTTAAAAGTTTCAATATTGCCTTTGACAGGGTAACCGAACCAATTTTTGGCGATTCTCCAAATATTGTCACTCGAATCTAATATATAAAATTCTCGTGTCACAGTTTTCGTTCCCATACTCCTCCGAAACGGCTTGACCGATTTTGATGAAATTTTTTGTGCTTATCCGGTATCTATGAGAATCGGCCAACATCTGTTTTTCAAAAAAAAAAAAATTTTGCAAAACAACGTTTGCCGGGTCAGCTAGTATTAATATAATAATCACAAATTAGAAATAGCATTTTGTAAGCGGAAACAATATCGATGAGAGTAGGTTTCAATACCATAACCGATAATCTATTATAAAAAAGCTGAAGGGTTTGTTTATTTGGTTGAACGCCGTAATCTCAAGAGCTACTGGTCCGATTTAAATAATTGTTTTGCGTTGGAGAGCCCATTTATTGGAAAATACTAAAGGCTAATAACATCACAATTTGAACCACGGGAGTAGAGTAGTAGACTAAAATATCGCGGGTATATCCGTGCGCTCAGCTAGTGAAAGGTAAAGAATCATGTGTGGTGCCGTTTAAATATGCGAAGATTAGCATTATAATATTAGTATCGTAAGCTTTGGCACATTCTCTGCTCATATCATTCAGTTTCATTTCGTCTCAAAATTAGCTTCACTATGAAGAACGAGCACAAATTTAATTTAAGTGAAAGTGTAGATATTTGAGTTTGACTTAAGCCTCGCTGCTTTTACTAAGTAAGATTATGTGATGCCAATTCTCATCTATATAACTGAAGTTGAGTTAAACGCATTCAGCTTATTATAAAATACGGACTAAATTTAAATCGAGGTTTAGTCCCAGCCTTAATAATGTATTTTTTGAACTACTATGTAGTTAACAAAAGATACATTACAAATGTTATGTCTTCTAAATTCGTTGGAAAATTTGACTTGTTGTCTACCACTCTTCAAAAGTATTAAAATAATCGAAATCTAGGGTTTTCTTGTAGTTACAAGTCATTGATCTATAATTAGATCTATTGAGCCTACATTACATAAAAGTACCAAGATACTTCAAAATCTTGGATACTAACCACTGAATTCAACATTCGATCTATCCTTTTTTTGAGATTTTAGATTCATTTTTGACGTAAGCTCCACTCCGTGCAAAATATGTCAAACTTGACCGGCCGTTAATTAAGTCCAAAATGGTCTGCGTTGATTAGCGGCCTATTACTTTTCTAATGCTAAGATAGCGGATATACCCACAGACAGACACTGGTCTGTAACATAACATATCACCATAAACCTTTAGACTGCAACAAACAGAGGACAGTGCTATATGTGTGGTTTAATTATTTATCAATTCGTTACCATCTATCGCAGGATAATCCGTTCCTCTTAGTTCTCTAATCGTATAAAAATATATATATGTGGACCGCCATAAGCTTGATGCATAGGTAGAACCACGAAGTACCTACATATATTTTTAATCATATACTAGAGGACCAGTGCTGCTCCACAGCATATTTTAATATTATAAAAAAGCTCATTCATATAGGTATGATGAGTACATTGTAGCCTTATCTAATAAGTAAAAAGATGATATTCTAACCAAAAATATACATATATATCACAAAACTTCTGTTCTCACAACATTGGCTTTGACGCTTATGCGCTAAATTAAAAATATAGATAAACAACTTTTTTTTTTATAAGAAAATAGGTTTTATTTCTGTTATCCAGCTAAATATTTCTGTGAGATGCACGATTTATTTTGTTTTGTGTATGGGTGTGATTAATCCATCATAATTTAGAAATGTTATGGTAACTTTGCTAGAAATGGTACTTTTGATAGAGATGGCAGTTTTGGTAGGAATGGTACCTTTGGTAGCAATGGTAAGTAGCATTGCTACCAAAAGTACCATATATGCCAAAACTACTTTTCCTACCGAAAATACTATTCCTAAAAAAACTACAATTTGTTCCAAAACTACTATCTGTACCAAAACTACTATTTGTATCAAAACTACTATTCTTACTAATACTATCATATCTACCATTTCTACAAAACTACCATTTCTACCAAAACCGCCGGTGCTGTCAAAAGTACCTTTTCTCTCAAAACTACTATTCTTACAAAAGCTTCAATTTCTACCATAACTACCACTTGTAATATAATTATATGACAATAGTACTATGAACCGCTGTAATATGTTCCACATAAAAAAAAATTAAGATGCCCGAAGAAAGTCCGTAATTTAAAAACACAAAAATTTTCCTAACTTAAAACGTAATTTACCCGTCTGTAGGGTAGATTTTCCCAACATAAGTTGGAAATTTCACTACATTTGGGGACAATTCCTCCTGTCGCGGGTATACTGACGTCGTTACCGCGACCCCGGTCGATAGAAGAACACCGCGGTGTTTTAGTGGGTATGCCCCCCGAACATCTAGGGGTTAGAGCCGAGCCACACACCCTCCCTCCACCTGCCCCAAACTCGGTACAGAGTTGGCCGGTGGGGTCCCTTTGAGGGACAGTCCGTAACTGGATTTCATCGCGATACAAAAAAAGGGGGAAAATTCCTCAATATCAGAGATCAGTTCACCCAACATTAAGGGTTAACTGGTAACATTCGGGGAATATTACCTGCCATCAGCGATAATTCACTATAGTGATAATTTTTAACATCGGGTATAATTTTACACACCACCACAATCACACCCGTATGAAAGTAAGGCAAGGTCACCTTAAGGAGGCATAACGTTATTTCCTGGCAGTTACCGCAAGGAACTTATTAGATGCCATAAAAATATTTTTGAATTTAGAACCGTCCATGTAGAGAGAAAGCAATGGAATCTTAAGAAATTTATAGGAAAATATTGAAAAATAAGTTCAATGTCCACACCTATCTTTCTTCGAACTTACCCAATTTAAATGAGCATACCATCAAATGAAAGAGCTCTTTTCAGCGCGTGTTATAGGCCTATAACGAAACGCCTACCTCAATGAGAACCAGATATATAGAAGCAGAAAGTCATTGACTCCGGCTACGAAAACGTAAAAAATGTATGGGTGAAAACTGTTTTTGCATATAACTTGATGAATGTGCAAGTTAGGTAATTTCTAATACTTGATGACAAATCTATGCAGTGAGAGCTTTCACTGAAAAAAAAACATGCGAATCGGTTGGGTAGAACGGGCTGGCCGACTCGTATTATAAAACACAAATTCTTTTAATATATAGATTTTCTTACCCATACATGACAGATGTCATGTCATTCATGGGAATATATTCCTTTATTTTCGTGAGATGCATGCTAAGTCTGAAATAATGATGCATCTTCGAAAGTAGAGGCTGCTTAGCGTTCTCGAAATTATATTCAGTCCTTTGTGTACTCTGTATTTTATTATTTAGAGTAAAAACTTTGGTTCGTTAATAACTTTAATTAGGTACTTTTAAAATAAATTCATTAGTTGTACCATAACTAGTACTGACTAAGGATTTTTTTTCTAAATGGGTAAGTAATTTTACTAGAACCTGTAATATGGAGGTTGAGATCTTTAAAGCTTTTTGTTATTTTTAATAGGCTTGTGCTTTGTGAGGGTTCTGGGTCTGGTGACCCCGCCAAATCAGATGTCGTGGGTTTGATTCACACACACACAATTCACGTACAGCCTTAATAAGGCAGAAGAGAGACAAAGGATTTGTGAGCATTTATGCTACATTGCATTGCTGTCAACAACTAATAATGTCAAATGGAAACAATACCTACACGTCCGCAACAAGAGATATTGAATTAACAGTTGCCTGTTAGGATTCAGTTGTAGTTTATTTGATGCTTGTAAAGCCATTACAATACAGGGATTATGGCTTTTACCGGCAAGCGTTACGTAAAAGGAAATAAATATCTGACTAATACTAAGATTGCAGATTACGGATATCGGTGTCAATTTTTCTAGTATAATATTATGTAATTTTAATGAAAATTTATTTTTACAAGAACTTAAGAAGTTCGCTTTTGAAGTCGTTTCTCATCCATCATTATTTCATATATTAGTATTTGTTTATCCATTTGCAATAATATTATGCCAAATAAAAAAAGTCAGTAATCGTCTAGTGATATTAGATATATTATAGTTTTATTTTCATATCTTCCAAATGTAATCGAAAATGTTATAAAATTGGTCGAAAAATTCCGGAGAAGTGTGGCTATAATAGGTGAGCATTTGCCTCAAAACCACCGTGATATGGTCTAGCATGTTGTAAGTAACTTAAAACTTTCGCGGTACACATACGGATATTTATATAACGAGTTTCAAAAATAAATGTCGAGATCAGAGATTGTGTAATCGTGACCAGACCGTATTGATCCACGCTGTATAAATGAAATATAAGTCAAATTTATTTTTAAATAATATCGTTATTAATGCCTGCATATCAGTACTAGCGTATTTAATTCATACTGGATATTTTCAATATCACAATCGCATTTGTTTACACTTTTATTGAATAAGGGTGTACATAAACGGGTTGTTTATCCGTACCTATCCACTGGCATTTTAATTAAGACTGAAACAGTTTCGATGATCCTAAAATACGGCGTTTATTCTCAGTAATTTATCTGTCAGAGTCACTTTGTTTCAGGTGTACTGTTTCCAATGTTTGTCGTGCCGGGGTTATTTTTCATAATATTGGTAGAACGGCGAGAGCAAGAGCGGCGTAACTAGGAAATTAACTGCTGTGGGTTCAGCTGAACTAAGCTAAACTAGAAATGACCTAGTTCCTCGTTGCGTTCGCCGCTTTAGACCAATATTTACGGATTAAATAATGAGGGATGCTCTCTACAGTGAGTTCCTCGCTTTTATCTAGTGTCTAGTACGTGGTAGAGCAGACAATATATTCACTTCTTGAAGATGCGTAAGAATTACGCCTATGCATTCTTACCACCTTAATAGCTCCATATGTTACAACTCCAATACTGTAAGAGTACAGGGGGTTTGTAAACCGCGTATGTAAATCATATTCTTTATTACGTTGTTACTTCACTATAACAGCCTACCAGTACAGAATCATATGATAAATCTAATTCTTAAATATGTGAATAGGCAGTAGGCACTAATGACCATACAATTATAGCCTAGTGAATCCAGTACACTAACATTGGACTGTGCGAGAACATAACTTTTTTAATTCTAATTAGAAGTAAGTAGACATATTTATCGCAAGTACTGCCTACAGAAGTATAAATATACCAATTTATTAAAAGAATTTGGTTCTCGGATTATTTATTTTCATGTTTAGATATAAAGCCAATACGTCTCCGTATTAAGGCAAGTCTCAGGTAGATTGAAATCATTGACGCAAAGGACACCCTTTGAAGGCATCTTAGAAATCATCCGTAGAATATTATCGAAGTGACCACTTGACCCAAAAGTCATACATTAGAAAGAACAGGCGTATAAGATCGGAACTGTTAATTGACATAGGAGATTGGTTTAAAATCGTTGTAGTCGCACGTAGTTATAAAGTTAGTTATATTCGGTTGTGGGTTTTCCGCACTTAGCCACTTATTTGGGCCATTGTGCGTAAGTGGCGACTTGATTGACGCCGACTACTCATACCACCTTAGCTCCTTCCAGAAAGCCATTAGTTAGCTGGTGTCGTTCAAAGCCTCACACACGGTTCTGGGGTTATTCAGCAGCTTTGCCCGTTGATCGCTCACACTTGTGCAGTGCAAAATGACGTGAGCAGGTGTTTCTTCGGTTTCCATGCAGCCCCTGCACAGTGGGCTGTCCGTAACGCCTATGTTGAATAGGTGCTTGTTGAGTGGACAATGGCCGGTTATTATGCCTGTCATATGCTTAAGTGTCTTTCTATTAGAATGCAGCAGCTTGTGCGAGAGTCGCTTGTTCAAGCAGGGGATAGCATCGTTTGTTTGTCTGCATTCTTTTGTGTCTCCCCACTGTTTTTCGTGTTCATGTGTGGTTCTCTCGCGTAGCCACGTTTTGAGTTGGCTTGCCGGTATCGGTACAATCGGCTCGGGTCCCATTACCATTGTGTCCGATCCTTGCCGTGCCAGTTGGTCTGCGGCATCATTGCCTGCGGAGTTGCTGTGGCCTTTAATCCATTGCAGCGTAACTCGATTCTTCTCTGCAATCTTTTGCAGCTCTAGGTGGCATTCCATGATGAGGCCACTGTTAAGGCAGTTGCTGCTGAGAGCTTGTAGTACAGAGACACTGTCTGTGATAATGCGTATAGACAGGTCACTTACGTTCCTAGACGCGATTGCTGTTGCGGCTCTTGTGATCCCAACACACTCGGCTTGGAATATGGTGTTAAGAGTGCCAAGGGATGTTGAGATATTGATATTTAAGTCATGGGAGAATACGCCCGCACCTGTCCAATGCTTTGTTTTTGAGCCGTCTGTGTATACTCTGACTTCGTGTATACCAGACCTGTCTTTGTGTTCCTCCTGTAATTGGATGCGATATTTTTTGTCAAAGACAAAAGATTTAGGGATGAGATCGCAAGCGGCCTCTAGCATCGGGATCTCTTTGGTTAAGGTCCCTTTAAGGCGTGCGTGGGTAATTCGATCAACCTTTCTCCACAGCCCGAGCTTGTCTAGACGGATTGCTCCAGCGCCATCTTCCTGCTGGATCATTAGGTGCAGCGGTCTTTGGTCCAGTAGTATCTCCTTAGCAGCTGTTGGGGTGGTCTTCATGCAGCCTGTTGTGGCCAAGCAGGCTGGGCGTTGAAGGCTCTGTAACTTTTTTATGATTGTGCTTAGTTCCGTGCGTGGCCACCACTCTACTGCACCATATGTAAGCATGGGGCGTATAATGACAGTGTAGATCCACAGGGTGAGAGATGGATTGAGACCCCATTTCTTGCCTATGATTCTCCGACATTGCCAGAAGATTGTGCATGCTTTTGTTGTTTTAGTGCTGATCTGCTTACCCCAGTTTAGCTTATGATCAAGTATAACGCCCAAATACTTGACTTCATTCGATAGGGTAAGCTCCGTTCCAAAGAGTTTTGGTGTTTTGCACATATGTAGTCGCACGTATATATATATGCATGACTATGTTTGTTTTTATTGTACTGTACCTACCATAAAAACATAGTCATAAAAAATATAAATACATAATTATGTATTTTGTGCCTGCACTTTCTTTGGAGCTGCAGAAAAAACATTGTTAACCTCTTCCTGGCTGTGTACAGAAAGACTTTGCTGACAAGCTCACTTTGTTAGAAAGCTCTAAGCGTTTGAATTATAAGGTTTTTATGAAAGAAAATAAAGCTATCAATTAACGCCTGAACATTAGTAATATATCAAAAGTTGACGTTTCGTTAGCCAGATGTTTAAAAACGCAACTCGTACAAATTTCCTATAGTGTCTATCCTATGATTACTATTTTCTGATAAGCCATTAATATTTTAACAACCTAGTTCTGCTGCAATAGCTGAATCGTATCAACCGCAAACCATTTTACGCCACGTTAGGTTCCTTCGGGCGATCTAAAACCCCTAAGACCAGAGTTGGCCACATACTCACACAATAAGGTAAACGGAAGATCAACCGGAAGATCTCTCCAAAATGTTAATATTTCGATCTAAAACAATGAGTAACCAAGCCTACACCTTTTATAAAATTATGCTGTTGGTAAAGTTACAAGAGCCACGCTAACAAACGCAAAAAAATTACCTACACAGTTTTACACACACGTTTGTAAATAAACTGAAAATTTGTCTATAAAATGACTGGCTTCGACGGAAGCCAACAAATCTTAAAAGCATTAGTGGCCCGTGGCACCATTTCTTACTACTGAATCATTTATATTCGACGCGCTAAACATCGGAACAGAGCTTTCCGTGTCAGAGGCTGCGGATAAATTTATTTTATTTAAAGCCTAGCACGTTTATTTCTTACTGCTAGATTTTTTCTGCCTCTGCCACAATATTTTTTGTCTACGTGGTATATTTTGTGAGGTAAACTTAGTAGGTAAAATCTAAGCTAGGCTTAACAAAATTCTTTTTTATTATTTTCGTCTGTGAAGGCGAATACTGTCTGGTGGTAAACTATTTTCGGAGTATATGTGGTTGAATAAATCCCCTGAATATTCGGCAATATCACGAGTACATGTTACGTTTTCTACAGATCGCGTAGATTTTATCTAAATCTATACTTTCTGTTAGTTACAACTCCATGCCTAGCTTCATCGGATTGAACCGATCATGATGAAATTTTGCATGCAGCTCACAAACGGCAGCAAAATCGCGGTCGAAAGAAAATACATACTGAGCCACAGAGAACATTAGGATCGCGTTTATTTGATGTGATCTTAGTGCACCGTAATATAGATAACGTGACAGGCTCTTCCATATTTAAAACATTGAGTACAAATATGTGTGAAACGTGACATCTGTAAATATGAAGTATCCACTCGTAGCGTTTTTATATAATGCTTCAGGCACAATAACTAGTTAAGAAAAAAACAATAAATGTTGTTATGAAAATCGAAGTTCAGCAGGCATTATGTGGAAAAGCTAATATGTTGTCGCATCTAGTTCTAGCAACCGGATACCAGGCATCAAGGTGGAAATTTTGGATGCAACCGATGCCATACCTATAACTGTAGCTCGGGGATCAGAAAACATAGACAGAACCAGACCGGGATAGACAGAAGTCTATCCCGGGTCCATATTGGCTCACCTAAAGTTCTTTACCCGAAATTGTTCTTCCTAACGATTTGTAATCCGAATGATCACTCTTCCTAAAATTTTTCATCCTAAAGTTTTCATTCATACTATTTGTAGTGCAACCGGCGATGTTCATAACATTCATGTTTCCGAAAATTGTAATTAATAATATCATTAATGTAAATATATTTAAACTCCTACTGTTTTTTATCATAACGCTTTTATCCCTAAACATAATATTTTCACTCATACTCAGTAAGAAACATTTACCAATTGTAATAAAAATATATGGCACTTTTACTAAGACACAACTTTAACAAGACTTTTAGCCTTATATTTAGGTGTTTTATATAATAGAATCGAGAAAATAAACGATTTGCAAAAACAACACTGATTTGGCTAAATTTTCTAAGTCCTCGCGCCGTAGCCAAGGCTACACTCCAACTGAAATTCATAAAACACGATTCATTTAAGGTTATTTTTATGGCCTGGGAGTTTATACCGCAGCTTTAACCGTACCTAAACCAATAACTATAGGACTGACTCGGTTTTGGTGGAGTTTGTTTGTTTGGTTGAACGCGCTAATCTCAGGAACTACTGGTCCGATTTAAAAAAATCTTTTAGTGTTAGCTAGCCCATTTATCGAGGAAGGCTATAGGCTATATAACATCACGATATGAGCCACGGGAGCGGAGCAGTAGCCTTAAATAACGCGGATGTAACCGCGGGCATCCTCAATTTGGTCAATGTAATGTTATTAGACTTTGCTAAACCTATGTATAAAAAATATCAATTAAGAAATTTAGTATAATGAAGACACGCGTTTCTGCTTATCCCTTCAAGGAAACAGTAAACTTCAAGGCGTGGAAGGCTGTAATAAAACCATAATCGCATATTTTCAAGTGACTGAATTTCATCCATGTCCCTTTAGCCCATCAATCAAAACTTTGACATTTATGCCATTACTTAGGCCTGTTTGAAGCCATGTAATCGAAACAATGACATTTCTGTTCTATAATACATGGTAGGAACATGTTAGAACATATTTTCTTGATTATTAGTGAAAAGATTCTGATGTATAAGCTTTTTTCGACTACTGTGTAACATACGAGTATGTGTAATGACGAAAGTTGTGATGTTTCTACCAATTCCAGGTATTAGTTTTTGCTTGTCTATCCTTTTTATGTCCTTTAGTATGTTACAAGGATTACTCATTGTTTCGTTATGTCAATCCGTGTCTTTGGTTCAACTTGGAGTCTCACTCTTTCTATTCAAATCAGTTTTCGAGAAAGTTTGAAGTATCTTTAAATCTTTACCTCTTCACACCGCCTCCCAACTAAACCAAGGTACTGAACTATTTTATAACTTCTGCGCATGGAGCCTTCTAAGAGCAACTATGGAACCCGACATTATGTGGCCCGAAACGTAGTTAACCGGTTTACTAAAAAGTTAAATGAGACTGTCATCATGAGTTTGGTAATCGCATTGCATTTTAATTCATACCGACGCCAAGTTAATTGCATGATAAAATTTTGTCTGCCTGTTTATAAGACTTTCACGCATAAACTATTGCATCCATTTCGAGTTTTGTTGAAGTTTCATACAAAGTGAGCTTCGACACCAAGAATAAGTAAGGTAAGGTAACCAACAATTTATTTCACTCCACCAAAAATACGTGGTTGAATTATAAAATTTAGGTAGTACGTCTAGAAAAACATTGTTTTCACATCACGTTCGCAACGCAAATACTTTTCGTACAAAATCGCTCTGTTCCACACACGATCTATCATACTTCTTTGTCTTTTATTTGACTGCATGGATGGCTTTAGTGGTTTCCACGCGAGTTATAATGCACTCGGTATTGGAAGTTAGAGCTGTGCAAACATGAAAAATAAATTGTGCGACGCGCAGATAGTTGCTTCAAGACTGAAACCGTTGTTTTTATTGTAGAGCTGTGATCGGCGGTTACACTGGGTATCTGTTTGATATTTTGAATACTCGCATATGGTATACGACTACCTATTCTTGTTCTTTTTAACAATTTAAGATAACTAGAGACACAAATAATATCTAGATTCGTAACTACAATTCGTGGATTACACAAGGTTTTCAGTTCGATTTTTTTTTTCAGCAAATTATAAATAACAGTTGCCTGAATATAATATGTAGTTATTAATTTATTTACGTAAAATTACTTTAACAAAAATATTTTACTGGTTTTATGTCATGTATGATCGGCCGACTAAGATTACACTTACTATATTAAGGGCTAAAATTTTCAATTTAAAGCAACAATGGTGTAACATCAGCCAATGCGGTTTGTTCAATTTTGGTCATCAACAATGATTAGAGCTGGCAAATGTGAACTGCAGCATTTAGGATCACGACAGTGCCTTTGTGAGCACTCACTCTAATGAACGTCGAATTTAAGCCTTAGATTAGTCTGTTTTCAACTGAAGTTAGGTAGGTCTGCACGAGCATGTATGATCTAACATGAATTTCAGTGCAATATGGTGACATAAAGTTATTTTATGATGTGAACGAGGCTTTAAGTTATTCGAGAATTAGGTATATTACAATTTTATTTTGGTCTGCAATATTACGTCGCTATAACTACTCTGATTTTTATGTACCTACTAAAAACGTTAAAAACTTATTGAATGAAACTTAATGTTATACTTTGTACCTACATGGAAAACTGAGTAGAGTATCTGCATCTTTAGTAATGTTTTATAGTTCTACAGAGCGTCCCTACCTCTTCTATAACTTCATTTCAGTTGCTTGTAATAAGAACATGAACAAAAGCTCCAAAAAGAGTAGTTTTTCCAAATTAAGGTCTAGGTAGTCATTGGCGAGCAGCTTCCAAATCGCTTTATAGAGGTATTGCGTTGTCTGTGGCCGGATTAATTCTCTTTGTTCCTTGTGCTGCCAGCTTTTGGCAGGATATACAGTCACTCTTAAGCATCCGATATCCAGGGCGATCTTTGACTATTTTGGTAACGAGCCAGCTAAAAATTAGCTCTACCCATAGCTATCATCCCTTATTTTAGAATCTTTAAAGCGTCTGGTAAAAATCACTGCCAGCGAAATGAGTCTGGCAGTATTATTTATGAATTGTTAATAATATTTTCTAAAACATACATAAAAATCAGCACTGAGAATATAAGAGTAGTTAGTACCATTTTTACCAACCTTTAGCACCTCCTACCTAAAAATTGGCCCACGATCCAAGCTAGTAAGTATGCGTATACTCACAGCACATACTAACACCACATTATGCTCTTCATTTCGTTTCTGAGAAAATAAATAAGGTCTGGCGGCCCTTTTTTGTTTTACGAGGTGGAAAATCCCTTCGGATCTCTGACTCTTGGGGAAATAAGAGCCGGAGTGTGTGGTGTAACCACTAAAAACCACCTCGACTTTCTCATGTACCCGTGTGTCGGTGGGTAGGGAATCGCATAAGCATTCGTCGCTACTCAAGGTCTGGCGGCCCTGGGATCTTTGACTAAAAGGTGGACTCGGGTGTCAGTAGCAGCTGTAATAAAAATCATCCGTTAGACAGATGAATTTATTTTATGCATTGATTTAATATAAGTATATTCTGAGGCATTAAAATAACATCATCATAATTCAAATTTTAATTCATGTTGTATTGTTATTTTGATTTCAGCGCACTTTCTTGATCTTTGCTAAGCATTATTATAAAATTTAAATTTCAGAGACTTATATTTTGTGCGTGAAGAAAATATAATTCTTCAATCAAGTATTACATGATAATATAATCTGAAGTTGCTAAAGCCATAATTTGATACCTTTAACCAAAAATAGTTATATTACTTTGATAACTTTTGGTTTTCAACTTTATATACCTAAATTTAGTTTTGCGACTACATGTATTTTTAAAGCAATGAGTGTAATTTAATTAGCAAAAATTTTAGTAATTCAATCCACAAATAAAAGTAATTATACTGTTGAGTTCACACTTATAACTATGTACTGAAACTTGGTAGCAATTAGTTTAGGATTGTTCTTGCAATCTGATTATGGTATTCGTTGAAAGTTGTAGAGGTCATATTGTGTCTTTACACCTTTGCCGTTCGATCGGCATAGTTATGTAACTTTCGTAAAGGCTCTACATGGATGGGTGACCGTTTGTCCTATGTTTCCTGGGTCTTGTCTTAAGACAAGACTCGTTCGGCCACTTCAAAGTTGGACACACACTCATTCACATAAAACGAAGCAGAATTCATCTGTTTGGCTTTGCCACAAATGAGCCGGTTTTGTCCAAGAATTACTACTTTTTTGCAAGAATAGCAGAGTGAATTAACATAATCGCGCTACATTCAGATAGTGAGGCTGATAGGGGCATACTCATCCTTGCCTTCATTGGGAAGGGACTGAGGTGCCAAATATGATCTCTCTTTCTACCGGTAGACAGTTTCTTTGAGATTGATTCGCTTTCCAATTTCTAATAAAAAAAGTCTATCCACCACCCCATTACATACGTTAAAAATAAAAAGCAATTTAAAAGTTCATTGGCATTATACTTTTTAATCAAAACTATGACAGCAGATAAAAATAATTAAGTCACATCTACTTGATACGGCAAAACATTTACCCAGTATAAATAAAGCAATACGGAATCTAGTTCAAGCTGTTATGTTTCCCTGTCACGCATTTGTTGACCAGGGTATATAAAGAGACATTTTTCTAAATTAAATAGGGACCTCCGACAAGGCCCTGTCCTTGTTACCTGGCAGCTCGGGCAAGCTTGATATAGGCGTTTTGTGATACACTAGGTGTTACGTATGTGTGTGTGTAAGTTTTTGAGTGGTAGTTAGGCTGTGTTTTCATTGGTGTTTCAATTCATTTGTTTTGAATGTTTCATTCGCGTGTTTTTATGCGTAGCTAGCGACGCGACGCGTGCAGCGTTTAATTTTGACAGTTGTACGCAATCTAATTCCAAATTATTCATTATGACTTGTGATCTTGTATTTTTTTATTTTTGCGTTTACTCCAGTTTTGAACACTGAATTCGTCTAAATTGCTGATATGCTTAAAAAGGTTAGTAATTGTGAGAAATACTTATAATACTAATTGTTATAATATGAATATGAATGATAATAACGTTATTAAAATAAGGGTGTAATATTACACCTCTGCCTACCCCTTCGGGGATACAGACGTGAGTCTATACATACATACATAACGTTATTATCATCGTCCTAGCTTTATCCCAATTGCATCGAAGTCTTACGACATGGAGCTCAGGGTCCGCTTACTAGTGTAACTAGATAGGACAGAATATCAGCTTTCATACAGAGCGTCTGCCGCCTGACTTTACAGCAACCCAAAGAGATAGCGATATTCCTTAGTTTCCACCAGTATACATTAATTTGAGGGTACCGACCCTGTGTAACGACTGTCAAGGATCGTCATGACAACTGGGACTCTCCAAGGCTCGAGGCAGGCGATAATGAAATGTTATTGGTGCGCGCCGTAGATTCAAAACAGATACTCTATGCATGGCAGTCTATTGGTACCTCTGGA